>JAQISU010000035.1:12490000-13155000 GCA_029339505.1 Unio delphinus | reverse complement strand
GTGTATTAATTTGCTTTTAAAAAACGGTGTTAGATCAGCGAGCTTCAGAATAACTGGACTTCATAATGATTCCAAGTATGAGAGCAATCCATCATATTTTTGGGGGAATATAACCAAATGAAAACACTTCAATAAAAATCTTAGAGCAACATTTCTGGTAGAAGTTGTTGACCTACATTACATGAAAAACAGCATTCAGTAATAAATATAATAATTAAAAATTTTACGAAGGTAAATAGTTTTAAAGTCTTGAAAATCAAGCTTTCATTTTCAAGCTACTAAACTGTTAACTGCATTATTTTTAGACACAACATGTTCATAGCCAGCAACGGTTTGTCTTCTAGAACATTACAGTCTTGTACATTTGTTTCTGCAAAAGCAGGTGATGTAAACTTTGACTTGAGGGTGAAACAGAACGGTTTAGTACAAGACTCAAAATATACTTCCATAAAATACTCAAATACAATTCTAAAAAAAATATTGCCCTTAAATACTTTATAAAAGTCTCAAAATTCCATTAAATTCTTAAATACAAGTCTCTAAATTCCATTAAATACTTAAATACAAGTCTCTAAATTCCATTAAATTCTTAAATACAAGTCTCTAAATTCCAATAATTTCTTAAATACAAGTCTCAAAATAAACTTCCATTAAATACTTAAATACAAGTCTCTAAATTCCATTAAATTCTTAAATACAAGTCTCAAAATATACTTTAACTAAATAACCAAAGACAAGTCTCAAAAATACTTTCATTAAATACTTAAACACAATTCTAAAAACATACTTCTATTAAATACTTGAAAAGCTGATGTGTTACTTTCTTACCATCCAATCGCAAAATGAGCAATGTCCTTGGAGTCAATAGGTTTGGGGCATCAGGCATGGGTTGTTTTTTTTTTTTTAAATCTATTTTGGGACATTTTAGTGGCCTTTCATTCTCGCATGCTCATTATCTGTACAAATATCATGAGATCATATAAAATTATATCTGGTAAGACAATGTTATTACATTTATTTATTTATTTATTTATGTTTTCTTGGTTATAATCACCACTGCACGAAACAAAAATCATTTGGTTGAGCGTCAGGAAAATTCAAAACTACATTTGTATAATCGGCGCACATGAGTTTACAATAGACATTTATTTTTGGTATTCTTTAGCTATGGTCCTAATAAACGATGTAAAAACGCTCAAAAACACGGGGGAAAAAACGCACTAAGACAAGGTAAAAGACGCGAAAAGACAGGACAAAAAACATGCAAAAGACTCGTAAATACAGGCAAAGAAAGAAAAGACATGCAAAGCAAGCTGAGATTCGTTATTGGATAGTATATGTTTTGACATTTCGTTTGTTAAGCGTTTGTAGCATGTCTCTGTATGGAGCCGACGCAATTAACAAAGCAATATCGAAGTTTCAACATGATTCGTGTTTGATCAATCGTTTATCCGACTTAATTTAACCAACTAATCAATTTATATTAGATAATTATAATTTCGCGGGTTTAGACCCCGAGTGTCCGAGTGGTCTAAAGCGCTATCCGTTACGGATCACTGCCATCTCACCTCTGTCTCTGTGAGTTCGAGTCTCAGATTCGGTCAATGTGGGTATGTGAGAAAGCTTGACATTAGCTTCTCGTGGGTCGGTGGTTCTTAACGGATGTTTTCCCCGGGTTCTTCCTCCCGCATTAATACTGGCCGCCATGTATAGTCTATCATGTGCTGAAAATAGCGTTAAACCCAACAACAATAATAATTTCGCGAATTAATTCATCAACGAGTATATTGAAACGAGAATTTGTGTTGCTCAGTATTTAAATATTAGATACATACAACCAAATGGAAATACAATATAAATAAATGAGAAGAAAAAAAACAAAAGAAAAGCAACCAACATATAACTTGTATACCGGTAATCAACATTTTGAAACTGTCCTTGTTATTCCACTACGTAAACTGAGATAACGGCTCGCGCACGTCATTCTGCTTGTTGTGACTATCACGCGTTGACACGTGTTAATCTAATTAAAGTAGAACTTTGCTGCCATGTACCGTAAATTTTACAGTAAATAATTTACAGAATTCTAAAGCTTATGTCCTTGTACTGCCGCTTTTTTAATTGAGTTTATATATATATATATATATATATATATATATATATATATATATATATATATATATATATATATATATATATATATATATAAAAGAACGATCAACTGATAACCAAACATTGGTAATTCTTAGATATTTTTTTATAAACATTTTGTATCACCAGTAAATTAGTTTATAGAACGATTCCGTACCATCTTTGCCTGGTCTATACGTGTCTCATTTCTTTTCTCATCACTTATCAATTAGTAAATATATTTACTCGATGGCATGCCATGGTTAATATAAACAAAAGTTAAAGAAGTAAATTATCAACAAAAAAAAACCCCAAAAAAACCTTCAAAATGCTAAAAAAGCGAACATTTTATAATATATTTATTTTTTTTAATATTTATTTCGATATCACCAACAAATATTTTCCACTACTGTCAGTTTAAAACATCCATGTGCCGACTTTGCCTGTCTTTGCGGTATTTGGTAGGGCCGATATGTAGGAATATCCCCCAAAAATATGGTCCCCTGCCGCTAATTTAATACAATCGCTTGGTCTTACGACAAGGTGATTTAAAAATGCAAGGAATCTAGATTTTAAAAAAAAATAGAGTTAAAATGTGTCCACTTACCTAAATAAAAAACCAGCTGCTGTTAAACTACTGACTTGTTCTGTTATTCTCAGTTCGACAGGCAGGCAGGGAAATGGATTTTTCTATGCAAGACAGTGAAAGGGCAAACTTTGGAACCAATCAGAGTCATCATTCTTTTATGACCTACCAATCAAAGTTATGTATACATACTCTGCCTTTGTTTTGACCAAAACAGACCAAAAAAATCCCCCCCCACAAAAAAAAAAAAAATTACATAAGAAAAACGCACCTTTTGTCCTCCAGTGAAAACCACTTGCACTGAAAATGCCAACAGGATCAAAAAGAAAAGAAGTTAAATACTACTTAACCCATGTAATGATATCAATGTGTTAACTCACTGAATGTGACTGTTGTTGCAAGTATTTTAAAACTAAACGAGCTTTCACTTAGACCAGTTTTTTTATATATACCTTTACAGTGGATTATGTCATCAGACAATAGTAAAGTTCATTGAAGTTTTCTACCAGTCTAAAACAATTACAATACCGTCTTAATCCCTATTAACATTTATATATTAACATGTTGAATACCAAGACAAGATGTGTTTACAAAGTTCTCGCGCACTCTATCACCTAAAATCAACCAAATAACAAAAATCTAGCAAATAAATTTAAAAAACTACTAAACACGTAGACACCGCCCCCACCCTTTTGTCCAGACTGCCTTTTGTTAGTTACAAACGAAAACTCTTAATGGTGAGTTTAATGTAAGCAAGAATCCCAATTGAGTCTACTATTACTCACCTGGCTAACATAACCCTATAAGAATAAATGCGTGAAGTTGATCATGAGGATGCTTTCTGTTGAAATTTCTTATTGCTACAAGAATATGTTCCAGAATTTGTTGGTTATTATGGACTTGACACCATTTTTTCCATTCCAGCACGTGATAATCTAAACATTACGATCAACATATGTTTCGATATCATTCTTGACATCAAGTTATCTGATGGTATCATAATCTTCAGAAACCTTTCAAAATACAACCACCAATAAAATGTTCGTGATTTTTCCAATGCATTTTCGACTTTGGTTTGATCAGTTTGCTTTTCGACAAAAACCTTTGTTGATATGCCTCGGGTACCTACTCATAACCCTTTAATATATGGCCCTTAACCAATTCATAATTAGAACATTGATGTATTGACATTTAATGGTGATTATTGCAAGGCCTACATTCCTTTTAAATTTGCCAAAAAAATCCACAAAGAGCTGCTCTCTCTCTCTCTCTCTCTCTCTCTCTCTCTCTCTCTCTCTCTCTCTCTCTTTCTCTCTCTCTCTCTCTATTTCCATCTCTTTTTTTAGCTGTAATTTCGCTTTCAAAGATGTTACGCAAATCCGATTTAATAAATATTTGTTTCTCAGCTTTAAACAGTTTTTTGTTTCATTACATGCTATTGTAAATGTATTCACTAGCGATGATCTTTGCTTTCAGAAAATTGGTTGATTTTAATTATACTTCGGTAAACAAGTAATGTTGACCTAGATTCTGACTTTGATAAAGAGTTAGTGGCATCCACGTTAATAGGTTTTATTTTAATTTTCAAATTAGTTGTTGTTGTTGTAAAGGTCAAGATGGGACTAGTGAATCAAGAAGTAAACAATTTTTACTTCTTAAAGTAAAGTGATTGGTTCTAGTCAAAATCATGTTAGGATTGCGTGATATAAACACGATCACGTGACTCCTCCCCCTTCCTCTTTTCTCGATTTCGCAATTTGGGTTATTTTCTCCAAACTGTGCATTATAATACGATATAATCTTTGTATGAGTGAAATATTCTTAGTTTCGAGCTTTTACACCTAACGTCATTTTATTTTGGTGCAGCCAGATTCTGAATTTATGTTAACACATAATTGGGTTGTTCGTCCGCGAGATTTGAATTTTGGATTAAATATTTCAGAAAGCCTTTAAATTTGAATTCCCGAGTTTTTTTAAAAAATTGAGATCGACAAGCTTTTCTTTTAAATTGTCATCAAAAATGGAAATCTTACTTTCAAATCCTATCCAGGAACAAAGAGTCTTTTTCAAAAAAGCTGAATTAATTCAACTTGCTAGAAAATACGATTTTCCTTAAGGAAAGAAGTAATAAGAAATATTTTGGATCAGTATTTGGTAGAAAAGAATGTTTTGGATAAAAGTGCTTTGGCTTCGATCAATACGTCTATATCAGACTGATCTAAAATTAAAAGAATTAAAATTAAAATACAAAAAGGAATTGGAGTTGAGGAAGCCTGAGCTTCAGGAAAGAAAAACAAATGCAATTTCAAGTAGAAGAAAAAGAGAAAGAAAGACAAATGCAGTTACAAGAACAACAAATGCAAATAGAAGAAAACGAAAGACAAACAATTACAAAAATAAAAAATACAGTTACAATCGGAGAGAGAGAGAGAGAGAGAGAGAGAGAGAGAGAGAGAGAGAGAGAGAGAGAGAGATATGCAAACACAAAGAGAGAAGGAAGAGAGGGAGCATCAATATAGAACGAAAGAAATAGCTGTTAAGCGAAAAGCACATTCATACTTCAAATCCAAATTTAAGTTTGATCGTGCAAAGAATACTAGAGTAGCGCCCCCTTTCAGATCTAGAGAAGGATATAAATATTTCATTCGTTTTGAAAACGTTTACTAAAATTTGCAATGGCCAAGGGAGCACTGGTAAGACTAGTGATATTTACAATGCACTGTTCAACAAAGTGGTAACTATGACTAGTGATATTTACACTGTTCAACAAAGTGGTAACTATGATGCGATCAAAGAATGTATCTTATGAGCAAGCCATTTATACCCATCGGCTAAAATTCTGAAACTATAAAAAAGAAGCTGGACAAGCTAATGTCGAATTTGCTAGAGGAAAAGAGCCGTCATTTGATAGATGGTGCTTAGCCAAGAAAGTTGAGAACGATTATGAAAGTCTCAAACAACTTGTATTACTTGAAGAGTTTAAGAACTGTGTCCATAGTGACATTAGACTTATCTTGACGAGCACAAGATCGAAACCATGGAAAATGCTGCTCGTACCGATGACTACTTTTTAACTCCAAGTTCCTTTTGCAAATAAGACTTCTAATTAACAGTCTTTTGGCAGAAAAGTATTTCAGCCTAATGCAGACCCTTCTAAAACTCAAACTGGCACAAATTCTAAAAATTAAACTTCAGAGAATCTTGATTCTATACCCTTGTCTCTTCCTACGAGTACCTAGTGCATCAAAAAGACAAGTCAACGTTATTTTCGATAGCTACACATTTTTGAAAAAGTGGAATCATTTCGGATTTAACGGAACATTAATATTGTATTTGTGTGCTCTTATGTGCGTTATGTGCGTCTTGAAAAGACAGCGAGGTTAGGTAAACACGCAACATTACTTTATTTGTTGTATACGTTCCATGTTTTTGTACTGAAATGGCATCAATAAAATGACTTGTAAAACTGGAAAAACAATCTGGCTATGAGTGGGAGTCCCTTAGAAATTTTGTCCGTGAAGAACAGGCTAGGGAAAGAGATCAGAATTTAAAGGAGAGGGACATAGAAAAGGAAACACTAGAGCTAGAACGGGAAGCCATCAATGAGTTGATATAATTAGAGAAGGGAAAGGAAGAATTAGGAGGGGAAAAAAACAAGCAGCAAGAGCGAAACTAGAAATAGAAAGGGAATCCAAAAAGGCGTTGATAGAATTAGAAAAACAGACCGAAAGAAAATGATAGCATGGGAAAGGGAAGTAGAAAGGGAAAATATATAACTGCTAAAAGAAGTAGAGAATAGGAAGTTAGAAAGGGAAAAACAAGTGAGATCAGAAGCTTTCGAGTTAGAAGATATAAATAGGGAGAGGGAATATCCTAGAAATTCTGAACTATTGCAAACTAAACGGGAAGGGAAACATGATTTTAAATTCAGAGATCCAAAGTTGTCCCATTTGAAGACGACAAAGATAACATGGGTAGTTATCCAAATAGGTGAAAGACGAGATAGACCACATCATAGACGTAGAAGTTAACTCCAAGATATGCCAATAAGCTCAAACGTTACGTAGTCAAATGACTTAAAAAGGTGTCTTGATTGTAGTATGCGTAGCGGTGAGAGAGTACATGACTAATGACGCAAGACGAATTCGCGAAATCTTGTCGTAAGAACGCGAAGTACTACAACCGTGGATGGCGGAATAAAAGGTTTGATGTAGGCGATCAATGTTGGTGCTTCTCCCAACAACAAAACACAAGCTGCTAGTCCAGTGGAATGGGCCATACCAAGTCATTAATAATTAAACATCGAACTTATATCGTCATCAAAAATATGTTGTGAATCCGAAAATCCCACCCGGCTATCTTGTTACAATCCTAAAGTGCTGATATACCAGTAACCTCGAAGTGTTGAAATAATAATAGTCTAAATGCATCATATTGATATAATCCAAAGCTTCTTTAAATGAATTCACAATAGTACCAAAACATTGATAAAGTCCAAAAGAATCAATTATCACTTGTAATTCCAACGAATTTTTTAAAATAAATTTAACGAAATTCTCTGCACAATACTAAAGTTGATGTTCTGATATGGAATAAGTAATTCTGGTGTGAACAACTTTTATGTACCTCTCCATCTGACCTATGCCACAGCTATCATGTTCGGACGATGCTCTGTCATTTTAAAGGAATTTTCCATCAAATTCGTAAACAAGGTTGTGTCTATTTACTTAAATATAAGCAAACTACAAGGGAAAGTGCGGATAAAACATTATTCCAATGGGATAACCAATAACCGCAATTCAATACCAAAGTAAACATGTTTACTTTTAACTAATAACGAGAACAAAATGTAATCAAAATTGATAGACAAAAATGCTCTAATGTAATGTGTTTACAAAAAGACAATAGACCGGTAGGCCCAACACTCGTACCCTCAATTATGAACAAAGGTAAAACACAATCTTGCAAGTAAGCATAATGCACTAAAACCAGTCTGCTTCAAACAAGCCAATTAACTCTCACCTGAAATTTGGGGGTATGAAATGCAATTTAGGGTTACTTCCATTTCTAAGAGATTTTCATTTCACCGGATGTTTAGTTTTATAAAATCCACATTATTTTGTATTGCATCAGCAACTAATCGATTTAGTTCTAAAGACCCAAAACTAACTCTGAAATCCGGACACAAACTCTGGCTCCGAAACTAGTAATATTCGCCCTAAACAAAATCAGGTCTCTAAACTTTAGATTTTTCCACCGTTTTTGTAACGGAAATTGGAAAGTGTAAATAATTTGGTTTAACATAAATAATGTTTACTTTACAAGACACAGAAGTAGGGTACAGCTTCATCATGCGTAAATGTGGTATTCTGCGCTAATTTACTTTTTGTAAAATTTCTTAGAAATCGTCTAGGGATGTTAATTTTTAAAGCCCAATTTATAATAATAATAATGAGGTCTTTGTATAGCGCCTAATCTTTCAAAGCTCTAAGCGCTTTACACCATCAATAATGATATGACTACACTACAGAACAACAAATGACAAAAACAAAGAAATTGGAAAACATAAAAACATGCTGAAAACATATAAGATACAAAACATGATTAGGTCGCTAAGTTTGTCCCTGCAGTCAAAACAGGTGAGTCTTGAGAGCACTCTTAAAAGGGACCACTGTGTCTTTGTGTCTAATTTCAATGGGCAATTCGTTCTACGTCGCCGGGCCCTGGTGTGCAAACGAACGTTGTCCATATGACTTTGTTTTCACCTTTGGAACAATGAGTATACGATTATCAGAAGAAGAGCGTAAGGATCTAGCTGGTGTATACACATGGGTGAGGATGGATAGGTATGTTGGACTGGAGTCTGTCATTGAAATATAGCACAGAGAACAAATTTTGTGTTTGATTCTGTATTGAACTGACAGCCAGTGTAGGGTAGAGCAGTGGTGAGGTGTGATCTGATCGAGGTACTCTAAAGATGATCAGTGCAGCTGTGTTTTGAAGTTTCTGGAGTAAATATTGCGATGAACCAGACAGAATTGAGTTACAATAGTCCAGTCTTAAAAGTGCTAATGAACACACGTGTTTTTGTGGCATCAACTGAGAGATATTTACGAATGGAACTGATGCGTCTCAATTTAAGATGTGCAGCCCTGCAGATGTTCATGACATGTTGGTACAATGTGAGAGTACTGTCTAGAGTAACGCCTAGATTCCGTACTGTCCGTGAGAATTTAATGTTGATGTTGCTGATATTTATTGTCTGAGGTAAAGGATGTGAATGAGAAAGTCTTTGTGTTGTGATCAGAACAGCCTCAGTTTTATCATCATTCATCTGCAGCTTGTTACATGTCATCCATGATTTCACATCAGAAATGCACTTCTCTACTCCATGGATGGTAGCATCAACTTCAGTTGGGTGGCCAAACGTGTATATTTGGGTGTCATCAGCGTACAATTGGTGCGACACTGGGTGATGATCTACGACACTTGAGAGCGGCTGAGTGTACAGAATGAAAAGAACAGGTCCAATAACAAATCCCTGTGGAACACCACAATATATGTCAACTGGGCTGGAGTGTATTCCATTTGCAGATATAATTTGTGTCCTGTTCACTAAGTAGGACTTCAACCATTGTAAGGCTATATTCTGAAACCCAAATACATGCTGGAGACGGTGAAGTAATATATCATGGTCTATTGTGTCAAATGCTGCTGATAAATCCAGGAGAGTGAGGACTGTAATCTTTCCACTATCCAAAGCAGACAGAATGTCACTAAATAGTTGCAGAAGAGTATTTTCCGTACTATGGCAAGGGCGATATGCACACTGTACATTGCTAAAAAGACTGTTTGAATTCAATTGAGATACAAGTTGAGTTAGAAAAACCTTTCCTAAGATTTTTTATATGAAAGGGAGATTAAAAACTGGGCGATAGTTCTTTAAATCGTTATGGTCCAGTGTTGGTTTCTTCAGCAGTGGCTTCACGATGGCAGTTTTGAAAAATGATGGGAATTCCCCTGATGAGAGAGATATTAATAACATCAGTTAGTGAAGGCAATATTGGATCTAAGCACTCAAGCAGCAGTGATGTCGGAATTGGATCAAGTTCACAAGTCTTTGGTGCACTTTTCATCACGATTTATAAACATGTTAGGAAATATTCAAATGTAGTAGCCTCATCGAAGGTCAGGCATTAAGTCATGACCCTTGTAAATTCATTTAAAATTCGAACAAAATAGTGTTGGGGAACACATTTTGGGGGTTAGTTCCTAATTGATACATGCACATTTATTTAACCGGATCATTTGGAGAAAACAGACGTTTTCGTACAGCTATTTTGAACATATGTATGCAAAAGGGTAAATACTCGACTTTTTTAAAAAGTGTATTGAACACGTGATTTTCGAGTCCTGGTCCCATTTTACACCTGAAACTTACGACTGTTAGGCCAGTGTGGTTCAAATCCAGGCACGTCTTGCTTGAACTGTCACCTTACCTTCATGGCATGTGACAACGCATGGAAGATGGGGCATAATTTTAAATCAGGTATATCAGGCGCACGTGTTAACATAACATACTTATTCCAGTCATGTTTCTTAAATGGCATCAGCTGATACTTGTACCTCGATTGGACTTGTTGTACCCAGATAGCACAGTTTAAACTGTTTTAGTGATAAAACTTCAAATCGCTTGATATCTAGTCTCTACAAGGTTTTGTCAACTACATCATTCTTTTCGGGACCAACTGTTTTATTAATTCGGATGAGAATATTTAAACCAAAAATTAAGAATTAAAGTAAACAAGTGTACTTCCAGTCATAAATTAAACCACGAATATTGAATTCAGACTCCAAACTGCCAATATCAAAGTAATTATTCGACCAATTTCCTAAAACTGAGAAAGAAATGGATGCAGAAAGCCCCTCCCCCCAACCCCGTACTGTGGGGAAAATAACTCCAGATTTGTCCATCACCTAAAAAGGCATGGATGTTTACTTTGTTTCTTAAAAAATATTCTGCTTCTGAATAATCAAGAAATAAAAACACTACATGAACAGCTTGTATATTTCCAATTACCAAATTAATCAATTCTTTTATAATATCAGTGTAGTTTGATTTTTCCATTAAGCACGATATATGTTCAGTAAAACCTGGCAACAGTCGTCATGAATAGGAAAAGGCAAACCAGATGTTACACACAGGTAACTGTCGTACATAGGTATACCATTTAAAATCGATTTTTAAACAAAAATACCACGAATTAGTAGTAGAAGTAGTAGTAGCAGTATTACTGCATTATTATGAATTGTTTTATGCGCACCTTACATTGAAATCGTGGGTATATGTTCTCTCCAAAATATTTGTTTCACATACGATTACTGTATTAAGCTCCCTTTAACCAATCATTGAAAAGAAATCATTAATGACTTTAAAATGTACAGACCACAAAACAATGCATGTGCTCAACTCGTCAAAGTCAAAAGACAGTCAGCTTCTGCAAGAAAATTAAATTAAGAAAATAGATAAGAACTATACCTGTAACATTGAAATTCAAGGTGACATCTGCAGCAATCACAGTAAAGCTGATATATGAAATGTTTAACCATCGATTCACGTGTTATAGCTTCATCTAAATAATGCCATGCTTATCAAAGAAAAGTAGTGTTTAATTCGCATACTTGCTGATACGCTCCAGTGAGTGCTCTAGGCCACTGTTAGAAAACACCTGGCCGCTGAAGGCAGGTGACCATTAAATATAGGGTATTTATTTAGTAAATTCGCAGGGGGGATAAAAATAGTTTTAACCAATTAACTGCTGAACACGGGTGATCGTTTGGGCAGGTTTGATTATGTATGCAAGGTTTTATGGGCATTGTCGTGACATACAATTTTTATGGCGGTTATTGATGTCTAGAGAATGATCTGCCATGGTGGTATGGACGAGATGATAGGCCAAGGTGTTATGGCCCAGATGATAGACCAATGTGTTATGGCCCAGATAATAGGCCATGGTGGTATGGCCCATATGATAGGCCAAGGTGTTGTGACCCAGATCAACCAGAAATAAAACATGTGATATTAATGATTGTTTGTTTGATTAGGATTTTTAACATAACTTTAACAGTTTTTCAGTCATATCGCTACAATGTCTGCAGTGAGGCAGTTTTTAGTGATGTCTAGCACTGGGGCATCATGCCTCAAACATATAGCATGATGTCCCACCCAGTCACATTATCCTGATACCAGGCCGACAAGTCCTAACACTAACCTCTTAATGCTGAGCGCCAAGCGAGGCAGCTGTTAGTACCATTTTTGTAAAGTCTTTGGCATGACTCGGTCGGGGATCGAACCCACGACCTCCCGTTTCCGCGGCGGACGCTCTAACCACATGGCCAGCGGTTTGGAACAATAGTCACCACAAGGCTGAAAATTAATGAATGAGATAAATGGAGATCTGAGCATAGATACAGAATGGAACAACCCAAGTTCTAAAATGTAATAAGCAGTTCAATTTCTTAGGTAAGGTAAATTTCATCAAAAGTCAACAGTTCAAACTTTAATTTTCTGGTATGTCTGCATAACCTGATCTGGTCGCTGTCCCCTCTACAGGCTCAAAGTAGTTTGTTGGTTGGAGTCAGTACAGCAACACTGTTCACTCTGCACTTCGCTCTTCGTGCAGGTGTTGATTCTTTAATAATCACACGAGGAAATTTGATACGGTATTCTGATTTGATATGCCTTGTCCCCCTGAGCCACGATCTATTTCACCTCACACAACATCAGAATTCAGGTTCATCTAACCACCTTAATAACACACACATCTCCCTAATTTGAAACAATTTACTTCCCACTTTTTTAATATACCGATCTCTGCAAAGTTGCAACTTATGATAAGTATACCAACAAGTATGACGCCGTTTCCGCAACATTCTAATTCTTGGCATTTCGATAAACAAAACCAAAGCTTTACCCCAGGAAAAGTCTTGCCTGAGAAAGCTATCAAGCGGAACCTTATTAATAATCAATCAAGTCTTCAAGTAGATTTATTAAAATAATCATCATCATTAAAAATGCCACAGATTTAGTTCCATGAAAAAACAATCACAATTTAAATTAATATTGCTATGTTTCTCAATGATACCTTAAAAAGTCAGTTATGTGATACAATGCAAAACTGATACTGTTATAAGCGCATTAGCACACTCCTGGCAATACAGTGCTAAGTAAGGATGCAACAAATTATATATAACATAGCTAATGGAGAGGGAAGGTAAAAAGCCCTAAAATGCATTTAAATTATTCGAAAGATAAACCTCGCTCTTTGAAAAGGAAAAACACCATATAAACTCCAATATCATGGAACACATCCCAAAAACAAAATGGTTGGCGTTATTACATCATCATGGGACAAATCCCACTATACAGGTAAAATGGATGCTTCCATTATATCATCATGCAACACAACCCTGGACGAAATGGTTGCCTCCATTATATCATCAAATGACATAACACATGATGAAATGGTTTATTCCACTGCATTACACAAGGCATGACAAAATGTTTGCCTACATTACATCAGCATGAGACAAATCCATGACAAAATGGTTGCCTTCAATAAATCATCATGGGACACAACTCAAGATAAAATTGTTGCCTCCAATACATCATCATGCAACACAACACTGGACAAAATCATTGCTTCCATTGCATCAACACTGGACACAACCCAGGTTAAAATGGTTGCCTCCATTTCATCATTGTGTAATACAACTCAAAACAAAATGGTTTATTCCACTGTATCACCATTTGACACAATACATGACAAAATGTTTGCCCCAATTACATCATCATGAGACAAATCACAGGGCAAAATGGCTGCTTCCATTACATTATCATGGGACATAAACCATGACAAAACAGTTGCCTCCATTAGATCATCAAGGGACACAAACCATGACAAATTGATTGCCTCCATTAGATCATCATGGGACACAAACCATGACAAATCGATTGCCTCCATTTGATCATCATGGGGGACAAACCATGGCAAATCGATTGCCTCCATTAGATCATCATGGGACACAAACCATGACAAATCGATTGTCTCCATTAGATCATCATGGGACACAAACCATGACAAATCGATTGCCTCCATTAGATCATCATGGGACACAAACCATGACAAATCGATTGCCTCCATTAGATCATCATGGGACACATTCAAGGACAATATGGTTTCCTCTATTACACTATCATGGGACACATCCCAGGACAAAATGTTTGCCTCCATTATATCATGGGACATGTCCCAGGACAAAATGATGGCCTCCATGATATCACAGGGCACATACCAGGATAAAATGGTAATGCTGTTTGTAAAACTTGGATTCCACTGTTGCAAGTTATAGACTCTCTATAAAACATAGATTACACTGTTACAAGTTAAATGCTCTCTGTAAAATATGGATTTCACTGTTACAAGTTAAATGCTGTTTGTAAAACTTGGATTCCACTGTTGCAAGTTATAGGCCCTCTGTAAAACATGGATTCCACTGTTACAAGTTAAATGCTCTGTAAAACATGGATTCTACTACAAGTTATAGACTGTAAAATATGGATTCCACTGTTGCAAGTAATGTTGTCTGTAAAATATGGATTCCACTGTTGCAAGTAATATATTGTCTGTAAAATATGGATTCCACTGTTGCAAGTAATATGTTGTCTGTAAAATTTGGATTCCACTGTTGCAAGTAATATGTTGTCTGTAAAATATGGATTCCACTGTTGCAAGTAATATGTTGTCTGTAACATATGGATTCCACTGTTGCAAGTAATATGTTGTCTGTAAAATATGGATTCCACTGTTGCAAGTAATATGTTGTCTGTAAAATATGGATTCCACTGTTTCAAGTAATATGTTGTCTGTAAAATATGGATTCCACTGTTGCAAGTAATATGTTGTCTGTAAAATTTGGATTCCACTGTTACTAGTTATATGTTGTCTGTAAAATATGGATTCCACTGTTGCAAGTAATATGTTGTCTGTAAAATATGGATTCCACTGTTACTAGTTATATGTTGTCTGTAAAATTTGGATTCCACTGTTACTAGTTATAGGGAGTTTGTAAAATGTGGAATCACTCTTACTACAAGTTATTAGCTGTCTGAAAAACATTGACCCCATTGTTCTAAATTTATGTAAACTTTGGATTTCACTCTTACAAGTTATTAGCTGTCTGTAAAACCTGGTTTCATTGTTACTAGCTATAGGCTGCCTTTAAAATTTGGATTTCACTGCTACTAGTTCATAAATTAGCCGAGAGAAATAAAAACTTTCAGCTAAGGGCAATACTAGGGTAATGCTAAAAGCAATACTAAGGCACTACTAAGGGCAATAATATCAGCAATACTAAGGGCAATAATAACAGCAATACTAAGGGCAATAATAACAGCAATAAGGGCAATAATAACATCAATACTAACGGCAATAATAACATCAATACTAAGGGCATTAAAAACAGTAATACAAAGGGCAATAATAACAGTAATACTAAGGGCAATAATAGCAATACTATTGGCAATAATAACAGCAATACTAAGGGCAATAATAACAGCAATACTAAGGGTGATAATAACAGCAATAAGGGCAATAATAGCAGCAATACTAATGGCAATAATAACATCAATACTAAGGGCAAATAATAGTAATATTAAGGGCAATAATAACAGTAATACTAAGAGCAATAATAACAGCAATACTAAGGGCAATAATAACAGCAATACTAAGGGCAATAATAACAGCAATAATAAGGGCAATAATAACAGCAATACTAATGGCAATAATAACATCGTAATAACATTTTGTGAACCAAACAGTATCCACACTGAGTGCCATGGACAGAGCAAGACCAAACAGTATCCACATTGAGTACCATGGACAGAGCAAGATGAAACAGTATCCACATTGAGTGCCATGGACAGTGCAAGAACAAACAGTATCCACACTGAGTGCCACTGACAGAGGAAGACAACTAAACCTAAATTCCAGAGGCCCACAATGATCAGCAGTCCCACTGTCATCACAATTTGGAGAATTTTCCTAAGGCCCACAAATCTTGTTCATGGCCCTATCCATATGTAATTTGGAGAATTTTCCTAAGGCCCACAAATCTTGTCCATGACCCTATCCATATGTAATTTGGAGAATTTTCCTAAGGCCCACAAATCTTGTCCATGACCCTATCCATATGTAATTTGGAGAATTTTCCTAAGGCCCACAAATCTTGTACATGGCCCTATCCAAATGTAATTTCCATGTGAATAGTGGAATCATTCTATTGGCAAAATATGCAAAGGCATTAGTTCAAGCAAAATATTTAACAAAATGATTTTTGAACTTGCAAAGAAAATTTGCTGTAGGATTATGCTAATCAATTTTCAACATTTGAATGCAAGAATCATCATTAAAATTTAAATCTCATTACATCAAAAGCGCCATTCTTCCAAACTGTTAAAATGAATTTCATTTAATGGTGTTAAAAATACACATATAAAGTTCCTTTAGAATTACACAAACTTCCTTTGGCAGTAGAAATGGGAAACTATTTACCAAACTCGCTCCCCTTCTACTCACTGATATGACTGTCAATAGTTAATTGGCAGTGTCGGGTAGTGAGAGGTTTTTTTGTGTCCATCTTTGCATTTTTTAACTTACAGACGCTATATTTGCACACGAGTCGGCGTTGTCAACAGTTCCCATTTCTTATTGTTAGAAACGAGTACACATCTAATAAATCTACCCTTGTTCTGTATATTTTGCTGGTTTTTATAATATTTATCTTAAGCAGATTTAATTACATGGCGTAAAAATGACTCCCGTATTTTGTGCGTGCAGTGGGATAGAGTATGATACAGAGGGTCCTATGTCAAAATGGGTCATAAGAGTAATCTAAGGTATTTTTGTCACTCTGTATGATTTTGTTCCTTTTGATTATTGTTGTGGGTTTTTTTCTTGACATCAAGCTCGCGTCGAGCACCTGTGATCTCTCACAGTTGATATAAAAACCGAATATAAATCTCCTCCCTACCTGATCCATTCCAATTTGTCGTCAAAATGACACTGCACCAACTGGTAAGAACTAAAAAATGACACTATTCTTAAAATAAAGGGTATATTATTATAGTTATTTTTATATATTTAACAGACGTCGGCATGAGCTGTAGGAAACGTAAGCGTCATGACTTACTTTTGTGAACCCACTGAACACGACGAGTTCATGCATCTCAAGAGAGTTGACAAACCGCGGGAACTCGATAGGTGTAAGTATGGCATGTTTCTTCAATGGTCTGTGTTTGGTTCCGTACATGGGCGGCAATTGAGCAAGAATAAGGAAACACCAAATTGTATACGTTGCAATGCTAAACACAAATACTACAACGGCACACTGTATGTAGTTATTTAGTCTGTACATTTATATTGAACGAACCGACTATTTAAATAAATAGATAAATTGGTTAATGTCTTATTGTGAGACCAAGGACATTAGGCAACCTTTTAAAACATATATACATTAAATGCTGAGACCTATACTATCCATCCTGAATTTTGGTTTCCTTAACAACACTAACCCTCCTCCTGACAAGCGTATCAACTAAAAGAAACTTCATATTTATGAAAAATGCAAATCTCATTATTTTTATATATGTGTAAAAAAAAAAAAAAATACGTGGCCGCAGAAGTAGTATAGTGGGGCTGAATAGGGGCTCTGGGAAAATACATTACAGACACCCTAACTGTATAGGGTAAAGATGTTTGAACACACCCTGGGAACGTATAAGGTCAAGGGGAATTTAACATGGGGAATATTGGGCCTGTACAGCGTCAAGGGAAAGATGGGTTGTTGTACAGGGTAGCGTGTAGCGGTTAAGTTCAGCTAGTTAAGCGGGTAGCGGTTAAGTTCAGTTATAACTAAAACCAATAAAACAACGCTAGGCGGGTTATAGAGATAGAAATATAAAACAAATACAACACCTAATCTATAAAAATTGTTAGGCAAGAAAGAAAATCTTTTCGAGGCATACGAGTGGTCCTTAAAAAGGGACTTCGAGTTTCTTATATTTTCATACAAACCCTCCACACACAGAAAGACGAGAAAAATAAATACCCAAATCTGCTATCCATACACGGAAAGAGGAAAAACAAACAACAAAACCTACTACCTATGTACAGAAGTGGAAAGGAAAAAGATGAAAATTACTATCTACACAAGGGATGAAAAGAAAGAAAAAATAACCGCCAAAATGAACTATCCACACACGGGATGGAGCAAAATACAACACCTCACAAACACACAGATATACTATATACAGAAATATTCTCGAACGCATACAACAACATACACACAGAAGGGAAAAGTAAAAACAAACCCCAAATATAATATCAACACAGGGCTTTTGAGTTTGAATAGATTTTGACAAAATCAATACGATCTCTTTTCCAGAAAAGTATGTGGCCCTGAAAAGAACCGTTTGGTGTTTGTTTTTATTTTTTAAAACTCAGGAACGGGACGTAATCATCTTTAACTGTCACAAGCGTTAGCTACGGACAAGACTTACTTCTGGACTTGCTCCTGTCGATGACTTGGTAGAAATCCCTAGTTTTGGTATCTCAGGCGTAACAGGTACGTGAACGGGGTTGGGCTGTTTGACACGGGAAGGTCCTTACCTCTTGGGTCGTATTAAAGAAGTCTGATACGTTTCAAAATCATTAACTCTGCCAAAAATGTCTAAGAGAATCGTCACTGTTTTGACTTTCACTGTCCCCCTTCTCTCCTTGACCTTGTTTCTCCTCTGCTGCTTCTTCTGCCTGTCGTTTCTTTCTTCTTGTTGTTGCTGTTGATGTAGAAAAGCTGGTTTTGCTTCTTTCTGCTGCTGTAAAAATGTATCTCATTCTTCTTTCGGTCTCTATTTAAACTCCTCGACGTGTGATGAGGAAGGAGAAGGTGGCGAAGGTACCAGTGCCGGAACAAATTCTTGAGAGAACATCGATAAATCCCAATTAAAATCTATCTCACTGGTATGCCATCGCTTCTCGTTTCCACGGCCGGTGCTTTCGAATTCATCATCTTCTTAGTCTGATTCATTGTGTACAGACGCTAGTGCACCTATATAGGGATTGTGACGTCACAGGCAGCTCTCTTTGGATTGGAAGACAAACTTCACACTGTGACTGAAGTTTGTAATGCGTGATTGGATTATTGAAAAAACTCAATCCGTTTCTATCCGCTCTTCAACTATATATAACCCCTGTTCATTTGAATCCCTTCACTTGTTCTCGTCACACAATCTGGACAAACGTTGAATCATCTACTCTCTTATCGTCGATGTTGTTCCGCAAATACTTACTCATGTATGTGAGATCATCCTGGACAATCATTCATATCACCGGTACGAACGTTCGGAAAAGAGGTATCTATGTTTAGAGACAAGTCTGTCTAAAGAGAGTCCTCATCTACGGTCCAGACGTCAGAAGACCTTTGAGGAAAATAAGAAGACATATACGATGCCGTCTATGTTAATCAAAGTGTGTTGTCACGTTGTAGAATTCAACAAGATTTCAACATGTGAATGTTAGAAACTGAGGCTATAATTTCGCGCCGTCAAAATGTATGGAGGTGTCCATTCAATTATTTGACATAGCCGTAAACTAGTGACGCGCTATTTATTTTTGACAAAACCAGTTACGTAACATGGTTCACTGGTAAGTGGAAGATTTCTTTGTTCGGAACAGGGGAGCATCAAAGAGGGTCGTAAGACATCCTTGACAGACGGTTGGGAGGGGCGGTGTCTGATGATTATAAGCCGACATCCAATCAGAATTGAGCAAGGCGTGGCCAAACATTAGAATCTAAAGTTTAAATCTATTATCTTGAGAACTAAAAAAGCCAGTACGCTAGAATCATTTTGCGGGAAGTAAGGAAATAAGCTACTCCAACGCCATTCGATATTGGTGGGAAAATTATTATTCCGGGAATAACCGGGAGCTTCGAAGCTTTTAAGGACCATAGGGAATTACACAGTGCAGTGGTCCGAGTATCTGGGAGACAAAAGAGAAGGAAGAATGGTGTGTAATGCTTGACATTGGAAGAATTGCTAAAATGATTGTGCCGTAGTCCTGTCTAACGAAGCACATTCTACGGAACACAAATTAATTATCTGGTAGATATGTTCCACGATAACTTTTATTTCTCTAATATTATTCTGTACAATAACTCATCCATCGATTTTCAATTTCAGTCGTTAATTGTACTAACAATGGTATGCTTTTGTAAATGTTGTTGTTCTTCTTCTCCTCCTCCTCCTCGTCCTCCTTCTCCTCTTTTTCTTCTTTTCATGTTCTTCTTTTTCAATCTTATCATTCCATCTTCTAATTTCTTCTTTTCCTCGCTATCCTTCTTTTCTTCTTTTCCTCTTTTAAAAGCTTCCTCAATATTCCTTTCCTCTTATTAAATTATTGATTTCCATTTTCAATCAGTTCATTCTGACATGTATCTCTTCCACCCTTCCACTAACTCTTGTAGCTTCAACATCTTGTCTACAATATTACTTCCCATACTTGTTATTCAGCCAAACTTGCTTACTTATGTTGGACTAAAGAGGTTTTCGCTCATCTGAGCACGTACCTGTTTTGTGCATACACATTATGCTACTTAATTGCTCATAAGGAAAACATCTGTGCTACATCCCGCATGCATTTATATGCTCACAGAGCACATCTTCATTTTAGCGTCAGATTGAGAGAGTCCCAATCGACCTGAATGGAGGGCTTCATGAGTGGGAAAGGACCCATTACGCACTCATGTTCTAAAGAGTTTCGATCTTTAATACCGCGGGTCAGGTGTCGACCAAAGCAGACTATAACACCAGTCGCAATTGGTCGGTACCTATGACGTCACATCTGGACACCTGAGTACAGACGGGTGGAAATCGTTCCATGTACGATGACCGAGTGAGAAAAAGGGGAAAGGAACTCAGCAATCTGACTACGGATGTTGTGTACTCCACATAAAGCCAGTCCGTACTTATTTCGAGTCCAGTCTGGTATTACTAATGAACAAAAACAAATGCCAATAATGTGTAAGCCACCTATGCAATTGAGTCAAATCGAAAAAGTCATATAATTTTGCTAATTTTTTCTCCTATCTTGGCGTAGCATTCTAGTACATAGATTACATTGTGACTACCCTACCAGATTTTAATTACTAACATGTCTAAGCGACGTATACAAGTTTGATAACTATTAGGTTATGTAAGGTTATGATTTTGAAGAGGTGGATGAAAGGATCAAGTCAGCGTAGTGGTTTAATCGAACAGGTATACCAAGCCAAAATGGTTCCCTTAAATTAGAAGCAAGTTGGAAGCCCTGAAAATGACTTTTATGTCAGCAGCCTGAACGTATCCCGACGATTATCGTAGTCCCAGGTGTATCCCGCCGTGTGTTGTTCTTCAGACGTCTCTTTGGGAAATGCCCAATACCCGTAGTAAGTTGACATCACATTGGCGAAGTCCACAAGAGTTGTAAGTGGATATCTCTCATAGGCTTTTGGATCATGAGATTGTGAACGTTGAGCAGAGAGCCATTTCTGGTTGTTGGGCTTCTTCAGTTAAAGTGATCTCCAGGTCATATGATCGATATACGTTATGAAATTTTCGCCCTTCTTGGTGTCCTTTCGAATGTCCTGGACACCCATAGAATTAGCGTATTGCACAAACGTCATCTCCTTTTGTTTATCGTCGTCATTTTCATCTTCCTCTGCTGACATTGCTCCTCGGTTGTAGTGGTGGCATCTTTTGTTGTTTTGCTCCATTTGCTTTTAGCATCTTTTTATCTAAACAAAAGTCTCCTTCTCCTCCGATTAGGTCCTCCCCATCAATTTTAGAGTCCAAGACGAGTGATTAATGTCGTACGTTTAGTTCCTGCTCTCAAACTCCATTTGGAAGCTTGTTGTTTATCAAGAGCCATAATGGCTCTTAGTGTTGGAGCAGATACAGCAATGTCTGGTAGCAATATTGGCACCTCGCCGTGCATGCCTGGCGCGCTGTTTGTAGCAGTGTTGAGTACCATTACTGTTGTGCGTCCAGCTCGGTCAACGTGCCTGACTGAATGAATGATAGCCAGACTACGAACGAAATTTGAATTTAAAGTGTTGTGTGGCTACTAGACCCATGTAACACTGTTTAATCTTATCATACGCTAAGTATTTAATTACTCCTTGGGATAGGAAATTTGCCACTTTCCCAAGGGATTTACGTGTTCATGGAACACTATTTAAATGGGCCGTCAGATCGGAGTCACTAATTAGCAACTATCGATTTGAATGAAGGGCCATGGTGAGTTTGTATTGACCCAGCAGGC
This sequence comes from Unio delphinus, assembly GCA_029339505.1. NCBI lineage: Eukaryota > Metazoa > Mollusca > Bivalvia > Unionida > Unionidae > Unio > Unio delphinus. The sequence continues at coordinate 13,132,866 of JAQISU010000035.1, read as the reverse complement.
ACTCGCCCTTTGATTCCTGGCGATATTACTGCTGAATATGGCGTGCATTGCACGTGTGGATTGTGGAGGCTGAGATGTCTGATGGTGGCAAAAGAAGAGAGGTGGCTCGTTCAGGGTTGTGCCTAGGTCGGCTGTGTCTGATGGTCTTCGGTTTTTGACCACCTTATATGACTTTTGGGTTGTATTAGAGAAAAGTTAGAGAAAGTTAAAAGTGCGAGCGTTTGTTTCCTTGACCTGTTATATGGATTATCTGTTGTTACACCTTATTGATGTTTTTTTTTTGGTTTGTTTTTCTTCCTTCCCTTCTATGACCTGATGTTATTAATCCCTTGTTTCTTCAATATCTACTTCTTACCCTTGTTTCGTGTTGGTGTTTTTTTTTTTGTTGGTATAACCCTATTTTTGAAATAACTATTTTGTTGGTTTGATTATTCCTGGAGTGTTTTGATTACTCAAAAGTTTGAGTAATCATTCTGGGGCCCCTGATTTGTTTTTAGGGTTACTTGTATATTTAATTATTAATTCCTGTCCGTACCTGGTTTTGCTTCCATCCCTTAAAGAAGCTTTGATTTTGGATGACTACGTCAGGAATGCTCTAGTATCTGGTTCTTTCCATATTTTGACGTTTCCTACTAGCATAGGTTTAAATTTTATCCTGTAGCCCTGTTGTGTTTAGGAATTCAATGATATTTTTATGTTGTTTGCTGTTTGTTATTTTAATTATTTCTGGGAATGTGTATATTGCGGCTATGATTTGTTGATCTGATCTGAATTTGTCCTTTTCCTTCTTGGTTTTTCTTCAGTCGTTGAAGATGTGGTGTAAATGTTCTGGGGTGTTACAATTGTAGCAATTTATGTTATGTGGGAATGGTCTTATTTATTTCCCAAAGCTGTTAGCCAGTTTGGTTTTGCCTTTGATGATCCTATTGATTATAGTTTGTTCATAGCCTGTGCACCATGGTGGTTTCCTATTTCTATTTACTTCCTGAATGGTATTATATAATATTCTCCCTTTGTGGTTTTGATTCCAATCGGTTTGCATTGTTAAGGTGTTTAATTGTTAATTGTTTAAGGTGTTAATTAGACTATATAGTTAAGAAGTACTATATTCTAACGGCATGCAATTTGGTTCAATGAGCTTTTCTTTAGCTACCTGGTCTGCTAAATTATTTTCTTGTATATTTATATGGGATGGGATCCACCTGAATTCTATGTTTAGTTTGTCTACACTTAGTTGTTTCATTAAGGCATTAATTTTGTTAAGGAAATTTTCTCTTGATTTAGTGGTATTATTTTGGATTGAGATTATGACACTAAGCGAGTCACTTGTTATAACTGTCTTGTTTGGTTTGCTTTCCTAAATCCATTTTAATGCTTCTAAGATGGCCCAGCTTATTAGCTGTATACATGGAGCAGTAGTCAGGTAGACGCTGCCACATTTGTATATGTAGCTAAGGTATTACCATTTCTGCAGCTCTTTTGAAACGATCTGTAATTTTGGATCCATCGTGAAGAAAAACACCCTCTGGCACAAAAAATAAAACTACACACATTACTATGAAAACATGGACCGCATGGACCTAAAAGAAACACGTTCACGTTTTCCTACAAACTTTCGTTATTATTATCTAGACATACAACCGTAAACAACCCAACACTATCTTAGTTAAGGAAACTAAGTGTGTTTAGACACACTTTAATCTTTACCTAAAAATCTCACTTGCATATCAACACAAATACAGACACATATTTTGGCAGTTGCGTAGTATGCATTTTCTAGATGTTTGGGGTAGCTCTGAAAATGAATGCTTTCTTCACGGTTGTGACAATCTCTTATCGTCTAAGATTGTGTCCCTGTCTGGCCGCATGCTTCTTCGGCATGTGAAGAACTCCTTTGAATCTACACGGCAGTCCATAAAGTCCCTGTCTGGCACCTGCTCTTGATGCTGTTGTTGTTGTTGCTGATGATGAAGAAAAATAATAGAAGGGAAGACAGAAGCGAATCAAGAAAAGAAACCAAGCATGTGGCTAAATCGTACTATTATTGCTCGTCACACACGTTAAGCATCGTCAAAGTCCAAACGAGTACTACACAAACAACATGAGAGCAGCATCAAACAGTGGGTGATTTATTTGATGATCAATACAAAAACAGCAAACAACACAATGGATATAGTTTTAGCTAATATTTAGCACAATCATTGCTCATGCTGCTGGCTACAGAGAAATTCAAAATTGTACCGTGCTGCTAAAACTAATTCAAAATTCCGCAAGATTTACGCAAGTAATCGACGCACACGTTACACAAACCCGTTCAGCGAAATATTTACAAAAGAAAGTCAAATCAGGGAAGCAGATGTATCAGATGCCTTCCAATTGGCATCGTACTGTCGTGGTTATAAATATTTACTTTGTGTCAATGACGTGTTTTCACATTTTTATCTGGGGTAGTTCCTTTGATTTCAAAAGCAAGTTTATAGTTATTTAGAGTTCTAAAATTGGATTTGAAACCATGTGGTTTATGCCCTAATGTGATGATACTCTCTTCGACGACAAACAAAGGCGCCAAATATCAAAGCCATACTTTAAAAAAATATTTGGAGAAAAAGACATATCCTTTTTCTTAATGAAATATGAAAGAACTTCCATGGAAATACTTTACACTGCAACACAATATCAAATACATCGGCTTGTTACTACGTCTTTTCAGAGTTTACAATCAATCGTACCATCGCAGTGTCGGGTGTGCACTAGATAAAGTGACATCTTAAAACGAAGGGATGGTGTTTGGTCCTTTGTTTGAATGGTAAGTCTTGATGTTAGTTAGTAAATAAGTGGGTATTTGTTCAGTAGATAACTCTCTTTTGTTCGTCAAAACAGCGAGTTGGTTTGTAGATCTAGTTTTAACATTACATGTACTTTTATGCAACATAATTGTAGGGAAATTGTAACATCTTGTGCTTATTTGTGACATAATATTTTCCCCTTTCCCGTAGAGCCATACTAATGTTTTCCCATTTTCCCCAGAGGTTCCAATCTGGCTCCAGATCACCTCCTATTAATTACTACTCTGTAACTGTTGCTTGTTTTCTTACATTTTAGTTGCTTTTAGTTATTCATAGTTTTAGCTCATTTAAACTAGATGTGATGTTTATTCTGTAATGTGTGTGTGCGTAAGTATGTATGAGCGAATTTGTGTATACGTGCGTGCGTGTTTACATGCAAACATGCATGTTAGTCCGAGATTCCTGTGACCATTGCCACCTCATTTTTTATAGTTGGACATTAAGGGTCAGAGGAAACTCGGACTAACATGCGTGTATGGCAGTATGGCTATGTATGCCAATATGGATGTCGGTAGTTGTACAAATGTGTTGATGTCTCTGTCTGTCTGTCTGTCTCTCTGTCTGTCTCTCTGTCTCTCTGTCTCTCTCTCTCTCTCTCTAAAGGTCTTGAGGAAGAACACTAGAACGGGCAACCCGATCACCATCAACGACCAGCCCCTGCAAGAACAAGATGATTTCACGTACCTGGGCAGTAAGGTCGCCACGGATGGAGACTGCATAAGGGAAGTCGTCACAAGAATCAGCAAGGTCAATCAGACCTTCGCAATGCTGAAGCCCATCTGGAGGACAAGAAACCTCAGCGTCCACACGAAGATCCGTATCTTCAAGAGCAACGTGTTGAGCGTCCTTTTGTACGGGTCAGAGTATTGGAAGTCTACTGCGAACATAGAACACAAGCTCGAAGTCTTCCAAACCATGTGCCTGCGACGGATCATGAAGCAGCAGAGAGGGTGAATCCTACAACGTTTTCAGACAAAATTTGATTGAAATCCTAAAACGAGCCTTCCTACGATCTTATTTTAACCAAAAAAAGGCGAACCCTACAACGTTTTCAGACAAAAAAATTGATTGAAATCTCCCTACGAAATCATTTTAACTAAAAAAATGAAAACGATTTTTTAATTAATTTTGGTCGCAACTTGTTGTCATCTACCCTCTCTGCTGCTAAAGTTTTCAGTTCTGGGTTAACAAAAATAATAAATAATTTCAACCGAATATTTGATCCAGTCCGATACGATATCGTGTCCGAGGATCATGTAAATTTATTGTTGCGAATCCGTGTGGTTTTGACTGAGCATGACTAAAGAAGTTTTTAAATTGATTGAAGTCCATATCAGAACACCATGTCTGCCAAATATTTCTAAGAGTATGAGTATCAACTCCGTTGAATACAGAAAGAATATTGCAGTTATCTCTGATCAATTTTGGAACCTGAGTGTAGCGTTGAGTGACATATATCACGTCAGTGTTTTTGTGACGCCCCCGGGAAAATATTCTAGCAGGATTCTTTTGTTTATCCAACATTATATCGTCGTATACGACTAAATTGTTAATATCTCCATCAATATCATCAATACTCGGTGCTTCATCGATATCGGTTATAAAATCAATGGCGTTCTCACCCTTAATTTCTGATGCATTCTCGTTAAAATCTTTTAGCACTTCATAACATCGTTGATCATCTACGCTAGGGGCAATTAAATACAACTTATCCCACTTCATCCATCTCATTATTAAATTGAGCAACAATTGCGTTTTACCGGATCCAGATGGCCCGATTATAATCATCCGGATAGAGTTTGGTAGCGCTGCATGATGCTTAATTGGTTCTCTTGTTTTCGTCGCTGAAAAATCAATTATATCCATATTTCTATACATAAATTATGGATCTATATTGTGTGAAGTGTAAAACGCGTACTGGCACAGATGATGTGACGACGATTACAACTAAAAATAACCGATCAGCGCTTTCTGGTAAATGCGTGCAATGTGGTACAAAGAAATTTAGATTTGTGTCTATGAAATCTGATTTAAAAAAAAACGAGGAGGTGATATCGCAGCCAAATTAGCAAAACTCCCTGGAACCCCATGGGCAAAGTACCCCGGAGAAAAGCACCTCCCAGGATATAGCTACTGTGGACCGGGAACCAGACTTGATATCAGACTCAATAATCAAAATCAACCCAACCCCGGTGAAGAACCAATAAACGCCATTGATAAGGCCTGTCACCTTCATGATGTTGCTTATAAAAGCAGCAATCTGCAACACAGGCATCTAGCAGATGTGAAATTAATTCATGCGTTAAATGCTATTCCTGATAAATCCTTCAAAGAAAAATTGGCTTCATTTTTAATAAAATCGGCTATGAAAAGTAAATTGATGTTAGGTGCTGGTAATTAATAATATGGAATCAATTTATTATTCTCCGAGGGGATACTGGAGGGGTAACGCTGCAATCAATAAACTCGCTAGAGCTGCAAAAGTGAAAAAAACCACTGCGGCTAATTGGTTATCCAAACAGGCACTATGGCAAATTTATCTACCACCGCCTAAACAAATTCAATTCTCGCATTTTGATGTGACCGCTCCTAATGAAGTTCATCAGGCTGATATATTATTTCTGCCACATGATCGTGGTTACAAATATGCGTTAACCGTAGTTGATGTTGCGAGTCGATACAAAGAAGCAGAACCGCTGAAAACAAAATCTGCCACTGAAGTCGCTTCTGCATTTGAAAGGATTTATCGAAAGGGTCCTCTGCGTTGGCCAAATCTGTTACAAGTTGATCCTGGCAAGGAATTTCAGGGTGCAGTGTTATCTACAATGAAACATCATAATGTCACCATACGACGAGGGCATACTGCGCTACATCGCGATCAGGCCATTGTAGAACGATTTAATCGGACGATTGCTGAGCGGTTATTTGGATATCAATACGCAAAAGAATTCATTCAAGAAAAGCGATCCAGTGAATGGGTTAAAAGATTACCATCTGTGATTACTGCACTGAATAACGAGATTACTAGAACAATCAACATGAAACCTATCAACGCGATTAAAAAGAAGTCAATACCCGTACAACCACAAAAAGATTTCCCTAGAAACGCTAGCGTTTCCCAACCAATTCTTGGTAGTAATGTCATTGTGAGGTACTTATACGAACCAGGAGAGCTTGAAGGGGGTAGAAAAAGGGCTACTGATCCTATTTGGAGCGTCACTACGCATAAGATATCTAGTATAACACGATCAACTGGTAGACCTCCAGTCTATAAACTGGATTCAACTGCCCCTCAGCGGGGTTTTACTCGACAACAACTACAAGTGATTCCCGAGGATACTCAATTGCCACCGCATGGTCTTAACTAGCACCGTTGCGTCTATTGCACTCAAGACAAGTCAACATCACATTATTTCTGACATGACCGAGATTGTTATTTTTTCTGTCTACGGTGAATTGGCGAGGATCCTTATCCGAATACTGCCAACGCATTATACAATTGCAACTCGCGCAGTGATTATTCTGTTGTTTCTTCAAAGTGATTATTAATTTAGCATCAATATCAAATTCTCGTTGTTTTTTTTTGTCCTGTTGTTTGTAACCGGAGAGTTTTTTATTAATGATGCTAACATCAATATCACTTATTGTTGTGTCATTATCATCACCAATGATTTCATCATCGAGGACAATTCTTCGAAGTTGATTTATGTTTCGTACTCTGGATACTGCGAGATAAACTAAATTCGACCACTCGATGCGATTATCTACCATCCAAACAATTGTATCCGATATAGTCAATCCCTGTGAAGAGTGTATTGTTGCTGCGTATCCTAGCGTCCACGGGGATTTATTAGCACGCAATGCATCTTCAACGACATTGATATCAACCAGCACAATATCATTTAATACCAGAATTTGTTTTTCATTCTGTCCTGGAATATCAACTTCAATATTCTGTTTTCGTGTATCCGATGGCCTATAACAAAGGGGTACTGGAAGCGTTGCAAATTTTTCTTTATGCAATTCAAATAACTTCATCTGAAGTGTATCCCTGACTATTTTTCTACTTGCAATGATTAAATCGTTTGGTCTCCACGCTTCCCAGAAATCATTCATTGGGGTTTCTGAAATCACTTCACGCGCTATTTCGCATTGGATTCTATCCGGTTGTAATCTAATTAGTTTCTTAAATTCTCGTAATCGTTCATCAAGTGATCTATAATCAGTGGTGATTTCTTCATAGTAGTCTACAAAACCCTTTAGCCATTCATGTGGAGATGCACCGACAAATGGTGGTGGTTGGCCTTGATCCCCGCACATGACGACTTTTGTGTTTTTGTTTAACAACCACTCAAGAAATGTTTTTAATACATCTAATGACACTGTGCATATTTCATCCCAAATTATGATTTCAGGAATGAATTTATCACCCATTCGATCAGGAGTCCATTTGTCACCCTTCCATCGAAAAAAACTGTGATAAGTGCAAGCATTTACCCCTCGTTGTATCATCTCTCTGGCGAGTCTGTGAGTCGGTGTTAGCACAATCATGTTAGTAGAAATACAAGTATTTCCACCACCACGAAATAATTCAATTGCACGAGTTGTCTTTCCTGACCCACCACAACCGTTTAAATAAACTGTCTTATATCTACATACTGGATCAGATACCGGTGGTGCATTAGAAAATTCTGATTGAATTTCAATACGGTTACAACAAAGATATTTATCATCCATGGCAACGTCTGCGGATTCACAATACTCATGTAGCATCTCCTTTTTAAATCGCCAACGCCCCCAATTTTCTTCGGGATCTGTGAATGCCGCTACAGCTGATTTGTACTTATTGTGTATATACATCGAATCAGTGGCTACTCTAACCGCGGTATTAGGAAATCTATTTATCATCGAAAATAGATTAATGCAAGCATATGCTAACATTGAACTTCTCAGATGTGTGTACTGGGAATTATATCCATCACAGTAGGTAACAACCGTACCTAATTTCTCACCATTGGATAGAAAAGCATCCTTACGGGATACAAGTTTTCCCTGTTTCATTAAATCCGCTACAATAAAATCGTATTCAGCGACATCTATGATCAACCGCGAAGAGTATTTTGTGTTATCGTATCGTCCACCCTGGGTAAATTTACCGATTATTCTTCTTCCGAGATCTTTTGCTTGTTCTTTTTTAATTTCAAATAACTTCTTAGACCAATTTATTATTTCTTCTTCACTGAAATCTGGAAACTGTTTTCGTAGTTCGTTGATTATTCTATCTAGATTGGGTTGTGGTAGCCAAACTTCTTTCTGAGCTCGATAGCATATAATAGCATCGGAAACAATCAACGATATTAGCATACCACAATCAATCATATATCTCAATAGCACTATTGGCATCCAGTGTTTTTCAGATAGGTGTCTACCGAGCCAAACATAACTACACGGATGTAACCCTGTAGCTAATTCAAATGATATCACACGAGCGAATCCGGTTAAATCAAAATCAGGTAATGGTCCATTAATCGCAACACGAGTCATTTCATGCGTGGGGTGTCCAAATCGTTTGAAGTACTCAGCGCATTCCCCATACCCGAGAAAACTTCCGGGATAACACGCGGATATATCAATTGAAATCATACCATCACGTGAGTATTTCGTATTCCACAGTCCTCCATGACCGAATTCGACGCAACTCAATTTAACAACCTCGAGAAAATCACTTCGTGTTGGACGCCATGAGTTTTTTTCTCTTGCGAAGTGAGCTACCACTGATGGAATAGTAAAACTATCCGTGAGTAGTTTTTCATGGGAATTCTCCGGTGAAAAATCACTAGCGATTTTTCTCATTCTGTTATCTAATTCTTCAATGCGATATAATTCACCATTTGGTTTTACAAATTGATCGAATTCTTCATCACTTCTAAGTAACCACACTGACACAGGATCATCCTTACACAACGCATGAATAGCATCGAATAATTTCTCTTCATAGAAAACATCCCCGACGAACTCCTTAGGGATATATTTCACGGTTCGTTCTCGTGGAAATATTGTTACCGCAGGTGTCCACGCGTGTTTGTTATGATCAATAATCTGTATTGGTGCTCCATTTTTGTTATATTTCGGTTCGTATAAAACCTCTCCGGTTATCGTCATAACGGTTATTGGGAATCGTAATGATGTTTCTAATTTAGCTATATCAGAAATCTTTGCACCATGCTGTTTCACTGTCAGTTCCCACTCGGTTATTTTCCTACGTCGCAGATCAGTTAGTTTATTTCCTCGGGATGCATTTGTGAAGTGTTCTATTATTCGTTCTGCTACACAATTAAGCCCTGACGAATATTTCATAGGAGCTAGTTTTGCGATATCAGGTTTATCATTTAACGGATATATCCCATAAACCATTGCTGTTACGGGATAAGATCTTTCGTAGTATGGTTTATCAATGCCGGTTAGAATCCCTGGTTTGGAATCTCTACTCACAATGACAGCTTTTTTATTCTTGAGGATTGGTTCAAATTTATCCTTAATAATCCATTTGCCTTCGACTTCGATAATGAATTTGATTCGGAAAAAATGCCGTTTTTCCCCAACACGTGAAATTATCACTGCTGCTTTTTCATCATTCATGGTAGCATCAACAACACCATCAATTCGAAATGTTGACCAACAATAAGATGCTCCATCACGCTTAAATTCATTAAAACAGTCTCTGATTTTACTAATCATGGCTTTATCAAGAATTGTATTCTTTGGTGTATTAGAAGCTATATCGAGATTGAATTGAGCATCTTTCCAGGGGTAATCTCTCTTGGACGTTTTTTTTGGTTTATCGAGATTAAATCTAGGATTGATTTTCAATAATCTCTTAAACTCTTTCATGTTTCCGTCTATTGGACGTTTTTTGGGTTTATCGAGATTAAATCTAGGATTGATTTTGTTACGTTTTTTGGGTCTATCGAGATTAAATCTAGGATTGATTTTTAATAATCTCTTAAACTCTTTCATGTTTCCGTCTATTGGACGTTTTTTGGTTTTTTTTGGTCTATCGAGATTAAATCTAGGATTGATTTTTAATAATCTCTTAAACTCTTTCATGTTTCCGTCTATTGGACGTTTGTTACGTTTTTTGGGTTTATCGAGATTAAATCTAGGATTGATTTTTAATAATCTCTTAAACTCCTTATCAGCATTTTTCGAAGGCGTTCTCCCTAATTCCTTCATGCTATAATTAAAACAAGCATTTAAATGAAAGATTTTTATATAATGAATCACTGCAAGTGGCTTATGATTGGATCAGTAATCCCGTGTAACAAATCATGCAGAAATGAGTTCTGTGGGTATCATATGCAAAGCTTTCGTCGTGGAAGCCTTGGTCCGTTACCGTGCATACGATGTGGGGTTGGGGTTAGGGGGAAATCACGGTTGTGTTTGAATTGCGGTGGTAAGCGATACAGGGAATTGAAGCGTTATTATGATAAAAGAATAAAAAATGGACAATCAATCAGAAATTTTGACCCTGAAAAAGTCCCTGACACTGACACTATCACTGACAAAATCATAAGAACCCCTCAAGACTACATCGAAAGATTCATCATTAAACCAAACAATGAATTAGACAAACAATAGTATTATGTATACGAATGAACCAAGAATTTAGACAGCATCCCTTGATTTTAAATTATGAAGCATCCAGTGATGGTACTGTCAGACACTGCATTTTGAAGAAAACGGTCGGTTTTGTGACTAATCAAGGGTATTTGATGTTTAGCGCTGGAAAGAAGAAATATCACAATCATCGTTTCATATTTGAATGTTTTAATGGATTGATCGAGGATGGTCTTGTTATCGATCACAAGGATTCTAATCGAAAGAACAATTCATTATCAAATCTGCAAGCTATCACACAGAGTGAGAATTCCAAACGAGGAAGGACTGGCACTTGTTCAAAAAAAGCGAAACCCGTAAAATCTTTGAATACAATAACTAACGAAGAAAAAATATTTCAATCAATATATGAAGCCGGCAAGTATTTCAATATTTGTGGATCCTCAGTACGAAAAGTTGCAGAGGGGATTTATCGATCGGCTATTTCAAAAGGGACCGGACAGAAAATTCGATTTAGTTATGTCTAATGCGTCATATTTTTCATTTAGAAATATATCATTATTATAGAATAATGAATTCTGAAAACATGAATAGCATCATATCCGAGATTTCAAAATTGAAAGGTTGGGATATTGAACTATCAGATGGGTTAAATCCTGATCAAATCATGTCTGATTTTCAGGACATAGAATACGGAGTTAGCACTAACAAGTATATGCTACCAAAGAAGTATGCGCTCATCAAAAGAATTCAGAATTCTATTAAGGACTCTCTCGCATTTTCCAGTGACGTAAGTGTGTTCGCTCCGTTGTATACCATCGTAGAACGAATACGAAAAGAATTGGGGTACGAATACGAATTGAAAAAGGAGGTTAATTCTAAAGTTAGAAACCTACGAGCGTTAATTCAAGAAAATGAACAATTTTGATTGACCAACCATTTATCATTATTTGATTGTGACCGTCCCTCATAGAGATTTTAATTTTTTTTTAGCATTTTTTGATCAAAACTGTTGAAATCAGTGAATAAAAAATTGATGGCTGGTTCGGATTGATCACTTCCACGATGGTGTTAGGTTGGATTGAAAAATTGTTTTACAATTGAAAAATTGTTTCTGATTTCAAATAATGGTCAATGAAGCATTAACAACCCGATTGGCTCGTGAACGACTGGATGCAATCAGGAGATTTGTACCAATTCGTGACTCTGTACGGAATAAACTACAACAACGACAGAGTCTTCAGACTGATTTTGCTATGGGATCCGAAGAATTGTTTAAACCAGTAACCACAGCAACGAAAGGGATAGAGCGTGCTATACTGGGAGATGTTCCCGAGACGGGAAAATCTGTTATTGGTGAACTTGAAAAAATAGCAGCGAAAACTGAACAAACTGAACAAACAAAACAAATGGAATCAAAAGAAATAGTAGATGATTTACGCGTGATATTTAACGAGGCGGGTTTAGCAGCAATCATTGAGACTAAACTAGCAAAAATTCCTGCGCTTGTTGTTACGACTTATGAAAACAGGAAAAATTTGTTGAAACCAGAACATCATAACTTTGTTAGAGATATAACTCACTGGGCTGATATATTCTACAAAATCAAAACTGAAAAAACAGGTAGAATTAAGAAGAAGGGTAACGCATCATACATTGGATATATCAATGAGGTGGGCGAAGTGTATAATCAATACGAAGAGTTTAAACAACAACAAAAACCGCAAAAATTGCGAGGAAAGCGACAGCAACCTGCAAAGAAAGTAGTCTACTCTCCTAAAAAACAACAACTACCACCTGATGATAATCTTCTTGATTATTTATTACAAGAAGCCGATTTAGAAAAACAGGATGAAGCAACTGGTTATAGCGGAAGTGGATTGCAAGATTCCAGTGGAAACTCTTCGAGGGAAAATCCAAGGATTGGAAACTCAAAGAGTGGAAATCTAAAGATTTCATGTCCTGGTAATGTTATCAATGATATATCACGATTAGAAGTTCTTGTAGGAGGTTTCCGAGCTGGAAATAACTCACCGGAAATAATTAATGAAGCAGCTGATATCTGTAGACGTTTATTTCAAGGCGGTATCATGGATATCAAAACATATCGAGATTTCATTGACGAGTTAGCGGAAAGTGGGTATCACAGTGATTAAATAAAAACGCTAGCGTTTCCAATTGAAAAATGGTTTCTGATTTCAAATAATGATCATACACTACAATCATGATAAACCAACCCCCGTCTACGTAGTTAATTCACGGTTTCCGGTTTATAGAGCATACTACGGAGATGGTTTAGGCAATACCATTGCAGGGTTATTTGCGAGAATGGCTCCAAAAGTGATGCCGTTGGCTAAACAACTAGGAATGAAAGCAATTGAAGTTATTCGTGATAAGGGTATTAGTGCTGTTGGAGATTTTGCTGGAAAAGCGTTTTCAACTGCGAAGAATAAAATAACATCATTAGTGAAATCACGGATGAAATCCAAAGGATTTTCAAAGAAACCGTTACCGTCTACAGCGGAAATGCCTGCAAGTGTTAGTAGAATTATAAATAACGCAGTAGACGAAAAATTAGCGTCGATGGTAAATCAAGGGGACCAAAGCAATATTGCAAATATGATAGCAGGAAGCGGCTTTAAAAAACTACGTCGATGAAAATCGTTTACGATGAAAATCCGTAGGATTTTACGATTTAGACTCTGATAAATAGAATAAAATGTTCAAAAAATCACATGATCCGGCGTTTGATATAGACGCCCCAGTTGGCAAGGATGATTCTGTACGCGATTATCAATATTACGCCTATCATGCCATAGACTCAAATAGTCGAGCAAGAATTGAACTTCAAGTCCATGATACCAGTAAATACTTTTTGCCCTGTGAAGCGTTTATTGAAGTAGAAGGAGAACTTGTAACAGCTGATGATACTCCTGCTGTACCAGCACCGTATCCAGATGGTACTCAAGTCGGTTTTGTCAATAATGGTATTATGGCGTTATTTGAGAGTGCTAGATATCTCATTGATGGAAAAGAAATTGAGTCCATAGATCGTGATGTTGATATGGCTACAACAATAATCGGGTTAGCGAGATATTCTGATGATTATACAAGATCAGCAGGACCCTCTATGATGTTTGCAAAAGATGCTAAGAATACCGCTGGTGGAAATCCATTTGTTGTAAGACAACCAAAAAAACGTGATAATAGTGATTCTGGTATCGAGAATATGATTATAAACAACGACGTTAATTTCAATCTAGGAGCTGCAACACGAAACTCAATGTTGGAGGGAACGCGTAGATTATTTTCATGTGCGATTCCACTGCATCATATTTTTGGATTCTGTAGAAACGTCAGAAAAGTTATCTACGGGGCGAAGCATACAGTATCGCTTGTACGAAAGAGTGATGATAATGATGCAATCTGGAGGATTCCAGCAGATGCTGCAAATCCCAATGCTGATGCCGGTAAAGTCAATTTAACAAAAATATCATTGTGGATGCCAGTGTTGACTCCAGCAATCACTGCAGAAGAACGATTACTATCATTTATGGACCAAGGAGGAAAATCGTTGTTGAGTTGGTTAACCGTGAGTACAGATGTTAAACAATCAAATATCAACGGTTTATTCACTTGGAACCTAGCATCAAAACAAGGTGTTGCTGCGCCACGTCATATATTTATTGCGTTACAAGATAACGCACGAGTTGGCAATCAAGAACGAAGCCATATGATATTTGATCAATTAGGTGTGAAAGACGTCTCACTGAGAATAAACGGCCAGCAGGAACCATCCGAGGATATACAACTTAATTACACAGAAAATCATATTGCACGAGTTTATCATCGTCTGTTGTCATTTATGGCACGTGATCAAAATGTCGATACTGGTTTGCAAATATCACAATATGATTTTAAAAATCTGTATCCGATCTATTACTTCTCACTGGAACATCTCGATTTGACAAGACAGTCCGTCGTTGATATACACTTTAGAGCTAATGTGACTCGTCCTGTTGGTGTTGGTGCTATTGCTAATTATAGAGCGGTTGCTGTCATTCTCAGCGACAAATCAATGCTACTTGAAGGTGTTGGTGGAAGAATGAGAGTGGTAGATGCACCAGTAGAAAACATGTAATTGAAATTGTAAACGATTTAGAATCAATCTATTATGTATAATGTCATATAGTGTTATTAGTGTTACGTTAACTCCCGGTCAATTAAAAAAATTGCAATCGGAATCAGCTAAAAAATGTGGAACCACAATCACGTTGAAACCTAATCAAATGACTGGTGGTGCAAATAAATTATCGCTGACAACTCGTCAGGTGAAACATTTCAATGATGCACTTGCAGCCAAAAAAGGTGTTCAGATTACTCTTTCTGCGGCTGCTATCAAAAATATGATTAAAACAGGCGGTATATTTCCGTTGTTAGCTGCGATTCCAGCATTGATTGCAGCAGCAGCCCCAGCGGTGGCTAAAGCGGCAGCGTTAGGAGCCGTTGGTACTGCAGCAGGAATGGCACTAAAGAAAGCAACTGGGAAAGGATATAAAAAAAAGGGACGATCCGTTCACGGATTGGGTCTAAGACTACCAGGAACCCCGTATTCGTGGTACAGCGGAAAGGGTCTAAGACTACCAGGAACGATTTATTAATTCAGGAATCGAAGATTCCCATGTCCAATTTTGATTTAATGGATGCGGCTAAAAAACTCGCGATTAAAAACTTCAGAGGTGTCTTTATGAAAGATCAATTACCACATCAACCAAACAGCGTTGAAACAGGTATTATTAATCTCGATAACAGCCCCGGACCTGGAACTCACTGGGTTGCATACGCTATTGATCCACGTGGGATTGTCTATTTTGATTCATATGGATTAGCCCCGCCAAAAGAGTTTATGCGGTATATAAAAACCCTTCCAATGAAGACTTGGTATTCTACGCTACCAACACAAACGATGATTGACCCACCAATATGTGGCAGCGAAGTATTAAATGTCCTTGACGCTATTTCTAACTCCTTGAGTAACCCAAGCGGAAAACCACCACATGTTGTCGTTAATGAATACACTAGCAATCGCTGGCAACGACGAAGTCGTCAAAAACGATTTTAGAGAGAGAAAGAGTTTTACAATAACATGATTGATATTTGGGGGAGATCTTTGAAACCCAAACCCGATGGCACTGCAACCCCTGATTCTATCAAGGATATAACAAAAAAAATTAAAGATGAAATAGCTGAGACGTTAAATTTAACAAGTGTTGACCCGAACGAAATAGTTGTATTTCAGGACAAACAGGGTAAATTGAAATCCAGTGATGTGTCATTGAATGACATTTTGATACGGCAGCGCGACGCCGCTGAAAACTCTATTGCGCTGTATTCCAACGACGGACTACTTAAACCAGGCGCACTTGTGTCTACGATCACAGACGCGATTGCCACCCACAACAAGATGATTACCGACAACGACAACAGGATTACCACCCAAGACAACAAGATTACCACCCACGGCCGTGAGCTGGATGATCATATACGAGGTTATAATAATTTTCGCAAAAATGTCATACATAAATTCTTTGGAACACCGCTTGTGGTTGGCATGACTCTCACTGAAATTAAAGACTTGTTGAATTCATTCTTCGCTAACAAGGAAGCTGGAAGGATGATGACTGCTTCAGAATTCAAGGCAAATTATCTCGAGATTTCTAAACTAATAGAAGATCAAAAACCCACTAACGACATTGTTGGTAGATTCTTTGGAACCCCACCTGTGGCAGACTCGACTCTCGCTGAAATCAGTGAGTTTATCGGCAAGCACACTCACAATGCCTACATCGCTAATAATTTCTTTGGTGTCCCGGTTACATCTACAATGACTCTCAAAGATATTAATATGTTTATGGTGAGACAAACAACACTTAATACCATCGTGGATAAATTTTTAGGGAGAACACCTGTGTCTGAAACCACATCGTTGACAGGTCCAACCCTCGCTGAAGTTAAAAAAGCTATTGACGAACAAAAGCTCACAAATGAAATGGTTAATAAGTTCTTTGAGGGCAGTAGCCTCCAAGATATCACGACGAAATTTTCTAACATCGACAACCATATTAAAACCCAAGCACTGATTAGAATCAACGAACTTCTGGTTTCATTCTTTTCTGACAGGTGGGGGGGGACAATAGATCCTGCCAGAATCAGTGTAAATTATCTCAATATTTCCAACGATCTTCTTGAACTAAAAGAAAACTTTGAAAAGATAAAAATTCCGCACAAAAAACCTAAAAATATCGTGTATACGGTCAAACATATAATCGAGGATTGGATAAGAGACCAATCTCCTAGAATTACCATCGATCTCTTGTGGGATGAGGGGGAAGTGAAGGTTGATGGTATCTATAGGTTAACGTGGGCCTCTATCGATCAATTTAATATGATCATGAACAATAGAACCTACTCTGGTGGAGTCGCGACGTTAATTATCGAGACTGGCATAACACCAGAATTTTACTTCGTCGCGGTTGATAGCTCCACCATTAGATCAAAAATAGCCTTGTGCATAGAACTCGTAGATCATTTTTCCGGCTGAAGTACTAGCAATTCCCGCTAACGATGACAAATAATTGAAAACACTAGCGGGTTTAAAATAACAACAATGACTTTGTCATCAACGCAATGTCGCTATGATCAGGTCAGAGAATTTCAGAATAGACTCAAAACCCTCACTGAGGAGTATCAAATAAAAATAAAAAAATACCGACGAAGAATCACCGCAATTGATGTTATTATATACTCGGTGTCAAGCGTTCTCACTGGTGCCGGAATAATACTTGCATCGGTTACAATGATTGCCCCGGTCGTAGTTCCAATTTGCATTTCTGCGGTGGCTACAATCGGGGGTATATTAACCGGGATAGCAAAAAAGATATCATCATGCAGCCAGAGTAAACTGCAGAATTACTTACTTCAATTTCATATTGCATCAACCGCATATTCGCAATTATCATTGATGATATCGTCGTCACTCGATAATACGGTTATATCAGATAGTGAATTCTCAGCGATGGTCAGTATTTTTGATTCCGCGATATCGAAATTAGAGCGACAACATGAATATAATGACAACACCGATGGAATCAGAAAACACGAACCCAAAAAACAAAATGATCTCAATAATATCAACATTACCAGATTGTGAATTCTCAGTGATGGTCAGTATTTATGATTCCTCGATACCAAAATTAGAAATAAATCATGAGTATAATGACGACACAGATGGAATTACTTCAACGAGTAGTGGAGAACACGAACCCAGTACAAACGAGTATGATATCAATAACATCTACGAAACCCGAGTTTAGTGTGAATTTCCCCTCTCCGGTTCCTGTGAGCGAAATCGCGCTAGCAAAACTACGAATGTATCACAGTTGGCCTAATATCAGATCGGTAGCATTTGGTAGTCAACAACCCAATAATTCACTGGTGTTCTCGTATAAGAATAAAGACGATGGTACCCCAGACTGGAATGTTGTTTCGATACCAACAGGGTCATACCAAATAGAACAAATCAATAATGAATTCGCGCGTAGAATAAAATCGATTACTGGAACAGAATCGAAAATCGCTATAACAGTTCATGAGCCGACGCTATCATCCGCAATTGAAATAAGCACAGAAGGATACGTCGTAGATATCTATCAAAGTTCTATTAGAACCGTACTAGGATGGCCTGAAAAACCACCTGAAAAATCCACCACCGACTTAACCACGGATGTACAATCATATCATGAAATCAATCCCAGTTATCAAGATAATTTATCTGATATAAGAAAAGGAAGAATCGCCGATAGATTTATATTCACCAACAAAGACACATTGCAATGGGATTTTATCATTAAAAGAACAACCGACTCATCTGTTACTATTTCATTTACGCTAACTGACGTCCGTGGTTATTTTAATGAGATTAAACAATTATATGACACACAACTAGAACAACTACGGAAAACAAGATCGCAAAAACACGTTGAAATAATAAATCAGCTTATATCGGACATGAAATATATCTATGAACTAATTATTCAAACAATAATTAATGACAACAGCGACAATAAACAACGATTCCTAACCGATTACAATATCACAGAGAACAATCTGCGTAATTTCAGGTTTCCGAAATACAACGCTGATGAATTAGTAAGAATTGTTAAAACCGATATCATCAAAGCGCTACAAAAATCAGATTCAACTGTCCTCCTCAAACATAATAATGATCCAGATGGTGGTGGTAGGCATATCGCTCCGTTCAATGTGAATATATCCTCGGTGATTGCGCTCAATTTAGTGTGTGATGTTATCGAAGGAAGCTATCAAATTAATCTCGAACGATCAAATCAAGCTCAGCAAGGATATATTCTTTATTCATTTGCACCAACAGCTCCTCCAGGATTCCTAATTATTGAAAACCCAATTAATCCTGTCTACATGCGATGCCATAATAATTCATTAACCAGAATTAATTTCAAACTCACCGACCAGTCAAATAATCTGATTGATTTACAAGAAGAGGTGTTAGCGATTAGTCTGTTTGTAAAATCATAAATGATTTTCGTCCTAAAGACTTTCATCATAAAGACTGGATCAAATCATTTTATTATTTTTGTTAACCCAGTGATGAAATCACTAAGCAGCAGAGAGGGTGGATGACAACAAGTTGCGACCAAAATTGATTGAAAAATCGTTTTCATTTTTTTAGTTAAAATGATTTCGTATGTAGATTTCAATCAATTTTTTTGTCTGAAAACGTTGTAGGGTTCGCCTTTTTTTGGTTAAAATAAGATCGTAGGAAGGCTCGTTTTAATGATTCAATCAAAATTTTGTCTGAAAACGTTGTAGGATTCACCCTCTCTGCTGCTCATGAGGATCATCTGGCCAAACAGGATCTCGAACGAGGAACTGCGGCACAGAGCGGGTGCAAGCACCATCGCTGAGATCATTGCAACTCAGCGATGGAGATGGCTCGGCCACGTCTGCAGAATGCCCCCTGACTCACTACCAAGGGTGGCACTGAGATGGACCCCACAGGGGAAAAGAAACCGTGGCAGACCCAAAGAGACCTGGCGACGGACCGTGGAGAGAGACCTTAAGACCAGAGGCCTCACCCTGCAGACCGCCCCAGCAACAGCTGCCGACAGACCGAAATGGTGTTCCCTTGCTGTTGCCTCAAGCACCAGACGGCGCAGAGGGGATTGATTGATTGATTGATATATATTTCTTATTGTATGAATAATCCAAAAATGTCATTTACAGGACATCAATTTATTTCAATAGTCGGTAGTAATAGATTATAGCAAAGATTTTGTTTAATACACTGTGAGTAGATATATGGTATAACGGTACCAATTGCGCATGACCAGGTGGGCGGTGCATAAGGTGTAGGGTCCATTGCAGTCCAAAGTAAACAACAACACGAGCTTTGATTGGTGGATTATGTAAGAGTTGTACTTTCTGTTAGGCTTAAAAAATAGTTTAGCCTCTTGGCAACATGTGAATTTATGTTAATTCCTATATAGATCATATTTTGTATTTTTTATGATTTTTTTGAAAATGTAATACACATGACTGAAAATAGGTATGTTGTGACTAGATAACTCATACCCCTGTCTAGTTCCAGCAGAGTTATCTCTCTTAAATGCAATGGAGTACCTGGTTTTGTCATCATCAAATTGACAATCTAACATTGTTCTCTATAACAGTGTGTGAGATGCACGCTAAATTAGGATAGAAAATATATTTATCTCTCCAGATATTAGCATTGAGGTCTATGGAAAAACAATTGGTACCGTGATACCTAAAAGATAATACCAGCTTCACAGTGTATCCATAGTAACGAGTATATATAGACACCACTTCTATACTGTCATAGTGTCATTTGGTTAAACAATGGATATTGAGATGTTTTGGTCTAATATTGACAGACTTTTACATAGAAAATTTAGAAAATAACACACATTAGCTTTGGAATGGGGCTTTTGTAACTATATCTATAGCATATATAGACTGATTGCTTTGTGACTGTGTAGTAAGCTCCAATATTAGCATACAGGCAAAAAAAAAAGGTTATATAAAGTTAATCTAGTTAATTTTAGCCAAAGTATTGACTATTTTATGCGCAAAAGATGAAAAATCATGGATAAAATACAACTTTTTGTTCTTGTAAAGCATGTTATAGAGAAGATAGAGGACATTCCTGGCCAATGTGTAGATAGTTCACTTGTATCATAAAGAATATTCTGGTATAAGTATTTTAGGTAGTTTGCTAAAGATATGGTATTCCTTCCTATTTTGATTTTAATTGTCCTGCTCTAATTGTCTTTTTTTGTAAACTTTTGTGTCTTTAAATTATAAATGCGATTCTCTAGTTAGTTACATAATCATTCTTGAGGTCTCCACTACATATATAAACCTGGATTTTAGGTTCTCGCTTTATCGGTAATACATTTTTGGATAATTTAATTGCATTGAAGTTAATACATGTGTTTCTGAAGTCATCTGTATAACATGGAGAATATACAGTGGAGAAAATGAAAAGTACAAACCTTATGTATACAATTCAGTTATCTCCCTTACACCAGACCTACCTAAAATTCCAATAGATAAAAACCCACAATTTAGGTGAGTTTGTATGAAAATCAAGATAAGTTTTTTGAATTATCATATTTGCCCATGGTCTTGATGCAAATTGAACTAGAAGTACTTTAAAAAATTTTCCCAGTAAAGTTTAAAAGTTTGAAAACTGATCAAACATGCTCTGTTTGTTTTAAGTATTTTTTTTTCTGTCTAACAGAAGCCCATTATTGTTAATTTCTTATTTAGAAAAAATATAACTTATATGCATCTATATTATCTACATTATTCCCCCTTTTATATTAGCTAGGAATGAACACCATGTCACCTGATATTTGGTGCCTGTAAGGGATGTTATAGCACAGGTGCCTTGGAATTGTATTTGCACCTATGATCCACTGCTGCCTTATATTTTCCAAGATAATGTTATCAAGCTCTCACTTCTCATTTTTCTCATTGCTGCTTTTGTCTCCTTTAATTCCATTATCATACGCTACATCTCCCATTTAGATACACACTTTTCTCCTGTTTTTAAATCCATTGGACTCACTATACTCATTGTTAAACTTTAGCCTTTTTCTGTATTCAAGTAAACATTTTCACACACAAATCCATGATAACCCCTTACAAAAGCTGTTATCTACTTTGTTTGGTGTCAGATTGGCTTATTGCATCAATTGTATGCACTACAGAAAGGAGGGAAGCTTTCTATTTGTATGACAAAGAGGCTGGGTAGCTTGACCTTTGTGTGAGGACTAGAGGTTAGTGACCTCTTGCATATGCAGACAGTGTAAAGTGTTCAAAGCTAATACTTTATAATTAGATTGGGCCATGTCCACCTGTCCTTGTTGTTACTTTCTGTGTTTGTGACACAAATATAAGTCCTTTACTTTATATCAAAATGTCTCTTTAAGAGTAGAACTGGTACATGTTAACTAGTGCATTGACCTTTGACCTTACTGTTACATAATATGACATAATGTGATTTATCCCATATCACCAAAGTGAAGTATGATAAGTGCTAATATGAATAAAACACAACTCATAGTTAAAAGAATTCATTTTATTTCAAAAGATGAGTTTGATAGTGAAGCAAAAGTGTGAAAACAGGAGTTAAAACAGCTGAATAACATTTCTATACACAATCATATAAAACATAGCTTAGTACTTCATAAAATTGTTTTTGACAAGCGAGACTAAGTACACTTGTTAGTTATATAGTCCCGAGCTATTTCACAGATTATTGGAAAAATCAAGGTTTGCTATAGGTATAACGGTACCAATTGCGCATGACCAGGTGGGCGGTGCATAAGGTGTAGGGTCCATTGCAGTCCAAAGTAAACAACAACACGAGCTTTGATTGGTGGATTATGTAAGAGTTGTACTTTCTGTTAGGCTTAAAAAATAGTTTAGCCTCTTGGCAACATGTGAATTTATGTTAATTCCTATATAGATCATATTTTGTATTTTTTATGATTTTTTGAAAATGTAATACACATGATTGAAAATAGGTATGTTGTGACTAGATAACTCATACCCCTGTCTAGTTCCAGCAGAGTTATCTCTCTTAAATGCAATGGAGTACCTGGTTTTGTCATCATCAAATTGACAATCTAACATTGTTCTCTATAACAGTGTGTGAGATGCACGCTAAATTAGGATAGAAAATATATTTATCTCTCCAGATATTAGCATTGAGGTCTATGGAAAAACAATTGGTACTGTGATACCATATAACATAGAAGCAAATTAGTTGACTTTCATTAACCATTATCAGATTTAAATGTAATATTTTCATATTATATTATATTATATTATATTATATTATATTATATTATATATATATATATATATATATATATATATATATTTGTTTATTTTTCAGAATATGAGCTCATAGAGTGGTTGTTTGTGCGTATGAAATCTGTGCTCTGTTGATATGCTGTTCTGTTTACAGTGCAGCCTTTCAAAAAAATGCCGACGAACCTTTGACAAGAACTTCACCGTGAAGTCATCTTTGGTGGTATTTTAGATTACTATATGATTTGTATTGATTGTCACACAGTGGAAAGGTCTGTACTGAGAAATATATGTAGAGAACATACAGTAAAATTAATTGTGGTACATGTCAAATTGGTGCCAAACCGTCGCTGCAATCAAATATAATTTTTTTAGAAATAACAAGAAAATAATATATTAAAAAACAAAATACAAACAACGCTTTTGATATAAATTGCACAGCGTTTTAAATAAATAAAATATTATGTTTCAAGCCAATCAAATTCGTTTTAAAATTATCATTATTGTTATAAGCGATTCTCATTAGTTCTGTTTAGTAAGTCGGATTAGAAACACACACACAAGTTGGCAAATATTCACTAAGTTCAGAAACATTGGTTTATCGTAGCCACAGATAAAAAAAAATGGAAACAAATGACAGTTTTGACGACGATTCAGTTCAGCCTCCAGCCTTCAAGATTGAAGACGTCGCAGATGATGAATTCGATCTGGAGATTCCCCCAACGTCAGGGAATGAATATTTGAGAAGAGTTAGGTAATGGGTCAAAATTTGAGGATGCTTGATCGGTCTTGGTTTATTTTACAATTGTATAGGATGATATTCTATAAAGGCTGTTAATTTTTCCGAGCATTATTGCACTTTGTTACATAATTTCGAGGTACCGTTCTAGTGTTTTGTATTTTCGAGGGATCGTCGGTAAGTTTTGCGCAAATAACTGGGTTCTTACTGTAATTGTTAGCTGATAAATCGCAAGGAAATCTTAAAATGATTTCTTGGGCTTTTTCCCAAATCTCTTCAAAAAAGAGTTTTGCATATTATGTGTAATATGTAAATTGATCCATCATTAGTATTTTTAATTTTTTAAAAATATATTCCAGTTCTGCAAAACAGTTTTTTGTACAAGTTTTTAGTACAAGTTTCACGGGTCATATAGGTTTTCAACGCCGACTTTTCCAATAATGGGTGTCATTTTTTAGAATTTGATTCCACACCTGTAAGTGGCACATTGACGAACTTAATACATACTACCCTCGATTGTGACAATTCCACTCTCTTATTTTGACCCAAGTTTTGTACAGTCCACCATTGTTGTAAAAGTTCATAGCGATATATAATTTTCATCTGGAAGTTTCTTGGCATCAGTTAAGGTGCAGAAAATTCAATAATTGGGATTTAATAGAATTTTGGTTATAGAAAATTAGTGTTAAAGTTTAAAAGAAAAATTTATATGTAATTTAAAATGAGTAAATGCGCATACATGACCCATGTGACTTGTACTATAATTTGAAAATGTCAGCATTTTGTTTCAACCATAAAAACAGTCCATGTTTCAATATGGTGTTCAATAGGGAAAAGTTGTACATGTTTCCTGTACTTGACCATTGTAAAAATAATAAATTTGTGACTAATAAATTTAGTATACAAGTTTTTTGTTTGTTATGTTCATAAAATATCACTTCACATTATCAAATATGATATTAACTCCAACACAATGAGTAAATTACCCACTTTACCAAATTTGTATCTAGCCACTGTTGTTGCATTTCTTCCATATATGTCGAGTCTTGTAAAAATGATAGTTAATCAAGACCTAATGTATGCTTGGATATAAACAAGATCTAATTTATACCTTGCATATAAACAAGTCCTTATTTATGCCTTGCATATAAACAAGACCTAATTTATACCTTGCATAGAAACAAGTCCTAATTTATACCTTGCATATAAACAAGTCCTAATTTATACCTTGCATATAAACAAGTCCTTATTTATGCCTTGCATAGAAACAAGATCTAATTTGTGTCTTACATATAAATAAAACTTGATTTGTGTCATGCATATAGAAAGGACTTGTCATGTATGTAAAATAGATCTAATTTGTGACTTACATATAATCAGAACTTAATTTATGTCTTGCATATAATCAAGATATAATTTATGCCATGCATAAAAACAAGACCAAATTTATACTTTGCATATAAACAAGACCTAATTTATACCTTTCATAGAAACAAGTCCTTATTTATGCCTTGCATATAAACAAGTCCTTATTTATGCCTTGCATATAAACAAGATCTAAGTTGTGTCTTACATATAAACAAAATTTGTGTCTAACATATAAACAAAACTTGATTTGTGTCATGCATGTAGAAATGACTTGTGTCTTGCATGTAAAAAAAGATCTGATTTGTATCTTACATATAAGTAGAAGTTAATTTATGTCTTGCATATAATCAAGACCTAATTTATGTGTTGCATATAAACAAGATCTAAGTTTTGCTTTGCATACAAACAATACCTAATTTGTGCCTTGCATATAATCAAGACCTAATTTATGCCTTGCATATAAACAAGACCTAATTTATGCCTTGCATATAAACAAGGCCTAATTTATACCTTGCATATAAACAAGATCTAATTTGTGTCATTTATATAAACAAGGCCTTATTTATACCTTGCATATAAACAAGATCTAATTTGTGTCATTCATATAAGCAAGACCTAATTTGTGTCCTGCATGTTAACAAGGTTAGATTTGTGTCTTGCATTATGGAATTTGGTGTGGGTTAGCCATGACATTGTAATTCAGGCTTACTACTGACAGACATAACTTTTTAACCATTGAAGCTAAACAGTGATGTAACGACCAGCTAAAGTCAGTCTAGTACATGTTTTTATTGTATTTTGAATGCAATAAATCTTTTTTTTTATAAATGTGTCAGCATGTGTTTTCTTAACATAAAATTACCCATGCTCACTTGAGCACTTTCATTTTAAATTATTTAGTTTCAGAGGTGGACAGTTTTTGCCTTATCATGCACTTTCATTTTAAATTGTTCATTTTCAGAGATGGACAGTTTTTGCCTTGTCAAATATGCATTTTAAATTGTTTAGTTTCGGAGGTGGACAGTTTTTGCACTATCAAGCACTTCAATTTTATATGGATATAAATCACCTTTGAATGCAGTCCACAATCCCATGATACCTAAATAGAAATTATGTTTTTAAAAGCTTTTAAATTTTTAAGCAATTATATAAAAAGATTTGCAACTGTTTTAAAGATAAAAGTTGGTGCATAGAATCCCATTTTGTATTACTAATAGTGTTAAGCAGAATTGGGAGATTATACAAAATATTTATCATGTGTCAGCAAGGGTAACTTGTCAAATGGCGATCTTTATTTAACTTGGTTGTATATGCAAAGCTTCTCAATTTTTTTCGCTGCTAAGATATAACACCACCATAGATTTGTCTTCTACTTAATTAAAAAAAAATAATGAAAATATTATTCTAACAATGTTAGTTTAGGTGGATGAATGCAGAAAAAAAAGACAACCTCATAATGATGTAGATAGAAGTGTGATTAGGTATGGGATAAAGGCATGGACAGTTAAGACAGTAATTAACAAGTTGTAATTAAACCAACAAGGGCTGATTGGAATAAAATATTAATATAGGTTTCTTGAAATACTAATCAATATTGCATTTAGTATAAGTGTGAATGTGTTATTTTGACAGCCGTCATCTCATTCAGGTAATTATTGTGTTTCATCATATCTGTGAGCTTACCTGCAGTTTTTTTCATCAGAGATACCATTATGTATTTTAGTAATAAGTCTTTTATATTTCTAGACAGGAGGCAAGCCAATGTGCCCAAATAGTTGTTGCCAATATTGATACATCACCATTTAGGGGTAAACAGACTGTAACCATAAGACAGGTAAACAGACATTTGTATGACAAATTCAAATTTGTATTTTAATGTTGTATTTTTAAAGCAGAAGATTGACTAGAATGCATAATAAATGTGTATGTGTGTCTAAATAAGAATTTTTGTTTTAGTCATGGTGTAAGAAAAAAATACAGCCATTATTTTTCAATTAAAAGTATTATTTGCTAAATCAATTGACACAGAATTCACCTTGGAAAATTTGATCTTACCCCAAACATAATATCTCAAAATGAGTACAGTAAAACCTGTCTTGAGAGACCACTGCTATGAGAGACCACCTGTCTTGAGAGACCAGACTTTCCATGCACAGATTTACTCATTATATAGTGTTATGACCTGTTATGAGAGACCACCTGTCTTGAGAGACCATTATTGTTTGGCAGAAGGGGTGGTCTTTCAAGACAGGTTCTACTGTAAAACAATAAGATAAAATAATATATGGTTTATATTTTAAGGAAATTACTTGAGGTTCATTTATATCTTTGTTTTCTCCATCATTGTTGGTTGGTACTTAAAACCCATATGCTGATAATTAAGGTTATAATTAGATATATATGTGAGTAATACATGTAGATATGTGATTGAATAATACATATAGATATATGATTGAATAATACATGTAGATGTGTGATTGAATAATACATGTAGATATGTGATTGAATAATACATGTAGATATGTCATTGAATAATACATGTAGATATGTCATTGAACAATACATGTTGATATGTGATTGATATGTAGATTAGAAAGAAAACAATATGGATAACAGGTTTTGTAAAATGCTTGATTTTAAGTGAGAGAGAATGAAACCTTGACTGTTTGTACTGATTTATTTATACTTAAAACTGAACAATTTTTGAATACTTACTTTATCTATTTGCCTAGCAATTATCCTCTAGTCACCTTGAATTTGGTGATATTCATCATATATGGGAAAATCTGGCTTTTGACAATGATTTGAGAACATTTATATTTTTGCTTAAGTAATTATTTGCTTGGCAGTAAGTAAATATCATGCAAACAGCAGATCATGAATGTCACAGGTTGGTGTAACATCAATCATGTTTTTAGTAAAATTCTCCTGGTGCTAATTCTTATAAGTGTGTGCCTTTTATTTCCAAACACAAGTGTCAACAATTAACGTATACTCACTTCTAGTGCTAATTCTTATAGGTGTGTGCATTTTATTTCCACACACAAGTGTCAACAATTAATGTATACATGTACTCACTTCAAGTGCTAAATCTTATAGGTGTGTGCATTTTATTTCCACACACAAGTGTCAACAATTAATGTATTTCATATACTAACTTCTAGTGCTAATTCTTTTAGGTGTGTGTGTTTTATTTCCACACGTGTCAGCATATAATGATACTCACTTCTAGTGCTAAATCTTATATGCGTGTGCCTTTTATTGTCAAACATAAGTGTCAACAATTAACTATTACTCACTTCTGGTGCTAATTCTTATAGGTGGGTGCATTTTATTTCCACACACAAGTGTCAACAATTAATGTATACATGTACTGTGTTTTATTTCCACACGTGTCAGCATATAATGATACTCACTTCTAGTGCTAAATCTTATATGCGTGTGCCTTTTATTGTCAAACATAAGTGTCAACAATTAACTATTACTCACTTCTGGTGCTAATTCTTATAGGTGGGTGCATTTTATTTCCACACACAAGTGTCAACAATTAATGTATACATGTACTCACTTCTAGTGCTAAATCTTATAGGCGTGTGCCTTTTATTGCCAATTACAAGTGCAAATAATTAACTTACCATAAAAATGGATAACATGCATCACAACATTTTTGAAAAGCAGAAATTTAGAAATTAGAGTATGAAAACTGACAAACTGTCCAAGACTAATTGAATGCCTGAAAGCTAGTGAATCCCACTGGTGTACAAATCCAAGGCTAATTGAATGCCTGAAAGCTAGTGAATCCCACTGGTGTACAAATCCAAGACTAATTGAATGCCTGAAAGCTAGTGAATCCCACTGGTGTACAAATCCAAGGCTAATTGAATGTCTGAAAGCTAGTGAATCCCACTGGTGTACAAATCCAAGACTAATTGAATGCCTGAAAGCTAGTGAATCCCACTGGTGTACATATATTACAATTCAAATGTAATTAATAATTAAAGTACATGTATAAATATTCATTATTGGTCAAAACTAGTTTAAGTGGAATGTAACTGATAATTAAAATATAAATATTTATTCAGTATTGGTAAATATGCACATTATCACATCTGGAGAAGAAAATGTAAGACTGACCTTGACATTAATTACAGGATATTAATGGCTCATATAGCCAGGTATACAGAAGAAGGATGCACTACATGTAAACGCAAAATAAAACTGTTGATAACTGTACCGTGTTAACATAAAAACTTGAAGGACATTAGGAACTCATAATGGTCCTTTGTCAGTAAAATAACTCACACAGTGGAAGTGATTTATGTTTTTTACCCAGATCACCAACATTAAAATATAATTTTAAATAAAATTTCATTTATCTTGTGTTCCTCTCCCAATTTGTGGGATTTGCTTGCTGGCTTGTGCTATGCAAACTTCAACTGGAATGAACCGAATGTGAACTTGTCCTGCAAGTCAGGCAAGTGGATTTGTAAATTCCTATAATATAATATAATATAATATAATATAATATAATATAATATAATATAATATAATATAATATAATATAATATAATATAATATTTGAGTTAAAGTGTTATTCTGAGGCTTATCTATAATTGTTTGGATACATACTCTCTTCTTTATGCCTCAAGATCCTTTCTGTTAACTGATGCCAGCCTTTTTTGCCAATTTTTTTTTTCCTGCCTTGCACTTTTCGGACTTTATTTTAGATAGCTTTATTTATACACTGATATTTATGGACACAATTTTAGTTCAGCAATAACAAGACAAAAGAAGCTGAATAATACTGCTTTCAGAATGGCTTAAAATGCCATGACAAGTTAGATGTGTGAATAAAAATGTAAAATGGCAAGAACCATGTCTCACTATTCAGTTAGATTCTATATACTAATCTAACAAATGACATCTGTTTAAAACTATATTACATGTACTTACAAGGGCTGAACATATTCACTTGCCCAATGCCAAGGACAAACTCAAATTCTGACTCCAGCAAGCTCAAATTTTGAATTGGACATGCATTTTTGCAAGATACTTTCCTTGGGCATGTCCAATAATGAGAGAGACAGAGACTGGCAGGCAAACAGTGTTGTGGTTAGTGCTTTATGTTCAGTAAGTGTTATGCTCTGTGATTTTGCCGAGGTACATATATCAGTACCTTTATTAACGTTTATACATGCTCCATTCTTCTGTTACATATTGTTCATAATTTCATTCATCTGTTGATCGTTTATTTCATACAATACATTGTGAAAGTCTCTCACTTCCTTATTATAAGATATATTGTTAATAGGTTTATTCAAATGACTATTGTGTTATTTGTGTTGCTGTCTCTACAGGACTAGTGTCTTTATTCTCCTGTCTGCTGTGTTATTTATATTATTGGCCTTATTCACATGACTGCTGTGTTTAATGACTTTATTCACATGACTGCTGTGTTTAATGACTTTATTCACATGACTGCTGTGTTTAACGACTTTATTCACATGACTGCTGTGTTTAATGACTTTATTCACATGACTGCTGTGTTTAATGACTTTATTCACATGACTGCTGTGTTTAATGACTTTATTCACATGACTGCTGTGTTTAATGACTTTATTCACATGACTGCTGTGTTTAATGACTTTATTCACATGACTGCTGTGTTTAATGACTTTATTCACATGACTGCTGTGTTTAACGACTTTATTCACATGACTGCTGTGTTTAATGACTTTATTCACATAATTTACTGTGTTATTTAACGGCTTTATTCTCATGTCTGCTGTGTTATTTATATTATTGGCATTGTTCACATGACTGCTGTGTTTAATGACTTTATTCACATGAATGCTATGTTTAATGACTTTATTCACATGACTGCTGTGTTTAACGACTTTATTCACATGACTGCTGTGTTTAACGACTTTATTCACATGACTGCTGTGTTTAATGACTTTATTCACATGACTGCTGTGTTTAACGACAATATTCACATGACTGCTGTATTTAACGATATATTCACATGACTGCTGTGTTTAACAACTTTATTCACATGACTGATGTGTTTAACGACTTTATTCACATAACTGCTGTATTTAATGACTTTATTCACATGACTGCTGTGTTTAATGACCTTATTCACATAATTTACTGTGTGATTTAATGGCTTTATTCTCATGTCTGCTGTGTTATTTATGTTAATGTCTTTTTTTCATATGACTACTGTGGTATTTAACGGCTTTTTTTCACATGATTAAAGTTGATTATGTTAATGTCTTGATTCATATGACAACAGTTTTTTTTAATGGCTTTATTCACATGACTTTAGTGTTATTTATGATGCTGTCTCTACATGACTGCTGTGTTATTTATTGGCTTTATTCTTATGTTTGCTGTGTTCTTTATGTTAATGGCTTTTTAAGACAGGAATACAATGTTTTAATGACTTTATTCACAGGGCTAAAGTTATTTATGTTAATGGCTTTATTCACAGGACTACTGTGCTATTTGTTAATACATATGTGAACCATAACATAAATTTCATCTATGTAACATGTGTAATAGCAACTTGTAATGTCAAAAATGATGTTACATCATGCAAAGTAAAGACATAATGACCGAGTCATCTGAATGTATTTCAAAGTCATGTCACTAGACTATTGTCTGACTGAATTTCAAAGTCAAGTCACTAGACTATTCTGTCTGATTGAATTTCAAAGTCATGTCACCAGATTATTCTGTCTGACTGATTTTCAAAGTCATGTCACTACACTTTTATGTTTGAATGTATTTCAAAGTCATATCACTACACCATTCTGCTGTTTGGTCAAATCAAATCAGCATTTAAATCTTGTGATAAAAGACTATTCCATTTGTGTTCATTTCATATTATTTTTTTTTAACAGGATGTAAAATTCCTATCATACATTGACTTGTTTCATTAATTTCATTTCAAATGGGCACTCATGCAAGATCCTCTTTGATTATACAGCACTTATGTGAGATCCTCTATGCTTATAGAACACTCATGTGATAGTGGCATTTCTTGTTACTAAGTACAATTCCTAACATTTTGTCTTCATTTACTTGATTTTTAATTATTAATGATATAGTTTTTCAGTGTAAAATCCTAGCAGAATGAACAGGCTATTTTTCAGTATATTACTTTAATTAACTTCATATTAATTTTTAACTGCTAATGATAAGTCAAAAAATTTCATCACATGCAATGTCCTGATTACCCACTCCAAATTCCCCCACTGCACCTTAGTCCCGATTACCCCCTCCAAATTCCCCACTGCACCTTAGAGTAAGAAATATGACACATAAACTTCATTTATTTAAAACAATTTCTTTCAACAGTGGGCAGGAAAATGTCATCCAGCTCCTAGGGGATTTGCACCATCAGAAGCATGGCAGAGAGAACAGGTGGCCAGTTTTGCACTAATTAGACAGGTAATATTCATGCTTAGTATCTGGCCATGAATCCTATACTTCGGGTTTGGTGTTAATCCATGCATTCTATAATCCTTCTATAATGTTTAGTCAAATTTCTTAAATCCTTGGTTGATGTCAATCCATACATACTGATATCCTTGTTTATTATCAGGATCCCAGGTGGCCAAGTGGTGTAAGGTACCAACCTTTACAAAACACCAACATTTCAATTCAGTCTGCATGGGTTTGAACAGTTTGAGGCTCCACGCGGATACTACGCGAGCTATGGGCAGGTGACGTTGCGAACGAGGAAATAAAAACTACCTACCAGTACGTGTTAGATCTGTGAGAGAAACTAGAAACTACATGCCAGATAGCACGTGACGAATTAATGAAATCGGGACGCAGATATGCCAAGTATTATAACTGTAAAACGCAAAATAGAAAATTTCTTGTAGAAGATCAGGTTCTATTGCTTCATCCTACTAGCACAAATAAGTTACTAGTCCAGTGGAAAGGTCCTTACAAAGTTAAAGAGGTCAGTGGTGACATGGGCTATAAAATTGACATAGACGGTAATTTAAAGACATTCCGTGCTAACATGCTTAAGTTGTACATCAAGAGACAGAGTGACAATGTAGAAAAAGGGGTTGTGAAGGTTTCAGCTTATTCAGTTTGGTGTGGGGTGCTCCCAATTTATTAACATTAATCCAGAGAACCCACCCTGGCTCATTTTTGTCAGAAATTGAAGTAGTGATAGAGAGATGCAAAGCTCTGAGCACCCAGTCAGCAGTGCACAAATACAAAATATGAACTTCAAATAACAATAATTTAATATAATTTAAAACAGTCATCTCTCAAGTACAATTCAACTAAAACCCTATCACTCTACCAAGTGATGGCCTATTTCATCCTTAGAATTAGTGTGTGAAATTTTCCTCCTCTCCTGAGTTCCTACTTATCTGTATGATTCTTTCTTCTCTTTTCCGTTGTCTCCCTCCATTCTTCCTTTAAACTTCTCCCTCAGTTCTTCCTTCTCTTTTGTCTCCCAGAGACTCGGGCCAACTGCTTGGGTAATTCCCTCTGGTCCCTAAAAGCTTCTAAAGAATACATACACGGACATTTGCAAAACATATTCCTTTAGCTATGTAACTCACACTAACATTAATATCATCAGATAGGCCATTTTTTTGGGTCACGCATTCATGCCCATCGAAATGCACATTCTCCCTGCTAAGTGTACATGGCATATATATATATATATATATATATATATATATATATATATATATATATATATATATATATATATATTCTCAATCTTATTATACAAACAATATCATATAATCAGATGCATTTCTGTACATTGCACTTCTACAAGTGTACACAGATATGCACATATCCATGCGCTGATATATCCTTACACATGATACTCCTACAAAGTATACACAAATAGGTAAATTCTTATACATATTTTGCACACTGCAACCATTATACAAAGTTTATAATTCAATTCAACATTTGCAGATCTATAATATCAAA
Source organism: Unio delphinus (assembly GCA_029339505.1). Taxonomy (NCBI): domain Eukaryota; kingdom Metazoa; phylum Mollusca; class Bivalvia; order Unionida; family Unionidae; genus Unio; species Unio delphinus. Next base: position 13,098,876 of record JAQISU010000035.1, on the reverse strand, counting down.
TGATTAAGTGCATGAGGTTACTACAAATTAACCCAATAGCGAATTACAATATTAATTCTTTACATCACATTGCTCATATCTCAAAATATGCATGTATATCAAACATTATGAATGAATCACCCTACAAATGGTAATTATATGTACTAAAGTATACATACTGCAATAATTAAAGTACACTTACTTTGCAGTAAGATTTTACAACAATAAAGCAATAATAACTAACCTGTACAAAAGCTCTTGGTTATTCCTAGAATGAAGTAGCTTGTTTCCTTTACTTCGCACCTGATTCTTGCATACTGACCTTTTTAGTTCTCAAGATAATATTTAAACTTGAGATTGTAATGTTTGGCATGCCTTGCTCAATTCCGATTGGGAGTGAGTTCATAATCCCAACCGTCTGTTAATGATGTTTATGATCCTCTTTGATGCTCCCTATGTTCAGAAATTGAAATCTATCACTTACCTGTGAACAATGTTACGTAACTGGCATTGGCAAAAATAACGCATGTGTCTCTAGTTTTACGCTATGTCAGTTAACTGGCTGGTACCTTCATACAATTTGACTGCGCGAAATTATAGCCTCAGGGTCTAATATACACATGTTGAAATCTGGTTTAATTCTACAATGTGACAGGGGTTTTAAGTGTCGTTTGTATGGCAGTCATCAATGACGACATAGTAGACTCAGAAAGCGAGGTTTCCCTTGAGTGTCATTTGGTTGTTGCAAGAGAAAAGAGGTAGATCAAGTCTGTGTGAGTGCGGAGTTGGTCAAAGACCAGTGTCAACAAATTAATGCGTTTTTGGTTAAATACTCGAACGTATTCACCGACAGACCAGGTTGTACAACCGTGGTAGACCTCAAAATTAAACTAAATACATCTGACTCCATTAGAATCAAAGGTTATCTGGTACCCTACAATGCACAAGAAGCTGTGGATAAAGAGGTGAGTAAAATGTAAGATCTGGGGGTGATTAAACCCTCCAACTCGCCATATTCTTCTCCCATAGTGCTAGTCAGAAAATGGGATGGGACAAACTGATTCTGTATCGACTTCCAACAGTTAAATAAAATCACAGTGGTCGATGCAGAACCAGTGCCAGATATGGAGGGTCTATTTGCGAAGTTGTCGGGCAACCGATGGATCTCCAAATTGTATCTGTCCAAGGGATATTGCCAGGTTCCAATTGTTCAAGAGTCCCGTGCATTGACAGCATTTGTGACCCAGAAAGGATCATCTAAGTTCAAGGTAATGCCATTCGGGTTAGTAGGTGTGAGCGCCACCTGTTGTCGTTTGATGCGCAAGCTGCTAAAAGGTTTAGGAAGCATTGATAGCTTTGTAGACGACATATTCATGTACACGAATACTTGGAGTGAGCATGTGTCCATCTTGTGAGAACTCTTCGATAGACTCCGCAGAGCGAACCTCACCGTGAGACCCACTAAAGAGGTATATTTATGGTTCATGTGGCTATTTTATTGCTCTAGTATAAGGTGATCTTGCCTATACCACAGTGCATATTTTGGCTTCCACAGTGTTATAGCAATCAACTAGTCTATTCAATTAAGTATAAACACATACTTATTAATATTGTTGAGCTGCACCATTTAATTATTAGGTATTTACAGGTATTTATATTGATGAGCTGGTCTGTTTAATTAGTTGTATACAGGTATTTACATTGATGAGCTGGTCTGTTTCATTAGGTACATACAGGTATTTATTTTGATGAGCTGGTCTGTTTCATTAGGTATATTATTATATAGTTATTTACATTGATGAGCTGGTCTGTTTCATTAGGTACATACAGGTATTTATTTTGATGAGCTGGTCTGTTTCATTAGGTATATTATTATATAGTTATTTACATTGATGAGCTGGTCTATTTCATTAGGTATACACAGGTATTTACATTAATGAGCTGGTCTGTTTTATTATGTATATACAGGTATTTACATTAATGAGATGGTCTGTTTCATTAGGTATATACAGGTATTTATATTGATGAGCTGGTCTGTTTCATTAGGTATATACAGGTATTTACATTGATTAGTTTGTCTGTTTCATTAGGTATATACAGGTATTTACATTGATGAGGTGGTCTGTTTCATTAGGTATTTACAGGTATTTACATTAATGAGCTGGTCTGTTTCATTAGGTATATCAGGTATTTACACTGATGAGCTGGTCTGTTTTATTAGGTATATACAGGTATTTACATTAATGAGCTGGTCTGTTTCATTAGGTATATACATGTATTTATGGTAATGAGCTGGTCTGTTTTATTTGGTATATACAGGTATTTATGCTGATGAGCTGGTCTGTTTCGTTAGGTATATACAGGTATTTACATTGATGAGCTGGTCTGTTTCATTAGGTATATACAGGTATTTACATTGATGAGCTGGTCTGTTTCATTAGGTATATACAGGTATTTACATTGATGAGCTGGTCTGTTTCATTAGGTATATACAGGTATTTACATTGATGAGGTGGTCTGTTTCATTAGGTATTTACAGATATTTATGTTGATGAGCTGGTCTGTTCATTAGGTATATTAAGGTATTTACATTGATGAGGTGGTCTGTTTCATTAGGTATAGACAGGTATTATTAGTGATGAGCTGGTCTGTTTTATTTGGTATATACAGGTATTTATGCTGATGAGCTGGTCCGTTTTATTTGGTATATACAGGTATTTATGCTGATGAGCTGGTCTTTTTTATTTTGGTATATACAGGTATTTATGCTGATGAGCTGGTCTATTTTATTAGGTATATACAGGTATTTACATTGATGAGCTGGTCTGTTTCATGAGGTATATACAGGTATTTACATTGATGAGCTGGTCTGTTTCATTAGGTATATACAGGTATTTATATTGATGAGCTGGTCTGTTTCATTAGGTATATACAGGTATTTACGTTGATGAGGTGGTCTGTTTCATTAGGTATATACAGATATTTATGTTGATGAGCTGGTCTGTTCATTAGGTATATTAAGGTATTTACATTGATGAGCTGGTCTGTTTCATTAGGTATAGCCACTTTATTATTAGTGATGAGCTGGTCTGTTTTATTTGGTATATACAGGTATTTATGCTGATGAGCTGGTCCGTTTTATTTGGTATATACAGGTATTTATGCTGATGAGCTGGTCTATTTTATTAGGTATGCTTTTTATTTTTAATGGTGAGCAGGTCTATAAATTATGTATGTACAGGTATTTAATAATACCTGTGATTTGGTCGATTTAATTAGGGATATACGTGTACTTATTTTTATTAATTATAATTTTTTTTGGATTTTATTGTATTTCATCATGTTGTATTGATGCTGTATGCATGGATGTAATACATAATACAAGTATATACATAAAAGCATTAAAGAATTTTATTTAACTTTATTAGTCTCTCTGTGAAATTCTATGTTTGACAGAAGCTGATCAGAAACAAAGCTCTGAGGACAAGAAAATGCTTGATCACACAGGCAGCTTCAAAACTGGTATGTACCGTAATGGTAACAAGAATTTGTATATGTATAGTTATGTTGTCCAGATAGAAATAGAGGTGTGTTTCCCACTCTAGCCATAGTGACTTTCTAGTGACCCATCTGCCCTCCAAGGACCTTACCCTAAGCAGTGATCTTTAGAAAAGTTTTTAATAGCTTCAAGGTAAACACTTAGCTCAGTCATGTTACAATAATATTTTTATTCAGGATAGTATGTTTTTTTGTTCATTGGGAAATATTTTTCTCACATAAAAGTCACGGTTTTATGTAAAAAAAAATATAATGAAACGGTAAGGGATGGGCTCATTGTTGGACTGAGCATTCATATATAAAAATTTACTTAGATTTTATCAAGCTTTCATAGTAAAAAGTTGTACCAAAATTTTGTCATTGCTTTTATCAATCATTGCCATATCATCATGTAAAAGCAGTGGTAAACATATGATTTTTCAGCAGATTTCAATATAAGTTATGAACAGATTTTTTGTTGTAGCCCCAGATGAATGATATTGAAGGTTGGTGCAGGCTTTGTTTTGGAAGACTACAGCCTCCATCTCACAGTGAAAAAGAAAAGGATGTAACCTGTACAGACAACCAGAACAAACATGAGGGTGTCTTACCGCTACTCAGCATTTTAACAGCAATGGATCAGGTATTCACTTTTAACAGTAATCGATCAGGTATTCCATTTTAACAGTAATGGATCAGGTATTCCATTTTAACAGTAATGGATCAAGTATTCCATTTTAACAGTAATGGATCAGGTATTCCAATCAATATACTCAGCATTTTAACAGCAATGGATCAGGTATTCCATTTTAACAGCAATGGATCAGGTATTCCATTTTAACAGCAATGGATCAGGTATTCCATTTTAACAGCAATGGATCAGGTATTCCATTTTAACAACAATAGATCAGGTATTCCATTTTAACAGCAATGGATCAGGTATTCCATTTTAACAGCGATAGATCAGGTATTCCATTTTAACAGCAATGGATCAGGTATTCCATTTTAACAGCGATAGATCAGGTATTCCATTTTAACAGTAATGGATCAGGTATTCCATTTTAACAGCGATAGATCGGGTATTCCATTTTAACAGCAATGGATCAGGTATTCCATTTTAACAGCAATAGATCAGGTATTCCATTTTAACAGCAATGGATCAGGTATTCCATTTTAACAGCGATAGATCGGGTATTCCATTTTAACAGCAATGGATCAGGTATTCCATTTTAACAGCAATGGATCAGATATTCCATTTTAACTGCAATGGATCAGGTATTCCAAACATTGTGCAGTGTATAGATGAATTATGTATGGTTGGCTGGAAAAAAAGATGGCTTGTGCACAGAGCTTTAGAAAACATTTGTAACAAAAAATACATATATAATTATAATTGTTACTTAATCAGGAAGTAGATTTTTTCAGCTTGAACAAATGCACATTTAGTTCTGATGTTTAAGTACAACTTAAATCAGCGAAACTTAGGCTGATCATGTAAAAATATTTTGATGATGATGTTTGAGTACAGCTAATGTCTCATGTTGTCAAGCAGTATCAACCATACTGAATGCATATATACTAATGGCAGTGATGTTTGAGTACAGCCAGTGTCTCATGATTTCAACCAGTGACAATCTTCCTGAATGTATCATAATATGTTAATGATACTATGATGTTTAAATACAGCTGCTGTCTCATGTAGTAAAACAATGAAAATCATCCTGAACGCATCAGAGATACTAATGACACTGTGATGCTTGAGTACAGCTGAAGTCTCAAGATTTCAATCAGTGAAAACCATCCTGAACGCAACAAAATATGCTGATGATACTGTGATGTTTGAGTACAGCTGTTGTCTCATGTTGTAAATGAGTGAAAACCATCCTAAATGCATTAAATATACTAATGACACCATGATGTTTGAGTACATCTGATGTTTCGTTCAGTAAATCAGTTAAAAAAATCATCCTAAACATGTAAGAATATAATGATGACACTACATATAAAAATTGTGTTTGTATTAAAGTTATATGGCTGTAGAGTTGCTTGTAATCCTCCATTGGTCCAATGTTGATGATTTGTCTCGGTCAACAATGCTTGAAAAAAATTAAACTTAGTGGTTTCTGTCTTATTTAAAGCTCAGCATCTGTCTGTGGAGGCATTTAATGGTAAACATGTCTTCTTGAGACATTTGTGGGATGAAGCAGATATTTTATTGTGGAAAGAATGCAAGTTCAAATGGCTTTAGGTATTACAGAAGCAGTCTAGATAATGTTCACATGTAACAAAATTTGTATAAGTGTTATTCTTAAATGGTTAATTCAAAATTAATATTTAATGAATTAGATACAGAAAAAGAGTTATAAACTTACCTCGTGATTACTATTTGAGTAATACTGGTTGTTACAAAAAGTTGCATAAGCCAAACCAGCTGGATCTAAATACATGGACACTTGTCTCAGGTCACACTTATTTATAAAGTACATTTGTTGATTAAGGACAAAGCTATATTTCCTTTGAGATATTTTTTTATTGGGTTGAAATGATATACTTTATTAGTTGTTTGTGATTGTCATGTCATAGCATTTATACATAATTTTTGGAACTATTATGAACAGAACACCTGTCTATAAAGGATACATTATTTGTGGTTCCTTGAGTGTTCTTTATAACCAGGTTTCATTGTGTATAATTGTGGGCAGACCTACCTTTTATACTCACATATTAATTAGGTCCAACTACAAACTGCTTAGACCCAAATCTGCTCTCACATAAGGTGCCAACAGAGCAGGGTTTATATTGTTTGCTTTGTTGATCAGTTCTAAAATGCAGCATAAACCCAAATTTGCTGTGATAAAGTGGTCCTAAAATACTGAATGAATCTGGATTTGCTGTGACAAAGTGGTCCTAAAATACTTAATGGATCCAGATTTGCAGTGACAAAGTGGTCCTAAAATACTGAATGGATCCAGATTTGCTGTGACAAAATGGTTCTAAAATACTGAATGGATCCAGATTTGCTGTGACAAAATGGTCCTAAAATACTGAATGGATCCAGATTTGCTGTGACAAAATGGTCCTAAAATACTGAATGGATCCAGATTTGCTTTGACAAAGTGGTCCTAAAATACTGAATGGATCCAGATTTGCAGTGACAAAGTGGTCCTAAAATACTGAATGGATCCAGATTTACAGTGACAAAATGGTCCTAAAATACTGAATGGTTCCAGATTTGCTGTGACAAAGTGGTCCTAAAATACTGAATGGATCCAGATTTGAATCTGACATATGAGAGTATAGACTAGACTTATAAGTGTGTATACATGTTATCTGATTGCATATCAAATATCTGTAGTTGGATTGGAGTTAAAATTGTGTATAGATGGTATCTGATTGCATATCAAACATCTGTAGTTGGATTGGAGTTATTAGTGTGTATATACAGTATTTGATTGCATATCAAACATCCGTAATTGGATTGGACTGATAAGTGTATATGGACAGTATCTGATTGCATATCAGACATCTGTTGTTGGATTGGAGTTTAAAGTGTTTATAGATGGTTGCAGCAAAATGTCTGCTTATGTTTAATGTCTGCTAGCAAATGTCTGCTTATTTGGAATGTAAGTTGGAGCATGCATTATGTCCCCCTGTCAGATAATTAGAATTGACATATTTGGACAAATAAGGTGCAAATTCACACAGTAGAAATATGTTGTACATGTTAATGATTTTTGCTGCATTTGACTTTAAACATGGCATACATACTGAGAATCATTTCAAAGAGTAACATGGGATCTTTCTCTCTTGTTTCTTTTCATCTTATTATTGATCATCCCAGAGTATTTATTTTAAAAAGAATGTCTTGTGTTAAAACTTAATAAATATGTTCAAGGCAAGCTTTGGTATCTTTTAACATCATTTGGTGTTGTCTGACACTTTATTTTATATCTTTTTACATATCATTTGGTGTTATCTGGCACATCAGTTGTTGTCTTTTGACACATCATTTGTTGTCTGATACATCATGTCTTTGACACTTCATTTCTTCTTATACTTTCAGCCCACAGTCATCAAAGTTCTGGAATATCACCTGAACTGGTTTGAAGCTACAGGATTCACTCAAAAGCAGGTCAGTTTTCTGATTATACAACAATTTTTATGATCTTTTACCCATGTTTATTAATCAGTCCACTCCATGATGATAAAACCATGCTTAAAAATGCATCCCAAAATGATAAGTCCACTCCATGATGATAAAACCATGCTTAAAAATGCATCCCAATATGATAAGTCCACTCCATGATGATAAAACCATGCTTAAAAATGCATCCCAAAATGATAAGTCCACTCCATGATGATAAAACCATGCTAAAAATGCATCCCAATATGATAAGTCCACTCCATGATGATAAAACCATGCTTAAAAATGCATCCCAAAATGATAAGTCCACTCCATGGTGATAAAACCATGCTTAAAAATGCATTCCAGAATGACAAGTCCACTCCATGGTGATAAAACCATACTTAAAAATGCATCCCAAAATGATAAATCCACTCCATGATGATAAACCCATGCTTAAAAATGAATCCCAAAATGATAAGTTCACTCCACTTTTAAAGAGTTATGGAGACATTTACCACAGTCAGTGCAGTATATCAGGATTCCTTAATATGCACATTCACACACAGATTGCATGTTTCTTGAATAAGGCGTGGCTTGTGTGAGAAAAGTAGTTGTTAAAACCCATTTAAATGTTAATTACTTTCTTAGAATTTACAACGGCGACAATACGTGTTCTTTTTTCTTCTCATTACTATTACTTGATAGGTTAAATCAGTGTTTGTGACTATATTGGGAAGTAGACATTGTACTTTGAAGTTGTGAGTGCCAAACAGACAAAGGGAACTAACTCTGTAGTGTTTATGTATATATATATATATATATATATATATATATATATATATATATATATACAACCTTGCATGCACACTCCCCTCCCTTTGTTTGGGACATTGTTTATGAAGGTTCATGGTACAATTCTTTAGACCCTCAATGCTAACATTTGATAAAATAATGTACTTTCTGTCCTACATTAGCAAATATGTCACAGACTGTCATAGAGAGAAATCTTTGATTGTCAGTTTGTATAGCTAACCTAAATTGCTTTAAAATATCTGTAATATCACCTTAGACTGTATAAATGACTTATTCTCACTTGAGAAAATCAATTTTTGAGATGCTAAGCTATGTTGTATATTGTATTAATTTTTTTTCAAGAGTCTTATTTTCATGGGTTTGAAAAATAAGACATTTTCATTCATGTATGCTTAAATTTTTGGTTTGCCTGTCACAGTTATTTATAGGTATTTAATTTCATGGATTAATCTCAACAAATACTTTAAATAAAGAATATGAAAATACAAAACTATGAAGGCAACAAACAAGAGTCATTTCAAAACAGTACTAAATGAGGAAAACTCGAATCAAGATATATCACTTACCCAGTATCAATGGGAGTCAATTCGACCAACAGCACTATGCTTCTAATTGGTTATTACAATAAGTGTGTATGATCTCCTCCATGTTTACTCTTTATAAAGTTGCAGCATCATTTTCTGATGACCATGGCATTAACACAGTGGCTTAAGAGTGATGAAAATCAACATAGATCACATCGGATTGAACAGTGTCATAGATCCACATGTGAACCAATCATGTGACCAGTTGCTTCTTGCACAATGCAATTACCAAGCAGTGTCAGCATGTGTTTAGATCCCATCAGAGTGTAAATATACTAACTTTAAAAGTGATTGACTAACTACATTGTTTGAACCTGCCTAATTTTCGAAGTCTTTACTTTAAACTTTGTCAGTGAAGTTGATTGATGCCTAATGGATAATTGCAGCTCATACAAAATGTGTGAAACATCAGACCTAATTATCCAGTGCTTTGAGACTTGTTTATTTCAGTAATTGCAGGATTAATTACCAGATGAATATTGGTGTTTACCGTTGATTTGATCGGCATGGTCTTGCTACCGTGGTTTTTACTATAAGTCAGTGAAGTGTGACCTTTAGTACTTTATGGTATTTTGAGTATGATCACAGTGTTTAATTGGTAATTAATGTATATGCACAGTGTTTAATTGGTAATTAATGTATATACACTGTTTCAATGGTAATTAATGTATATGCAGTGTTTAATTGGTAGTTAATGTCTTTATAGTGTTTCATTGGTAATTAATGTATATACAGTGTTTCATTGGTAATTAATGTATATGCAGTGTTTAATTGGTAGTTAATGTCTTTATAGTGTTTCATTGGTAATTAATGTATATACAGTGTTAAATTGGTAGTTAATGTCTTTATAGTGTTTCATTGGTAATTAATGTATATACAGTGTTAAAATGGTAATTAATGTATGTGCACAGTGTTTAATTGGTAATTAATTTATATGCACAGTGTTAAAATGGTAATTAATGTATGTGCACAGTGTTTAATTGGTAATTAATGTATATGCAGTGTTTCATTGGTAATTAATGTATATGCACAGTGTTTAATTGGTAATTAATGTATATACACTGTTTCAATGGTAATTAATTTATATGTAGTGTTTAATTGGTAATTAATGTATTTATACTGTTTCATTGGTAATTAATGTATATACAGTGTTTCATTGGTAATTAATGTATATACAGTGTTTCATTGGTAATTAATGTATATGTAGTGTTTAATTGGTAATTAATGTATTTATACTGTTTCATTGGTAATTAATTTATATACAGTGTTTCATTGGTAATTAATGTATATACAGTGTTTCATTGGTAATTAATGTATATACACTGTTTCATTGGTTATATACAATGTTAAATTGGTAATTAATGTATATACAGTGTTAAATTGGTAATTAATGTATATACAGTGTTTCATTGGTAATTAATGTATATACAGTGTTAAATTGGTAATTAATGTATATACACTGTTTCATTGGTTATATACTAGTGATGGGAATCGGTTAGAAGTTCATAATCGATCATCGGTTGCACACAACTTACTGATAATCGATTATAATCGGTTGCTAACTTTCTACAAGTAAGTTTTAATTTTTGTTGTTACAGAGTTATATCTTTGTTCAAAAGTTTAAAATGTAAAAAAAAATGTATAGAAGTTAATCTCTCTCTCTCTCTCTCTCTCTCTCTCTCTCTCTCTCTCTCTCTCTCTCTCTATATATATATATATATATATATATATATATATATACTTTAACCTCAAAAGCAACTTTCTTTGGCTTATCAGTTTTATGCAGCTGAAAGACTTAACAATCCCCCAGAACACTTTTATTCATATGTGATTTTTCAATTGTTTAAAGTATAGAAAGAAATGTTTTTCTTGCTTGTCATTAGTTACTAATACTACAATCAAAGCAGTTTAAACAAAACAAAAGAACACCAATTACAAAAACTTTCAAACTAACTGAACTATTTATCAGCAAAATCATGTAATGTTTGAGCAATGCTGAACACAAAAATCATTTTTCAGAATACTGTTTCTCCTTGTGCTTGTTACACTGACACTACCAAATTACCAATAGTTAATGTTTTTGTTTAAGAATATTATCAGGTCCACATTGTCACAACTTAAACGAGCCCGTTTCTTGCTGGCAAGATGTCCAGCCAGACTAAATACCCTCTCACTGGATACTGATGATGCCGGAATACTTAGGTACTTCCGAGCTAGTAAGCTAAGATGGGGGTAGAACTGGCAGTTTTGTTTCCACCACTGTAACATTGTGAGATTGGTATCATATGGAGCAGCAACTAGATATCTAGAAACCTCCTGGTGGATGACATCTGTTATTGGCTGTTGACTTTCACCAAGGCAAACAACATCTTGCAACCAATCATCCATGTCAACATTGACCTTTGCTTTCTTGTTTGGCGGACTAAGTGTAACCACAGTTTTAGTGTTGTCATCTCTGACATTTAGTAGTGATGGTGCAATTGGTAGAGGTGGCAATGAGTCTGAAGGTTGTTCATCACTAGTCCCTGGCTCCACTTGGACATTCACTTTAACATCAGCCATATCAAGAGCAACCTTCAAAAGCAGAGCATGTCCATCTGCTCGCTCACTGTCAGATAGAAACTCCAGATCCTTCATAGTATGATTCAATAAACAGCCCAACAGAGCTAGATCTTTGTCCTGTGTACTATTGTCAAGTTCTTGTCTCATTACATCTTTAAGTTTAGCGATTGAAGGTAGATCATCAGCATTTGTTTCTATACATTTGGTAAGTTTAAGAAGTATTGGGATAACTTTATGAAGGGTTGGTGATTTGTCTCTGCAAACACTGTCTGTTGCATTCAGGAACGGTGAGAGAACTTCCACAAGTTTTTCAACCAATGCTTGTTCGTCAAATGTATAGACATAATTTTTCAATGTTGCGGCTGCTGACTTGCTTATGTTTGGGTCACTGATAACAGCCATAATAGCAGGTGTTTGCTCAAGCAGTCGTTCAAGCATGTCATGAGTGCTATTCCATCTAGTTGGAACATCCATCTTGAGCTTGTGTCCTCTAGCACCTATGTCAAGTAGTAACTGCTGCTTTCTCATTAACAAATCATTTATGCTCGTGCTTTGATGGAAAAAAGTCACCAGTTTGCGCCCCTTTGCAATGATTCGTGACAGTTCTGGTATAGCTAAAGCTTTTTTCACAATAAGGTTGAATCTGTGACCATAACAACCAAATCGAGTCCATTGAAGTAAATCAAAAGCCGTGATCTCATTGGCTGCATTATCAGTTACTCCAGTTGGTGTTGGAAGATTCCATCGCCTCTGAGTGGCCAACAGGCTTTCTTTTATATTTTCCCCAGTGTGACTGCCTTCAACTTTTCGTGTTTCTAAGACAACACTTTTCAATTCCCAATCTTTGGAAATAAAATGTGCAGTCACTGTACTATAACTTTCTGTATTTAATGAAGTCCATGCATCGTGAGTAACAGCTATATCAAGAACATCATGTAGTTCCTCTTTTACTTTTTTCTCAGCCTGGTCTTTCTTCTCAGCTAGTTTGGAGGACACTAATTTACGACCTGGAATTTCATACCTGAAAATGTAAAGTTTGAAACATTTAGTCATGGTAGTCAAACAAGACATGTATTTGGAATATTTACTGTGTCTAAATATAGTGAAAACAATGAATTTATTTAATGTTTATTTAGACAGGACAGCATTATATTTAATTAAATACTGCTTAATTTAGGTATGAAAATTCAAAATTCAACAGTGTTGACATCTATAATTAAATGGATTCACACTTTTTTTCTTTTCTCACTGTCAGTTTAAATAAATATTGCTAATTTTTAATGTTATCATTTAAAACTTACCTTGGATTAAGAAGCATCACAAAGTTTCTAAAATATGTATGATCAACAAGGCTTAGCGGAAGAACTTTGCCAACAATAAGTTTCAAGAGTGCATCATCAATTTCTTTCTGCTTTGTAGCTGACATCCTTTCTGTTGGCTTCTTAAATTGTTCATCAATCTTAGTCTGTTTGGGTGGCTGGAGGGAAACATCAGCACCTCTTGCTGTCGCTGATCCCATTTCCTTATGGTCATGATCAAGATGAAAGGCCAAATTTGTAGTATTGCCTGGAATGTATTTGAAATAAATGTTTTTATATTGAGAAGAAAATAGAGCAAACAACAAATTCTTTATGCACAAGTATCTTAAATGAATGGAATGAAATTATTTAAAGAAAATCAGGATTAAAATTAATATTAAATTTGTATATATATTTTAAAATTAATCTGCAACATTTTAAAAAGTTATTTTATGTTTTTAAATAGTCACATGTCTCAGGGAATATCTGTAACAAACCTCAGAGATCACTTTTCCGTCATTATCATATATGCCTAAATAGCAGGATAATCTTGTGATTATTTATGTATTTCAATCATAATCATGACATGGAGCTTTATTATGAAAAGAAATTTGAAGTATTTTAACAACAACACATGCTATATTAGAGGAAAGCACAAAGTACACAAATGATTTAATGAAAATAAAATTCTTGATTTAAAATATTTGATACTGGAATGCCATGAAACGTTTTTCCGTGTGCGTGCGTGCAACTCATTTATTTTATACGAGGTTGTTCTGTCTCCTAATAATTGCATTCGTCGTTGACGACATTATTTGTTTCCAAATTATCCAAAAAAATCTAACTATGGTGTATGTTTATATATTTGGAAGTTATGAAGGGAATAAATAATTTAGCTTTACTGTTGTGGATCGGAAGGCTAATATGGTTCCACAGTCCTAAAATGTAACGCGTATCACATGATAATTTCGTTTTCGTGTAGCACTACAAAAAAATTAGAATATTGTTCATTTTTTTGCACTATGTATTGGAGAATGTGTTTGCCAAAAATAAATGTATCCCCGCGTTGATTTCAATGAGAATAGCTGGACCTACCTTTGTTTGCATATTCCTTTCTGCAGAGTTTGCATATGACCTTCGTTGTATCTAAATTCTCCTTTGTCGGTGGACCCTCCTGTATTTTGTAAAATCCAAAATATGTCCATACACGAGAACGAGCTTTTCCTCCAGGATATGGATATATTATTTTGCGATCGTTTTCATCCATGGCACGTGTATGATATTTAGCGGGGTTTTAACATTTTGTTCGGAATCCTCGGTTTTCTTCCCAACAAACAAAGGGATTGAACTAGTCTGTGCCAAGCGCTTCACAGTTGTCTCCCTTACCATGCAATCGATTATGGCGTTTCACAATCGATTGGCGAATTGGTTCACTCAACCAACTGATTATCGATTATAATCGATAATCGGAACAACACTATTATATACAGTGTTAAATTGGTAATTAATGTATATATAGTGTTAAATTGGTAATTAATGTATATACACTGTTTCATTGGTAATTAATGTATATATAGTGTTAAATTGGTAATTAATGTATATACACTGTTTCATTTGTAATTAATGTATATGAAGTGTTAAATTGGTAATTAATGTATATACAGTGTTTCATTGGTAATTAATGTATATATAATGTTAAACTGGTAATTAATGTATATACAGTGTTTCATTAGTAATTGTGTCTCAGGAAATAGTTTTAGTTGCAGTCATCTTGTTCATTGGGATTAGGCATGCATGAATAAAACAAGACATACTTTCACAAAGATTTAACATTTTTAACAGTTTGAATGAAGAATCAATTTGAATAAGTATTGAATCAAATTTTAATTTCCTATTCTTTCATAATAACAGTGTTTTCATACCTTTTGCTTTTCTTGTTACTCTCTGTCCTAATCTCACAACTTGTTCATTTAAGGCAGTGAATGGTAATTACTGCTACAAAATACTGTATAAAGACATGTGCATTGATACAATATAAAATGCTTAATTATTTTCTTTAATGGTAAAAAATAAAAACAAGTATAAAAGCTAAGATTTTTAACCAGATTACAGAAATAAGTGAAACAAAGTTCATTTCAGTCAGACAAAAGCAGGGTTAGTGATTTAAATCATATAAATGTATGTAATTTATATTGGCCATGCAAAGGAATTTAAAATTAGATTTAGGTAGATGTGCCCCTCCCCCCCATATGTATCAATGTTTCAACCTTTAAACATTCCATGGGAAATTATTAATAAGTTGTACTTAAATTTTGCATCATGATTTAGGGGCTGATATAATATTTCATGCTAAATCATGTTCATAATAAATACAGAAGAAGAAAGAAGAAACAAAAGATGCTTATTGTGCATTTATGGTATAAGGGAGATAACTCAGTGTAAGTGTTGCGTTATTCTTTTATTTGCCACATTTTCCGTGTATAAAGCAGTTCATGAAAAAGTGGATTAACATAAATTAAATTAAGTTGCTGTACTCACTAAGCTGTACTATCTTGTAAGTCATGGAACTTGACTAAGGTTTTAACTGTACTTGCTTGCAATCAGATAACTTAAAGAAGATCGCAAAGAGTATGAATGGATCAGTATGTATGACAGAAACCTGGAATGATACTACTTCAGTATAAAACAAAATAAACAAAATTTCCCAATACATATTACTTGTAGTTTTATCCAGATTTAGAATATATTTATACTTCATCTAGATATTATATATTCTACTTGTGATATTAGGTTCAAAGTCAAAGGCAATGACAAAGACATTTTTACCGCACTTAAAGATATCCTGTGAACATGTTAACATAAACATAAGAAAGTTTTACCAAATTTGCCATTTTGCAGTTTCTCAGGAATATCAGAGATTGTTAAATGACTCACTAATTAAAAAGAAGAATGGTCCTATCTTAAATTACTTATTTTCAGCTAGTAGAGTATCAGTCCATATTAAAAACTCTTATTACAAACTTTGAGTTTATATTTTTGGGGATTATATATTTGAATTACATTTATATGATTGGTACAAAGTATTTTGTACATTTTCATATAAATTCTCATGGGATTTCATGATTGCTGGTTCTAGACTGTTTCAGATATACTTTCTTTTGATTCCAGGGTTGCTGGTTTTATGCCCTGTTGGCCAAATTGGATAAGCCCCTAATGCCTGATGCCTGTGCCCTTTTACGCTCTTTAGCAAGGTCCTGTGCCTCTTTAAGGGCATCCCTGGTAAGTGCTATTTATAAGCCATTTGAGAACAAATGGATTATAGTTTGGGGATTTGAATATGTGACAGAATAAGCTGGAAATATGCAACAAAGTAATATGTGTATGGATTGTACTGTTTTATTTCTAATGGTTTTCAAGAATTTTTCTAGTTGTTTCAGATCATGATTTTAAAGATCCAGCAAGTAATGATCTGTGAAATAAATAGGGTCCTTTTCCCATTTACTTCAGTTTTGACAAAATATATCAATTTTGGCAAAGCCATTGAATATGATGCACATGAAAATGAATATCGAAAGTTGTTACATCACCTAACAGTTGCAACTTTTATGATCTGATCACGAATTGTTCATTTATACCTCTTGTAAATCAAACTATAGACCAGACTATGTTGTGTGCTGGAATATTCAGTGTTAAGGATAAAAAGATGCTGTGGAGTAGTCAACCCTTACGTTTATGTTATGGTCCACTGTATTAAGTATTGCTAGTGGTGGATTAGTCAACTATTACATTTATGTTATGGTCCACTGTATTAAGTATTGCTAGTGGTGGATTAGTCAACTATTACATTTATGTTATGGTCCACTGTTGAAGTATTGCTAGTGGTGGATTAGTCAGCCTTTGTATTTACATGACAGTGCAGTGTTAAAGCAATGGCAGTAGTACAGTAATCAGTCATTGCATTTATATCAAGCTGTATCAAGTTGTACTGTATTATTTGGTAAATAACAGATCAAGATATACTGTATGATTTGGTAAATAACAGTGATCAAGATATACTGTATGATTTGGTAAATAACAGTGATCAAGATATACTGTATGATTTGGTAAATAACAGATCAAGATGTACTGTATGATTTGGTAAATAACAGATCAAGATATACTGTATGATTTGGTAAATAACAGGGATCAAAATATACTATATGATTTGGTAAATAACAGATCAAGATATACTATATGATTTGGTAAATAACCGATCAAGATATACTATATGATTTGGTAAATAACAGATCAAGATATACTGTATGATTTGGTAAATAACAGTGATCAAGATATACTGTATGATTTGGTAAATAACAGTGATCAAGATATACTGTATGATTTGGTAAATAACAGATCAAGATGTACTGTATGATTTGGTAAATAACAGATCAAGATATACTGTATGATTTGGTAAATAACAGGGATCAAAATATACTATATGATTTGGTAAATAACAGATCAAGATATACTATATGATTTGGTAAATAACAGATCAAGATATACTATATGATTTGGTAAATAACAGATCAATATATACTGTATGATTTGGTAAATAACAGTGATCAAGATATACTGTATGATTTGGTAAATAACAGATCAAGATATACTGTTTGATTTGGTAAATAACAGTGATCAAGATATACTGTATGATTTGGTAAATAACCGATCAAGATATACTATATGATTTGGTAAATAACAGATCAAGATATACTGTATGATTTGGTAAATAACAGATCAAGATATACTATATGATTTGGTAAATAACCGATCAAGATATACTGTAAGATTTGGTAAATAACCGATCAAGATATACTATATGATTTGGTAAATAACAGATCAAGATATACTGTATGATTTGGTAAATAACAGATCAAGATATACTGTATGATTTGGTAAATAACAGTGATCAAGATATACTGTATGATTTGGTAAATAACCGATCAAGATATACTGTATGATTTGGTAAATAACCGATCAAGATATACTGTATGATTTGGTAAATAACAGATCAAGATATACTGTATGATTTGGTAAATAACAGTGATCAAAATATACTATATGATTTGGTAAATAACAGATCAAGATATACTATATGATTTGGTAAATAACAGTGATCAAAATATACTTTATGATTTGGTAAATAACAGATCAAGATATACTGTATGATTTGGTAAATAACAGATCAAGATATACTGTATGATTTGATTTAATTGGGAGTTTTTTTTCTAGAAAATTCAGTTTGACCTAGACTCTTAGTTGTAAACAGGCTGACTATCCTTTAATTGTAAACAAGTTTTGACCTTGGCTTGGTTACCTCAATATCTGACCTTGCTTTAGACATTGTAAACAGGTCTTTAATACTATTGGTTAATTTCAAGGATAACTTTTATTTTTAGTTCTTGAGGGTGGGAAGTGAATGATTTCCTTCTAGATCATTCCATTATTACGTGACTTGGAGAAGGTAGCTTCTTTCTGTGACCTTCCAGAATCACATGATTCCTCTTGTTTACGAGGGAATTACATATATATAGCTGTGTTTTGGAAGCTAACATTAGTAGAATCTTTGGGCTGTAAGTTATTAGTTGTGTATTTCATGTTTGAGTGTGAATTTTATTCTGGACTTTGTGTCAATTCGTTGGAAAAGAAGAATTATTCTATTTATTTGGAAACAGGACATACGTTTCATAATTTCATCTGGATGATATTAAATCAAGAACTGCATCACATGACATTGTCAGCCATTTTGGATTACATTGTCAAGATTCGAACCTGGAACTATTAGAACATTTATTTATCAGGACTCTAACAATTCCATTAGTGGATTATTTTTGTGAATTCTATATTGGATTAATGTTGGATTTGATTCTCTAAAACTGTAAGTTTATAATTATTTTATGAAAATAATTATACTTAATAAAAATCATTGTTAAAGTTTTACAAGCTTGTTAGTTTTCACTCTTTCTGTGTTGCTGCTTATTCGAGCCTAAGCAGGTAACAGTAAATAACAGATCAAGATATACTGTATGATTTGGTAAATAACCAATCAAGATATACTGTATGATTTGGTAAATAACAGATCAAGATATACTGTATGATTTGGTAAATAAGTGATCAAAATATTATGTATGAATAGGTAAATAACAAAGATCAATTGATTATTGTCAGTTTTGTTTGTAAAACATTAGTTAAACTTTCCACAACTAAAATGGCTGCTAAATCAAACTAATTGGCTGTGAATATGTGGCAGGGATTTATTTCCGAACAGAAACCAAAGGAATTAAATAAAAGACCTGTGTATTTTGTCAGTGTTAATGCATATACATCATTCCTCAATTGATTGACCAAAAGTGGAAGCCCTATACAGCATTCCACCAATGGCTGGTATTAGGTGTTCAAATATAGCATTCCACCCATGGTTGATATTAGGTGGAAACCTAATACATTCCACCCATGGTTGATATTAGGTGGAAACCTAATACAACATTCCACCCATGGTTTATATTAGGTGGAAACCTAATACAGCATCCATCCAGGGTTGCTGTTAGGTGGAAACCTAATACAGCATTCCATCCATAGTTGATATTTGGTGGAAGCCTAATACAGCATTCCACCCATAGTTGATATTAGGTGGAAGCCTAATACAGCATCCATCCAGGGTTGGTATTAGGTGGAAGCCTAATGCAGCATTCCACCCATGGTTGCTGTTAGGTGGAAACCTAATACAGCATTCCATCCATAGTTGATATTTGGTGGAAGCCTAATACAGCATTCCACCCATAGTTGATATTAGGTGGAAGCCTAATACAGCATTCCACCCATTGTTGATATTAGGTGGAGCCTAATACAACATTGCACCCAGGGTTGGTATTAGGTGGAAGCCTATTTCTTATAATGTCTTATTGGTCCTTCTGTAAAATGGTGCTGATGTTCAATATGGCCAGGGGTCCCAAGTAGCAGAGTGGTCTAAAGCACGCACTGTTACAAATCATTGCCATCTCACCTCTGTCTGTGGATTCAAGTCTTGGGCTTGGCCAATGTGGGTATGTTAGAAAGCTTGCTAGTAGCTTCTCTTGGGTTGTTGGTTATTTCCGGGGTTTTCCCTCCACCATTTATGCTGGCTGCCATGTATAGCTTATCGTGTGCTGAAAAATGGTGTTAGAAAGCTATAACGACAACAACAACAACCAATATGGCCATTGTGGTTGCTGTCTTGAAAATATTATTGTTACTATTCTTGATAAATAAAAATAAGTGGTTATGGGGCAGGGGGCTTACAACAAATATGGAGTTATCTTCAGACAGATACGTAATCACATGTGATACCAGCCAACCACTATGTTGGTTAACACATAATGCGATGATGCATCCATAAACGATAAAGTAATCTAGTTTGTTATTTCAGCAGTCCATTTTGTAAGTTTATCACAGGCCCATTGCTTGTAAGAAATTAGTGATCAGACTCCTTATATTTCTCAATTTTATTTTCAGGAAAACCCAGAAGATCCCCGTTTAGTGCCTCTGAACCTCTTTATCTGTTTGATATCAAGATACTTTGATCAATCAGATCTGGCTGATGGAGTATCATGACAAAGACAATATGTGGGCTCCAGTGGAAGCTTGACAAAACAAGTACCAGTATTAGGACGTGGAAATATAAGAACAGCAATTTCCACAACTTCTAACCTTCACTATCGAATGGCAGCATTGAAACAGTTTTTAATAGTTGTACAGCTAGCAGAAAATTTCCAATTCGAATAGGAGTGTGAAGAAATTAAGGGTCATTTATTATTTAATGGTGTACAGCTAGCTGAAAATGTCCTATTCAAATAGGAGTGTGAGGTGCATTAAGGGTCATTTATTATTTAATGGTAAAAACATCTATATTTGCCATAAAAATCAGCATGTAAGCATGCTTTTCACCAACATTCATCCTTTTAATAATCTCCAAACCCCAGGTCTCTAGGCATTTGATTCAAATTCCCAGACCATAGTGAAAGCACATTTACAAACTACTTACAGGCATATTCTACAGTTTGATGTCTCTGTTAAATCAATCACTACACGACTTTCATGACAAAATCCTTGTACTAACTTATAAATCAGTGGGAACATTCATGAAATGTACGCCATCATCAGTGTGAACAGTGTTATAAAATACATGCACTAATACCCATCAAGGTGAACAGTACCATACAATGTGTACTAACACCATTAATTTGTATAGTGTCATAAAACATAGATGATAGGATTCCAACCCCCCAACCCCATTTTTAAGTTACAAGTCTGACAAACTAAACATTTAGCTGTCATGGAACAGAATACTGATTTTCATCAGCTCTTCATTTTCTTGTGACCAACAGCATTTCTCATGAGACATTTCTGGTCATTTCTGATGGAATAATTTACTTTTCAGAACTGTACACTACAACAACTAATTAGAGCTATATTGTAGACTACAACAACTAATTAGAGCTGTATCATAGACTACAACAACTAATTAGAGTTATATTATAGACTACAACAACTAATTAGAGTTTTATCATAGACTACAATAAATTAGAACCATATCGTAGACTACAACTAATTATAGTTATATTAAGGACTACAACAACTAATTGGAGCCATATCATAGACTACAACCAATTAGTTATATTATAGACTACAACAACTAATTGGAGCCATATCATAGACTACAACTAATTAGAGTTATAGACTACAACCAATTAGTTATATTATAGACTACAACAACTAATTAGAGCCCTATCATATACTACAACTAATAAGAGTTATATCATAGACTACAACTAATTAGAGTTATATCATAGACTACAACTAATTAGAGTTATAGACTACAACAACTCATTAGAGCCCTATCATATACTACAACTAATTAGAGTTATATCATAGACTACAAGAATTCATTAGAGCCATATTGTAGACTACAACTAATTACAGTTATATAGACTACAACAACTAATTGGAGCCATATCATAGACTACATCTAATTATAGTTATATTATAGACTACAACAACTAATTGGAGCCATAACGTAGACTACAACTAATTATAGTTATATTATAGACTACAACAACTAATTAGAGCCATATTGTATATGTGATCTATTTTGTCAGATTAATAGTCCTGGTTAAGTTTGTAAGTTTGGTGGTCAGGGAACAACAGGTGATCATCATTTGTGTTTTTTTTTTACTTTGTTTTTGTTTTTGGTCTCTGGTGCATGCTACCATATTAGACTAATTTTATTTTTTATTTTCTTCTATCCATGGTGAAAATTTTATGAAAGAATATTTTTTTAAAAAAATGCAAAGATGGGTCAATTTGAAGACTGATATCATTAAAACTGGTATGAAACAGTTTATCCACAATTTTAAAATAAAAAAAAACAAAGGATCTTAAAATTACATTGATGATTATTTTAAATCTTTTTAAATACAGGAATAAAAGAAAAAGTATAAATGTGTCTGTCTTATTTTATCCATGTCCATTTTAAACTATTTCCACACTTGCATTTGTTGGCCAAGTTGGATGACTACCATATTTGATGTTTGCCACTAAGATTTACAACAACTAAAAATACAACAATTCCCAAAGACACTACCTCAATTTACAATTGTGATGTCCAATTTGTTCAACTGAAAATGGTGATCATGCAAAGGTCATCATTAGAATTCTTATGTATGATTGGTTCAGGTCAAACGAGTAACCAAACAGAGGTCCTAATTTTTATGTCTGATTTATTGAACTGAAAAATAGTTTTCAAATTGGTGTCTACATGAAACACAGCAGGATGTAAACTTTAAACAGCTTGTACAATTTTTTGGTAGAGCCTATGTTGTCATACAATGTCTTGACAAGTATACCATTATATTCTGCCTCATCATGTCAAACAAGTAACCAGAGGTTTTAATTCTTATGTCTGTTTAATATTCTGCATCATCATGTCAAACAAGTAACCAAACTGAGGTCCTAATTATTATGTCTGATTTTTATTCTGCCTCATCATGTTAAACAAGTAACCAAAACAGAGGTCCTAATTATTATGTCTGAGTAATATTCTGCCTTGTCATGTCAAGTAACCAGACAGAGGTCATAATAATTATATCTGATTAATATTTTGCCTCGTCATGTCAAATAAGTAACCAAACAGAAGTCCTAATTATTATGTTTAATTAATATTCTGCCTCATCATGTCAAACAAGTAACCAAACAGAGGTCCTAATTATTATGTCTGATTTTTATTCTGCCTCATCATTTCAAACAAGTAACCAAAACAGAGGTCCTAATTCTTACCGTATTTTGGTGTGTATAACGCGCACCGATGTATAATGCGCACCCCGATTTTCGACTCAAAATAAGTGGAAAAACGTAGTTCTGCCATATAATGCGCATGTGATATAATGCATTTTAAAATTGTGACTACCGGTATTTCGCTCCGTTTTCATAGTGCAACAACAGTTGGTCATTTTAGATAGGGAATGAAAAAGTGGCAATATTGATATTGTATCTTTCCGATTTTATTGTTGGCCCTTAAAAGGGCCCTTTAAAGGTTCGTCTAGTTGACGCAATCTATTGCATCAAATCCCTCAAATTCCACTTAGTCGTCATCACTTTCGAAAAGTCGCTGTATGTCCTGAATCAATTAAATACTGCTCACCGAGACAAAGCATTGTAACTATGTTGAGCACATCAAAGCTTACCTGGTGCCGATTACCGTGAAAAGACCACACCGAGTCAATGAAGCATCAAAGCTATTGATCACTGTATAATCGCAAAGATATCTCAAATACTATGATTTAAGATGAGAAATAAAACTAAGTAACAAGCTTATTTTCCAAAAAGGAAAAAAATGTTTTCCGACTTCATACATTGATTATTTTGTTCCACAACATATCAGTGTTCCCGTAAGAAAGAACCCGTAGTCGCAAAAAATATGTCCCCAACAGATGCTCTGATGAGAACATTAACACTAGTTGAATTCTACACATATTATATTTCAATTCAACCAATAATAAATGAAGAAAAATTTGATTAGATCAACAGTTATGGAATACGGTACTGAACATTTACGGAACAAGTACGGTAATCTACACAGTGGTATTTGTTCCGCTCCAATGCGGCACTTTGCACAGCTTTTGAACAAGTTGCCAGTCATTATGTACATGTATTTCCGGCTGAGGCACAGAACAAAACTTGACACAGTGATGTGAAATGAAACCAGTTTATTAACATAAGCAATCAAAGAACAAGACTATTTGTAAGCATTATTTATTTCTTTAATACGGCTAGTACCGGTAAACATTTTAGTTACAATGCAATGTACAATGGATTTAATATTTCACAAGTAGTGAGTGCCTTCATCCTCTTCAGATCGACCTGGAAAAAATCTTTTTTTATTTAGTTCTTGTATACAACGCACACCCCCAACTTAAGATAAGAAAATTAGGTAAAAAAAAGTGCGCGTTATACACACCAAAATACGATATGTCTGATTTTTATTCTGCCTCATCATGTCAAACAAGTAACCAAACAGAGGTCCTAATTCTTATGTCTGAATAATACTCTGCCTTGTCATGTCAAGTAACCAAATAGAGGTCCTAACTATTATGTCTGATTTATATTCTGCCTCATTTTGAACAAGTAACCAAACAGATGTCCTAATTATTATGTCTGATTTTTATTTTGCCTCATCATGTCAAACAAGTAACCAAACAGGTCCTAATTATTATGTCTGATTAATACTCTGCCTTGTCATGTCATCAAACAAGTAACCAAACAGAGGTCCTAATTATTGTCGGATTAATATTCTGCCTCATCACGTCAAACAAGTAACCGAACAGAGGTCCTAATTATTATGTCTGATTTTTATTCTGCCTCATCATGTCAAACAAGTAACCAAAACAGAGGTCCTAATTCTTATGTCTGATTTTTATTCTGCCTCATCATGTCAAATAAGTAACCAACCAGATGTCCTAATTCTTATGTCTGAATAATACTCTGCCTTGTCATGTCAAGTAACCAAATAGAGATCCTAACTATTATGTCTGATTGCAACAAAATGTGATGAATATCTGCAAGACTGCATATCTTGAATTGAGACGCATCAGTTCCATTCGTAAATATCTTTCAGTTGATGCCACGAAAATACTTGTGTGTTCATTAGTACTTTCAAGACTGGACTATTGTAACTCAATTCTGTCTGGTTCATCACAATATTTACTCCAGAAACTTCAAAAAGTTCAAAACACAGCTGCACTGATCATCTTTAGAGTACCTCGATCAGAGCATACCTCCCCACTGCTCTATACCCTACACTGGCTATCAATTCAATACAGAATCAAACACAAAATTTGTTCGCTGTGCTATATTTCAATGACAGACTCCAGCCCAACATACCTATCCAGCCTCACCCATGTGTATACACCAGCTAGATCCTTGCGCTCTTCTTCTGATAATCGTATACTCATTGTTCCCAAGGTGAAAACAAAGTCATATGGACAACGTTCGTTTGCATACCATGGCCCGGTGACGTGGAACGAATTGCCCATTGAAATTAGACACAAAGACAGTGGTCCCTTTTAAGAGTGCTCTCAAGACTCACCTGTTTCGACTTCAGGGACAAACTTAGCGACCTAATCGCATTTTGTATCTTATGTATTTTCAGCATGTTTTTATGTTTTTCCAATTTCATTGTTTTAGTCATTTGTTGTTCTGTAGTGTAGTCATATCATTATAGATGGTGTAAAGCGCTTAGAGCTTTGAAAGATTAGGCGCTATACAAAGTCCTCATTATTATTATTATTATTATTTTATATTCTGCCTCATTTTGAACAAGTAACCAAACAGGTCCTAATTATTATGTCTGATTAATACTCTGCCGTTTCATGTCAAACAAGTAACCAAACAGAGGTACGAATTCTTATGTCGGATTAATACTCTGCCTTGTCATGTCGGGTAACCAGATAGGTCCTAATTATTATGTCTGATTTATATTCTGCCTCGTCATATCACTCGTCACAGCAGCTTATTAAGCTTGAGCACAATCCTCACAAATTCTGACAAAATATATACTGTCTGCAGAATATCATCGAGTGTAAAAAGTTTAGAGTAACTGAGATCAGGGTGCATTGGCATTGCAAAAACATGAAACATCTTGTATTTTGCTGTACCTGGATTTGGGATGTTGAAGCTGTATATTTCAAAGCCTAGAGCTTGTGTGCTTTGGAAAACTGTTGCCTGGGTGATATTCGATGCCTCAAGGTACTATATTTTCATAAATAATACCCACAACAACAAACTCCCGATACAAGTCACATTGCTGGACAATTTATCTGAATCCAAAAATTATTGTCAGAAACATAAACTTGTGTCCTGAATGTGACCTGCAACTGCCTAGAAGGATTGGTAACTGCTTGAACAATTTAGATGAAACTTGTTTTATGAATGCTTCTTTATAAAACATTACATGAAAGCAGGATATATCCAACATATATGCACTGATATCAACATACTATTTTGTTGCCGCATATGCATTGTCTGATGCGACATACATTTTTATTACTGTTCCCTTCACTTGCTATGCTGACCTCAAAAATAAGCCAAAATTGCTTGATATTCTGAATCCTTCTGGTGCTTTAATATTTATTGCACTATATTGAGCTGCAGCTTTGTTAAAAAAAATGCTCAATATACTGCTAAATATTGCAATTGGCAATAACAAAGTTATTTTTTTATAAACTCGATCAATCAATAAATACAAAACAGTTCAATGTACAAATTTCATAAATAGTTGACAGATTTTAGAATTATTTTAAAATTAAAATTAAAATTAAAATTGTTTCAGAATTTTCTTAATCCCTGGTATTTAATTTTGTATTGTGAAACCAACAAGCTTTCACAATGTTATCTGAAATGGAGACTCAAATCCAACACAAGAAGGGTTAGAATCTTTTTGAAAACAGATTTACAGCTAATAAAGATGGAGTTAAAATTATGAAAGCATTAGTTTCAGATAGAAATGGTGCAAAGGAGAGAGAAAGAAATACAAAGGCAAGAGAGGGAGAGAGGGAAGATAGACAAATGCAGAAAAGAGAAATGCAGTTCAACTTAATTGTACACATAATGTGGGTATGTGAGAAAGCTTGCCAGTAGCTTTTCATGGTCAGTTATTTCTAATAGATAGCAAAAGTAATGTTCACTTTGATTAGTCAAAAAATGAATATCAGAGAAAGTGCCCACACCTCAAAAGTTTCTTCTTGATAAGACTGAAGCTTATTCAAGACTGCAAAATATCGGGTTAATAATCAAACATGTAGGGACATTAGCAACTTTTGGCCTGCAGCCACAATTACAAATTTGATTTCTATTAGCAATGATCATAGCTTGTTCTGTGAGACCAAACAAAAAGAATAAGTATTTCAGAATTTAACAATTTTATTCGAAACATTGCATCTTATCTCAGAGACCATTCTCCAAAGTTACACAGGCAATGAAAACAACAAGAGGCCCAAGTGGATATTGCTTCTTGCTGACATGAGCCTAATAGTCAAATTCATCAGCGGTTAGTCAAGAAATATTAGTGGGATGCTTTCTTCAATAACTGTTTTGACTAAATGTTATATAAAAACTAAATTCTAGTTCAGGTTAGCTTTCTTCATACAAGATGGCAGATCAGCAGCATCTGTCCAATATGGACAGCCCCCCCCCCCCCCATAATAGCATACTTTTTGTCAATGCTGGTCAAACTCGTTTCATAGATTTTTATATATAATTAAAGCTATGTAAACATTTTCTACTTTTAGTGGTGAATTGGCATCTTTTGTACAAATATGAATTACTCAAATTTGGTAACATTTAGTAAAGTGGTTTTTTAAAGGATGCTATTTCAATGTATCTCTATTTTTAGTAATGGTGGCCATATCTGATTGCAGATTGGCATCCGTTTAAATCTGAAGCGTCACTGATGTCAGAATGCATTTGTTCAAAAATACTAAAATTCTTGGCATCCATTCATGAAGTACCTATTTAATGGTTCTTCTACTTTTTAGTAATGCCATCAGTTTTAGAGTTACAAGGTCTTCATGCCATGGAATTCATGTGAAGTCTATTTTACAAAAATTGAAATCAAGTACTAATGGTTGCCATATTTATTGACAGACCAATTCTTTTAAACAAATTTGAAAGCCTCCTTAAGAAAATGCTTTTGGTCGAATTATCAATTTTGTTATTTGGGTAAATTCAATTAATAATTTTTTATTTTAGTAATGGTGACCAGCATCATTACAAAACTGAAACATCATGATGCCAGGATGTCTTCTGTCAATTTTGGTCAAATTCGACTCAGCAGTTTTGTAAATGTTAAAAGTGTTTTCAACATTTAGTAACAGCTGAATTTCCATTTCCTGTAACAATTTTGGTCAAATTCGACTCAAAAGTTTTGTAAATGTTAAAAGTGTTTTCAACATTTAGTAACAGTTGAATTTCCACTTCTTGTAACAGTGGCCATATTTGACAGTACATCAGAATTTGTACAAAATTTAAAATGTCTTCCTGGCAAGATATTGTTCTCAAATTTAATGTCAGATTGGTATAAGAGGTACAAATCTTAAATCCCTCATGACAGGATAATCTGTGCTCAATTATGGAGAAATTCAAATAGCAGCTGTTGATGCATGCACACTACATGACACACCATGGATGCAGCACCATTCCATAGTATTTAATGGTAAAATGTAAAACATTCATACATAATAGATGGAATGCTTCCTGTAAAAACATCTTTGACATTATAAGGTAAACATAAGTAAATTTACATAAGCAAGTTGCAAACCAACAAATTTTGGTACTAAAAGCATTAAAGATTTTTATTTGCTTCATCAAATGACTGTTCTACATAATATCCTTATTTAATCATGAACTATTATTGGGTCTGGTATACAAATTTGTTTAGAGGAATCAAATGTTTCACCTGCTTCCCTGTCTGACAAACTTTAAAATGTCCACAATTACACCAGAGGATAAAAACGTGGTTAGGGAAGCATGTTAAAAAATTATACACATCCTGAATGACCGTAAAGACCAAAACCTTAACCATTACTTCTAAATGACCTTGGCTCTGAGGGTGAGGAGAGTAGGACTGCATGAATTTCAAAGATCAGTGCCTATTAATGAATGACAGCTATCACTCGTATGGTTTGATACTTGGGTAGAACTTAATTTAAATTACCTTGACATTTCCACAGGTCAGCAGGAGGGTAAAAGTTCATGGATTTTGAATGGAGAATAAATTCTGGTTTTATGGTTCTACATCACTGGTATAAAGCACACCCACCCGACCCCAACCCACTGCAGATTTTGATAATGTTCCACACAAATTTTCTTTCTATAGACAAAACTATAACCAATTTTGATGCCCAAAACATCGCTGAAATGAGTGATATATCTTGCCACTGAGTTGGTAAATGGACAAGGTGACTTGTCCAGGTGAACTGACAGATCACCAAAATGTAATATTGTGCGTTGTAATAAAACACTTTCGAATCAAAACTTTAAAGTAGTCAAATTGCTGGAAATATTTGAGCAGAAATTTATCAATATTCACAGATAAGACTTGATCTGATATGCTCTATATATTGATTAAAATGTGCGAATTATTCAAGATCACTCTAATACCTCAAATGATTATCAGATTAGTTTAATTAATTCATTACTGCAACTTTGATTTGACAAACTATTGTTTCAGTACAGGATCATTAATGGATAAGATTATCAGATACATTTAAGCTGTTTTATCAGATTTATATGACAAGTTAATTGCAGCGTTTGTTTTATTACCCAGAACTGACAATCAGTACCCTATACATCTTTATAAAATGTATCTGACACATCAGTACCTTATATGTCTTTATAAAATGTATCTGACAATCAGTACCCTATACATCTTTATAAAATGTATCTGACACATCAGTACCTTATATGTCTTTATAAAATGTATCTGACACATCAGTACCTTATTCATCCATATAATATGGATCGGACTTGGTATTACCTGATGTCTTCATATAAATGAGATTTGAGACTAAACATTACATACCTTTAACATTTATGAAACATTAATCAGACATGACAATGAGCACCTTATACATCCATATAACATAAATTAGACTGTATAATTAATGCCTTATACATCCATATAACATAAATTAGACTGTATAATTATTACCTTATACAGCAATATAACACACATTAGACTATAATTATTACCTTATATACCCATATAACATGAATACACTTGATAATTAATACCTTATATACCCATATAACATAAATTAGACTTGATAATACCTGATGTATCTTTATAAAAGATGTATCAAACTTGACGAATACCTCGTATATTTATGTAACATGAATTAAACACGACAATCTGTACCCTTGTACACTGGGTTAGACATGACAATCTGTACCAAATATTGAACATAGCAGAGCTAGATGTGTAGTTGCATAATGATCTAACAGATCAGGGACTACATGGTTTATTTTGTGTCAGGCGAACAGTGTGTTTCTTGCAATGCTGGGATTATAGTGTTCATTATATGTCAGGCTAACAGCATATTTCATACTATGCTGGGATTACATGGTTCATTATATGTCAGGCTAACAGTATATTTCGTACTATGCTGGGATTACAGGGTTCATTATATGTCAGGCTAACAGCATATTTCGTACTATGCTGGGATTACATGGTTCATTATGTCAGGCTAACAGCATATTTCATACTATGCTGGGATTACATGGTTCATTATATGTCAGGATAACAGTATATTTCGTACTATGCTGGGATTACATGGTTCATTATATGTCAGGCTAACAGCATATTTCATACTATGCTGGGATTACATGGTTCATTATATGTCAGGCTAACAGCATATTTCATACTATGCTGGGATTACATGGTTCATTATATGTCAGGCTAACAGTGTAGTCCCTGCTGTGTGATGGTAGATTAGACCGCTGATGATAAAACACCTGACCTTGAATTTAAACTTAAGATTTTGTTTTGATCAATCTCAGATTATGTTACTTTTTGAAAGATTTTTTTGACTAATCACTAATGATGTTACTTCTTTTAAAAAAAATTTGACCAATCACAAATGATGTTAGTGGAAGGTCATTGTAATATGTAAACTTTAAGTTTCTTTACGTTAAGACCTCGTTATACATTCTAGGGATTTGGATACATGTTACACAAAGGCAAGGACACCTGCTGAAACATTTTAAAACTAATTAAATGTATAAAAACATGTTCATACTTTGCACAATGAAAGGTAGGATATAAATATTAAAAACACATTATAAAACAAGTCCTAAATCAAGCTTTCATCAAGAAACATATGTAAGAATCTTTGGCTTCTGTGATGTGATGGACTCAGGCCCATGTTTCTGTCTAGCTCTTTTCAGAAAAGCATTCACCATCGACTTCACAACTTCATCAAAAAATAGGTGTGAGATTTGTGAGTGGAGTGCAGACCGAAATTCAAAATCAACCTGAAATGAAATACAATAAAGTTAGTACAAATACAGATACAATGATGAATAGAACCATCACATCCCTGATAACGCATAAATATACAATCAATCACTACAATGAAATAATGAGTTACTGATGTGGCAAAACATTCCAGATGATCTCTAAAGTTTTATTACAAATATGTTGTGTCTGTGTATATTCTTTTATTTCTGACATGCAGATTTGTATGTTTAGGAATAATATATGTTATCAGTACCTGAATTCACTGATTGGGAAAGGATTCTTCTTTTGACACATGGAGGTAAGTATGTATACCTCACACACCTGTACTACTGATTTAATGTATATAACAACACACACCTGTACTACTGATTTAATGTATATAACAACAGCATACCAGCACTAGTTTAACATGTATAAAAACAGCATACACCTGCATCACTGATTTAATGTGTATAACAACAGCTCACCAGCACTAAATATGTATAACAACAGCATACACCTGCACCACTGATTTAATGTGTATAACAACAGCTCACCAGCACTAAATATGTATAACAACAGCATACACCTGCACCACTGATTTAATGTGTATAACAACAGCTCACCAGCACTAAATATGTATAATAACACATGCACTATGATTTTATTATACATACCAAGAGCTGGTTGTTTTTTTAAAATGTGTCCCCAAAATTAAAGTGTGGATAATGGATGGTTGGTTCTATAAATGTTTATGAGAAAATGAGATGCACATGGTTTGAATAGGTCTTAAAATGAGTGCAGACATGGTTTGAATAGGTCTTAAAATGAGTGCAGACATGGTTTGAATAGGTCTTAAAATGAGTGCAGACATGGTTTGAATAGGTTTTAAAATGAGTGCAGACATGGTTTGAATAGGTCTTAAAATGAGTGCAGACATGGTTTGAATAGGTCTTAAAATGAGTGCAGACATGGTTTGAATAGGTCTTAAAATGAGTGCAGACATGGTTTGAATAGGTCTTAAAATGAGTGCAGACATGGTTTGAATAGGTCTTAAAATGAGTGCAGACATGGTTTGAATAGGTTTTAAAATGAGTGCAGACATGGTTTGAATAGGTCTTAAAATGAGTGCAGACATGGTTTGAATAGGTCTTAAAATGAGTGCAGACATGGTTTGAATAGGTCTTAAAATGAGTGCAGACATGGTTTGAATAGGTCTTAAAATGAGTGCAGACATGGTTTGAATAGGTCTTAAAATGAGTGCAGACATGGTTTAACAAAGTTATGAGAACATGGAGATGCAATGATTGTATTAAGTCATGATAAATTAAAGGCTGCATTGATTGAGTAGGTTAAAAAAATTAAGGGCTACAGTGAGTAGGTTATGCGAAGTTATGGGCTAAATTGAGTACATTATGAGAAAACAAGGGCTGCATTGAGTAGGTTATAAGAAATTAAGGGCTACATTGAGGAGGTTATAAAAAATTAATGGCTACATTGAGTAGGTTATGAGAAATTATGGGCTACCTTGAGTAGGTTATGAGAAATTAAGGGCTACATTGAGTAGGTTATAAGAAATTAAGGGCTACATTGAGTAGGTTGAGGGCTACATTGAGTAGGTTATAAGATATAAAGGGCTACATTGAGTAGGTTATAAGAAATTAAGGGCTACATTGAGTAGGTTATAAGAAATTAAGGATTAGATTGAGTAGGTTATGAGAAATTTAGGACGATACTGAGTAGGTTATGAGAAATGATTGAGTGGGTTATGCAAAGTTAAGGGATACATTGAATAGGTTATGAGAAATTAAGGGCTACATAGAGTACATTATGAGAAATTAAGGGCTACATTGACATTGAGTAAATTATGAGAAATTAAGGGCTACATTGAGTACATTATGAGAAATTAGGGGCTACCTTGAGTAGGTTATGACAAATTAAGGACAACATTGAGTAGGTTATGAGAAATTAAGGATTAGATTGAGTAGGTTGTAAGAAATTAACGGTTACATTGAGTAGGTTATAAGAAATTAAGGACTAGATTGAGTAGGTTTATGAGAAAACATGGGCAACAATGATTAAGTAGGGTATGAGATGAAGGGATTACATCATTATGATCATTTCAGCAGTAAGAATTCTGACACAAAGATTACAATGCAAATCTATATGGTCGCTTACAGAGAAATCCAGAGTGCATGTTTGAGGGTTGACTGGTAGTCCTGGACTGAACCTCCATATTGTTAATAAATGGTTAAACAGCTTTCCATCTGTACATTCTGACTGAAATGTGCAAAAATGATAATAAAAGAATAATTATCTTTCAGATTTTAAATTTCAATCTCTAGCTCTGTAAAACTTATTTTGCTTCTAATTAATTACCACATTCATTCTTTGAAAATATAAAATGAAACTGAATCTTATTGATCTATGTTGGACTTCCAACTGGCACCTCTGGCACCACTTTCATTTTGGACTTCCAATTAGTATCACTTTCATTTTGGACTTCCAATTAGTATCACTTTTAATTTGGATTTCCAATTAGTATCATTTTCATGTTGGACTTCCATTTGGCATACACCATCATTTTGAACTTCCAAGTGACATCACTATCATTTTGGACTCCCAATTAGCATCACTATCATTCTAGACTCCCAAGTGACATCACTATCATTTTGGACTCCCAATAAGCATCACTATCATTCTGGACTTCCAAGTGGCATCACTATCATTTTGGACTCCCAATTAGCATCACTATCACTTTGGACTCCCAAGAGGCACCAACTAACATTGGGATGAATGCATTCATACAATTTCATGGCAATCCTCCAATTAGTCAAGGAGAAGTAATAACAAATATATGCTAAAAGACTGATGGATGATTAATAGCAGGTCATCCCACAAACTCTCTGGTCCATGTCCAACAGAGTTTACACAGTTCTGTTGGTGATTAAGCCTAAATGGTGGAAAATTAAACAGAAATGCTGATAAAACAAAAAGAAAAAAGTTGATAATGCCTGAAGCAATTGCAAGTCAACAAACAAAACCAACTTACCATATGGATGGCTAATATTTTTAGATAAATCCAGTGGAATTTGATGGCATTCTGATAGGATATTGCCTGCACTGACTGAAACAGTAAACTAAATAACATATGGCAGACACAGTGCAGTGACAAAGGGAAGTAATTAGAATAGTAGCTTGGAAGAGTTACTTCCCATAATTACAGTTGTATTACTCTACTGTGTATACAAACTAGAAAGACACATTTCTATGTCTTTTTTGGGGGGGGGGGGATGGATTTTTGAGGCTGCATAAGTTAATTACTAACTGACATTATTGGGTAATGTATTTGATGGAGAGAGAATACAGAAGCATGCAAGAATTGATGCAAATTTGGCTGAAGTCAAGAACATAATTTGGCAATTAGTAAGAAATTATTTATTCCATGTACAGACTATTACTTTTGTGTCACAACAAATTCATTAGTATTGTTTTAGCATTACTCACATACAAAAAGGTGCAGTGTTTTTCTTTACAAATCTTGAACATTCCAATTAGTATCAATGGATGGCAGAAAACTTGAAATGTCAAATAACAACTATTGGCTGTTGAGTTTTATGAGAAAGGTACTCAATGTGTATTAAGTCTAGCATTTCACAGGAAATTTGAACATGGAAGTTTTGATGATTGTGTTTGGAGATATTGCTCCAAGTGGTGAAACAAATCAGACAATGGAGTGACAGACAGGGATATTACCAACTTCTCAGAGAGTGAGGCCAATCAACCAATGGAGTTCAAGAGAAATTATAATACTAACGCCATTTACCTAAGCATCCAAATATATTAAAAAAATATATCTGTCTGGGTAATTTATAGAAATTTTTTGTCTGAATATATTCTCTGGAAAATTCTCTTTGTTGCCATGATTCTGTAACATGTATTCGTAATGACAATGCATCCATAATCACATTACATCCATTATGATCATACATAATTAAGTGATATTATATCTAAAATAATAATACATCCATGACAATACATAATTAATGATATTATATCAAAAATAGCTATTGTCAACTCTGAGCTACATTATTTTCTTTTTGTCTGTCAGTGTAGACAGCACTGTGGGAAATTGTTTTTTTCATAATGAATATGTCATGAAAGCAAGTAATTACATAGAATTTTTAAAATTTAGTGAAATGTTTGTTTTGTCTCTTTCACTGTCTTTTGGTTAAAGTTATTTTATACTGCTGTATTCAGATAACAGGATCTTTTAATCTGGATATGGCTTTTGGGGATCAGAGGACAAAATATTTAGTATTTGACCATGACCTTGTTTATTTCAAACCATTACCAAATATGTGTTTGTTTCCTGCTATGACTTTATAAATACAACTTGTTCTGTAATAGTTGAAAAATGTAACTGTAATTGAAATATTTCTACATGCAACTTTAGACACCTTCATAAAACTGGGGTGGGGTTAGTGGAACATTCAAGTGAAAAGTAACATAAATGTTAACCATATGGCTAAGAAAATATTAATGTCTGATGAACTTCCACCCATCAGTTGAGTGGTAAAAAGGATAACAGGCAGAGGGATAGATAAACAGGATTGACAGACTAATGAAATGCATCCTAACATTCTCATCCTATTAAAAAGGATAACATACAGAAGGATTGCCAGACAGGTGGTCAGATATACAAATGAATTGATAGACTAATGAAATGTATCACAAGATTCCCATTCTATTAAATAGGACAACATACAGATGGACTGACAGAGATATACTGACAGAGTAATAAAAAATGAATCCCATCATTCCCATTATATTCAAGAGGACAAGAGACTGATGGATAGACAGACAGATGGATTGACATACTAATGAAATTAAACACATCATTCCCCATCTATTAAGTTTAAAAGAGGATAACAGACAGATGGATTGGCAGATAGACAGAC
This sequence comes from Unio delphinus, assembly GCA_029339505.1. Taxonomy (NCBI): domain Eukaryota; kingdom Metazoa; phylum Mollusca; class Bivalvia; order Unionida; family Unionidae; genus Unio; species Unio delphinus. The sequence goes on along the minus strand of JAQISU010000035.1, from coordinate 13,062,454 downwards.
TAATGAAATATATCCCATCATTCCATTCTACTAAGAGGATAAAAGACAGATGAAGTTTGAATTTTGACATATGGACAGACAGATGGATTCACAGACTAATGAAATGTATCCCAGCATCCACACACTGTTAAAATGCTGGAAAATAACACATTACCTTCACCAGGTTTGGTCTATACAATGTCACAGCTGATGTGTATTTTTCTGAAATTGGTGGAAATCCTATTTCTAATTTACAAGTGAGAAAGCCAGGTCTCTTGTTCGTTACTGCTGACTGTGTACACCAGGGAACAAATTCCTTGTAGTGCTCCACATCAGCTACAATGTCATACATCTGTTCCATTGAATACCTGTAAAAAAGCAAAACAAATTATTTTGGCATATGTTTCCTTCTCATATGTTTATTTAAAATATCAAGATTAATAAGATTATTAAGATTTTGTTTGTATTCTTGGTCAATAAATAATTAGGGGATATCATGACTTTGTTGGGATTCTTGTCCAATAAATGATATGGGATTATACAGATTTTGTTGGGATTCTTATCCAATAAATAATTAGGGGTTGAACAGATTTTGTTGGGATTATTGTCTAATAAATGATTAGGAACTATTAAGATTTTGTTGGGATTAATTTCCAATAAATAACTTGGGGTTAAACAGATTTTGTTGGGATTTTTGTCCAATAAATGATGAGATTAAGATTTTGTTGGACTTCTTGTCCAATAAATCATATGGGGTTATGCAGATTTTGTTGGGATTCTTGTCCAATAAATGATGAGATTAAGATTTTGTTGGACTTCTTGTCCAATAAATCATATGGGATTATACAGATTTTGTTCGAATAATATGGGGTTTTACAGATTTTGTTGGGATCCTTATCCAATAAATAATATGGGGTTTTACAGATTTTGTTGGAATTCTTATCCAATAAATAATATGGGGTTTTACAGATTTTGTTGGAATTCTTATCCAATAAATAAAATGGGGTTTTACAGATTTTGTTGGAATTCTTATCCAATAAATAATATGGGGTTTTACAGATTTTGTTGGAATTCTTATCCAATAAATGATATAGGATTATTAAGATTTTGTTGGAATTCTTATCCAATAAATAATATGGGATTATTAAGATTTTGTTGGAATTCTTGTCCAATAAATAATATGGGGTTTTACAGATTTTGTTGGAATTCTTATCCAATAAATGATATGGGATTATTAAGATTTTGTTGGAACTCTTATCCAATAAATAATATGGGATTATTAAGATTTTGTTGGAATTCTTGTCCAATAAATAATATGGGGTTTTACAGATTTTGTTGGAATTCTTGTCCAATAAATAATATGGGGTTTTACATATTTTGTTGGAATTCTTGTCCAATAAATAATATGGGGTTTTACAGATTTTGTTGGAATTCTTGTCCAATAAATAATATGGGGTTTTACAGATTTTGTTGGAATTCTTATCCAATAAATGATATGGGATTATTAAGATTTTGTTGGAATTCTTATCCAATAAATGATATGGGATTATTAAGATTTTGCTGGAATTCTTGTCCAATAAATAATATGTAGTTTTAAGATTTTGTTGGAATTCTTGTCCAATATTCTAAGTACCAGATAAAGCAAATTCTAAGTCTGATTTATCATTGACTGTTTAAATAATTCAATTATCGACAAAGACCAATCTAACCAATAAAATATATTGTTGCGTGAACAGATTCTACCGAAAAAAACTAGCAGACTTGGGTTCTTTCAATCATTATCAATTTCAATGTATCATCTTTTATTGATGGTCTGAATTCTGTGTGATTTTTGTACTGAACTGTTTTCAAAATAGCACACAAGAAATCCTTTGCAATTTTACTGTCTGGTAAAAGTGTGGAAAAATAATCGCCAGCAACACTAACAATTGAAATGAGGCTCATTTCAAAGCAATTTATTTAGTAAATCATTAGACTGAATTACATCAAGGTTCCCTCCTGTATTTATAAGTGTCATAGTTGTTGATGAACCAGCAAGCTGATGTTTATTTGCTTTTTCATGCCGTTTTGTCATGGGTGCCGACCATGCCCAACAGTGAAATCACATTACAAAATGTTTTCTCCTTTACTCGATGGTTTCACAAATCTAAACACGACATTCTTGTTCTGTTTTGTTTTGTTTGCTGGAGAAAATTCTGAATCTTCTGCTTTCCTTTTCAACATGACTAGAAGTTGAATATAACGAAGATCTTATCAGTGATAACGGCAACTGCTTTGTGCAATCAATAGGGTGGATAAAGACTGATATTGTATCTTCAATTTCAAATGAACCAATCATAATTTAGAACTCCATATTCCTTTATACATATGAAACATTTCTATCAGAATGGAACCGGAACTAAACAGAAAATTGCAAGGAAATTTTAAATTTTTTATTTTTATTTTTAAAAAAATGGATTTTTAACAAGAAGAATGTACACCTTATACAGGTTGAAAAAAAGGGAAAATGGGACACTTGGCAGCAAGTAAAATAAAATTCACAGTACTGATATAGTGCTTCAGTGCCATCTTTTAAGGGAAAGTGACACAAGATTAGCGTGATCAGAGGTCTCGTTAGGTTTTTAAAACTAGGAGTCTGTGACTCTCGTTTAGGTAAAATTAGGAATTCCATCAACAAAAGTTGCAGTCCCCTCCCAGAAAATGTTGAACTTTGTAGACTAGAAGAACTGTTTGTTATCATTGAGTTTAATTTCCACATTCTTTACAACACTGACATGTACAATGATAAGTAATTTCTGTAAATATTGAATCACATGCTGTTTTGGTCGAAAATTCAATTTTTGGCTGAAATGAAGACAGAAAGATTCCAAGGTAATGTATTTTATTTACATAGCCTGATGCATAAACATTACTTATTCCAAACACTAAGCCAGGCATCACACTTTTTCTTACCCTTGGCTACTATCCCATCCAAACTATCAGTTCTAGCAACTTTAGCACTCTTTTAAATCTCATTAAAAATCATTTTCAGTTTGCCAATTAATCCCCAAAATACTTATCCAAATTTGCAAACGACATTTTGTCAAAGTCTTGACATGTCTTGATTTTGAGGTTGCATGCACTATTTATTTAGCTACAATGAGAAATGAACATGATAATGGCAGCTAAATTTCTGATGTATTCTTATAATAACCACATGTACATCTCAGGGTCTTTCTGCATCTGAATTCAGTCATTGTAAATATCAATAAATTTTCCCACCCATGCTGCCAGTCGAAATCTTTGAACTTTTCACCCAGCTATTGCATCATGTTCTTTTGATGTACTCTTATAAATACTGCAGGCACATCTGGGGGCATTTTAATTACTGAATTCTGTCACTGTAAATATCAGCACAGCAAAAAAGATCAAATTATCAACACATTCTCCAACTCAGTAGATACTTAAAGTAGGATTGGCAAGTCTTAGAATTTGCTGCCCAGCTATTTGCATACATACAGAGGACTCCTGCATAGGTGATTTTCTGCATCCCAGATAATAAATTTGAGTCTAAATATGTGTAATTAAGCATTTCCAAGACCTCTGTGTGATACTTTTTTTTAAAAGAAAAACTGACTATTATTAGTATGCCATATTTTAAAGGAAACTGACACAAGATTAGTGTGCCATCTTTGACATAGGATTAGTGTGTTTCCTTTAAATGGAAATCAACATAGGATTAGAGTACTGTTTTTAAAGGGAAATCGACCTAAGATTAGAGTACTGTTTTTAAAGGGATATAGACTTAGGATTTAGAGTACAGTTTTTAAAGGGAAATTTACATAGGATTAGAGTACTGTTTTTAAAGGGATATAGACTTAGGATTTAGAGTACAGTTTTTAAAGGGAAATTTACATAGGATTAGAGTACTGTTTTTCAAAGGAAATCGACATATAGGATTACTGTTTTTAAAGGGATATAGACTTAGGATTTAGAGTACAGTTTTTAAAGGGAAATTTACATAGGATTAGAGTACTGTTTTTCAAAGGAAATCGACATATAGGATTACTGTTTTTCAAGGGAAATCGAAATATAGGATTAGAGTACTGTTTTTAAAAGGGGAATCAACATAGGATTAGAGTACTGTTTTTAAAGGGGAATCAACATAGGCTTAGAGTACTGTTTTTAAAGGGAAATTGACATAGGATTAGAGTACAGATTTTAAAAGGGGAATCAACATAGGATTATTGTGACATCTTTTAAAAGAAACGGAATCGGGATAAGAGTGCCATTTCTAATTGGAAAACTGACTTGGGATTATTAACTTGCGATCTAAAATGACTCCAATTTAAGTGCCATCTTTTAAGGGAAATTTACACAAGATTAGAGGCATTCTACTTAAATAAATATCATGCACTTACCCAAGAATCCTTCTTTCTGAGTACTGTTTCCTCTTACCAGAAGAGGGGAGTGGGGATGGAAAACTGGGAAGATTAAACAAGGTACGACAAGATACATGCTGTGACTGGACTTGTGCTTGTAAGCATGTGTTATCTCGGAGAGGCAATACACAAATACTGCTTGACCTGAAAATAAATAAACAATTCATATTGATAATATACAAGGACAGTTATTGGAACCATATATATGTACTATATGGGAAATATGATAAACAAGGTTAACTTATAACCGGTGAAGCACAATGTATGCAAATTGGGATGTATGCTTGTAACACTTGCTGTATGTATGTAGGCACATTTTTTTTTTATTAGGAACCACTGTAGACAGGGCTTAGAAAAAACACTTTATTCCTGTGCAGATAAAAATGGATGTGTCGAGGAAGACTGCAAACTTGCTTATCAAACAGGAGTAGATTCACACCCTTAAGAATAAAACTCAAAATCTTGAGTGCATCAATTATCAATTACTTTCGGCTACTTGCCCATAACATGTTGCAGGGTAAAAAGACCATCCTTTTTACACAGATACACACAAATTTGATACTAACATGGATCCAAATAAAAAAAAATAGTATGCCAGGAGTGATGATCCTTTTCATGAATAGTCACTTGTATAAATATACAATAAGACATAAGTTTTTTTAAATACTAAATCCAGAAATTGCAGTTTCATGCCAAAACTTCATTTTCTTAATAGTGTTCTGTCTAAGAGCGACACTCAAGGCATAACTGTAATGCGGAGAAATGTTTCTTCTTTCCAACGAGATCTCTTTATCAGTTAGAGTTGTAAAAGGTCACAAGGCAGAAAATGTCAACATCTTGAAGGGATTTTGGCCTGGTCCAATATTGTTCTGCTTACCCATGGTCAATGGCACTATCAAGACTGCACAGCTTTATTCATATATATTGTCACAACAAGTGAATGCACCAGCAGATTTCCCTTTAAATATGCAATAACTTTTCTCAGGAAAATATTTATAACTTACATTTACATTAAAAAGAAATATTTCAAATGCCTTCCCATAAAATAAAATATATATTTTAAATACAGTGATTCACACTTCAAACTCTAAAACAGGTCTCATTCATTTACTCCATCCAAACATTCACAAATAGGAAAACAAAAACAAATGGTTCATATACAAATATATGACGATAAGAATGAAATAATCTCACATAATTTCGTAGAATGAAAGTGAAATTCAAATAATCTCAGGGAATTTCTTACAATGAAAGTGAGATTCAAATAACCTCATGGAATGAAAATAAGAATCAAATAATCTTCTGCAATCAAAATAAGATTCAAATAAATCTAATGTAATCAAAATCACCCAAACTGTACTCAAATGAAACAACAATCAATTGAACAAACATATGACTCAGTCATTTGTACAGTCATATGATTCATAAATATTTGTTAAAACTTGCAATTGTGTCCACTGACAAACCACACAGTTATCCCAATTCATGGGTTGGCCATACTTGTATCGGCCGCTCACACCCTCATGGATCAACCATGCCTAGAAGTTTATAAATTAGCGGTTTCATCATTGTATGGCCTTGATGGCTACACTATCTTTCATATCCATATAGATGCACAGCCTGTTAAACCTGCACACATATGTATAGAAAGCTATAGAGATCCAGACAGCTATAGCGATCTACAGACAGCTACTGAGATCAGCTACAGAGATCTAAAGACAGCTATAGAGATCTACAGAAAGCTATAGTGATCTACAGACAGCTTTAGCAATCTACAGACAGCTATAGCGATTTACAACAGACAGCTATAGAGATCTACAGACAGCTATAGCAATCTACAGACAGCTATAGTGACCTACAGACAGGTATATAAAAAATAAACTGATCACAAAATCAAGTACGGAATTAAAATCTATAACAGCTTGTAACAAAAAAATCACAAAGTTTCAAGTCTGCGTAGTAGTAAAGTCATTTCATGATACGACATTAAAAATTGAAAATGCTTCACATATCAAATAAAATACAAATGTAACATTTACCCCTATGGCTGGAGAACAAAAAATGGAGAACATTCACTAATTGACAAGATCCAAGACCAGTGTGTCAGTTGTAGTTGTATGTTTAAAACCATTTTTCAGCACACGATAGGCTATACATGGCGGCCAGTATTATTGGTGGAGGAAGAACCCAGGAAAACCACTGGAAAGAACCACCAACCCACGAGAAGCTACTGGCAAGCTTTCTCACATAACTACATTAGCCAAATCTTAGACTCGAACTCGCGCAGACAGAGGTGAGATGGCAATGTTCCGTAACGGAGAGCCCCCCAGTGTGTCAGCCAAACATAATACTTTCCTTAAATCCACAGGAGAGTGAGTATTAGTCAGTGTGAAATAACCGTGTATACCATGCTGTTAGTGTCACTTGCCGCAAGCAATCTACAGCAAGATACATGCTAGTTCAGTTACTTAATTAGAAAAACAATTATTCACCTTAGCCAGGTAACATTGTACGCATGTATGAGAAATGGTCAAATTGTTCTAAGGCATAACACAATTATTATTCTGTGAAAGCCTGTATGTGGAATGTTGTGACACAGTGCATGCATGTGTAATATTGTGACATAGTGCATGTATGTGTAATATTGTGACAGTGAATGCAAATGTATAATATTGTGATATAGTTTCATTCAGGACTATACAGTGACATAATTAGTCTCATATTTGATTTCAGACTGGCAGTTTCATTCAGGACTAAACACTAACATAATTAGTCTCATGGTTACAACTTTATGTCAATATGATTTTCCAGTCTGGAAAAGTACTAATAACATAATTGTCAAGATGGCTGCCATATTGGCCATAATGGATGTAATTATGCTGCATGTTATGGGGAGTGTGCTACACAATTCTGTACTGGCAGTAAGACATCACACTTACATGATAAATATCAGGGTTTGGAATGTCTTACATTATAGGACTGGACTATCATCTGACACGGCTGGACTAGGCTAATGTCTTACATGATGGGTTTGGAATGAACCATGCTTACATTGAGCCAGACTAGGTTGATGTCATGAATGCCCCATATGGGAATTCAGCTGCACTTTATTACATATTCATGTACACAAAGGCATGTACACATTCATGTACATAAGAACAAGTCACTTTGCATTACATATAAATGCACACAAGGACAAGCCACTTTGAATTACAGTCGTGTACAAAAGGACAAGCCACTATGCACTACATAGAAATGTATACAAGGACAAGTCACTCTGCATTACATAGATATGTACACAAGGACAAGCCACTCTGTATTACATAGAAATGTACACAAGGACAAGCTACTTTGCATTACATAGAAATGTACACAAGGACAAGCTACTTTGCATTACATAGAAATGTACACAAGGACAAGCTACTTTGCATTACATAGAAATGTACACAAGGACAAGCTACTTTGCATTATATAGAAATGTACACAAGGACAAGCTACTCTGCATTACATAGAAACGTCAAGGACAATCCACTTTGCATTACAAAGAAATGTACACAAGGACAAGCCACTTTGCATTACACATTCATTTACACAAGGACAATCCACTTTGCATTTCACTCATGTGCACAAGGTCAAGCCACACTATTCATGTATACAAGGACAAGCTAAATTGCATGCAGAAAATCATGTACACTGGAGTCCTCTGTATGCACGCAAAAGCTGGGTGGCAAATTTTAAAATTTGTGAGGAAAACTGCATTGTTAACATCAACAAACTTTCTTAACTAATTAGAGTATTTCAACTACATGAATACGAAATGCTGTTGTTATGATCAGCAAATGAGAGGGTATGTGCATTACTACTGATGTACTATGCAATTAGATGCCAGTTTAAATCTGATACCATGGAACCTTACACCAAAGTCAAGAAAAGTAGGGGTCCACGTGCTGTTAAAAATCTCACATATAACATTTAAAATAAATGTAACAGGAAGCTATATGCAAATTCATTGTACACAAACCACATAAAGAACATGCATATCATTTAGCATGATCATGACATCTGAAACATATTTGACTGATTATCCAATTCAGACAGATGTCAAACAATTATACATTCTTTATTGTGGCACAGGTATGATATTTGAATCTATGATATCAACTTTACAATTGGGTCATGAAGGTAGAAAGCATGTCATTGTACTAAATCTTTAATTGCCCAAAAATTGTATCCACTAAATGTAAATGCATCTCTAATTAAGGGTTCAAGCTAGACCTGACTATTGGGGATAAATAACTTCTCCTTTTGGGCAAAACAAGGAGAAGTGAGAGCTAAACAGAGAAATGGAAGCAAAGCAAGATAAGCAATATATACATCTTGTTTTTATGTGTTTTACAGTATATGTATGTGTTTTCATTCTCTTATTACATTTCAATTAAGCTAACTAGTAGTTCTCAGTGTGTGATTTTGCATTTAACATCGGTTTTAAGCAATATTTTATGTTAAAGTAGAAACATTCCTAACTGTATGTAAAGTTCAATAGGGTCCCACACAACAGTATATCAACTAGGCCTAATGCTTATTTCTTTACTGGACTTGCATCTCTACCAATTGGCTAGACAATAGTGTAGCCCTACTCCATAATGCTTTTCGTATCAGCATCACAATACCAGGTCAGAAAGTTGCATGTGTATGTCAGAATAAAATTATTTGTAACTTTGTATGGGACATTATAAATGTAAATGTATGGTGACATTTTTCTCACTTGGTACGCTTATTAAAAATTAATTTCAGCAATTAATAGCTTCCAGAATAAAGAAGTTCTATCATTGATAACTAAGAGAGTGTCTGATATTCAGTCACTATTTGCAAATGTAAAATCCATTCTTAGCATTTAGTCAAAATCGTTATTGAATGTGGATATTTTCCTGACTCAATGATGATAGACAATGTCCACTGCACACAATTGTTTTCATTCTTCAAGAAGGCAGTCTTAGCACAGTGTACACAATGCAGCTCATTTGTCACCTTTTTTGAGAGTAATATGTTTTTTAAAATACCAAATATTTTCCCGTCTCATAAATTCAAATTCTGACAAAACAAAAAAAAAAGTGTTTTTTCCACTTCTGTTGACCAACATTTCAGTTGGCAGGAATGTAATGGAAGCCAGGAATTCCAAAATCAGTTAAAAGGAATTGAATGAAGCTCGCTAAATACTTTACTCAAGTTTAGTTTTTAAATTTTATTCTTTTTTGTTAAAAAAAAATACTTTAACTTAATCTGACTTCAGCAATCCAAAAAACGGAACAGCCATGTCGAGCTGGTTAAGCAATAGCGGCCATCAATCCTAGCTTCCATCGCAGTCCAGCCAAATGAATTGTAGGTCAAAACAACTTGAAAATATGCCATTTCTGCTCATTTACTCATTTTAAAAATAATTATAAACTGTTATTTTAAAATGTAACACTAATTTTCTGCAACCAAAGTCTATTCAGTCCTGATTATTGAATGCTCTACACTTTAAATGTCAGCAAGGAACTTTCCAGATGAGTATTATCTATCGCTATGGACAATGCTGCCCATGTACTAGACCAGGGCTTGAATTTAACTCAAATTTCTTTGTAGCCAGAAGAACTAGTATACTTAGAAATTTACTAGTCCTGCCAAACATTTATTAGTCCTGTCAAGAAAACAATGTCACAAACTACTATTGCATTCCTCTCATTTATGTAATTTTCATTCAACTTTTGCTTTTTTGCCGGAGGCTGAACACCTATAAAACACCACATTTTGCCTGTCTTATAAGGCGGGAATTGTGCCTCATTTTGAAATATGAGATTTACAGTATAGCTGATGCGAATTATTTAAAGTAAGAAAAGGTATGGCACAGTGTCCTTTATATAAATAGTCTGAACAAGAAACATTTAAAAACATGTGCATCTGCCCCCCCCCCTCCATTAAATGACCTCTCCCTAATAAACTCTTGACTTCAGTTGATATTCTGCAGGATCAAAGCACTGGCTATTGTAAACACTGTTATAAAATATTAACATCAAAAGATGCTGTTAGTTTCACCTTGGAAAATGTGTGTTCTCATCAAACGAAGCCATCTGACTCAGCGTGTTGTATTTAACAGCTCCAATTACAGTCTCATCAATAGCGTAAGTTTAGTAAATGTTCCTAATTAATCGGACCTCAATGTATTGTTGAAATTCATAATAAGTGGGAAAACTTTCAAATCTTACATGCCCATGCTGAGATTTTAATTCCCAGCAAATGTACAGCATTCTGCTTAGATATCTCCATGTTAATTCAATTATTTGTTCAGTCTTATATGGTAAAAATATAAAAACAATTTTTATTGTCACAGAAAAAGTAGTTGTATGGAAATGATGACAGTGTCAGTAATGTGATCATAATAAATTATCTAACTCTTATAACTTGATGCAAACGTAAATTATTGTTTCCTGTTTAGCTAGCAAGCAAAAAAAAAAAAAAGGAAACAAACAAGCCTGCAAACTAATTTCTTTGAATACTTGATGCCATACGTGTTCTTTTGTGTTGTAGTTTTGTAGTTTGTTACTGTGGTCGCGTAAATAAAGTTTAATACCAGGTTATTTTTAATTTAATTCTGTCAGATTAATTAGGATATCAATTACCCAACTTCCATTGTTAATGACGGAACCATGATTGGAGCTGTTAAGCAAAAATCAGATGGCTTCTTGTAATAGAAACACACATTTCTGAGGCAGAAATTTACTTCATCTTCTCATGCAAATATTTTATATGTTTACAACGGTCACTGCGTTGATTCTACAGAATATATGCTGAAGTCACGTCTTTATTAGGGTATTGAGTAAACAAACGCCGACATTGATAAATAAAACTTACTAGCCGTTTAGACTATTAACATTATGATAGTTACTAGTCCGACAGGAAATCTACTAGCCTCGGGCTAGTGGACTACCGCTAATTTTGACCCCTGTAGACTTGGGTCAAAAAAAGACTGTGTTGAGTTGAATTGCCACAATCGAGGGTAGTACAAATTTGTTTATCACAGTTTTCATTGTAACATCACAGCACATGACATTCAATCCAAATTGTACTGATCATACCTTTAGGTTCATTTAATCCTAAAATACATATGTACTTTATCATTGATACAGCAACATGCACCTCTCGGGGCATCCAAATAATGAACTTTCAAAGAAATGCAGATGTTTACAAATCCAAATGAAGTGAATACTTACCACCTAAAGGTATAAAGAATTAAATTCTTAAAAAGGACACCCATTACTCAAATAGTTGGTGTTCAATACCTAAATGACCCATGTGACCAGAGTGGTTCATATTATTGCTTATAATTTACCTGTCATACATGTACTATATTATATAATAAGAACAAGGGAGGACACTTCTCTTTTCTTGTGTGATACATTAATGAATAAACACTGTTATTTCAAGCTACGTTTTGTGTAGCATAATAAATTTGGTACTGTACTGTGGTTTAGCCAGACCATTTTCCCACATTACTGCTCCACATGGCTGTGATAGCGCCAGCTTAATAGGCAAGAACATGGTGAACTGAATACTACCTTCTCAATGGCCAAATGAAAATAAGTTAAAAAATAATGCAGTATGTCATTTTTCTTTAACAAATGAGAGGACAGAATTCCATTCTGCTGGGTTGCGCTTGGATTGTTTGATTAGTGTTTTTAACATAGCTTTAGCAATTTTTCAGTCATATCACTACAATGTCTGCAGTGACAGTGGCGTCGCTAGGGGGGTGCGGACCGCACCGGGTGACACCATCTCAGAGGGGTGACACCAAAAGGAAAATTTTAAATACTCCTAATTTGCTTTGTAACGTGCCCCTGTGCGCAAGACCTCCCGCTTCCGCGACGGACGCTCTAACCACTACGCCACCGGACCAAAACTTTCACTTGGACAGGCATACAAAGTTGAATGCCTAAGCTAAATATAAATACCAAATTTATTACACTACGTAATTTATTGATAAAACGTCAGACTCATGTGCAGGGACCTTAATTATATTTCCATAACCTTGGGTTAAGTTCACCGACATTGATGGTTTGCCAGGGTTAATTGAGCGACACGAGATAGACATCTTCATTGAAATTTGAAATACACACCACGTTACTATTGTTACCTGTAGAGTTCTTTTAAGTTAATTAAATGGCGTGGAGAACGAAAATGCTGGATGCATCTTGCCATTGTAGACTTCAATTTACCAAGGTCAAGGTCGCCCTCATTGTTAAGCGTGAAAACATACCAACACACGGATAAAATGCCCGAAATTGACCGACTATAAATCCTACGCAAATCCAATATAATTTGACACTCTAAAAATTGAAGAGGCACAGCTAGTAACTTGTACTAGATGTAGGAGGATAATTGACATTGGATAATTTCGTTTTTTAACAGCATGTAATGTAAACAGATAATATAATGAACTTAGGTAGCTCTTATCAGTGGTCAAGTCGGCACATTCAACAGTCGCATTATTGTTTGCAGATTGTGAAGTGCAGCAGTGAATCATGTTGTGGTCTGCGTCTCACTAAGTACAATGATATATTTTTATACAAATTTTACCACTACCTGTTCCACACTGCAGCACAGAGAAAAGGATTACCCATGTATAACAAGGCTATTTGTTCTTGTTGAACATCAAATATTCCATGCAATTACAAGTAGCAAATATGCCATTGTTGAGGTTAGAAATGATGCCAGTCCAGTCCCACAATAAACACTGCCAGCAAATATTAACCTCAAACAACCCATCTTTAACCTTTAACACTGGAGATTACTACTACAGGGCTGTCATGAGGCTATATCCCAGATCTCTGTGTGTGTGTGTGTGTGTGTGTGTATGTGTGGATAGATAGACAGACAGATATACAGAGATAGACAGACAGATAGATAGTGGTGTATGGAGTATCCTGGAAGGGGTATCATCTCTGGCTGGCTAAGCAGTCATATTCCTTTGGGAAACTCAGCTCTCACTTGTGGCTCAAACAAATTGTGGCATGCGCCAGAGGCGTAGCGATGATATTTTGCGCCCGGGGACAAACTATAAAATTGGCGCCCCAGCGATCTTGTGACAGATTTATTACCCTTGTTTTCTTATTATAATGTAACGTTGCATGCCTCATTTTGGCGCCCCTGTACCTTGGCGCCCAGGGACATGTGTACCACCCCCCCGTCCCCCCCCCCTCACTACGCCTCTGGCATGCACAGCAGCCACTTCTCCGAAAACAACCTCAATTGGCCGGCTAAACCAGACTGAGGTTAGCCAACGGGTCTTAAACCCTCTTTGAGTTAGGCTTGGACTCTACTTATCATGTGAAGACTGGATTTAGCAGCCTGGACGGAGGAACCACCACTGATCAACGGGCAGAAAGACAATTCCCAGCAAAGAGCCGTGGAGCACCAAGAACTTGACGAGACATGTAGAACATCCTGGTCATCTACTGCACTCATCTGCATCTCAAGCCATTTCTATGTTGTCATGCTGCTGGACTTAGGTGGTTTTGGGCGAGAGAGTGAGGCTGACGAACATACGCAGTCACCACGCAAGTCATTCTTGTCATCCACCCATCCCATTTCATCACATACAAAAATCCTGTGGCGACAGGTAATCGACAAATCAGCAGGTGTGGGTACACTGTCCACCTAGCCATAAACATGCACACAGGCAGCTCTGGCCATTAGGGTTGTTGACCACTAACATGGAACAGCCATGGAGTGACTGAGAAGCTCTCTTCAGGAATGCACTGCCCGATTCCCTGGCATGATCAAGGGTATAGAAAAGGTGCCCTAAACATTGCCTGCTCTAAATTTCCCTTACCAGCATATCGCAGCTAGCAGAGACCCTACTGCAGCGGCTAAAGTACAGAGAAAAAAAAGAGGATTTTTCCTATCATGCTTGGCGCATAGAATGTGTGCACCTAATTGGATAGAGAAAATGTGGAAAGAATCCCGAAGGAGAACCGCCCTAACAGGATAGGAACTCATCATATATAACGTGGATATTGATGCCTTGAGACCTGGCTTGCAGGAGAAGGTGAACTCTCTGAAAGGGGCTCTGGATACACCTTTCTGTCTGAGAGGCAGAGGAAGTCACAAGAGCGCTGTGAGGCTGGTGTCAGCTTAACAAGGAAGACAGCACTGATTGGCAAATTGCCTGGACCTCCCAAGGAAGTAAATGACAGACTCAGTACCAAACAGTCTCTTGTGGATGTCCTGAAATCCACCCCTCTGGTAAACTGTGGTAACTGACTTAGCAGCATTCAGAGAGTTGGTCTACAGCACAGCTTCGGAAATCCTATAACTTTAAAGCAGGAAGCATCAAGACTGGTTTGATGAGAACTGCAACGATATCAAGCGGTTGCTGGATGAGAAATATGGCCTCTTTCAAACCAACCTCAGCAACCCAAGTCCACCTCCAGAAATGATGAACACAAAATATATGTAGAACCTTACAGTGTAAACTGGGGCCCCGAGGGGCTGAGTGGTCTAATGCGCTCACCGTTATGGATCACTGCCATCTCACCTCTGTCTGCGTGGATTTGAGTCTCATATTCGGCCAATGTGGGTATGTGAGAAAGTTTGACAGTAGCTTCTCATGGGTTGGTGGTTCTTTCTACAATGCCCTGAAAGAAGTGTATTGTTTAATAATAATTTATTTTCACCCACTGTCTGTATTAAATGACAATTTATATCACCCACTCTCTATATTAAATGACAATTTATTTCACCCACTTTCTGCATTAAATGATAATTTATATTACCCACTCTCTATATTAAATGACAATTTATTTCACCCACTCTCTGTATTAAATGACAATTTATTTCACCCACTCTCTGTATTAAATGACAATTTATTTCACCCACTCTCTGTATTAAATAATTATTTCCTTCAGCTGTAAGGTTTAATCAAGTGATGAATATGCATCATAGGTTAACTTAGTTAAGTTTTCTTTATCCTTTATACAAATTCTGAGAGTCGATACAGTAACCTGGGCTATTCAGTCATTAAAATTTGTGTTAATTAGTTATTTGTTTACTTTGACCAATCCCAGTAACATGGATCTAACTCTCCTATGTTGAAAATTCTATAAACAACCCCTGGATTTAACTGTTTTCTTCTGTACTTTGTTGCATAAATGTCTTTAAAATGTTTTTTATAAAAAAAAATTTTAGAACCCTGCTAATAATTTCTTCTCCGACTACACTGGCTGGATCATTTTATTGAAAATATGTTGATTAAATGTGAAGTCGGTGTATTTGCACAGTAGGATTTAATTTTTTATCTCTGGTTCATTTTTGGGAACATTTCATGAAAAAGTCTTTAAAAAGGGATGTTTAATTCGTTATCACATCTCATACAATGGTTGGATTATTTTATTTGTATGCAGTATATGGGTTTTGTTTATATATACATTAAGATTTTACTTTTTTTTCTCTTGACCATTTTTCATTTCTTTTTAAATTTCAAGCAAACTTATGAAAGAAATAAAGTATTTGGAGAATCTGATTACGGTAATCATTACTACTCTTTTATGCTTGAGGGATTTGATGAAATTGTTTAGACTAGATGGGTGATGGTTTATAAAATTGTGCAGTGAGATATACTTGTACCTTCTATTTTAGGGGAAATTTCTTGAAAAATTCTCAAATGATGAATTTTAAGATCCTTTTAAACCACTTTAGGAATTCTGTTATCTGTGGAATAGCATGAATATTTTTGTTGGTTTTTATTTCAGTATGGCCATCTATTCGTCCATTTATCCATCTGTATCTCCATCTATAATCAAACTTGGCATCCATATAGCTTATTAGCACTAGGAGGATTTAATGGATTGTTGTCAGCTATATATGTCGTTGATTTGGTTGTGCAATGAGGTTTTACAATTTTCCTCTAACTGATATTTTGGGACATATTTAAAAAATGTATAATGACCTAAAACAAATTTATATGCATGCTATCTTCAATTAAATTTACCTACCGGTATCTGTACATTGTCCTAAGTAAATTTGGCTGCTTATTTATAGTTCATGAACAAATCTACATACTTGTATGTTTTCCTAAAATAATTTACATGTATATTTTCCTAAAATGATTTACAGGTATATTGTCAAAAATTATACATATATATATATATATATATATATATATATATATATATATATATATATATATATATTGTTCTTCAATGTGGTCATAAAGATAGTTCAAATTTAAATGTTAAAATGCCTACATTTTTACAGAGACAGAAAGACAGACAGACAAAAATGAGAGAAAGTTATAAAATATCAAGTCCCTTTTAGTTTTCTTTTTGCAAAATCCTTAACCAATGCTGAAAAAATATTGGAGCTTTTAATTTACTTTTGTTAACTGATGTGATAATCAATATTCATCAGGCCAAAGATTTTTCATCTTTTAGAGATTTTATATATATATATATATATATAATATAAGGTTCATTTTTATTTAAATAATTATTACTGCCAACACAATAAAATACCCGAGGCATAATTTGTGGTTATGTAAATTTATCGTAATCCCTGACAAATGTGATTTCTTGCTGGATATGATTTGTATTTATATAGTACAATATATTTCTGGTAGAGTTGTGGTTTATTGTTGGATGTTTACTTGGTTTTAAATTAAATTAGTGCCAATCTGATATCTGGTAATTTGAAAATCTTTTAATTGCTAAAGATCTAATATGGTTTAGAAGTTAAAAAATGGTATTTTCTTTAATTCCTGTTAGTATTCTTGATATGCTGTAGTAAATTTATCAAAAGTTATATTTGTATTATTCTTGAATCTGAGATTGTAATCTTTTGCAGGTTCTGACATGACCTCCATCTATATAATCACTTCCACCGTTAAAAAAAGTATATTTTAACTTTGCATATGATAGCAGTTAAAGAGATTCTTGACATTTCAGTGTGGCCATGTCTTTGCCTGAATTACCATTTTCCTATTCCACTAGTCATTTAAGATTGATCCTGTTCTTATGTTTAGGGATACTTTTTAGATGTGGTTATGTTTTCTTATTAAGTTATGGTAAACCTCATAGGTTGGGGTTAATATAACAGGAGAGGTTGGGGTTAATATAACAGGAGTGAAACTGGTGAGATGCAATTACATGTTTTAGTTTGTAACTGAAAAAGAGGCATCAATTCAAAGCTTCTGCATATTCTTGTTTTAGATACCTTCAATTAAAAAGTTCAAAAAGTGGAGGTGAGGTTATATACATTACAGAAAGGTTTTTGTAGCTTGGTGACATGACTGATTTAATGTGATGTGACCCTTTAATTATCAAAGATGACATTTATGGATTTTTGTGTAACTTGCCATTTTCCAGTTTTAACTCTTGGCATACAAAGACTGGATATCACTCTTTGGTTATCTTCATTTTAATTCAAGGCAATTAAAATATAACAATTTAATTTGTATATGCTTTCCAAATTTAATTATTTTTTCCAAGTGAGCAAAGATAAACTTCTTTTTTCACTCATGTCTTCATTTTGATTTAAGGCAACTGAATTTTGATATGCTTTCCCAAATTCCATTTATTTTTCAAGTGAGTAAAGATAAATTCCTGTGGTAAGTGAAAATGTGAAATAGTTATAATGTCAGTGGGTCAACATTTATCAGGAAATGTTAGATTATCGTGCTGTCAGTTTTACCAGTCATACTTTGAGAAGTACCGAGTTTCCAATTTAGAATTTTTTTATTTTCAGTCCCTACAGAGTTCTAATGAATACGCCCTCCTACCTTGACCTCCAAAATTTTAATTTTACACTTTCATCATCAAATATAAATCTTTGTTTGTCACAGTCATAGTGAAATATTACAAAGAAAGGGAGACTGGGCAAATACATCCTGAGTTGATTTTAAGTTATTTTATTGCACTCCAAAAGTTATAAAGTTATTTTAGTAAATTACTAAAAAAAAACTTTAATTATTGGCTACAAACTACTTACAAGTTACTGAAAAATTGGGCTTGATTATGGTTGTACACAGTATATTAATTTGGTTGTGCACAGTAGATGAATATGGTTTTACACAGTAGATTAATATGGTTTTACATAGTAGATTAATATGGTTGTACACAGGAGATGAATATGGTTTTACACAGTAGATGAATATGGTTTACACAGTAGATGAATATGGTTTTACACAGTAGATGAATATGGTTTACACAGTAGATGAATATGGTTTTACAAAGTAGATGAATATGGTTTACACAGTAGATTAATATGGTTGTACACAGGAGATGAATATGGTTTTACACAGTAGATGAATATGGTTTACACAGTAGATGAATATGGTTTTAAACAGTAGATGAATATGGTTTACACAGTAGATTAATATGGTTATACACAGGAGATGAATATGGTTTTACACAGTAGATGAATATGGTTTACACAGTAGATGAATATGGTTTTACAAAGTAGCTGAATATGGTTTACACAGTAGATGAATATGGTTTTACACAGTAGATGAATATGGTTTACACAGTAGATGAATATGGTTTTACAAAGTAGCTGAATATGGTTTACACAGTAGATGAATATGGTTTTACACAGTAGATGAATATGGTTTACACAGTAGATGAATATGGTTTTACAAAGTAGCTGAATATGGTTTACACAGTAGATGAATATGGTTTACACAGTAGATGAATATGGTTTTACACAGTAGATGAATATGGTTTACACAGTAGATGAATATGGTTTTACAAAGTAGCTGAATATGGTTTACACAGTAGATGAATATGGTTTACACAGTAGATGAATATGGTTTTACACAGTAGATGAATATGGTTTACACAGTAGATGAATATGGTTTTACAAAGTAGATGAATATGGTTTACACAGTAGATTAATATGGTTGTACACAGGAGATGAATATGGTTTTACACAGTAGATGAATATGGTTTTACAAAGTAGATGAATATGGTTTACACAGTAGATTAATATGGTTGTACACAGGAGATGAATATGGTTTACACAGTAGATGAATATGGTTTTACAAAGTAGCTGAATATGGTTTAACTGAAATGAAACTAAAGAAATCATGCATGGATCTAATTTGAATATGAAACAGTAGTTTATTTAAAAGATTCCTCAATCAAAATATTTGTGCTGATAAGCAATTTGCATGTTGCATAGAATACAGCCTATAAAAGACTGAATATATAAACTTTTGCAAAAGAAAAAGCAAGACATGAACAAGGGTAAAAAAAAAATTCTGGCAGAGTCATTTCTAGCAACATGAAGGTACTAAAGTTGTGTCAGATGAAGTTTGCATACATCATAAAAATACAGCACACACCAAACCAAACTGTATCAGTGAGACACTGAGTTGCAAAAGAATACAGCAGAGTTACACCATGATAGCGCATTGTGCTGGCAAAACTTTCTTTCTTTGATGATGTGTTAATTGTATTATTTCTATTCTTGCATATGATCTCATGAAGATGAAATTTCCTGAATATCTAGAGACTGCGTTTTGAATGCAATATTTATTTGATATGATTTATTTACTGTCTCATTACAAAATGGCATTTCTTAATTGAAGAGAACATCAAAACATTCTATAGAGAGTAATGTGTCTTTATTTATTCATGCTACTGTGAGAATTCTGCTCATAACAAAAGGCACAATTTATTCCATGATGTTATTTATTCAGTGTTTCATAAACCTATGAATATTTTGTGCACAGATTAAATTTACAGAAATTGAACTTTTATGTGTTTGGGAGATTTTCAATTTTGTCTGATCAAGAAGGGCCTTGAGATTTGCATAACTTCATGAAGATTCTAGTACCATTGATGAACGCTGCCAGGTCATCAACAGAGTGCCACTGGATTGCCAGTAGAGTACAGCCTATAAATTACTGAATATATAAAATGAGTATATCATAGAACCAGTTTGTGCATGCAGATAATCAGAATTAGTCAAGAAATAATTATCAATAGGAAGGCAAATTTTATTGTCAAATTTTTTAATTAAGTTTTGATTCTCCTTTGGAGAGTGAGATTATACATGTAGTTAAAGTCAGGAAGGAGGGACAGACAGTGGACTCAGCTTGTATGGGCCATTATGCCCTATAGTTTTAAGGTTTAGACATTGTTTTTTTTCTGTAAGGCTGGCTTTAAAGGGAAAATAATCCAAAGAATTAATTATCTGTAAAATCAAATTTATAGTAAGAAGAACAAAGGAGTGCCAGATGAATCATTTTAGATGGTTTTCGTCATAAGTTCCCCACCCCCCATGAAAAATAGTTTACTGCTGTCATGGACCCCAGCTTGGAGTGAATTGATAGACCAATCTAATGATTTTCATATTTTGTTTTATCATGCCTGAATTTAATATTAAGGCATTATGCGTATAATTCCAAAGTCTGAGCTGCTCAAATGTAATTTAAGTCCTAGCAGTGAAACATTAGAATCTTTTATAAAATGAAATGATACAGAATTTCACATTATTTTGGTAATTGTTTATAAATATTTATGTATTTCATTATTAAACCATTGTATTCTTATGGCCATGAAATGGCCTCGGAAAAACATTAGAATCTGTCTCGAAAAAAGCTTTCCCTGACAGCTTGTATTATGAGGTTTACTGTATGTCACTGACTATATATAAAGTTGTATGTCATGCACATGTGCCTGATGTCACCACTGAAGCAAAGAACTACTGATAGAGACATTGTCAGGTTGGTTTTGTATAGAATACTAGAATCTTTAAAGTACCTAGTGCATGTTGCCAGATTTCCAGTCATCTAAATGGCATCACTCTTTAAAGTACCTAGTACATATTGCCAGATTTCTAGTCATCTAAATGGCAGCTATTTTAAAGGTACCTAGTGCATGTTGCCAGATTTCCAGTCATATAAATGACAGCTGTCTTTAAAGTAACTAGTACATGTTGCCAGATTTCCATTCATATAAATGACAGCTGTCTTTAAAGTAACTAGTACATGTTACTAGATTTACAGTCATCTATGTTTAAAGTAACTCGGGTGTGTTGCCAGCTTTCAAGTCATCTAAATGCCAGTCAAGATAGAGGTGCTGACTTCATGCTAGGATACTGGTTTTCAATAATATGCCAAAACAAATCACTTATTTATTATCATTTCAGTACTTTTATATGTAAGGTAGGATAAAATAAATTTGTATTTCATATTTTGCAAATTTAAAAATGAAATATCATTTGCATTGACCTGGTTTTATTTGTCGTAGAGTGCCATGTAACTAGTTCTATTCCTTTTGTAGGATTTACAATGATGAACAGCTGAGCTGTACCTTGCAGACTTTAAAACGATGTTAATGTTATAGTCAAATTATAATTGTTGAACTTTGTTTTCAGTGGTATATCAAAACAAGCCTGGAGTTCCAAGCAAAGTTGGACATTTCTGAGAAACTCCATTTGCCTTCCCCCATTTTTTTGCAAGTAACTACCTTTTCTCTGCAAATTTTATATCTGCCCACATTATACTGTGTGACAAGAAAGTTATTGATTTATAATAATATATACCATGGAAACTCTTGTCTTAGCACATTCTATATTTACCCAAGTCAGGCTGTCTGACAAGAAAAGTATTAAATATCTTACATAATTTCATTCTTAACAATACCAGACACAGTCCATTGTTGTAGATGTGTCAGTATATTTGTACATACAATATTTATGATCTTTTGTGTTTAAAATGTTTTTATTTTATATTTATATTTGAATTTAGATACATGGAGTTTGTAATCTGAATAAAAAATTCTTATCATATGTTAATAGATACAATTGAAATTGATGTCTCATCATTTTCTATATCTTTCCATGCTTTACTATCTGACGAGAAAAGTATCAATATAATAATATATACCTTGGAAATTGCCTTCTTGACATATTTTGTATCAGCTCAATGGTATAGTGTCTGACAAGAAAGTTATTGATATTGCAATGTATCATGGAAATCACCTGACAATGATATTGCAATATGTACCATGGAAATTACCTGACAACTGATATCGCAATATGTACCATGGAAATCACCTGACAATGATATTGCAATGTGTACCATGGAAATTACCTGACAACTGATATCACAATATGTACCATGGAAATCACCTGACAATGATATTGCAATATGTACCATGGAAATCACCTGACAATGATATGGCAATATGTACCATGGAAATCACCTGACAATGATATTGCAATATGTACCATGGAAATTACCTGACAATGATATTGCAATATGTACCATGGAAATTACCTGACAACTGATATCGCAATATGTACCATGGAAATCACATGACAATGATATTGCAATATGTACCATGGAAATCACATATTTAGTATATTCTCTGTCTGTTACACTGTCAAAAGAGAAAGTTATTGATTACTTTGACATGAAAATAAAATGCTAAAATTGTTATTGTTTTCTGAGACTTGGACTGCAATTGTTCAGGTTGATTGTTATTTAGTTGTTATTTAATTGTTATGTGATAATATTATGCTGATGATTACATAGACACATCATGTCCTGATGTATGTTGCAATGTATAAAACTGCATAATACTTGCACAATTATGTATTACAAGTGAATTGTTTTATTTTACATTATACTATTTTAGCTTTTTTCTTACTATTTAATTAGTCATAGCTATAGACAATGTTTTATCCTTAAAAGTGTACAAATCTTTTTATGGTATAGGGTTTGAATTTGTTAAGCACCAGTTTTATTAAATATTTCAGTGAACTTATTTCATGCATAGGTTATTTTTATCCCATTGATCTTGTTTACCGTAGTATTGTATTAACCATTTTATCAGTATTCTTAGTACTTTGATTAGTGTATTAGCTATCGACAATGTTTCATCCTTAAAAGTGTACAACTCTTTTTATGATATAGGGATTTAATTTGTGCTTAAAATTGTTAAGCACATGTTTTATTAAATATTTCAGTGGACTTATTCCGTGCATAGGTTATTTTTATTACTTTGATCAGTATTCTTAGTACTTTGATTAGTGTATTGATACAATCAATAAAATGTTGCACTGAAAGAATCTTAGGATTTCTATGAAGTACGTGTTAATAGGACACATTTTGTTACACATTTTTAACTGTTTCTTGTTCTACTGAATCATCTAAACAAACTGCATATAACCAGAAATGCATGTACATTATTTGATGTCTAATCATAGTCTGATTTAGTTGAATCGGACTTTTGGTATTCTACAGTTGCATTATTTATTTTGTGATTTAAATGTTTTAAAGTCATTTATGTTTTCTAATTGATTTCAGTTTTTTTAAATAAACTTATTTGTGAATTAAATGCAATTCCCCCCCCCCAATGAAGTAGCATCAGATTTACACTTTTTAGACAATTCTGGATTGTAAAAACAATGTAAACATTATCATTAATTTACCTCTAAAAGAGGCTTAATTGATTGATGTTTAACAGTCAGTGAAAGATTTATAAGAAAAAAGTTAATTATGGATAGAATATCCTGTCAATAACTTGTTGATTTAGAGCATGCTATCCACTGAACAACTGTGGAACCCTCCCAAAGAGGGAAATTAATGTTAATCTTACAAAATTTAGTTCATCTTCAGTATTAGAGATTCGATCTATTTTTACCTGCTGATCGAAATATTCATTTTAACATATGTAGAATATAAAGTTTCAGTCTTGTTAATTTCTTCCAATATGAACACGTTTGTATTGACTTTTAGTGTGTGTATGTGTGTGAGAGAGCCAGAAAGAGACTGAAAACAGAACTAATATTTAATATTGGCTGCATGTGATGTCTTCTTGCAGTTACATATAACACCTACGTATTAAAATATCCAAATATTATGCAAGGGCTTTTGAGATAGAAAATGGCCTACAACTCTATATACACTCTAATTTTGGTGTAATCAACAGTATTCCATTTGTATTTGACTCAAGACGGACATATAAATATACAGGTATTTAAAACCAAAATTGATAAACAAAACTTTGCAGTACCATTTTAGGTTCGAGAGTACAGTATTTGTACCAGCTTAGTCATTGTTTTAATCCGAAAGTACTGCCATGGTTAATAAGACAAAACTGATGTTGGGAAGGAGAGATAAAGTTATATTGTCCTTGAGCAGTAGCTTTTAGTTAATGTTCGTTGAATTTATATAGTAAAATTAATTGTTATGACCATTTAAAAGCAAAGTCCACCAGAACCAAAAAAAATAGTATAACATTCGAGAGACGGATAAACGCTCCTCGAGAAAAGTTAGAACTACAGGCTACATTTACACAGTGAAGTTTAAAGATTTAAAAGTGAGATGTGCCGTTAGAGCAGACAGAAGAGTTCAACGCTAATTTGTGGGATTCTTTGTTAATCGCACTGAAATGACGATGTCAATGCAACGAAGACGATCGCTCGACACTTTCCATTGATTACGACGGTTTGAAGTCCAATTTTTGGATTGAGTTAAGCAGCCCTTCATATTTAGAAAAGCATATCTGGAAAATAAATTAAAAATGATAAGCGAATATAATAGTTGAAAAGATATCTTTCAAAGCAAATGAAATTAAGAAATTAGAAATTGAAGAGAACAGTTCAAAAATTTCACTTATGAACTGAAAATGAAAAATTTATATATTTTTTTATAAATATTTTTAATAATAAATTTGAAAACTACAAACTATAAAAGACATGAAAACACTGAAAATTCAGAAGCAAAATTTTGGAAATTAAGTTTTAAAATGACAATCAAAAAATATAAATTGAAAAAGAAAATTAACTGAAATCTGAAATTGAGAATTGAAAATAAAATTGTAAACATCTGAAAATGAAAATTTACCAAAACTTAAATATTAAAAAATAATAATGAAAATGGAAATAGAAAACGAAGAGATGTAATTTTGAAAACAAATATGCTGGGATGCCCCTGTCATAGTTAACAGTGTTACATAAATAATTAAACTTTGGCTGAGTAATACCAAAGACTTATAAAAATGGTACTAGCAGCTGGCTCTCTTGTCGTTCTGCAAGAAGAGGTTAGTGCTAGGACTGGTTGGACTGGCGTCAGGATAATGTGACTGGGTGGGACATTTTGCTAGACATTTCCATAACACTGCATATATATGAGCAATATGGCTTTTTAACACAAATGTTAAAACTAAATTAAAAATCCAAACCACTCATATTGTGTTTATTATCAAACTTTCTCAAAGTCAAATAAATGGATGATAAATCTGTATGGCCTGGATAACCACTGTTTCTTTTTTGGCACCCTCCGGTCCATCTTGCTCAGTTTTAGGAGTATGACTAAAGTGCAAACAGTTACGAAAAGTTAAGAAAAGTCACAATAACGAAAAATTATCCGAAAAAGTAGAAAACAAATAAAAAATATTAATGTAAGCTAGGACGAGAAAAGTTGCCTTGAATTGATTATTTAAGCTCATTTGTTCCCAAGGCTATACTATATCTAAATTTACATTAACTGTTAGCCATACAAAATATTTCCTTTATATGCTAATATTTCAGAAGAAATGTTGTGTCCACAACTACTACGAAAGGTTAATATCGTAACCGAAATCCAAATTTCCGTCGCTCAGAGTTACAACAAAGTCATTTTCTAGATATTTTTTTATTACTAAAACAAGTAATTAATATCAAAGATTTTCGTTATCTTCATTTGCATCAGTGTAAATACATAGTTCAAAACAGCTATAATAACTTGATTTTGGTTTTGAAAAATAAAGTTCAAACGGGTGCGAAACGTGCTTCTAAAATCTTTATTTTGTAGATTTCTTTCAAAACGGCATACACATATTACATTTTGTTTTGGTTTTAAATTTTCTTTCTTCTTCGGATGATGTTATTAATGGTAGTGATTTTTTTAATATTAACTGTTTTTCACGAGCGTCCATCCACCATTATTTATTGATATTTTGTCCGAATATTAGTTAAAATTCGTCAGAGTATCCTGTGACGACAGTTTACACCTGGTATGGCTATATTAGGATTGTATTTTTAGTAAAATTAATAAGATTGATATTTTCTTTAAATTGTATTATTAAAGCAATGTTTTATTCATTTATAGCAAAACGTTGGCAACTTAAATCATTAGCTATACGAATGTACATTATTGTGTGGAAATAGGTTATAATGCAAAAGTCAGTCAGCTTCTAAGTCTTATCAGTGAAACATATATTCCGTAAAACCAGGCATTGGCAAAAATCTTACTGAAGTCAGTCAGCCCCTAAAGTCTTATCGGTAAAACACAGAACAAACTTCCGTACTGACGTAAATACAGAATGGTTCATGTCTAATGTTGGACAGTATCTAATGTTTGACGGACATTGCTGCTGGCTTAATATATTAAACATGTTGCTGATTTAGAATATTTAGGGATTATCATGTTCGGACGTAACTAATGCCAAACGAACTACAAATCTGAGTTGTACCTTATGTCAGATGACGCCAAATCAAGCTGGTTCGGACCAGGAAAAACTGATTTTTACTTGATGAGAATAAACATCTATTTCCAAGGGTACGTTAACCTGACAGAGGATGCATATAAAAGACCACGCATTTAAGGGTCAGGTCAGTTCCGTACCGACAGAGAAAATAGATGTTGCCTTCTCATTACAGGTAAAATTATTGTATATGCTGTAACTTATTTTAGGAATAAGTATTTTTAATGATTGAGATTTTAATGGTAAAATTGTTTTGTGTGCAACATTGCTACTGAATTCTTTTATTTATAATATATTGTAACGGAATGTTTAAATGTTCTAAATAATTTATATTTAATTATATTTATGTATTTTTTATTGTAAAGGTTGAGATTGCTACCAACTTCATGTTTAGATTTAATATTGAAATAAAGTATTCTTTAAGTAAGAAAGAATATTATCTAGCAATATATTCTAAATCAATATTCTATTCTAAAATAAGTAAAATGCATTTCTTTAAATTAATTGTTACACTAATTATGTTCATTACATTTTTATATCTTGGCTATCTTGAAAATGATTGAAATTAACTATTTGTATAATATTCTAAAAAGTAGAAGTTATACGAATAAATGAAGTTGGAAAGCTGGAAAAAGGAAAATATAATATGTATTGCATGAACTTTTATTATAAAGTTTTTAGATGTGTTCCTAGAATGTAGTCAATATATTTGTGTTGTTTAATAAAATAAAGGTCAGTTCCGTACCGACAGAGAAAATAGATGTTGCCTTCTCATTACAGATATAGCTGATGTAGTGCAGCTGGTTTATCATCGCGGCGGCGACTAACATTTCAGATATAGCTGGTAGCTGGCGACCTTATCATTTCAGTGTAGCTGTCTTATCATCGTGGCAGCACGCTTTTAAGAGAGCCTGAATTCTCTCTCTCTCTCTCTCTCTCTCTCTCTCTCTCTCTCTCTCTCTCTCTCTCTCTCTCTCTACCACTATGGATATTGACGCTCCTTAACATGCGAGTAATTCCTTCTCATAGCAAGAAATGAGAAGAAGGTTATGTAAAACTGATCACAACATACATAACAGAAATTTTTACATAACAGCTATATAGCTACTTTTTAGAGACAGCATTTGCACTTGGCTTTTTTGATAATGTTCTAGACCTTTCTTCGAATCTGGTTCGGTCTCCGACCTGCATATGGTGTTCTGGTTGCATTTCTTTTGCCATATATTGTTGACATCATATTTGGATGGTCTTTACCGCAGTTAGTGAAGAATCATGTTAGGTTTTTTTATCCCGTTGTTCTTCCGTTATTATGGCTTAGTGATCAATGTCGACAAGGTGGTGTAAATATCTTTCAGTGAGGCGATAATTACCCATGTTTCTCAGGGAACGACATCTCTCTTTCTGCCCACTGGCCACTAATCGATGAAGCAGCTTGACAAACGTTGTTAATTCAGCTAGCTTCCATTTTGTGGCCGATTTTAGGATATGATTTGCATTTTCGGAGTTGTTGTTTGTCCATGTGCTTGTAATTTTTCCGTTGTTGACCTAACCTATGACGTGTTCTTTGAGCATTGTATACGATCTTGTATTAAAGTAGGTGTGGAACTTTCTTTCGCAGACCGGCGAGTCTTTGTCATCGATAACGGAACGTAATTTGTTTTGTCTTTCTTGGTAGGTGTCAACGTCTGTTTTTTTCACAAGACCATTTCAGCCAAACACTTAATCAAGAACTTCCTGGCAATCATTTAATGGAAACCCAACAATATCTTCCATTTGTCAGTTTGCGCTTTGCTTTAGATGGCGAGTACAAAGAACATGTGTGCTACCAGGCAAACAGCGTTTTATAGCGGTTTTGAATGCCAAATCCTCATCTGTGGCGATTGTCAGTAACTGGATCTGGTTGTCTGTCAAGTTGTAAGTTGACTATTGAATGGTCATCTGTAGATCGCGTTTTAACGGACAAGTTCTTTCAAAAACTGTCGAGTCACGTGAAAATCACCAATGTTGTAGGTCTTGTCCATTCCATGAACGCTACCGCCTTCAATACAACAGAACATCTTAATATCTGTGATCTGTTGTTCGTTGTAAAGAGTCACGACTGTTTGTTGTAAGCCATTCATATGTTTTACAGTTTGGACGAATTTGCTTGTTTTGGTCATTTATTCCACGCAAATAATAAGGTCGGCGATGTGTCCTCGTTTGGATGGGCTATGCGTTGTTCTTGATATTGAATGTTTAATATTTCAGAGTTGTTTCTCGCCTCATGGTTGCTGGTAATCGTCATTTCTTTCAGAATGTACCATTTTCTTTACTTCCTTCCCCCCTTTGTGGTCTAGTTCGTTTGGTAATCTTTCTCTAAAGGAAGTATTTGTTCTAATGTGTATGACGCTTTTCGACGGCTGTTTCACGGATGCATGATAAGTTCTGGACGAGAAGTTTCCAAAGTATTCGGCAAGCGCGATGTTGGTTACAATATCAGATAGGAGATTGCCAGCTTTCTGGAACTGATCAGGTTCTGACGAAGAGCTCTTTTGGGTTTAGTAAATTCTGTGAACGTGTATGATCTCGTCTGCTAATGGTCGTGGTTGTAATGGCTCGTAGATATGCTTTTTGTTGACGTTTCTCTCGATGCAGTACACATATTGGCGTTTAACAATCATCAAGAGAGTGCCATTTCTTTCAATAAATGTTTTGGATAGTGATACACGCTTGGCCCAAGCGCCACAGTCGTCCCAGAATTCGGACCTTTTCGCCGAAGAACGTTTCATGATGTTGACGTTACGGATAATGAAATACATTCCGTCTTTTCTTCCAGATGGGATCTCTTGTAGAACAACCTGTGGATATTGCATCATGTCCATGACGGATCTGAGATTCATGAACTGCTTTAAATGACCTGGCACAAATTCATCAAGGTATAGTTCATCGACTTCTGAAGAATCAATTGCAGTGATGTCTGTATGTGAACTGAGTATTTGTTCAAAGTTTATGTCAGGAATAGGAGCATTAAGTAATTTTCTTCCTGTTTTTATTGGAGATGACTCTTCCTGTATTGTAGACAAATTTGGAACGTACGTGCAATCGTCATTTAATTCATAATCATACATTTGCTGTGAGCGCATATCCCTCTGATTGTCTTCTTTTTTTGAAGTTGATTGGGATGGTGGAATTTGAATCTCATCCACAGCAGATTGTAGATTCCAACATAGTTTCACGGATACTTTCAGCGTGAGTCTTTGCCGCCGATTTGGGGGATTTGGGTGAGGAAGTGATCTCAGTAAAATCCGATGTCAACTCCACGCGCTCGGACGTTTTAGTCAGTGATACCAGGGGTACAAAGTGGTTGGGAATCCACAGTGCTTTTCTTTTCTTGACGAAGCCGTTCTTGTTTGCAGTATTTGTGTTTGTCCACAAGATGGTTATAGTTGGTTTCTCTGGATTAAGAACATTGGTGTAAATACACAATTCAGTTTGACAAAGCTATAATCCTTCGACCCATTCATTGCAGGGTATACTGATTCTACTTTCAAAATTTAATAAATTTGACAAAGTCATCATACAAAAAAACTGATACAGATTTTCCAAGAATTGGACATTCCAGACATTCGTCGTGAAATTCAGCGAGCACAGTAAAAAGCCTGAATATGTTAGGATTGAATTTTTAGTAAAATTAATAACACTGCTATTTTCTTTAAATTGTATTAAAGTAATGTTTTATTTATTTATATTCTAAAATATACTAAGAGTAATTTCATTTGTTTTTAAAGCACAACTATATAGAATAAAAATGGTTGCTGCGCAAGTGGAAAAAAGACAATGTATATAACCATAACACATAACACCGGTAAAAATAACTAAAAGCTTGCCAATGTACATACAGTGTTGTGTGGAAGCATATAACAAAAAAAACAAAAACATAATACATGCCATTTTGCAGACTCAGCTACAATCTCTAGGTTCCATTAGTAAAAATATATATTCTGTAACCTTGGCACTGGCGGAAGTCCAATTCGGTTAATAAAAGTGGAGTAACCTTTCTCTAAGAAAATTACTAAATGATACTAAACAAAATGGCTTCCAACTAACTGACATCCATATTTGGTGTAACGTCGTCAAACGAATATAAATAAACCACGAAACTAAGTCTTATGACGTAAAATAAATTGGTTTCCACCTGCTGGAACCGGTTATTTCTTGGGAGAGAGAGTCAGCATTTTTCTGACTGATACATGGAGGGTATGACCTTGTCTAACCCTGAATCTGGCCGAATGTGAATAAATACAGATGCGCGATCGGTTCAGATTTAGTTCTCCATATCAGCGGAAAATAGATCTCTGACTTCTCTTTCCAGGTAAAAAAAAATGTATATGTCGTAACTTCTTTTAGGAATAAGTATTTTTAATGATTGAGATTTTAATGGTAAAATTGTTTTGTGTGCAACATTGCTACTGAATTCTTTTATTTATAATATATTGTAATGGAATGTTTAAATGTTTTGAAGAATTCATATTTAATTTATGTAATTTTTATTATAAAAGTTGAGTTCGCTACCAACTTCATGTTTAGATTTAATGATGAAATAAAGTGTTCTTTAAGCAAGAAAAAATAATATCTAGCAATATATTCTAAATCAATATTCTACTTTAAAATAAGTAAAATACATTTCTTTAAATTAATTGTTGTATTAATTACTGTTATTATATTTCATACTTCGGCTATCTTGAAATTGATTGAGAATTAACTATTGTATAATATTCTAAGGTGCAGAAGTTATACGAATAAATGAAGTTGGAAAGCTAAATAAGGAAAATGTAATATGTATTTCATGAATTTTTATAATAAAGTTTTTAGATGTGTTTCTAGAATGTAGTGATATATGTGTGTTGATTATTTAAATAAAGTTCTCCATATCAGAGAGAGAGAGAGAGAGAGAGAGAGAGAGAGAGAGAGAGAGAGAGAGAGAGAGAGAGAGAGAGAGAGAGAGAGAGAATAAAATCAAAGGTACTCACTAAACAAGGAAAGAATGTGAAATATTTGATAATTTACCTCTGAGTCTAGCAAAATTTATCAGATTCTTTTCTTTATTTTTTCAGATTATCTATACTTCATCCAGCATGCACATTTATTATACATCGAGACACAATAAATAACTTAATATGAGATTGAAACCCGTGTTTTTAGCGTCGTGACTAGTTTCATGTACAAGTACTTCGTGGGTTCAATCCCCGGCCGAGTCATATCAAGGACTTACAAAAATGGTACTAACAGCTGCCTCGCTTGACGCTCAGCATTAGGACTGGTCGGCCTGGTGTCAGGATAATGTGATTGGTTGGGGCACCATGCTACATGTCTGTGGCATGCTGCCCCAGGAACGAATTGGTATTATGTTTTGGTTACCATGTAGACTGTTCGTTATTATGTTTCTAACCACATTTGAATGAACAAAATCTCTGTTGATATTTTCCAATGTATTTCTTCTACAAATGTGCATGGCTCAGAGTTAAATAGGAGATAAAATATACAAGTACAGATGAATTGCTAGAGTCTTAAAATTTCAACATGATATTTTCAATTTGGTTTGTTAATATGGATGGGATCTATGTGGATGATGTGAAATTACTGCATTATTTAGATCGAATTGATTTAGAATCAAACCGAAGATGGCATCAAGAAGAGAGCACAGGATTTAAATCATTTATGTAAACACACACACACACACACACACACACACACACACACACACACACACACACACACACACACACACGCACGCACATATATATATATATGTGTGTGTTTACATAAATGATTTAAATCCTGTGCTCTCTTCTTGATGCCATCTTCGGTTTGATTCTAAATCAATTCGATCTAAATAATGCAGTAATTTCACATCATCCACATAGATCCCATCCATATTAACAAACCAAATTGAAAATATCATGTTGAAATTTTATGTTGTGTTTTTTGTATATAAAAAAATGTATGTCAGAATTGTGTGAAAACATAGAGAATGTTTCCCTTTTTCTAAAAGAAATAATCAAAGATCTGCTTGTCAATCTTTAGCATAGATAATTTTATTGGCAAGAATATGGTTTAGAATTTAAAATGTTCTATAAAAAAAAAATCGTAACTTTTCGCAATTTTCGTACTTTAGTCATACCGCAGTTTTAGATTTAGGTTAACCCAACTTTCCGTTACACTCCGTAATTTTACGGAAATAGTTTTGAAAAAAAATGTTATTTTGAATTGTTTCGATCATGATAGTTTGCATATTTATTAATTAAATTAAAACTCAATTGATATTTCTCTGAAATATATTATTATAGGTTAGTTTAATCAATATTAAACGTCAGCTAAACGTGCGGTGCATTGTTGGTAAAATATTATATACATAAAAACAAAATGGCTGCAACAACAAGAGAAGGTGAGTTTTCTTTATTTACTACATAATATCTTGTAGATTTTAGTTAAGACAGCTTACAGTAATAAGATTTTACGGAAACTGTTGATAATTACTAATTTTATTTTCGTCAGATGACATAACTAATTACAAATAACAAATCAAACCAGACCTTGAATTTTAGCGATTGTCGCAGCATTAGGAACACGTCTCGTGTGCATTCATGACCTATCCAGATAAATGTTTTATGCTTAGGGAAACATACAGTTGTACAGACTCTAATATATATTTTGGCATATCATTTACATTACGTTTTTACATCTTTTTTTATATTTCAATATCTAACGATAGGGCAATATCAGTGGTCCTGGTGGGTGCATAGAAACACCGGAACGTACCGAAACACCGGAACGTACATCCGTTATATCTTATATACAATGTTGTATAGTGGTAGTGAATGTATAATTCATATTTGTGACATTTAATGTGGAAGAATTGCCTATTGAAATTAGATACAAAGACAGTGATCCCTTTCAAGATTGCTATTAAAATTCACCTTTTTCAGCTGCACGAACAAACTTAAAGACCTAATGTTTCGTACCTTAAATATTTTAAGCATTTTTTTATGTTTTCCAATTTCATGTTTTTTTTCTTCTTTCTGTAGTCATATTAAAGATGTAAATCGCTTATAATCATATTAAAGATGTAAATCGCTTAGAGCTTCTAAAGGTAAGGCACTATACAAAGTCCTCGTTATTATTTTTATTTATTAGTAATAGATTAAGCATTAAAATTATGTTACAATTGTATTTTACGCTAGTAAATGTTATTTTCTTTTTAAAATGTTGCAAATTTCAGTCTTCAGATATGGTATATACAATATTGTGTTCCGGTGTTTCTGTTGCATTCTGGCATTTCGATGTTTCCTGATAAACACAAGTCTTACAATGTAAGACATAGCACATGTTGTTTTTGTTTTAGTGATGTGTATTTCTATCCAGATAATGTCCTTTTATAGTGTGTTCTGATTTGACATCAGAATGAGTAGTCAAAGCTTCAGGAATAACACGCTTGACAGCCTATATTGACTTTTCCACTAATTTATGTGTAACTATTAGGGCTGTCAACGGGTACCCGGGTAATTGGGTGCCCGACCATAGCGAAAAACCCGGGCATTGAAAATTAATGAATACCCGTTCACAAAAATATGTGAGCGACAACACTATCAAAATATCATATATCATCATCAGCACACTGGTCTGAGTAGTCCAACTTTCCTCTGACCCTTGTCACCCCATTTTTGAT
This sequence comes from Unio delphinus, assembly GCA_029339505.1. Lineage (NCBI taxonomy): Eukaryota > Metazoa > Mollusca > Bivalvia > Unionida > Unionidae > Unio > Unio delphinus. The sequence continues at coordinate 13,027,838 of JAQISU010000035.1, read as the reverse complement.
ATATCGGCATTCATGTTGGGGTGTAGGGTCAGAGCGCCTTTGTTGTCGAAAAGTTGGAATTCGCCGACACCATTAGATGTCGGTATGGGGTAGCTGCTTACATGCTGGCCCAGCAAACTTGAATGATCTTTAATCAAGATATACCTACATGAAATCAATAGGAATGATTTATTTTCTCAAAAATGGTGAGCATAGCATTTATTATGCCTTTAATCCGCTGACAGACGAGACGAAAGTACATCATTGTTGAAATTTGACCTGGATCTGGCCATTTGCATTCTTAGTCATGTGACTACACAAATCTTGCAACCTACTTACCAATGACATCAAAGGTCATACAGTCACGTGATATCAATGGTAAACAAATTTCCAAAGTTGTCATATAATTTGGACATATTACATATGAGCCAGATAAATATAGTCTGTTCTCTCCTCACTAAGCCATACAGATGCTATAAATAGAATTCGAGGGAAAGTAGAACAAGGTTTGCTATAAATAGAACATGATCCTGTTAGGAAAAGTACATGTCCACAGACAAGCATACTCTTATATTATAGTTATGTAATGCAGTCTTTTCTAAGATACCTTCTGTAGGATTAAATGAAATGTTCATAAAAACAAGATTTTTGGAAGGTGGTTATATCGAAAAAGCATAATCCATATACGTTTACGTGTAATGCATAATTTAGTGAAAAAATCTTACTGATTATGCCAAAAGCATAATCATTGGCATGTATGCGTCTGGGTACAATGGTTAGTCTAAATAAATTCATTAATTAATAGCGCGAGGTCTGATCATTCGCAGCTACCATGGTGCGGACGCTTTAGACCGAGTAGTGCATTACACTGTTGGTCTCTGCCACCAGTCAAATTACTAAAACTAGGGCAGAGAACAATTTGTTGGTCAAGTGTTGTACATGTCTTTCATGTTCTAATGAGTATTCGTTTACCCGTTAAACTGCATAACGGGTACCCAGTCAAGTAATAATATTTCAACATTATCCAATTTTGGCATTCCCAGCTTTCATTGCTTTCCAGCTAATTGAAATGTTGTCCACAAAACTTGAAAACATGTCCATTTCTTTTTTGCGAATTAATTAGAGAAAAGACATTATGGTAAGTGAAGTCTGACAAAAACACTATTTTAACTTTACTTTGTTGAAAAGCGTCTTTATTGGTTGCCAGTTGTGTGATATTCCTGAAAATTTGACTTTTGTTACACTATTAGTCGACATCAAAGAGACTGTTCACAGCATCATTATGGAGACTTGAAGGAGGACTTTGTGAATGTAATGATGAAAGTAAAAGTTAATTAAATTTATTATATTCATGTAATGGCTGTCCAAGAGTTATGCATTGGTACGTTATTGCTCATTGAATGTATACATGTTGCTTTTTTTTAATACTATTTTGCTGATTCTTAAGAAATAAAAGACTATTGACAAAACTCAAATTGAGCAGATGGCTGGGGTCATGCTTGCACTCATGTGTTAATTTAATTTATCACTGATAAGGTGATTTTGTATTGTCAGATTTCATCATACTTTATTGATAAAACATCAGACTCGTGTGGTCAGGGCTATGCTTTTAGAGAGTAAATGTATGCTTCCTGTTCTGCAAAGATAAGATAATTAACAGGGATGGTATTGGCATTATTAAAAAAAAATTATAAATCGCCAGCCTTGATGTTTTGTAACCAATTTTTAACAAATGTTGCCATTTGAATAATAAAGTTCTGCCTGTTTATCTTGGTGTCCCCCCTAACTAAGGTAATATTGTTGAGGTAAGTGATGGGGCGAGAGGGTGGGGGCTAAAAAAAATTCATATAAAAAAAATTTTAAGAGTTAACCTCTCATTATCAAGTAGAATTTAGACTGAGAGTGTGAACCGCTCCGGTGGCCTAGTGGTTAAAGCATCCGCCATGGAAGCGGTATGTCATGCCGAGTCATACCAAAGACTTGCAAAAATGGTGCTAACAGTTGCCTTGCTTGATGCTCAGCATTAAGAGGTATTGTTATGACTGGTCGGCCTGGTGTCAGGATAATGTGACTGGGTGGGGTATCATGCTACATTTCTGTGGCATGTTGCCTCAGTGCTAGACATCACTATAAACTGCCTCACTGCAGATTTCATAGCAATAAGACTGAAAAATCTTAAAGCTACGTTAAAAAATCCTAATCAAACAAACAAACATTGAGAATGTGTATTGACAGCTAAACTGTATTAAAGAATCCATATTGTATAAAGTACTATATCAGAAAGTCCATGAATTTGAATATTGATTACACATTAGAAAATTATGCATTATTCACATCTCGTTAAGAAACACAAATAACTGGTTAGTCTTTGTTTGATTGATATCCCAATTTCAACAAAGACTTGTCTTATTCAATTAACATAGATATTCATTGTTGCATGTAGCATATATCTATATAGTTGTTTACAAGCTATATGTACATGGCCTAGATTTTGGTCAGCAAGGGACTGCTATCATTTTGCAGAGAATACCAAAGGGATGAGGCTTTTTTTAGGGAAATTAAAAAGTTATGAAAACATCATTGGGAACAGATTTGTATGGTTTCAAAAGATTTGACATTTATTTTGTGCTTTTTTACACCTCTGGTAGTGATTGTAAGCTTAAATATTTTTCCTGCAAAGCAGAAAATTTCAATGCATAATGAAAGTGGAAAATGCAACAATCTATCAGATTCCATTGGGTTTTTAAAGGTATAGGTGTAATGGAAGTCACAGTAAACTTTCAAGGACCCAACAAGTGACAGTTTGTTATTGCACTGGCAACATCAAACAATTGCTGAACATCGAGAACAATTTTTGTTTCATTTGCTTAGTATTTAAACAGAAATTCATTGCTTCCTCTGGGACAAGGATTGAAACCAGAGTAAAATCTTAAGAAAGGGGTTATACCAACATGTATTTCCTCTGAAAACCTGTTATGATCAAATGATATTCACTCAAGACTGCATAGAGGAAAAGTACCTGAATTTAGGAATCAGCTGCTGTACACAATGATAGCAATAAAAAAAAAATAACACAGCCAACAAAAGTAAAACTTAGCTTTACATATTGTGCACTCTTAGTTCTTTAAATATTGCCATAACAGAAATCTAGGAATTTATGACTATGTAACGAGATTTATTTCAGGAAGCTACTTGTATTTATCATTGTTATTCTGCTGTTCTGTTCTTTTGTAAACCCCATTGGCCTTTGCAAAAAGAGGCAATTGCATTGTTAAAGTTTACCGTATTTACCGTATGTTTTCGGACTGCAACAAATAATTACTTTTTTTGTTGTCCGAATACATATTAAATTCTTTGATTAGGTGTCCGAAAACATACAAGTGAAGATAGAATTATGCCGCCCCCCCCCCCTCTTCCCCGTCCGTAAAGAAGTTACCATTAGCTCACATGACAACGTGCTGCCATGAAGTAAAACAAGTATTTTGTCTAACACCACGGAAAGGATAATTAATGAAAAATGGGCATTACTTGCCTATTTTGTCTATTTGATACATGTCCATCCACCAGAAAACAAAGCCATACATGTATTAGAGCCACGATTGTGTGCGTATTTTCCAAAAGAACCGCCATATTAACATAGTAATCTTGCAATCCAGTTTAACCTTCTGCTAATGATCATTAAAATCTACATTACAAATGCACGCAAGCTTTATTTCTATGTAATTAAGATATTAATACAAACTAAATAAAAAGATTTTGGAGTTATAATTCTTAAGATATTTTGGGCAGAAACATTTTAGTATCGAGAGTCGAAACACTGGTACATGTATGACGGCTATTCTTAGAGCACCAAGGGTGAGAGGCTCCAAATGGGGTGAGTGTTGTATGTACGCCTACGAAGGGTAAAAATAAACAATTTGCAATATACGAGTCGGCGTGATTAATATGTTGATATTTTTTTAAAATAAAGATGATGCATTTGTTGTGGTTCTCTCTTCTCTTTTTTTTCCACCTAGCCGAGGGTAGATTAAAATGAGCAAAGCTTGCCGGCTGGAAACGATCTACTGCTCAAAGATTGTAGTGATGCATGTCAGAGATTTCAAAGTGTCTGGGTGTTAATTGTTAATAATATAACTGGTGGGATTTCTTTACCAGATGTGTTCGGAAATAAAAGGCAGCCATCTGGATTTTATTAAAAGAGCACACCATGTACCTAACATTTAGCACCCACAATCAAATATATGGTCTACCAAGAGGTTTATTACCTGTAGAACAATAACTATGTTTAAACCTTTGTATATAATGCCTCAGGGAAAAGGGGTTTGTTTTGTTGGACAATGCCAATGAATTTTACTAATCCATACCGACTCTGATGTATTGTTTAATGATATAAGACAGGGGTCATGGTTTCTAATCAAAGCCATAACTGTCACACCTGTATGAAGTGGTTTCGTGTGTAACAATGTCTATACTGACAACCAATCATAGTTTTGTTAGCTGAATCAAACTATTAAAAAAAAATGTATAAATAAAATACCCACCACATACAAAAGTTAGTATACTGGATAGCTATCGTTGTGAAACATAATATTGTTAGTACTGTAATAAATTTGATGGATAAGTTTATCATACGTTATGCAACAAGTGAGGAGGCACTGCCTAGTTCTTGGAGGGACTCGCCCTTGCCAAAATCGTCTCCAAAGAGACCAGTAGGCCGTCCACATAAGTGACCTCGAATTAATGATTCTGAGGAAGCATCACAAAAACAACCGCCTACGAAGAAAGCTGCTCTAGATGACGAGTCTGATCAAAATCAAATAGCACGTGTGTATCATCGTATGTTGTCATATGTGACGCGATCAAAATGTCGATATCGGTCTGCAAATTCTATATCCGATCTGTTACTTTTTGTTGGAACATCTTGATTTAACAAGACAATCCGTTGTTGATATACACTTAGAGCTCGTGTAACCCGTCCGACTAATGCAGCAGGTGTTGTCACTATCCCGAATTACATGTGATTAATAATTTTAAATTATATTAGTTCATGGACGTTCATGATCGCATTAAATAATTGGCGACCAAATGAAGCGAACTTTGTATCAGTTAAATTAACGGCAAACGCTGTAAATTTTACATTAAAACGACAAAGCAGATCCTCCAAGATTGTGTCCAAAAACATAAATTGTAGAAACAATTATAGCGGAGCGACGTCCGAAAACTTAGAAGGCATTTAAATATGATTTTTCCCCGAAAAAAACGGTGTCCGAAAACATAGTGTCCGAAAATATACGGTAAATACAGTAGTTGTATTTGTATATATGTTGCATCACACAGCACCTTTTACACTGATAGAGTTTTCATATGTCTGCTTAAATGGGATGGGTCATTTTTGGCATGTATTTTTATAATCATAATTTCTGATTTTATTTGCCAGAAATTGAAGAGCAAGTACGACAGATACAAGCCAAGAAGCGAGCACTGTTGTCGGAAGAATCCGAAGAAAATAGAGTTGGTCTTGGGGCAGAGGGTCATTTTGACAGAGATATATATGGCTCTTCTCGCAGCAAATTTGAAGGCTACGTCACTTCCATTGCACCTAATGAAGATGTAGATGTAAGTCTTCTTTATTTTTGTTTAATTTAAAAGTGAGTTTTGTTTGTTTGTTTTGCCTGTGAATGGCCAGACTTGGGTATCACGTGTTTCCTTGTGTTGCTAATTGTTTTCAGCACAGTTCAGGTGTAAACTGTTGCTGTATTCAGCTTAAAACTTAAATTCCGTATTATTGTAGATCTAAAGTTTGATATGTCAAGAATTCAGCATTATTCTGTATTGTTAAAAAACAGACACTGCATTTAATGGAACACGTATATAGAAATCTGTGTGTGTACTTTAAATTTGTTAATTTCATGTTACTGCCAGAGTTCTATAAACATAGTTGTACATAAAGATCTATTCATTCTTTTGTCATAAAGCATATTTTTATTCACAAGTCTTTGCACTGATTTTATTTGCAAATTAACTAAAGCTTGTATATTTCCCCTTTCTCTGTTCATACAATATACTGTTATTATTCCTAGAAATGATCAGCCTGTTTAGTAATAGTTTATGCAGTGGTGCACCAGGATAGAGAACCAGGAGAATTCACTATATCTGCCTGTAGCACCTCTTTTTTTTTTTCCCCCTCCTGGAGTTCTAGGAGACCTTTGCCTCTCTTTATATCACAAAAACACCTTGACTCTTCTTTTGGTGGTATTTATTCCACATGTATGTTTGTTTATTTAATGTGGTAGAAGCTTATGAATGTGCTTTTTGTGTCAGGTTTGCCTTCAGGTCTTTTTATCATAAAATATGCTTGCCTTCCTCCTTTTCCCCCCTCTCTCCAGCAAGAAATTCCTAGCTGAACATCTGTAACCCCCCCCATATATATATATATATATATATATATATATATATATATATATATGAGACAAACATTAGCTGCTCTGGTGGCCAAGTTATTAGAACATCCACCGCGGAAGCAGGCGGTAGTGGGTTTGACTCCTGGCAGTCATACTAAAGACTTTCAAAAACTGGTCAGCCTGGTATCAGGATAATGTGATTGGGTGGGACATCATGTTAATTGTCCGCGGCATGTTGCCCCAGTGCTAGACATCACTATAAACTGTCTCGCCTCAGACATCGTAGCGATATGACATAAATTTTTTTAAAGCTACGTTAAAAATCCTAATAAAAACAAACAAAAAGTAATTTTGTGTTAATGGTGAATTGAAACCGGAACTGTGCTGCTCATTTTTGAGAATTTTGCATGATTTTAAGAAATAATTTTTGACACATCACAGGGCCAATTTCATTGACCCTTGATCAATGCCTGATTATTAAATTCTATTCATGATGATGCTGGCAATTTACAAATTGTGATTGCAAATTGGGATTGGGCCATCATTTTGAGAAAATTATAATTTAAAAATCTTAGTGCATTTGACATATGTATCATTGTGATTTTTTAAATACTTTTTACATTGTTATTCATGTGCATTGTTGGTGCCTGATGTCCCCTGTAAATATGCCATTGGTGATAATGGTTACCGAAGTCTCACCTTATCCACATGTGAATGGAATGAGATTTTTTCCTGCTTTTTTTAGGATGATGATGATGTTGGAGCAGATGTTCCACGGAAATCCACATATACAGCTCCACTGAACATTCTGAATGACACGCTAAATGACAAGGTAACATATAGTAAACTATTTTAATAGCAGTTTTATGTTCACATACATTCTGTCACAAATGCTACACAGTTATACGTCAGTCACAACCTACACACATTCACATTTCATTCGCACAATACACAGTCACACATCAGTCACACACTACACAGCCACACTTTCAGTCACAAACACTACACTACCGTCACAAACAGTACACACACTTCAGTCACACACATTATACATAGTCACATTTCACTTTTGTTGTTTCCTTTTGCATAGTATTTGTGACATGAAGGTTCTAATAGTAATAAATAAAAATTGAGAAACGTATGTACATGTGAAATTCACTATTGGGATCATGGTCTATTTTCAGTGTAATTCATACAAGTGTAAGATAAGGATGACAAATTGGCAATATGCATGACAACTAAACATCATATTTGCAACCATACCATCATTTCCTTATTAAATTCCCCCATTATTTGGGATATTCATCAATTTTACTGAACTTGTTTCGGTTGCAAAAACAAGACATTGTAATTTTCTCCCTGCATCAGCAGTACATTATTAAAATTAATTTTCAATTGTTTCAGTTTGCAACTCCCCATTATGGATTTTCTTCTACTTACCATATTTACCATACATGTTGGAACACAATAAAATCAGTGATTAATCTACCCCTGCGTCCCGCTTCCAGCACGCACAAAAAATGGCTGGGACTCGTTAGTTGTTAGGACTTTATTTTACCAAGGCATATGCGAGTCCTGTGACTCGTTGGATGAAATTGTAGATTAATCATTGTAAAATACCTTTTTGTTCTGTCTCAGATCTTATAGTGCATTTGTGTCTCTCTCTTCACCCCCCCCCCCCACTTGCAATAATATTGATAAACAAAACACTTCATTGATAATAGAAATAAAGAAACTAACCTTGTATTTTTATCATTTATTCTTTTTTTTAACATTAGTAGTAAAGAATAAAATAGATCCACAAAATCCATAAAAAATAGTGTATGGTTCCATACATTGCATACATCATTGATGTCCAATAACACACGCCACATTGTTCATTGACTTGAGCATTGAAAAACAAATTGTGTGTGGTTGTGCTCAAAGGTTCGAACATGTTATCCAACTGAAAGCTGGATGGAACAAAATCGCAAATAAGAGGGAAATAATCAACTGATATCTAGAAGACACCTTTCACGCATGACACTTTGTTCGGTGCAAAATAATCAAGACTGAATTATATTCATGTCTTCTGTATGACACTGTCTTGCAAATAAAAGTCATTTTTTTAAAACACATTCACTTGAGTCCAAGTGACAATCTTTTTGCCAGTGCAGGTAACAAAAGTATCATTATTATTTACCTGCAAACATCAGTTCGCTTTGCATTATTTATAACTGCATGTGCCAATCACATAGAAACCCTGGTGGTGAAAATAAACACGACTGTCAACCAGCAGTAAGCTTCTTCTTAACAACAGGACATACACAAAGGTTTTATTTTTATTACATAGCAAGCTGGACTCTGAAGACAAGTTTTTTTTTAGAAAAAGAATATCAATACAAAGGTTATTTTATTTTAAAGCAAGCTGACCTCAGAAACCAGCTATGGATTCTTTTATTCTTTAGTTTTGAACATAGAAATTCAAAATATAGAAGCCAACTTTGGTTTCTTTTCACTGGTATTCACAGAAATTTTGAAAATAAATTGAAACAATGGAACAGTTTTTAAAGGGATACAATATAGTGCTTAATGCATAAACATCAATGATCCAGCGTCGCCCAGAAGATTTGGAGATTGTAAATCACATGATGAATTTGTGAAGACCAGAAGAGAAACGGATCATTTCACTGACAATATCATCATTAACATTAGGTGGATTGTTGGTAAGATGGGGGGGCAAAAGTGTGAGAATTAGCAAGACTAGTACAGATTTGATACAATCTGATTTTTGTTCTTGCAGTTCTGCACCAAATGCAATGTGTTGCCTCTAACCATATTTCATGGTATGAGAAAGCTAAAAAAAGAACATTAATGTACGGAAAGAATGTATTTTGTGTGTACAGGAGAAGGTTTCTGTTGAATATGTGCTGCTGCAGTCAATTAAAGAGTTTTATCTCGAGTACAGTTTTATATTTTCTAAAAGAAAATTTCAGTTCAGGTGCCTTTTCTGCCATGTAATTTTTGAATGATTTAAAAGGTGTCCCACAACTTACATCTTGAGAAAACAACGATGTGTCCCATAGCATATCGTGCACCAAAAAAATTACTTAAAAAATGTATTGTGTCCCAACATATACAATAAATATGGTATCATGGATCTTTATTAAGCTAAGAATTTTTCTCAACCTTATTACAGTTAAAACTACGGTCTAGAATTTTATGGAGATTGAGCAGCTTGTTGGTAATGTAATCACATTCATAGCTGCCAACTGTCCGGTTTTTTTTTCAATATTTTGGACCTGACTATGAGTGTAAGTTTTTTGTGTGCACAAAATAATCCATATATTTGTCACAAGCAGTCAGTATTTTTGTACTCTGTGGGTGTGTGTGTGTGTGGCAGCTATTTACATTAAATCTTTGTGGTACAAGTCGATGTTGGCCAATCCAACGTCACTGTTTTCTGGTTTTTTGGTTGTCTCCACATTAGAAAACACCTTGCTGCAGGAGCTGTATTAGGTCTGTGGTTAAGTCCTGGTTCCAGATGATTTCTACTTCAGAACATCTTGTTATATCAGCTGAAGTAGACCAAGGTCACTGCAACTTCTTGGTTCTCTGGTTGTCTCCACTTGGAAAACACCTGTCATCATTTGTCATTAATTGACTCCTGGTTGTATTTACTTCAAATAAGATTATTTCAACAGTTGAAGAGTACACTAAGGTCAGTTTTAACTCTGTGGTTTTTGGTTTCTTCTTCAGAGCTTGTCTCTTTCCAACATCTTGACTATTGGGTCAGTGGTTATTTGTTAGGTCAGTGGTTAATTGTTCTCTTCGTCACATCACACAGTTACAGCATTGGGATTAATAGACCAGGGGCAGTGGTTAATATTGGTCAGTGGGTAATTGTTCTCTTTGTCGCACCACAGATCCTAGTGGTTAGAGCGTCCGCTGCAGAAGCAGTAGGTACTAAAAGCTGCCTTCGCTTGGCGCTCAGCATTAAGAGGTTATTCTTAGGACTGTTCGGTCTGGTGTCAGAATAATTTGGCTGGGTGTGACATCATGCTACATGTCTGCGGCATGATGCCCCAGTGTTAGGCATCACTATAAACTGCCTCACTGCAGACATCGTAGCGATTTGACTGAAAAATTCTTAAAGCTTACGTTAAAAATCCTAATCACACATACACACTCGTCACATCACACAGTTCAGCATTGGGATTAATAGACCAAGGGCAGTGGTTAATCTTGGTCAATAATTGTTCTTTTTGTCACAGCACACAATCACAGCATTGGGATTATAAGACCAACAGCAGTGGTTAGTTCCTGTTTTTCTGATTGCCTCAGAAAGCACCTCTTTCCAAGATTAAATTTATAGATCAACGTCATTTGTTACTTTTCTGGTTCTCTGATTGGTTCTCCTTTGGAGGGCATCTCTTTCCAGCATTTACTGTTGCTGGTTCCTTCAGGGTTCTTTGGTTGTCTCTACTTAATATAGGGCATCACAACTTCTGCAAAGTTCATGCATTAAATTTAGATTACTTCTGTGGTACCTTTATCAGCATTTATATGATAGAATTTGGTTAGATTTTGCACTCTAATTCGCTTCCCCATGCTCAGCTGACTTTAACGTTATGCAACTTGGTGAATGTGGCCTGGTGACTACACCAATCTTGTATTAAAATTTGATAACAATGACTTGTATCGTGCATTTTAAACTCCATTGTTCATGAACAAGAGACCTTATGGGATGGTCTGTTATCTATTCTTCTCCTAAACTACTTCAAGGGTTGCCATCACGCTCATCCATGGAAAGGTTTAGTTGGTCTAAATGAAAATGGTGCTCCTCAGACATCCAATACAGCAACTGTCTTGAAAATATTGTAGTGTTGATTTTCAACAAAGACTTTCCGTGTCTGTTGGGTTCTAAATGAAAATGGTTCCGATCAATATGGCAGCCATCATGAAAATCATTTTGTATTTTTTCATAACCTGAAAGTCATGCCAGCATTGTAATTTTCAATGTTCAGCCCAAATGATATTGGTGTCACTCAGACATCCAATATTGCTTCCACACTAGCCATCTTGAAAATCTTCTGGCTGCTCTAGATGGTTCGATGGTCATATCAATATTAACCGAAAGACTTCATATCATATCTGCTTGGATCAGAGTTAAGTTAATGATGTCCATTATGACCACAATGGAAGCAGGCTTGAAAATCATGTTATTGATCATCCTCTTGAATGAAATGACATTGGGTTTTCACTTTGAAGACTTCTTATGATATCTAGTTGGGTCTAAATGTAAATGGTTTCACTTTGACATTAAATGGTTTCACTTTGACATTGAGTATAGACATCTTAATGGCTGTCATGAAACTAATTATTAATTAATTAATTAATAATCTGTGTTTAAATCAGTTATGCGTTATGAAAAAGAGGTTTAGACTGACCAGTGTATATCTTTACCATAATTTTGTATCCGGAACCCATGTATAAAAAAGTTGCATTCTTTTTGTTGCCATTTGTTTGTAAAAATTTGACACCCATTTCTGATACCAAAGAGTTGTTGAACTCTATCTTGTATGCTTATTTATAATTTGCTTAGCGTAGCCTCCTTTGACAAATTTTAGATTTTTGAAAAAAAAATTATCTTTGAAGGACTATGATCCACTGGCAGAACATAGACAGCCTAAAATTTCTGACAGGGAAGATGAGTACAGAGCAAGGCGACGCAACTTGATTATCTCCCCTGAACGATATGATCCCTTTGCGGATGGTCAGTATTAATTCCTGTATTATTATAAGATTCTGTAGAAGCTTGGTCATTGTTCATTACACTTCAGAGCAGACAGTTTGAAAGAATTTTGAACAGCTGATTTTGGTTGATGCAAGTGCATTAGTGTACAGTAAATCTTGAGCCAAATTCAAAATTATCTGTATTGATGTGAATAAGCTGTCCGTCTTTGAAGAGTAATCAGCAATGCTCTGCATATTATAATTAAATGATTAAATGTCATTTTATTTTCTATTAGCATTCCTATAATTAAAATAATGTCTCTTGCACATTGTATTGTTTAATTGTATGTTGCAAGGAATGTGTGATTTGTGAGAACTGGGTAACGTTCGGTCAGTGAGAATTCCTATGCTTTCAGTTTCTGTTTGTACCTCAAAACTTGTCCGTCATTATCATCAATGAATAAAGTAAATGAGGGAGAATAAATGTATGTTAGTCATATCCATAACATAAAAAAATTAGAGATATCTCCTATGCACAGTATTTAAGAAAGAACTTTTCTTAAAGTTGTATAGGTATTATCCGTGGTAAATCAGCTTGAATAAATCTATTTTGAGTCTGTCACGCAGACGATAAAAGAGGGAAATTGGTGAGGAAGAACGTTTATATTAATCAAGGTCTTGAGGAGGAACTGTTTTGGGGTCAATTTCTATTTATGACTACTGTTCCGAGTGCTTAGCTTGTCCCCAAATTAGGTTCATATTCTTTTATCATGTAGTTTAAAAAAACAAAACGTATTCTGTATCGAGAGATGCCATCATTACTTTAAGAACTATATTCTAATTGGATGACTGTAATGTGCAATAATCTACATATTTTATGGTATGATGCAAAACTAAATTACTGTTTTTTTTGTTGTTTTTTTTTTCTCAGATTTTCTCAGATCTGTGTAGGCTTTTGTTACAGAAGTAACATTTTATGAACCAGCAGAACCCATCATGTTGACCTATGCTTTTGGGTTGTCCAGTATAGGGTTTGCTGGTTTCATTAAACTTCATATTCACCTAAACAAAAGTCAGTATTATATATTTTTTTTCTCAACTTAATTTTGTTATTTAATATTATATATTTAAATATTTTATAGAAATCCAGTTTTTAAAAAAATTTAGTTTACTATATTTAGGTTTGTCTTCGTCAGCCCCATAATAGAGCAATCTTGTGACAAATTTCATTTCTGCAACATGCGTATGTGTGTGCATGTGAGGTAATCTAGGAAGGTAAAAAGTTGAAAAGTTTATGTCCCTCTACTCATTTACGTGTGCATTGAAAAGTATTTTTTTTAAAGAAGAAAATTGTACAAAATATTGTTTTATTTTGTGCCGTGAAATAATGCGTGTTAAGGTGCTATGCAATTCTCAAGAGAAATGTGGAATACCATGGAAAAGGAGGAATACAGATAGTATCATCCAGTGATGTGAGAGAGCATTGTCCATCATTTTTAAAAATATGTTTAAATATGAAAAGAAGAACAGTTACTAATGGAATATATCTTTCCTTTCTAGCAACGGGGCTTTGAACCTAAGAGAGGCATCGGAACAGAGTGCATCTTTTTATCTGAGGTGCTTTCACCTCACGACTGCTTGCTTTACAATCCTGGAATGCACTTCAGGAATTCAAATACTCAATTTAGTAGCAAATGTAATCTGTACATAATCAGAGAACATGCAGGTTAATTTCCCACAACTAAATTGTCACAGCTTCCTAGCTGCTTTCTATGGGGCAAAATATTATATTTTACACCTCAATGTAGATTCGAAATATTGAGACCTGTACTCTTTTGCAAAGGAGATTTCTTTCAAGGCAGATTTTTGTTGAGAGGCATCAAGAGGTGTACAGACTAAAAAATAAAGGCAGATGAAATATTTATTGCTTTTAAATAGTATACAACATTAAGCTGTGATAGGCTTTTAACTTTTTTTCAAATATAGAATATTATCCATCTGTAATAAGAAAAGGGTTCCACTGTATGGAGCTCTGGCAAATTATTTAGACATTCAAATTATGTCAAAAGTAGAAACAGTTTTTCTTGTGTCATTCTTTCGGAGGAAACCAGAAAGACTCATTGAAGTGAGAGTGTGTATGTGTGGATTATTGTGCATTACTACACTAATTTGAGACTAATTTTAGGCTCTCGAAGCACTTGTCAGCAGATGTTGAACCTGTGAGCCAAGAAGAGGTTTGCGTACGTATACTGCAACATGTAGTATGATGTATTACATTTGACTTTGGAAATTGTTTTATACTTACTGGTAATTATTATCAAACTTTCCCTATGTAAATATTCCACTTGATTTTGACTTGGATGGAAGGATTAGCAGTTTATACATTACCTTTTACCAAATAGTATCGTTTACATCATAAGCATTTCAAGCTACACTTGGACATAAGTCTGTAATGCTTCATGTCACAAGGCGTGTCCTTCATGCTATTTAATAAATTGAATATCAAACTTGTATTCATTTGATATCAGAATTATGAAACTAATCAAATGATGCAAGCAGTTAGCAGTACATTACTGTTTAAATTCTTTCATAAATTCATGCAAGATAAACAGATGAAATCCGCAAAGTGTTAAGAAGATGTTTAAAGTACATTTTCAACTTTCATTTCATCTTTCTTGAAATAGCAAAGTATCTGCTAGTCCCTTCCTGAAAAGGTCAATAAGAATGGAATATTTAATATTTCCTAATAGAATGCTTGTCAAGAATCCATTCTATACAGCTGAATAGTAAGAAAGCAAATATATCTTGCATAATTAATCCGACCATTCCATGTTAAGCATCCCTTATGATTTGGGAGATATGCAGTTCCTGTTATGAATTTGTTTTAATCAGCAATGCAATTATATAAAAACTAAAAATATGTCCCTGTGCAGTAGTGACAACCACCAAGTCCTGTGGCAAAGAAAGTACGATTTAGTTGAAAGTGAGGTTTCTGTTTACAGAAAGGCTGGAAAACGTTAAGTTTTAGGTCCTGATTATTAGAAAGTGTGGAAAATATCAGGGATGGTCCTGGCTTTTAAAAAGTTGTCACTCAAAAGATTGCCAACCACAATATTTTGTAAATAATTTACAAAAGTCTATTAGTTTAGTAGACTTTGAAAATTCAAAAAGACTGGATAGTTATTACTTTATTGACAACAAGCGATACAGCTACAGTTTTACAAAATAAATCATTTCGTGACTGTTTTGCACTATTAAAATGTTATAGACTGTCAATGATGATTCAAACTGCCGATTTGTTGAATGCAGTTCAGAGTTCAGAAGCAGAGTTTTTTCGCTGCTTCCATGCTCTTTGCATCCCGCATCACCATTAGTGCATAGGTATTCTTGTCACAAGCAAATCTATATTATGTGTACTATTTTCCAAATAATAGTTTTGTAAGGAAATTTAATTAATGACATTTAATATGATCATACTTTACAATGTATGATAAGTGAGGTATAATGCGGCCATCAGTTTCATGCATGCAATAATTACACCCCCACCCCACCCTTTTTTTTTTAATTATGGCTAGCTAAACAAAGTACATCTATGTCAACCAGGAGTTCAGAAATTTAGTTTAGCCATTCTTTACATGCTTTGCTTATAGCGAATTGCTTCCTATATCCCAAGAACGATCACTGAATGCTGTAGAATTTTTCTCGACAGTGAAACAGGGATCTCCATTCCCACCAATGATACTTAACGAGTCAGCACCTAGCATTAGTATTCCATATATATATGGTAGATATATATGAGCATTAATTACCATCATTAAATTAAAAGAAAAAGTGAAGAAATATATCACAAAGCATACGTGTCTGCCTCCCCCCCCCCTTTTAAAATAAAATGTTATTGAGTCGACAGTATTATATGCATAAATTGGTTAACAAGAAGGAAATACGGTGGGATATAAAATGTGGGAAATAATTATCACATGTATGGTAGCTTGAGACAACATTTAAACTGTTAACATAAATTCACGCCCATTTTATGCATTGTTAGTTGTAACAGAATAGGGCATTGTTTATTTGTCAATCGGTTGCTAGTGCTTTTGCTCACTGTAGAACAGACAGTTTCTTTTAAATATGTCAAAGAGGTTTAAGTCTAACCTTCAGCTTTTGTATAGAATATGAAATTGGGGCATAATTGGGGGTAGGGTGGCAAATAACGCACTCCACAAGGAGAAATGGTGTGTCCTTTTTGAGAAATTCACATGTATTGGACCTGAACAATCTGAGAATATTAGGAGAAAATGATGCTTAAAAGTGCTGCAAAAATAAATCGATGGTAAATCCCAATCTGTGTGGGTTTTAGCTTTTATCTCCTGACTTGGCTTTTGAAAAGATTTATTTTTTCATGACACACTGTACAGTATTACCTAAATTTATTCAATGACTTTGAATTCTTTCGAAATTAACTCTTTCTGTACATTTGAAACTTCAACACAGAGGGGGCATTTTTCATTGGTATGTATTCAGATTTCTTGGAACTAGTGGATTTGATAGGACTTTCAGGAAATACGAATTCATTCACCACGCTGTAATTTAATTCTTTCACTCCTGTAATTTGCAAAATAAATTATTTTCAGTTATGCAAAACTTGTTTGCTTTGCTATTTCTTATTGTGTAGTTTAAGACTCTGCTGCAGTCATAAAATGGGATTGATGGCAAAAGTAAAAGATGAATGAGCAGAATTAACATATATACATGTATTACTTACCCTGCTTGGATTCATGTTTGGTGACCAATTCCATCAAAATATCAATTGTAATTGATGACTTGTGCCTTGATACACATACCACAGAACATGTGCTATAACTTTGTATCCTATATCAAACATGGATGACCAAGTTTCCAGCTGTAGAGAAATGTTTTGGAACTTTTGACTCATTCATCATGATGTGGTGTTACAAGCATTACTACCATAACTACATGTAGATGATGTTGGACTGTCAGGTATAACATGAATTTACACTAAATCCAAATGCTGTTAAGTTTGTTAACTTAATTTTACGTCTAACTTAACATTTACCCATGATAATGTTGCACTGTTGACGGTATATAATTCTAATTGAGATTTGTTTCATTTGCTTTGTATTTATAAACCGCAATCGGTATTTCAAGTTTTCTCTGAAGTTTTAGCAAAACTATTTTATTGGAATATTTTTAAAAAAAACAACAACAATGATTAACTGTCATTCAGTTAAATGTAACTGTTTCTGTTTGTGTCTTCAGAGGTCAGTCAATTGTTGGTATTGTCTGGTAGCAACGTGAGTGGATTATGATGTAACAATGTACAGTTAACGATACAAACAAAGGATTGGTTTATGTAGCAGATATATTCTAGTGCATTGTGTTTGTTGCTTCCTTTCATGATCCCTTTGAATGTCTCCCCTCCGAACCCATGATTGTATGTACAATCAAAAAGGCTTTCGCCAAAACAATTGCCAGATGGTATATTTTTTACCATAAAGGGGGGAAAAAATGCAATTTGCAATATTGTCAAAGCCCAGGACAATCCCTGAAAATATTCACAAGTTTTAGGTCGTGATTGATATTGTCCTTTAGAGTAGGAATAACAAGTTTTCATTTTTATCAGAGGTTTTTTCTTTGACAAGCATTCCTGAAAACAAGACCAAGAATCATAAAAAATCTTTGAAACTAGCCAGATTTGTTTTTGACTTCATTTCCTTTTCAGATAAATTATAATCAATGATGAAATGGTCATTACTTAACTTTAAATATAATTCTGAATCCGCACCAAAAACTTGAAAAAAAATGTATTTCAGCAATCTTTTTTTGGCATCAAAACTTTCTTACATGTAGCAAGTATGACAATCTGTGGTCGGTGTATGTATATTCTGTATCAGCTGGTTCAACAGTTGGTGCTCTTTATATTGAAAGGTCCTGTTTTCAGTCTTTAATTTATTTGATTTTTCATTAGTATCAAATTATATACTATTAGTTTTATATCGATGTCCAATTCACACTATAAGTTTAATTATGTCACGGCATGTGTCGTGACACCTCTGCTTTCTAATTTCAGGTGGAAAAACCCCTGATAATAATGCGAGAACCTATCAGCAGATCTGGGCCAATCATCAGCTTACCAAACAGGAAGTAAGTACTCCATCACATACACACACCTGCCTTACAATTTTGCTGCAAGTTCAACATAAATGGCTTAAAATATTGACATGCAGAGTGAAAGAATAAATGACGGAAATATGCTTAATAGTTACAGTGAACGGTTGATGTTTTTTTTTTTTTTGCTCTACAGACCCATCATTTTTGTATGGAGACTACTCTTTATTAAAAATGGCCTCCTCATCCTACTTTCTGCACATGTTCACCTTTCTGTGTGCAGTTAAGACTGGTCTGCGTTAGATCTGCCTAGCTGCCAACTGTCCCGTTTTTTCCGTATTTGTCTTACACTTTGGACCTGAATACAGGTGTGGGTTTTTTTGGCAAAAACTACATTTTTTTTTAATTCCCCAAAAAATAAATAAAATATTTCTTTGGAATTTTCAGTTTACATTGGCCACTCTGTTACATTTTGATAGAATGTATCATGTATATGGCATGCATGCCAACCATTACATGTATAAGGATTATGCTTTTTCGGTATATTCACTCAGTTATTTGTTGTTTTTTTTCTCTTTTTTTTATTATTAACATTCCATTAATCCCACTGACTGTATTTTAGAAAAGACTGCTTCTACATAGCTACTTTATAAGAGTACGCTTGTCAGTGGACTTGCGTGCCCTTTCCTAACAGTATCATGTTCTATTTATAGCAAACCTGGTTCTACTCAGCTTTCGATCTTAAATTCTATTTATAGCATCTGTTTAGCTTAATGAGGAGAGAACAGACTGGTTTTTTAATTTTAATCTTTATGCACAGATTCTTTGTTCTCATATTTACTGCAGAACCAGTCTAAAGGTATTTGACACTAGAAAGTATATTTTATTTTAGTCTATGCATATATAAGAGCAAAAACATCTTTCAGAAGTTTCACAGATGGCTTAGAAAAAGGCAAAAAATAAAAAATAACAATCCTCTAAATATGAAGACACAAATGCAGCATCATGTGAAATCAGGCAGTGTGGAAAGAATTTTAATAGTTGGCGCTAAAAATCAAATATGAATTCTAGTCGATGTGTGTGTAAAACTAAAAGTGCTACATATGAAAACTTAAAACAGTAAAGGATGTTAAAAGACGAGAGGCAAACAAAATCATCGTTTATTGAAATATTAGCATGTTAAATGTGGATTATACTTTTTATGCCTGGATTCAGCTTTTTGACCACTTGGATTCTGCCTTTTTCTCATCAGGGGTTGGCATGTATGTGAGTCTAGAAGACACTTTTTCATTGCACACCAGTCATTGTCTCAGTCTTGTGTTGATTAGGTATCGTACTATTCTGCATCTTTATTACAAAGTGGGTTATGTGTTGGCTAAAGAAGACCACATTGGACACAGCCCCCACCTGCCTTGTACAGATTGAAATTTCAGATGAAGGTCAGTTCTCTTTGGTTCAGTGAGATTGTATGGTCTTGTTATAAGTCATCACACTTGCAAGGGGAGGAAGATAGGCCCTTCTTCCTCTGTCTTTAAGGGTATGGAATAAATTTAGGGTCTCTTGAATCTCGGAAGAATATGACTCCCCAATTTCAGGAGGGTATGGGATAGCTCTCTTCAGAGACAAATTATGAACCCTTGTATAGCAGACCATTGAGCTATCGAGTCATTTCAAAAAAGGTTTTGATGTTGGGTCCCTCACAAGTTAGAAATATTTTAGTTTGAGCGTGAATCATTCACCCCACTAAGGGAAGAGAAGCGCTGTCTCTAAATCCTTGGTCCAATGATGGCAATAAGCAGATTGCACAACACTGAAAGTGGAGAGCAGATTGTGCTCTAAAATTTCAAAAAGGGCTACACCATTAGATCAGAGTTGTCTGACTGGTCATGGACTGGTTACTGTTCATTGGAGCCCCATCATAGACACATGGGGCAAGGGGTCAAAGTTGATGCCCATTCTTCCCCACCACCTCCATTATGTCTATACTGATGATTAATCCTGGGGACAGGGAGTTGCTATATATGTGTCAGGCTAGAAAAAGGAATCAGATTGGAATTATGCTTTTTTTCCCTTATAATTCATTTAGTTTGTGTTTGTGGGCATCCAGTTCAGGGAGTTCCTTCATTCCCTTTTATAATGCCATATGTGTCTTCGCCTTGGTCTCTTGGCTAGACTGATGCCGCAGGTTGTGAACCTACATCTTGTGCTTATGTGAAGTCAAAGTGGATGAGGGGATACTGTTATCCCAGAGATGATTGAGAAATAACAAGAAGTGCGGGCGGAATATCTAATCTTTTCAGTGTTGAGCACAGAACAAGGATGTCTTGTCACTTTCAGTGGACACTAGTGGCCTTTCCTATTAACAGACCGAGATGGTTCCTTATTCCTATCGGCCCTATGTTTCATTCCCACCCTTTGGCTTAGGCATGGAGTAGGAAAATATTTGTGTTTTTAACTGTGCTGGATTTGTCACCATAGTTCTCCAGCTCAAATGACCATAACATTTCTCCAGTTTGGAAGATTCTGAGGGATTGACTCACACCCATATCTTCATTTACTCATCCATTCAGCTATGGTTTTAAACTCTCAAAGAACATGCCTAGATTTGCCAATGGAGGAAGGATATCTCATTTTCTCTTCATCTCTGGGTGGCTTTCTTTATTCATAAGAGATCTCTGGATCATTTTTGGTCTTGGGGGAACTCTACACCCATCAGTATTACCAGATCCAGGAGCAGTTTCTGTTGTTCAGAGATTGCCAAAATAACTCTGATCCCTGATGACCAGTCCAATGTTGTCATTTTCTGTTGGGGTAGATCCTTGGCTCTTGCTATCAGATAAATAATTGTACCTGAGATTTGAGTCATGCCTTCCAAGCATGGTTGAGCAGCATTTTTTAAGGGGAGGTAACATGCATTGTGACTAATTAGAGTTGCACCTTCCTAAAAGGCAGAGATGAACAGTACTTTTGCTGCAATGGATTTGAAGAGTTTGATCTGTCAGATCATTCTTATGAGACTAGTCTTTGTCTTGTCATGAGGCAGTTTTCTTTAAACAGTTACACATTAGTTTTGATCTAAGGGTATGGATTGTGCTGATTTTTCCATATCTCACCATTCAGATGCTATTCAATCTCTGGGGATAGGAAGTCTGTTTTTTTTTTCCATTATTCTAGAGAAGGGGATCAGATTGACATAGATACCATCCCGGTTTTCCCATTTAATCCCAATGGGATTTGGTGACTGATGCTTCTAGGTATTGGACTATACACATCCCTACCCCCCCCCACCCCTTACATCATGTTCATCCCTACTGGCCATGACCTGCAAAAGGTCAGAATTGAAGATTAGAAAGTCGTCCTGTTTCATTTAACGAGTTTGTGATGAAGATGCCCTCTATTATGGTGAACTCCAATGAATTCCTAAAAGAAACAGTTATAACAAATACTCTCTTTCCATTAGGTCACATGGAGGAGAATGTATGGACTTTGATAATGTGGTAAATAGGGTGTACGATCCCCAACCCCCAGATCTGTGTCCAAAACCGTCAAGTGCCAAGTGTACTATGATTCTAGTTTTAGAGGCTTCAAAGGAGTGCACTCATTCAGACCTGCTGCTATCACACTCAACAATAGTTGGAGAGTTAGCACAGAAATTCTGAAACAAGAGACAGGCAGCAGAATAGGTCCCCTATCCACCCCCACCACCCCCCATCCATCACTTAGAATTAGCCAAGTACCTCAACCAAGATCAACCAATTGATCTTCCCCTTTTTTCAATTTAAACAGGCACACTTACAATCCTAGTTCAGAACTCTATAATGACACTGTTCAGTAAACAAGATCAAATGGTTTAGTTTTTGGACTCTTTTCCTCCTTCACTAAAGTGGGGGAGGGAGCAGTCAGCCATAAGAAGTCATACCGTCTTTGTGTTGTCTTTCTTTTCCCAACATCTCAGTAGGTGATTGTCTACCCCACCATTCAGTTCAGACATGATAGATGATGTTCTAGTCGAATCAACCTTAAAGGATATTCAGTAATTCCATTTACAGAAATGTCCCCAGTTGCCACCAGGCTGAAAAGCTGAGATGAATAGAAGTAATGACCTGCAGATAGGACAGGGATGTCCTTATCAAGCTTGAGACCAAGGTACATCCCAAGCAGAATGTGGCCATTTTAGAACCTCGCTGGAGCAGAAGCATATCACCAACCAGTCAACTATTTATCTTATTTCACAAGTCCCAGCTCATTCATTTAAGGGATGTGATACAAACCATTCTTCAGAAGGGTACAGTGAAAATTGTGGTAGATGACCACAGTCTGTGTTTCTGTTCCCAGATCTTTTTGTTCTTCAACAAAGTTTAAACTCTTAAAATTTTCTGCTTTTAAGAAGCTTTTTAATCATTAAAGTTAGTATCTCTCTCCCCACCCCCACTCCATAATGTTCTTACTAATACTTAGCACTGGATTTAGGTTTATGACACATCAGCAATTTGAAAGTAATTTCATGCATTAATGAGTATAGTTGAATATCTTGCAGAGTGTCACACCTTGATGGTCAGTTTGAGTTGATCCATTGGTTGGATGTAGAACTTAAGATTGGTCATTGTCTATGACGAGCTTTTTTCTTTCTTCAGAGATTGTTGCGAGACCAGATGAAGGAGAAAGCTAAGACAGGAGAGCTGAAAGTTGTAAATGGTTCAGGGGCTGCAGAGCCTCAAAAAGCACAATTACAGGAGAAGAAAAAGAGGCGATGGGACCAGGCATCAGGAGGAGATGATACACCTGCAAAAAAGAAAGCTTCTTCATGGGATATGGCCGAAGCAGGGACACCATCACAAGTAAGTTGAACTTTTAATAGGGAAACAGTTTTTTGTTGTAAGAAAGTTTTGTGAATTTATTTGTTCATTGTCCAAAATTGGCAGCTCAACTGTTGTTAAATATAAAATAAAAGAAATAACTTGTTTTTAATTAAATACTTGCAGCCGAGAATTTGTGGGTAGCACTTCACCTTTTAGGGCTGGAACATTGTTTACTTGTATATTCTTAATGGTAGAATAAACTGAAACTGTTTGAAATGTCTTGAGTTGGCCATCATTGCATAAAAATAATATTTTCCATGTGTTTCTCACACGTGCACACAAATATACACGTGTGCATGGTTTTGCTGGTTATATAACATTTTGTTCAATTTTGGTATTTTCTTTCAGAGCAAATGGGATGAGACTCCAGGTAGATCTAAAGGATCAGAGACTCCTGGTGCCACTCCGGGTCAAAGCACAAGAAATTGGGAAGCCACACCAGGTCATGCGACTCCAGGTGCAGCCACCCCAGGGAGAGGAGATACACCTGGACACCAGACCACACCCAGTGCCAGAAGAAACAGATGGGATGAAACACCCAGGACAGAAAGAGGTAAAACTTTTACAGTGGATAAAGATTTTCATCAGTCCATTTAAACTAATACCTGATTGCATAGTGAAATCTTATTTTCCGCTTTTACAGATTACTTGCTGTCCACAGATGGGTCTGAAATTTCTCTGTTATTGAATCAAGTGTATTACTTGGGAAGTTGCACTGACTAGATTGATTGTTATTTTAAGTTGCATGGTTAAAATTTTACAATTCCAAAGAATTTATTAGAACAGAACATGGCTTAATATTATTTCTAATTCAGCAATGGAGGCTACTAATTTTTACTAGTGATGTGTCCCATGTTCTTTCTGAATGTTAGGTTTGCATCAAACATTTGCTTTTTGTGTTTATATTTTACTTCAGTCTTGCTGCTTGTTGTCAGCATAACAACGCATCTTTGTTATTACCATACTCGCACAACTTTTGAGGCAAAATCTTGTGCATCTTTCTGACCCTCTATATCTTAACATCATACAAATCCTATGATCCCACACATCACCATAACCACCCCCCTTCATACTTATTTTAGTACCACTATCTTGGTCCTTTTTTAAAAAAAAAATAATATATGATATCGACACCTTTTTCTGTGTCTTTTGGTAGATTTTTTCCACTTCAGACGTATATTTTTCACCACACCAGAACATTGTGACTTCATTTACTTTCTTGGGTACTAATTTTTGTGGCTTGGGAATACGACACTGGTCACAAACTAAGTAATAGAAAAAAGAAAAAGCAAGAAGTTTTGTAGAACTTTACAAATAATTTAATTACTTAAGTTATAAATGAAGACGTGAGAGGAACTTGTGGTGTAATGAAGTGAATCAACAAAGTTATATGTAAAAAAAAAAAAAAAGTTCTGTAGAAATTTCAAAACTGATCCACCAAGAACCATGATGTCAGGAGGATACAGAGATACATAACAGACACATTAATGCCCTGAGTTGGTTAAGGAATCCATTTACTTCCATGCAAGAATCAGTTTTTGATAAATCTTGAAATTTATGATTTTTTGCAACTACAGTATGCATCAGTTTTTGAAGTTACTATAAGTAGTGAACTTGCAGGATTTTTGTCAACCACAAA
Source organism: Unio delphinus (assembly GCA_029339505.1). NCBI lineage: Eukaryota > Metazoa > Mollusca > Bivalvia > Unionida > Unionidae > Unio > Unio delphinus. Next base: position 13,003,119 of record JAQISU010000035.1, on the reverse strand, counting down.
TCTCCATCCTGGTACATATTTACTCACACTTGGGTACGATTTCTCTATTCCAGTACATCTCAAACTATATATTTTTGTTGTCCATCCCATAATATGGGTTTGTTCTCCTCTTCATTCCCACCATAGGTATGCTATTTACACAAAAGTCAATCTTAGTACATCCCACCATAGGTATGTTCTATGCACACATCTCACCATAGGTATGTTCTATGCACACATCCCACCATAGGTATGTTCTATGCACACATCCCACCATAGGTATGTTTTATGCACACATCCCACTATAGGTATGTTCTATGCACACATCCCACCATAGGTATGTTCTATGCACACATCTCACCATAGGTATGTTCTATGCACACATCCCACCATAGTTATGTTATTGGTGTTACCTTTTTATGACATGCCATAAACTAGATCAACACTTACATTTTTCTTCCAAACTCATACCGTTGGAAAGTTTCTAGATTGGCATAAAATATTTTCTGATTTTAAATGTAACGTTTGTGGCATGAATATTATATTTGACATGGTGAAGATAATTTTAATAATTTATTTTGTTCTAAGCATCTCTGCATGATCTCATTTGTATATAGTGCTTAGTAAATTGAATACCAGTGCTGCTCTCTTGCTGATGAGCTGGAACTTTAATTCTGACACCCTTTTTGCAGACACCATATACCAACAAAATTAGTAACAAACTTTGTCTTGTTAAAATTTAGAACAATTTTTTGGGGGGAATCCACTGGTCTTTGACATGAGTTTTGTGTGTAGCGAAATACAAATTTTGGTAAAGAATTACATTGGGTTGTAGTTATCTTCATTGGATAGTGTTACCCTTCTAGTAGTACTTAAATAATGTTTGAAAAGGTTTTTAAAAAGGAAATCAGCACAATAATGTTTCACATATCAGATCTTTTATAACCATAGTATCCTATTTTTCCCCAGGTGGTCAAACTACCCTTGCTTGATTCCTTCATCTGAGATTGTTCCTTTATTTGTTAGGTGGTTCAAGCCTCAGCCGAGTCGTACCAAAGTCTTGTACAAAATGGTATTAACAGCTGCCTCACTTGGTGTTCGGATAATGTGACGGGGGGGGGGGGGGGGGTCATCGAGCTATATGTCTGCTGCATGATGTCCCAGTGCTGGATATCATTTTGATCTGACTGATTTTTTAAAAAAATACTTTAAAAATCCAGATCACACACACACACATAAATGACAACATGAAACAAAATTTGACTTGTTATTTGTAAATCCATGTGATTCTCCTTTTATGCACACACATTGCTACTTTTTTCGGCTCTACTGGTTATAGTTGCACTATGTTGTTAATACTACCCATAATCTGCCTGAAGTATTGCCAGGAAACATCACACATTCGTCACATTTTCTAGGAGACTTGTGTTACATAGCTGGGTTTGAATGAAAATATAACATTCTTATATCCATTGTCCTGCAACGGTATGTATTGGTTGCTGGTAAGTTATACCTAAGAATATCACAATTCTTATTCCATGTTAAGACCAGGCAGCCAGTCTGGTAAATTTGTCATCAGGTAACAGATCTGGGCAAGATTTATCGCTTTGTTATTATTTGTCAGAATTATGTAAAAATGTGGGATGGACTTTTGTAAAAATGATTGAGATTAAATTGGATAAGTAATGCAAATCGCTTTTGCTTGTAGACACCCCTGGACATGGTACTGGTTGGGCAGAGACTCCTAAAACTGATCGAGGAGGAGATTTGATCCAAGACACACCTACCCCTGGAGCTAGTAAGAGGAGGTCAAGATGGGATGAGACACCTGGGGCACAGACACCCTCTAACACCCCAGGCCATTTGACGCCAGGGAACATGACACCAGGGAATATGACCCCTGGAGGCATGACTCCTTCTGGGCTTTCCACTCCTGGTGGTCACACACCAGGAGGTACAACACCCAGTGGGTTCACTCCAGGTGGTCTGACTCCAAGTGGAATGACTCCTAGTGGTGTGACACCTACAGGAGCAAAAGCAATGGCAATGGCAACACCCACTCCAGGTCATCTGTTGTCCATGACCCCAGAACAGCTACAGGCTTACTCATGGCAGAGAGAAATAGATGAAAGGAATAGACCATTGTCAGATGAAGAGTTGGATGCTATGTTCCCACCTGGTTACAAGGTAAATATTGTCGTGTAGTACTCTCAGAGTATTCCTACCTGTTTACAAGGTACAAATTGTCATATACTGTCAACTGAAGATTATTCCTGTCCGGTTACAAGGTGTAAATTGTCATGTATGGTCAGGTGAAGAGTGTTCTATCTGGTTAAAATATGCAAATTGTTGTGTAGTATGGTCAGATGTAGAGTGGTCCTACCTGGTTATAAGGTACATATTGTTATGTAGTACTGTTAAACGAAGAGTGGTTCTACCTGGCTATAAGGTACATATCGTTATGTAGTACTGTCAGATGAGTGTTCCTACCTGGTTATAAGGTACATGTTGTTATGTAGTACTGTTAAACGGAGAGTGGTTCTACCTGGCTATAAGGTACATATCGTTATGTAGTACTGTCAGATGAGTGTTCCTACCTGGTTATAAGTTACATATCGTTATGTAGTACTGTTAAATGAAGAGTGGTTCTACCTGGTTATAAGGTACATATTGTTATGTAGTACTATTAAATGAAGAGTGGTTCTATCTGGCTATAAGGTACATATCGTTATGTAGTACTGTCAGATGAGTGTTCCTACCTTGTTATAAGGTACATATTGTTATGTAGTACTGTCAGATGAAGTGTTTCTACCTGGTTATAAGGTACATATTATGTAGTACTGTCAGATGAAGTGTTTCTACCTGGTTATAAGGTACATATTGTTATGTAGTACTGTTTAACGGAGAGTGGTTCTACCTGGCTATAAGGTACATATCGTTATGTAGTACTGTCAGATGTAGAGTGGTCCTACCTGGTTATAAGGTACATATTGTTATGTAGTACTGTTAAACGAAGAGTGGTTCTACCTGGCTATAAGGTACATATCGTTATGTAGTACTGTCAGATGAGTGTTCCTGCCTGGTTATAAGGTACATATTGTTATGTAGTACTGTTAAATGAAGAGTGGTTCTACCTGGCTATAAGGTACATATCGTTATGTAGTACTGTCAGATGAGTGTTCCTACCTGGTTATAAGGTACATATTATGTAGTACTGTTAAACGGAGAGTGGTTCTACCTGGTTATAAGGTACATATTGTTATGTAGTACTGTCAGATGAGTGTTTCTGCCTGTTATAAGGTACATATTGTTATGTAGTACTGTTAAATGAAGAGTGGTTCTACCTGGCTATAAGGTACATATCGTTATGTAGTACTGTCAGATGAGTGTTCCTACTTTGTTATAAGGTACATATTGTTGTGTAGTACTGTCAGATGAAGTGTTTCTACCTGGTTATAAGGTACATATTGTTATGTAGTACTGTCAGATGAAGTGTTTCTACCTGGTTATAAGGTACATATTGTTATGTAGTACTGTTGAATGGAGAGTGGTTCTACCTGGCTATAAGGTACATATCGTTATGTAGTACTGTCAGATGTAGAGTGGTCCTACCTGGTTATAAGGTACATATTGTTATGTAGTACTGTTAAACGAAGAGTGGTTCTACCTGGCTATAAGGTACATATCATTATGTAGTACTGTCAGATGAGTGTTCCTACCTGGTTATAAGGTACATATTGTTATGTAGTACTGTTAAATGAAGAGTGGTTCTACCTGGCTATAAGGTACATATTGTTATATAGTACTGTCAGATGAGTGTTCCTACCTGGTTATAAGGTACATGTTGTTATGTAGTACTGTTAAACGGAGAGTGGTTCTACCTGGCTATAAGGTACATATCGTTATGTAGTACTGTCAGATGAGTGTTCCTACCTGGTTAAAAGTTACATATCGTTATGTAGTACTGTTAAATGAAGAGTGGTTCTACCTGGCTATAAGGTACATATTGTTATGTAGTACTGTCAGATGAGTGTTTCTACCTGTTATAAGGTACATATCGTTATGTAGTACTGTCAGATGAGTGTTCCTACCTGGTTATAAGGTACATATTGTTATGTAGTACTGTTAAACGGAGAGTGGTTCTACCTGGTTATAAGGTACATATTGTTATATAGTACTGTCAGATGAGTGTTCCTACCTGGTTATAAGGTACATGTTGTTATGTAGTACTGTTAAACGGAGAGTGGTTCTACCTGGCTATAAGGTACATATCGTTATGTAGTACTGTCAGATGAGTGTTCCTACCTGGTTATAAGGTACATATTGTTATGTAGTACTGTTAAATGAAGAGTGGTTCTACCTGGCTATAAGGTACATATTGTTATGTAGTACTGTCAGATGAGTGTTTCTACCTGTTATAAGGTACATATCGTTATGTAGTACTGTCAGATGAGTGTTCCTACCTGGTTATAAGGTACATATTGTTATGTAGTACTGTTAAACGGAGAGTGGTTCTACCTGGTTATAAGGTACATATTGTTATGTAGTACTGTCAGATGAGTGTTCCTACCTGGTTATAAGGTACATATTGTTATGTAGTACTGTTAAACGGAGAGTGGTTCTACCTGGCTATAAGGTACATATCGTTATGTAGTACTGTCAGATGAGTGTTCCTACCTGGTTATAAGTTACATATCGTTATGTAGTACTGTTAAATGAAGAGTGGTTCTACCTGGCTATAAGGTACATATTGTTATGTAGTACTGTCAGATGAGTGTTTCTACCTGTTATAAGGTACATATTGTTATGTAGTACTGTTAAATGAAGAGTGGTTCTACCTGTTATAAGGTACCTATTGTCAGACAGTATTACAACAAGTTGCTTACTTTTTATTTCCCCACAGTAAAAACTTTATACATTATATCCCTCTATCTGTCAAACCAGAAAAGTTTGTTGAGGTCATGGCACACAGACCACACGAGGTAGACAAATGCAAGGAAAATCAAGAAAGTTCTTGTTTTTAGAAATGTAATAAGATTGTAGTATCATAAGATTGATTTTGAAAGTGAACAGAAGCAAGATTACTGTCAGCAAAAAAACCTACAACTGTGCATGTTTGCCAGCAGATCTCACTCGCTAAGAAAAATGAACTAAAAGTGTTTGGGGATATTTTCTATCTGTTACAAATTTTGTTTTCCCACAATTAAATTAGATCTCCATTTTTCTTTGTCAAACTTCGGGACCAAAAGGTCAGAAGTCACATTCACTGTAAACGATAGAAGATAATGGTTTCTTCAGAATACCAATAGTTCTGTTTCAAAGATATTGACCAAAATTTTGTGGATGATCGGGACTTTACTAATTATTTGAAGGTTGATGATACATAATATCAGAAGAAAAGCTTTTTTAATAATAAGAAAAAAAGAGATATTTTCTGCAGCTGACATATTTATTTTATAAATAAAAAATTGTTTTCTTTTGTACCATGAAAGCATATGCCGATAATTAAAGTTATAGGATGCTAATAGTACATGCAGATACATGTGTAAATGATGAAAATAGGAAGTGCTAAAATTCAAATATAGTTAGAAACTGTACAGATGTACATGTATAGTAGATTGACAGATAAATAGGTAGGTAAGTAGAAAGGGTTAGTAAATATATGAATTTTTAAAAAAAATGGTAGGGATGTTCAAGTAAAAGTTCCTGAACTAAAATATTAAACATAACTAAGAGCAAATTTGAATAATGTTTAATGTATCAATCAGACTGGTTTCTTTAACATCATCAACAGTTTTGATAATGCAAGACTTTTGTGACTGTTGTGATGTCCTAAGTAGTTAGTGTCCACCTTGGATGAGGGATGTCACTGGTTCAAATGCTGGCTAGTTTGTACCAAAGACTAACATGTATTAGCAGCTGCGAACTAGGTGCTCAACATTAAGAGCTTAGTGCTAGAACTAGTTGGCCTGATGTCAAGATAATGTGACAGGGTAGTATATATGTTACATGTTTGTGGCATGCTGCTCCAGTGCTTGACATTACTATAAACTGCCACACTGCAGACATTCTAATGATATGACTGAGTAATTGTTAAAAGCTATGTAATAAATCCAAATTACTACACACACACACACACAGACTTCCTGTGATAGAAATCTTTGTCCAACTTTTGAGAATGATTTAAGAACAATTACTTAAAACCGTTTAATTTTTGCACAACAATTTTTGTCAGTTTTCCATAATAATTATGGTAAATACTGCTGTGGGTGGCATAATTTGGGTACATCCATTACTCTGTTAAAGAAATAATGGTGAATCAAGACAGGTGGCATAATTTGGTACATCCATTGCTCTGTTAAAGAAATAATGGTGGATTGATACAGGTGGCATAATTTGGGTACATCATTCGCTCTGTTAAAGAAATAATGGTGGATCGAGACAGGTGCTTTCTATTTGTAACTCCAGGTTAAAAATCAAACTTTATGACTAACTGACTTAAATGTGCATGTATACTACAACTGTTAAAATACAGGTAACACAACAGGTAAAAGTACAAGTAATTAACTATTTACCTCTTTGAAAATTTAGAAAATTTCCAAAACTTGTTCAGTTGACCCAAGATGTACTCATGAATAATTCCAGTAGAAACACAAGTCTTTCTTTCAGATATTTGACAGGTAGAAAATGACAAAAAAGAAAATAATGGTTTATGCAAAGTAACTTTCGATCAAGACCATATATCCTGACATAGGTCCAGGCCATTGAGACCAGTGGATCAGTACTAGTGCCTACAATAGTGTTATCATATACTATTTCATCCATAGTAGTCTTATTGGCACCATATAAATTTTTGTGGCTTTTGTTTCTTTTCTATTTTAATGTTATAATTGGTGTAAATATCAGTGAATATATATATTTAATTTTTGATAAAAATATCTTTTACAGGTACTGCAACCTCCAGCAGGCTATATCCCCATCAGGACCCCAGCCAGGAAGCTCATTGCCACACCAACCCCAATGATGGGGACTCCAACAGGGTTCAAGATGCAGACCCCAGATAATAAGGTCCAGATAGTGGACATGCAACCCAAAGGGAACCTCCCTATGATGAAACCAGATGACATGCAGTACTTTGATAAACTACTAGTATGCAATCTATTCATTGTTTATAGAATAATCCTATCTTCATGATTCATGGAATTTATTAAAGATATCCTCTGTCACATGATAATTATTCTAAATATAGCATTAGAAGAGTTATACAAGGGCACTTTTAAGATGGAAAGGAATGTTAATGTGCTTTAAAAAATATTCAAAGTTTTTCTTTTCGTAAAATGAATTATGCTCTTCCAGAAGTCATTTTATATGACTTTGCATACATAAAAAATATAAAAATAATATCTGCATGATATTATTTTGGTCCAATTTTGTAAAATTTATTGTAGTCATAGAATTGATCATTGAAGAAGTAGGGAACCAGTCATTGTAGTTGAAAGAAACCAGTCATTATAGTTAACAGAAAATTCAGTATTAAATCCACAGGTATTCTGTATGTTGTGGCAGAGACTGTCTACATGGGTTAATTTTGAGTTTTTTAAAACCACGGTCTAGATTACATTTTTAATGGACTGCTCAAAGTCTAGATTTGAATTGGAAAAGCTAGAAAAGTTAACATGAAAATAAGCTGTATCGAGTCCTTTATGATCGATATGAACTGTACTTGTTAGCCTTTGCAAAATGGATGTCTTCAGATCCTGGAATTAAACTGCTTATGAAGAGTGAAGACCTTTTAATGACATCTTTGCTGCTTATTTAAGTAATTCAATGGAACAAATTGTAAAAATATGTACCTTTTTGTTAAAGGTGGATGTGGATGAAGAAACATTGTCACCTGAAGAACAGAAAGAGAGAAAGATTATGAAACTGTTGCTGAAGATCAAGAATGGAACACCACCCATGAGAAAAGTAAGTCAGTAACACTCATTAAGTTATGAAATCTGTATGAGGAGGATTGTATTCAGCTTTTTGGTAGTACATTTAGAATTTATGTATCATTCTCTGAAATAAATTAAATAGACTACTTTAAAGCTAGAATGGCTAAACAAGACTAGTGCCTTTCTGATATTATACAAGTACAGTAGGACAGATATTCAGTTGTCTTGATGTAGCCAATATTTATGGCTTGCTTACAATTGATGTCTTCCGTTAGGAAGTTTGTGTAAATGGGAGACAGACTTGTACACAAAATGTTAGAGATATTTAGTTATTAAGATATCCATGTGTTCTTGGTGCTCATGTGTTGGGAGACGAGTGCAACTGCACAGACACATATCTGCCATCACATAATACACTGGCATATTTGGATCTGTTCAGCTTTAAGGTGTAATCAGTATCAGAAACTACCTAGACCCAGATCTGTTTGTGTATTATGCTATGGCAGATCAGGATCTTTATTGTTTGCAGATCTTGAAGAATATCAGAAATGTTTTCAATACTCTGCAGCTAGAAAGAGAAAGTCTTTTTTTTTCTTTTTTCTTGGATTCCTGGACAGTCTCTTTGCTAAATAACTCCTCAATCCATGCCAGGAACTCGTGTATTGGATCTGGAAGACACTCTCTTTGCCAAATACGTTGTCAATCCATGCAAGGAACTCGTGTATTGGATATAGAAGACAGTCTTCTTTCTAAGCAATTCATCAACCTATGCAAACAACCCATCAATTAACCCTTTCATCACTAAAAATAACTTTGCAGTCATAGAGCCCTAAACACTAAACAACTTTAGACTTGTAAAGTAAAATGATTTGTGGATTTTGAAATAACATACTATGGCTATTTTAAGAGTCAACTTGTTGCTATTCCTTCTCTTTGGAAAGACATTGATGAGTTTTCACCTGAAAACTTCTTATGCAGCCTTGTTGTACAAAAAGAAAATGTACCAAGTTTGCATTCCATCCAATATGAAAACCTTGTTGATTCCCAAGAATATCAGAGATTGTGTTGAGGAAACGTTGAATGCTTACCTCCTGTTTTGTTTTTGTAGTGATACAGATATATAATATACATGCTGATTGTGTGTGATAGTTAATTGCTATAGAGTATATAATATAAAATTTGCAAGTCTATCCTCCATGCTGGTGTTGTTCTATACCTTCATGTGGGTCAAAACTTGCAGACAGAAAACCCACTGGCTGTTAGGTTATGTTATGTAGTAATATGCGACATAACATGGTTAACGATTCAGACATACAAACTTATAACACTGTCATTTTCTTTAGTCTTCATTATTCACATTTAGATGGCACTGAGATCTAAGGCTTTCACATTTACCGATCACTGGCATCTCATTTCTGTCTATATTGGTTTGATTTGAAGGTTCAACCAATGTGTTTATGTTAGAAAGCTTGCCAATAGCTTCGGGTAAGTAGGTATTTCATCCTGTGATTTTCCCAGGTTAATCCTCCAACTGATTTACTGGCTGCCATGTATAGCCTGTCTAATGTACGTGAAACTCATATTGACATATTATCGTTTTTTCACCTCTCTCAGGTTGACAATCTGTGTATCAACATACATATTTCTGTACACACTTGCATGCATACTTATGATTTAGACAGAGGCACTGAGGTTTCCATTTTTAGTATTCTGCACCTTGATCTGAAAGGATACCTGTTTGAATCCTGCCATCATGGCAACTTGGATTGGGTTACCATTGCATTTGTCTTAGACAAAACACGTTAGTCCTATTGCCTTGGCACTAATCAACCTAGTTGTGTTGCTGTACCATAAAACACCCAATCATCCAGACATGATGTGGATAGTGTCTAGATCTAGAATGGAAATCCTGGTTATTATTATTGTTATTGTTAGGGTTTAACGCCATTTTTCAGCACACGATAGGCTGTACATGGTTGCCAGTATTATTGGTGGAGGAAGAACCCGGAAAAAACCACCGACCCACGAGAAGCTAATGGCAAGCTTTCTCACATAACTATATTAGCCAAATCTTAGACTCGAACCCACGCAGACAGAGGTGAGGCAGCAGTGATCCATAATGGAAAGCGCTTTTGACCACTCGGCCACTCGGGGCCCCGAAAATCCTGGAAAGTTTGTAAATTATAGAAAGGCATTTCATGGGCCTTGAATTTTTAAAAAAAATTTCAAGTCTTTCAAAGTTTTTTGAATATTTTGGGAATTTGGTTCATTTTGCATCGTACTTTAACATTTTCCTTGACCAACACAAACATTTTATTGACCTATCTAACTTTGGTAATGCAATTGTTAATGAGTTTACACTGAAACTTTACAGTCGGACTACACCCTTGGAGCTTACAGCCTTGGTTGGTTTTCCCTTTGCAGCGAAGAAACTCTTTTATGCTCTGGGCAATTGATCCATTGTTGGATAGGTCTTTGAAGCATGCATGCAATACCAATAAAGCCTAGAGTGCATGCCCACCATCAAAGCTAGTGGGTCTGAGAAGGTTGCTGGTAGAGGGTAGTGAGCTTGCCCAATAGATTCAGTCCAACTTTGAGCATTCAACTGTAGTCCCCAGTTTCTGATATTGTCAGAGGGAATATGCCAGCGGTGTTAGGTAGTTAGCCTGAGAGATTCCTCCAGCAGTGGTATCAAATTATGACTATTACTGTCATCAAGAAGAATAATCAGCGATTGTGGCAAAAGTCAGTAGCTAGTAGGAAAAACAGTCTGTTTTCTTTGTAATTCCTTGAAATTCTCTCAGCTAAACAATGTGTCGGACGCTGCAAGGGATTTGTGTATTAACTTGGTTCTTGCAAATGATCTAAAGAATCAAAACTGAGCAGCTAGAAAGAAAATTAGTTTTCTTTTTTCATGGAAATTCTCTGATAAGCAAAGTGTCACAGAATACAAGGGACTAGACTATTAGCTTGGTTCTAGCCAACCATCTAAAGAATCAGCTTGATTAAAACAGGAAACAGTCATTCGAGGAAACGTTGATTGCTCACCTCCTTTTTATTTTTTTGTAGTGATACATATAGATAATATACATGCTGATTGTGTGTGATAATTAATTACTATAAACGGAGTATATAATATAAAATTTGCAAGTCTATCCTCCATGCTGGTGCTGTTCTATACCTTCATGTGGGTCAAAACTTGCAGACAGAAAACCCACTGGCTGTTAGGTTATGTTATGTAGTTATATGCGACATAACATGGTTAACGATTCAGACATACAAACCTTATAACACTGTATCATTATCTTTAGTGTTGATTATTGTCACATGGGTAACCTTGTGGTCTAAGCTGCTTGCTTTTACCAAGCAGTGTCATCTTACCTCTATCAGCATGGTTTTGAGTCAAAGATTCTGCCAGTGTAGGTAAGTGACCACTTTGCAAATTTATAAGGAAGTCTTTGAAAGTGATGCAATACAGCACTGAGATTAAGCACTGTACAGTTGCAGAATTTGTTGGCTTTATGATCATTCAGCCGAGATTAGACGCGCAGATTAGTTAAAGTGAGTGTAAAGGTGCTTGTGGCCATTTCTGTCTACATTGATTTGATTCAAATTTTCTATGAATGTGTTTATGTTAGAAAGCTTGCCAATAGCTTCTGGTAAGGAGGTATTTTTTTTCTGTTTTTCCCAGGTTAATCCTCCAACTGATGTACTGGTTGTCACATATAGCCTATCATATGCTGATAAATGTCACTAAATCCACAGCCTTAGTGCCTAGCAGAGATCCTAATTAGCCATTATTGTGGCTATTTTAAGAGTTCTCTTATTGCTGTTCTCTGCAATGTAATTGATACAGTTTTCACCTGAAGACTTCTTATGCATCATAGTTGTTCCAAAAGAAAATGTGCCCTGGTTAATCATTCAGTCAAATAAACCTTATAACATGATTTTATGATCTTTATTGTTCATTATTATCATGTGGGTTGCCTTGCGGACTAAGTCGCTCACCTTGACCGATCACTGACATCTTGTCTCTGTCACCATGGCTTAGAGTCTAATGTTATGCCAGTGTCAGGAAGCTTGACAGTAGTTCTACAATGAAAGACATTGATCCTCATCTTAATACCTAAATAATGGCGTGTTAAAGAGGGACAAAATTTTTAAGAATATCTCACATATTCATGTCTTTTTTTGTCTAATAAATATAAATTCTGACAGATGCAAAAAGATGTTTTCCAGTTCCATTTCCATTGACCTATATTTCAGTGGGCTGGAAGATGAACAGAATGAAGATGTCTAAACACACTTCAGTTAGTACATTTTGAAAAGTTTCATTAGGGAAACATACTTCAGCTCCATCCGATTTCCACATTCCTGTCTTCCATTTCATTCCAGGCAGCTGAAATGTTGGTCAATGGAACTTGAGAAAATGTTAATTTGCTTTTGTTAGAATTTGATTGTTGTATCAAAATAGATTAGCTCTAAGATATTACAAATTTCACATCCACATTGACCATCTTGAAAATCTTTTGCAAGAATCTCAAAGATGAATTCAGCACTTAGCATTCAGAAGATGTAATCATAACTTGCATTCCAGGAAATTCTTTACGTCAGCCCCTTCAGTGAATTCTTGTTCAAAATACATGTGATGTAGTTTCTGTTTTAAAAAGATTTATTATGATCTTTTCAACAGTTATTTGTACCAGTTATTACATTAATTATATGATTGTGGATTTTTGTTGTCTTCCATTTTCAGGCAGCATTACGACAGATCACGGACAAAGCAAGGGATTTTGGAGCAGGGCCACTTTTTAATCAGATTTTACCACTTTTGATGTCCCCAACACTGGAAGACCAAGAGCGCCACCTTCTGGTGAAGGTCATTGACAGAATCTTGTACAAATTGGATGACCTGGTTAGACCTTACGTACACAAAATCCTTGTAGTTATTGAACCCTTGCTGATTGATGAAGATTACTATGCCAGAGTGGAGGGCAGAGAAATTATTTCCAATCTTGCAAAGGTGAGTTTTACATTAATTCTTCTGGTTTCATGCCTAATATTATAATAATAATAATAATAATAATAATAATAATAATAATAATAATAATAATAATGCTTTATTTATAGAGGGTGATTCATTAGTCAAGGACTATTATCCCTTGAGGCCCTCTTAAGGAGAGTATAACAATGCACATTATATGAAGATAGCAATAATTAGTGCTTATTTAAGCATGTTTAGTATTAAAATACTAAATCCAATATCTATTAGAAACATATGCATGCTCATGATATCTCTCCTTAAATACTCTGATATTTTCAGACGATTTTACATGTAGTGGAAGCATATTCCACAGAAGTGTACCAGAGTATTGAAAACTCTCTTTGAATTGCTCTGTTCTTGGTTTTGGTACTAACAGTTTTACAATGGCTGGCTACATTTACAAGTTTTGTTCGTTTACACCGACTGTACTGAAAAACTGATTGGACTGAGAAAAATCAGTGCAATGAAAATTGTTAAGTCAAATAACTCAACATGACAGATCAGAAGTTGCAGATTTTGAAATGTGATGATGTAATTTCATTCAGATTTGGTTTCAAGTTCACAAGGTACAGAAGATGATTATTCCAAAGTTGATTAAGCATGATTATTTTTTCTATACAAAAATTTTAATCTTTTTGATAAAAATTGAGCTATGATTTTCAAGATCTTTGCATTAATTGCATTTAAATATTGATCTTCTGGAGAATCACAAACTGGAGAATCAATTGTTCTTGTGGCTCTCAGCTTTTGTGGTTTTGTACAAGAAATTTTTATTTTTTCATCATGGTACTTAAATTCATGATTTTGCTCATCAAGGTTTGGATATTTGTAGGTATTTAATTTGTGGACAAATACCCAAAATAAGGAATGCAAAATAAGTAAACAATGCCAGCAAACTGCAATTGCTTAAATGGTTGAAACTGTAAAGTTACTATGAGCACAAATCAACACCTGTAAAGAGCGAATATTTACGCACAAAATCAAAAGGGACCTTTGCAGCAGATGATAATGTGCTTCTTAAAACACTGTCCTTCAAATTGTATGATCAAATAGTTTCGATGAGCATGACGTTAACAGTGGATTATTAATACAGTAGAACCTGTCTTTAAAGACCACCTTTTCTAGCATAAAATTATGGTCTCTCATAACAGGTCACAATGCTATATAATCATTAAATTTGTTCATTGAGAATAGTGTTGTTCCGATTATCGATTATAATCGATCATCAGTTGGTTGAGCAAACCAAGAAGATAATCGATTGTGAAACTCCATAATCGATTGTGTGTAAAGGGAGACTACTTTTTAGGTGTATGCAAAGCACAAAGGCTTGTAAAACTCTCAGCCACTAAAGTTGACTGGAAATTTATTAATCTCTTCACAATTACAAATAAAAAACCTTATGATTCATAATTAGGAACATATAGTCATTATTACATGCTCAAGTTGTTAAATTGTTGAATTAATAAATTTAAACACATTTTGTTGATTTGTTGCAGTTAAATTGCAACATCTTTTGTAGTATTCATAAACAATGACAAACAAGAAAATCATGTCCGTCAATACTTTAAATTATAAACACATCACATATAAACAAAAGAATTTCAGGAGATTGTAGCAGTATTTCAATTACATATAACTGATCAGCCATAAAAAGTTGCATTCATTTAACAAAGTTGTAGAACAAAAGTAATACACTATGTAATATTATTGTCATTTTAAAGTATATATGTCATTACTCCTGTACATTTATAAACATATTGAACTCTTGATCAAAGATACAACTGTGTAACAAAAATTAAAATTTGCTCTTAGTAACCGATTATAATCGATGATCAGTTGGTTAAGGGGAACCGATTATCGATTATGAATTTCTGACCGATTCCCATCACTAATTGAGAATATGCACTCTCATGACAGGTGATCACACATAGCACTTGTCTTTCAAGACAGGTTTAGCTGTATTAGTAAAATTGAACTTTGATTCCATTAGTATGGGCAGTGTTGTTATTCCAATTGTGAACCAAATATGTGATCGATGTTTAATGCAGTTAGCAAGCAGTGTCTGCATTTGATATGTTCAGAGTTCATCAGTGTGCAAAAATGCTACCTTCATTAAAAAACATTGAAACTACTTTGTTTGAGTCAGCCTTGTGAGTAGATAATGGAATCACTCCTATGTTCAAGTCTACCATGTGTACAAGCAATGCAACCACTCCTTTTTTTTTTGAGCCGTCCTTGTGTGCAAACAATCAGAAACCACTCTTTTGTTTGAGTCTACCTTATGTACAAGCAATGCAACCACTCCTTTTTTTAGTTTGCCTTGTGTGCAAACAATCAAAAACCACTTTTTTGTTAGAGTCTGCCTTGTGTACAAACTATCTTCAGCATCAAGGCTTTACAATGAATGAATATGACATTTCCGCAACAACTTGATCATGGAATGGGAAGATGTCACTAATGTAGGTCATTGTACTGTATTATTTGACCTTAAAAACGTCAATAAAGACAAATCATGTTGAATGGATAATTGCAACTAACGTCAAAATGTAAAATCCGACCTATTTATCGATGGCATGGAAATTGATTCAGTGGCTTTTGCCTGAAATCAGTTTTAGTATTCAGCCATATTTAGCATGTGTGTGTGTGTATATATTATGTGTGTTTGTGTGTGTATATAGATACATACAGTGGAGCCTCATTAATCCCGACTCCGTTTATCCGGAAACCTCGCCATCCAGACATCATTCAATGGGAACGGAATTCCTAAATGTTAATTTGCTCCGTTAATTAAGAAATCCATGCTCCGGATCCAGAAATCAAAATCGGGGACCAAAGTGTAAAATTACATTAAAACTTGTCTCGATAATCCGGAAATAATCTGTCCAAAAATAAGAAAAGTCGAAAAATCATATATGAAAATAGAGTCAGTAGAATAATACATAAAACACAATAGTGAAGCCCTTGAGAATCTATGGCCACTATCAATAACTAAGTAGCGTGACAATATTATAACCAGCGATTGTATAAACAGTGTATGTTTTAGCTAGTTGCCTTCGGGGGTGTTAATAATTAAATGAACACACTTTAACCAAATCGTCCATGCTTTTTGACATAACATATGTAAATAAATTCAAATTGTCATTAAGCATCTTTGTTGTTTACCAATTGTATGTAACAATCACAGTTTATTGATGGCTATATATGACAGATTTAAGCTGTGGACATTATAGGGCATCATTTCCGAATACAATAGGGACGTGAATCATTAGCTACTGTAACAACTGTAAAATACGATTTATATATATATATATATATATATATATATATATATATATATATATATATATATATGAAAATGACTGCGTTTTATTAGTTTACCATAACGCATTTAACTGCAAGATAACATCTGGTAAATAAACTAACAGATGTATTCATTAATTTATTATGACCAATATTGAATATACAGTACTTTACATTTAAAGCTATCATATACATGTACGTATAGACGTAGTGATGATATCGTAAAATAAAAAAATTGCATGATTCAATAATCCAGAAAACTCATTATTTTGGGCATATCCACTGGGAACGAATGTGTCCAGATTAATGAGGCTCCACTGTATATATATCTTTAAGCAATTATTTTAGTCTTGCTCTTTTTTTTGTAAATGAATGGATAAAATGAGATGTGCTCGCTGGATGATTTGAACTTATTAACAAGGCAGATTTGTACCTGAATTAGAAATAGATTTGAATGAATAAGTATTAAATCTATTTTTAATATGCTTATGATTTAGTTTTCTTTCATTCATTTTCAGTAATAATAGTGTTAGAATACCCAATGCTTTTTTTTCTCATTTCTCTCAACCCTTACTTATCTCAGTTTAAGGCATTGAGTGAATAAAGCATGTTGAATTTCATATTTTATGATCAGATTACCACAATGATGATTTGTCAAATAGCTTTGTTGATCTCTGGAAATGAAACACAGTACTAAAATTTTCTTTGGGTCTTTAAATTATTGGTTCTGTGCAAAAATGAAATACACAAAATTGTTACCCATAACAAATTTATGATTATACAGTGTTTGGCCCGAAAATGTCCTCATTATACTTGAAATGGTTACATCACGTCTTTTTCTGATGGATTCGGTAAATGAATTGCTTTTAAAACAAATGTTTAATTATTTCTTTGATTGATGAATGTGTTTAATACGATTATATTCCTAACTGGTTTCATTACTTATTTTAGGCTGCAGGTCTGGCCACTATGATCTCCACCATGAGACCTGACATTGATAACATGGATGAGTACGTGCGTAACACAACTGCTCGAGCTTTTGCTGTGGTAGCATCGGCCTTGGGAATCCCCTCACTGTTGCCATTCTTGAAGGCTGTGTGTAAAAGCAAGAAGTCCTGGCAGGCCAGACACACTGGTATAAAAATTGTACAACAGATTGCTATTTTGATGGGATGTGCCATCCTTCCACATCTGAAAAGCTTGGTAGAAATCATTGAGCATGGTGAGTCAGTCTTCATTGTCAGCATGATAGAAGTCTTTATTTATTTCAAATTAGTGCAGTTTGCTTTATCTTGAGATTTATTGTGTCATGCATTTAAGAATTTCAGTGTCGACAAAAAAAAACTGAGTCAGTTTATTGTAATAGAATTTTAACTGATGAGTTTATAGGATTGGTTGTCCATCATTCGTCTGTGTACACACTTATCCTGTACTACTTGAAGATTGCTGTGAAACCTTAGACACATCATCCCATGGTGTGATTGGTCCTAAATGAAAATGATGTCAGTTGGACTTGGAGTATGGCCACCAAAGTGGTGAATCTTGAAATCTTGTCTATACTACTTCTGAATGGACATTGATGTCTTCATGAGGTTTGGCTGTAAATAAAAATATGCTGATCTGATGACGTATTTCACATACATGCCAACCATTACGCTTTTGGCGTAATCATTACGCTTTTCCCACTAAATTCCGCGTTACGCGTTAACGTTTATAGATTACGCTTTTTCAATATATCCATCTTGCGAAAAAAAAAAAAAAATTTTTCGTTTTTATTAGCATTACTTTATTTTTTACATACTGTTTTATTTTTAATTAAAAAATACCCCGCTTCTACATAACTACGATATACGAGTATACTTGTCCGTGGACTTTCCTAATATTCATGTTCTATTTATAGCAACTATCATGTTACTAAGATACTTTCAAACTTTCGACCTCATATTCTATTTATAGCGGCTTAGTGAGGAGAGAACAGACTGGTTTCTATTTTGTTTAAATCATTATGCACATACTCTTTGTTCTAATTTTGTATAGTGCAGAACCAGTCTAAAACTTTTTTTTTGCGCTAAAAAGTATTAAAAAATTCTCAATGCGTTTATGAGTGCAAAAAATATCTCTTAAATAATTTCACAGATGGGTTAGAAAAAGTCAATAATAAACAAAGCAAAATGTAATCAATCCTCCAAACACGACGAGGGCATCATCACGTGACGTCTAATCGTTGGCGCTAAATGGCTTCAGATGTTAAGATGGATTCTAGTCTTTGTGTATGTTAGAGCACATTTTTTCCCCCCAAAATTTCGCAGATGGATCAGAAAAAAAGCAAAACAACGAGTCCTCCAAAGATTCTAAGATAAATATATGAATGGCATAATACAGCGTTCCATTCTAGGACAGCATCATGCACATTGCAGACTGCGGAAACGATTTTAGCATTGGTCATGGTGGTAAATTTGATGTGGAAAAACACGTGAAAACAAGGAAACACATCGAATTAGCTCGCCTTACGAACTCTAATACTAAGGTAACTTCTTATTTACCGAGGTTTTAATAGAACACGGACTACACTTGGCGGTAGCAGACCACGTTGGTCCCTTGTTCAAGCGGATGTTTCCTGATTCGAAAATTGCGGAAAAATATGCTTGTGCAAGAACAAAATCATCTCACATTGTTCGGTGCCTAGCAGAAGATGCTTCACTTAAAATTGCAGAAGCAATGAAAATTGGGCCGTTTAGTATTGCCACAGACGGGAGTTGTGATTATGATGTTAAAAAGTTGTACCCAGTATGTGTTAGATACTTTGACAGTGAAAAAGGCAAAGTCATGAGTGTTCTTCTTTCTTTACCAGAATTAACAGTAGATTCCACTGGACAAAACATTTTTGATTTGCTTGACAATATTTTGAAGAAACATGACATAAGTTGGCAGAACTGTATGGGGTTTGCAGCTGATAATGCATCAGTGATGACTGGAATTCATAAAGGAGTTGCATCCTATATTTTGAAAATGTCTCCATCAGTGTTCATAACAGGTTGCCCCTGTCATTTGATGCACCTTGCTGCTGGTAAGGCTGCTGATAAATTAGAAGTAGATATTGGCCATTTATTAATAGATATCTACTATTATTTGGAGAAAAATAGTAAAAGGAAACAGGCTCTAAAGTTGTTACAAGATCAGTTTGATCTTGAAGACTATAAAGTTATAAAGCATGTGTGTACAAGATGGTTATCCCTTGGCAAATGTGTTAGCCGTTTACTTGAGCTTTGGGATGCATTACAAGCATTCTTTCAAACTGAAAGTGAATCTGCACAGAGAAAACATGGTGGAAAAGTGAAGAAGAGTGGTACAAAAGCAGAATCTGTTATTGCAAGTCAGAAGAGAACAAGAGATGAAAGTATAGACAGACATACTAACAATAAAGAGATTGGTGTAGCAGAAAGAAAGAAATTTAAATCCATGGAATTTTTATTTGAGAGGCCTCTATCTATCCAGCTAGAGGGCCTCCAGGCTCAGACCATGACTGTGAAAGATAAATCTTTTGACATAAAATTTCATCAGCCATCTGGATCAGGTTCTTCAGAGTATGAATCTGTTTAAAAGCATACTGGATCTTCTCATACTTCAAAGGGCAAAACTAGCATGTGAGATGGTTTACAAAAAGCTTAATGATCCAGTTACAAAACTGTACTGCTTGTTTATGAAGAGTGCCATTCCATTGTTTGATGCAGCAAATGTCTTGCAGAAAGAAGAACCATGCATTCATATTATGCACAAGATTCTGTCAAACCAGTTGTCAGATTTGCTAATAAGGTTTATTAAGCCAGAAATCATCGCATCAGCCAAACTTTTAACTGATATTGACTTTCATGACCATGCAAACCAGAAAGATAATGAAGATCTAGCTATTGGTGCAGAAGCAAGAGAATTCATAGAACACAATTCTACTCTTCCTGTGAAGATGTTCTATGATAATGTTAGAGATTATTATGCTACAGCCTGTGATTACATGCTCCATAAATTCCCATATGGAGATGAACTGCTTTTAAATGCTTCAGTTGCTTATGTAAATGAGAGACAGTCAAAAAGCTTCAAAAGTGTTAGATTCTTTGTCAAGAGATATCCCTTTCTATTGCCACCCTTGTCTAACTTGGATCATCTGGAAGAAGAATTCCTGAAGTATCAAGTTGGGATTCTACCTGACAATATACTTAATGCAGATAGAGTTGATGTGCAATGGCACCTTATTTCCCAGCTAAAAGACTCTATCACTGGAAGAAATAAATTTCCTCTTCTTTGTCAGGTTATGAAAGGAATATTGGTTCTTTACCATTCTAATGCTGACTGTGAGTTATTGTTCAGTGTTGTTAACAAAAATAAAACTGAATTCAGGTCCAGGCTAAGTAACCCGGTACTGAGTGCTCTACTGGTATGCAAAACATTCATGGCCTCAGCTGGTACAAAATGTTTTGAAATGCAACATAACAATCTGTTGCTTTCTAAAGCTAAAAGTGCTACATATGAACACTTGAACCATTAATGAATGATAAAAGACGAGAAAAGCAAATAAATCATTGTTAATTGTAATTGTAGTATGTTATATGTGGATTACTCTTTTTCTGCTTGGATTCCTCTTTTTGACCACTTGGATTACACTTTTTCCTCGTCAGGGGTTGGCATGTATGATTGTGTCATGCATTTAAGAATTTCAGTGTCGACAAAAAAAAAACTGAGTCAGTTTATTGTAATAGAATTTTAACTGATGAGTTTATAGGATTGGTTGTCCATCATTCGTCTGTGTACACACTTATCCTGTACTACTTGAAGATTGCTGTGAAACCTTAGACACATCATCCCATGGTGTGATTGGTCCTAAATGAAAATGATGTCAGTTGGACTTGGAGTATGGCCACCAAAGTGGTGAATCTTGAAATCTTGTCTATACTACTTCTGAATGGACATTGATGTCTTCATGAGGTTTGGCTGTAAATAAAAATATGCTGATCTGATGACGTATTTCATTGCTACTTCTCCTGAACGGAAAGTCATGTTGCCATTGGGTTTTCAACAAAGGACTTATTATAGTGTCTAATTGGTCCTAAATGAAAATGGTGCTGATCAGTTGTCCAATATGTCCACCACTTTGAGCATTTTCCAGAATAACTGGTCATATCAGTATGGGACTTTTACTGAAAGACCTGAGTCTCTGGCTCAGGAAATGTGAGTATGTGAAAATAGGTAGTGCAGTGGTTAGCATGCCAGACATTTGACTGAAAGGATGCAAGTTGCTGGTCTACCATCAGGTTTTCCACCTTGGTGTATTCTTGGTCAAGACACTTTTCTTCAGTTGTCTTAGCCTGCTTGTGTTGCTGTGCCTAAAAAAAACAAAGTTCATGAAACCATTTTAAATTATTTTTTTTATGATGCCAGCATTTACAAGAAAAATAACATAATTTTAATTACAAACTAAAAGGCTAAACAAAAGATAATACATGTGGTTGGCTGTAGGGAAAATTTGTTATTTCTCCCATAAAAAGCTTGGGCCAACAGCTTAAGCTAAATTGAAAAAATGAGGGTGGACTTATAAGACATTGCTTTCCTAAGATAAAAGCTGACTTAAATTCTTGACAAGGTGGTTGTGAGGTTATCTTGACATCATGTTTTGGCTTAACATTCGAGAGATGTGGTCAGTTCCTTTGTTTTATATGTTATGAAATGTAAAATGCATGTCAGTATTTGACATGAAATGTGTGGTTGGGGAAAAATTTACCTTTGAATCTTGGAAAAGAAGAGAAGTTTGTCGTGTGGAAATGTAGTTTAAGCAGTAGTGATGTAATATTCAAAATATATTTTGTGTCAGTTTGCTAATTGTGACAATGTTATTTTATGAATAAGTAGAGTGCATCACACATGATTAGTGGAATTGAAGTATGTTGTTTCACATGAAAATTATGGAGATTAATATGCAAAGAAATCATTAAGGTCAATAATGGGCTCAAATTTTGGGCATGGTTTCTTTGGCAAGTGATTATTTTAATACTTACTATCATTCCAGACTGAGTCACAAACATTTGATTGATTGATCAGTTTGTTTTAGAAGCACAAAAGAGATTATTTCTTTGAAGTTAAATGGAGTACAGTGCATGTTCAGTGACACGATGTCATGGCCAAAACAGATCTTGCCTGAGTAGTATTCAAAATCCCTTCTACTGCTCACTAGTGTGGCATGCTAACCTCACCATGACTTCTCAAGCTGTTTAGCTAATAAGATTACTAACTACTATGACCCGAGTTTAGTAGTGTCTTTAATTGCTCTTTGCTAGGTCTGGTTGATGAGCAGCAGAAAGTAAGAACAATCACAGCCCTTGCCCTGGCAGCTCTGGCTGAAGCTGCCACACCCTATGGTATCGAGTCCTTTGACAGTGTTCTGAAGCCTCTTTGGAAGGGTATCCGACAACACAGAGGAAAAGTAAGTGATCTTTTTATTAAAATTCATACTGTTCACCCCTTAAAAGGCCATAGCCTAAAGATCTGGTCAGTATATGGGACTGTGTTGCAGCTGTCTACCTGTAACATTGACCAGACTGAACCCTCATTTCATTACACCTTTTGGGGCCATATTATAGTGTGCTTAAGTATTAAAATGAAACTGGGTTGTGCATCAGAACATGGTCATGGTAACCTGCTTCTAGTATTTATCAAACATACTCTTGAGTAGATTCATACCACATATTTAAGGGTAATTTCTTGTTGTAATATATGTTATCATTTCTACCAGGCAGGTGTTTGTAGGCTTGCCACTGTTTTACGTATCCAACAGTGACTTTGGATTAGTTCAATTAGCTCCATATATCTACATGTAACTTTTTTTTTGTAGCATTAGGGACTTCTGAGGTTGGTATATGAGGACTAGAATATTGCTTCCTTACTCTTGCCATTTTTTATACCAAGTGTTTACAAATGGATTTTGTCTTCATAGATGCAGTAAAGAAAATTTTATAAAACAAAGATTATTCCTATGATTAATAATATGATTATTTCAAAGACATCTCATAGTGTTATTCTATACTTGGACCTAGTTGAGGACATGAAGATGGGTATTTAGACTGGGATTGTTTTTCTTGTAGGGTTTGGCTGCCTTTTTGAAAGCTATTGGTTACCTGATCCCATTGATGGATGCCGAGTATGCTAACTACTACACCAGGGAAGTCATGTTGATCTTGATTCGTGAGTTCCAGTCCCCTGATGAGGAAATGAAGAAAATTGTCTTGAAGGTAAGACCAGAAAAAGCAAGATAAACTCTTGATATTTATGTTGCATTTGTTAATATCAAGGATACATAAAGATTGTACAGTACAATTACATTATCATTTCATTTTCATTGTGAAGACTTTGTATTAAAGTTTCTTGAAAATCACTTTAACTGAAATTTTGGAATAATATTAAATGCATGCCTGAAGTTCTTTATGATGTTATTTCTGCCTTGGCAGTGGCAACATTAGTGGAATCAACATTAATTAAGGTTATGTGTTAAATTTTTTTAAAGTCCTATATCTTCCATATCATTCCTTGATTCATCTGAATATTTGTTATGATATTTTTCTATAGGCTGATAGTTTAGTTTGTTCCATGATGTATAACTCTTTCTTGTCTCCATATTTAAGAGAATGGTTGCTTGTTAAATATTTTGGCATTAAACATAATATTTTAAGGTTGATAGTTCTATGTAGGTAAGGGCTAAAGCTATGTAATATAACCCAAAATTTTAGGTTGGTGTGCATTTTCTTACAATATTCTGAGTTAAATATCTGTCTCTAAGAAAGGGTCATTGCATTGAAAAGAATTCGGGAAAAAGACCCAGTCACTATTTGCCTTTTAATAGCTGAAGTATTGAAAAATGTGCTTATGTTGAAGGTCATAGATTCCTCTTAAAATTATTTTTCAGTATGACACAATTATTGATATCTCTTCGGTTTTTCACAACAGAAAGGCATGTTATGCAGCTGATTTATTATTATTACAACAAAACGCATATGAAACTAATTTATAAATATCACACATCTTCCTGTGAAGTTGATTTATAATTATCATAACAGCAAGTCTATGCAGCTATATCAAAGTTCCTGATTTACAGATGCATTAATTGTCTAGTATCAATGATTGGAGTTCTTTCAATGAGTAGGAATTTAATGTGCTTTTTTTTTTCTTGTTATATTTATCGGAAATAGTCCATATCTTTAGTATTTTTCAGTCCCTATTCATAATGGAATCACTGCAAAAAGAACATGTTGTACCATAGCATTTATAGACGAGTCAGACCATGTACAAGTTGGGAACAGTGTAATATAGTATTTATAGACTAAGTTAGACCATGTGAAAGTCAAGAATGTTGTACTATAGTATTTATAGACCAGTCAACCATGTAAAAATCAGTGTTTGACTTCTTTTACATTTGTGTTTGAGCTTGTTTTTGACTGCTCTCAGAGGTTTCATTGTTGATGTCCTATTTCAGGTGGTGAAGCAGTGCTGTGCCACAGATGGTGTGGAGCCACAGTATATCAAAGATGAGATCCTGCCGCCCTTCTTCAAACATTTCTGGAACCAAAGAATGGCTCTTGATAGGAGAAATTACAGACAGGTGGGTTGAGCTGGACAATTCAGAAATAGAAAACCAGTCATGTAGATTTAGTTATTATGAAGGATGTACTTGAATCATACAGGCCTTCCCACCTTAATGACTTGTGCTGACCTCAATTTGGCGTGTGTGCAGGTTTTGTGAAATGTACAAGAGGCTGTTTCTCCATTATATACATTACATGACATATGACTTTAGGACTCTGCTGCCGCATTCACCCCTCTCTGAAATAAATATTTCTGTTGATGGCTTATTTAGCGAAAGGGAAGCATGGGTTTTTCACAAGATGGCTTTTATTATCTCAATTTGGTTATTAATTAAAATTTTCTTCTTACACATCTAATATAGCCACCATATTGGAAATGATGAAAATCTTGTTATAGCTACTGCTTATGAAAGGATGATCATCCAGACATTGGGTTTTCCTAAATGAAAAATATGCTAATCTGATGCCCGATATGGCCACTATAGTAGTCATCTAGAGAATCTTGTTCTTACTACTTTTCAGTGGAAAATCAACATGGGTTTATCTGTGGAAATTTTACAAAATTTTACAAAATTACATTGTGAAGGAAGTTGTTGAGGTAAGTAAAACCTTGAATGCATGCAGAGCCTTCATAAGTCTGAATGCACTATCATCACTGAACAAATGTCTAAAAAGGCTTGCCTCTGAAAACAGAACCTTAAAACAAAAATAATTTCCCAGTTAACAAAGTGTGCCTTAATAACAGTACCAAAACTCAAGGAACACTGCATTGGCTGCCTTAGTTTTTTTTTTTTTTGAAGTGTCAAAATCTGGGATGCATCTAGGATGCGTGATTCTGCAAATCTCCCCTCCCCATTCCAGATTTCCCACAACATTTTTTTTTTGCTGTAAAGTTCCTAATTGTCATTTGCGGCAATTATGTTGTTTAGTGGTAAATATGTCACATATTTCTATGTGCCATCTGCTCAATTCTGATTGGTTAATAATAAAAGGCAGAATGGTTAATAATTAAGGGCAGAATAACATGTTTGATACAGAGGCTGGCTTGGTGGGACAACGTGTTAAATGGCAGAAACAGTTAAAACTCTGACACTTTTTCATTATTTTAGCAGTAACACTTTTAATAACAGTGAGGGTGCAGAAGTTTCTATCAATAAGCACAATGACAGCGAACAAACACTTCCTTGAGCTAATCCCATATCGGACGAAGCTAGTGATGTGGTTAAAGATGGCGGTGATGAAACTAAAGGTCTTCTAACACCATGAAAAAAGTACTCTTTCAATTCTGACTAGAAACAAAATTGACCATGGCTGGAAATTAATGAAAAAAATTAGATGCTTTGCAGATGGTGTGTAAAAAAAATTCTTTCATACATAGAAATGCTAATTTCAGGACATCAACCCTTGACATACTTGTTGAATTACCAGCTCACAAACAGGTGATTAAGGATTTGAAACTAAGTGAAAATCTTAAAACAACATGCTTGGCAGCTATCAGAAAGAAATTTAGATCAAGTGTTCATGCTATGTCAGTTACTATTACTTGGTAAAGGAGAGTATTGCTTCTCTAAATATGGTTCACTGTTGGATTGTTTTGACTTTCTGGGTGTTGGTGTTAACAATATGATAATAGGAGGAAATGCAACACATTTGTTAAGGGCTTCTCTGTAGAGGAATTTCAGATAAGTTCTTTTATTTTTATTTACATTTTTTTTCTATTGAAATTTAGATGGAAAGAAATGGTGTATACTAACAAGCAACCAAACAGTTTCCAATCAGTGCATATCATGAGGAATCCTTGTGTTACAAAAAATAGCACCAATCATGGGGTGGGTGGGGTGTCACTTGCGAATTATTTCAAATAGAATAACAAGACAAAAGAATGTCAAGACTTGTATAATAAACTCATAGACAGTTTGTGGCATATTATGATGGATATCATCCCTCACTTATCACCGCTAAATATGCTTTTACAGAAATCTGACTTGGATATAGCAGCTGTGTCACTGGTGTCTAACTTTTGCCACAAGTTTGTTAACAAATTTGCAGGTGGAGATGGATGCAAGATTTCCAAAGAGCAGCACGCAGGTGGGAACAGCATCTTTAGGTTCTTGGTCTTGATAACCTCACATTCCTATCTTCTGAAGAACAAGAAATGTATGGTTATAACCAGATACAAATTCTTTATGATCATTTTGGTCAGGAGAAGAAGTCAGAAGAAGCTATCAGTCCCCCTTTTGTGTGACCCACAACATGCTTTGACAGCGTGGTCTCTTGCTAAGACTATCATTAAAAGAGAAATGTACAGTAGAGACAAAATGTGTGGACTCGGGCAGATTGTACATCAACATCATACAGATGCATTTCCAGATCTTAAGTTAGCATCAGTGGTCATGGTTATCCCACACCAAACCGCTGACTGAGAGAGAGAGAATTCATCAAATTCGAAACAAAACAGCAGGAAGAAGCAGTCTAGAAGAAAGGGTTTTCAATAGACCCATGATGATTATAATTCAAGGACCTCGCGAGACTTAAACTATAACAAGGCATTGGTAGAGTGGAGGATGAGGAAAGACAGGAGGCTATTTAGGAAATATTGATAATATTTGCAGAATAATGCAGTCACTTTTAACAGTCTGGATGTAGATCTCAGATGTATATGTGTTCCAGTTTAGAGTTAACATTTATAGAAACTATATATACTTTCCCTAATTCATTTTGAGCAGTGTATTTTTCCTTAATAATTATGTTTGTCATCCATGAAAGGAAAATGACCTCTTCTGATATTTCTTAGTATGGATTTGTAACCAATCAGAATTAAGCATGTGACACGCAGGAAGTACATGACACTGATTTTTAAGATTGGCCAGAGGAGTGACACTATTCACAGTCTATGGTTGGATTCTTAAATGGTTAGTGTGTAGATAATGTTATTAGAAAACATAAGACTTTGATTTCAGTTTTAAGTGTTTTACTATAATATACAGAAGACATGATATGCTTTTAATGCACTTGTTGTACTTGCTATTGCTCTTTTTGAATGCATTGAGGTTTTTTTAATACCATACTGGAAGCCCCCTCCCCCCCTTTTTTTTCTTCTTCAGATTCAGCGGGGGAAAGTACCCACTATTATAAAATCCTAGATGCAACCCTGCAAAATTTCAGTAAAGAAAATTGCTGGATAATTTAGTGATTATTACAGGATTTTGGGAGATTTTGATGTTTATTATAGTGAGATCGACAAGAATTTCTGTAATTTTTAGCACAATTAGGACTATTATCATTTCATAGCTTATTAGATGATATAATTGTATTTTATTTAGGATCCAATATAATTTGTATTTCCATGAGAATGAATGTGATTTTGTTCCCAAGTTGTTATACTGTAATTTTTTTGGGTATTGTTTAGTTATGTGACTTTATACACAGATCTTCAGCTCACACTTCAGTCTGTACTTTATAAACTTGATTAGTCATTGATTTGTCAATAAAAACGGAATCTGTTTTATGATATTCAGCTTGTGGACACAACTGTGGAGATAGCCAACAAGGTTGGAGCTGCTGAAATCATTGGTCGTATTGTGGACGACTTGAAGGATGAGGCTGAACAGTACAGAAAGATGGTGATGGAGACAATTGAAAAAATTATGGGCAATCTCGGAGCAGCTGATATTGACTCCCGCCTGGAAGAACAGCTGATTGACGGCATTTTGTATGCCTTCCAGGAACAGACCACAGAGGTTTGTGCACAACTTTAATGCAATAATAAGTCTTTCCCACATGATAAATATCAGCTCATTTCATCACTTGTAGCCTTTGGGGTGGTTAATTAAACTGTAGCCTGATGTGAGTAGTTGCATTATTTTGCATAATGTTTTCTGGTGTACCAAATTTGACAAAGAAGAAAGGGTGGATTTGATATCCCTTTAGCATAGTCGGATTTTAAGATTCCATCCCTAGGCAGTAAAAAAAAATATTTCAATGGAAAAATTTTGTATTTGTTTTAAGCCTGCTATAGCCAGTGTTAAAATGAAAATATATTCTCTGTTAGCCTAGAAGATATTTCATACCAAGGCATTTAAGTGAT
Organism: Unio delphinus; assembly: GCA_029339505.1. Taxonomy (NCBI): domain Eukaryota; kingdom Metazoa; phylum Mollusca; class Bivalvia; order Unionida; family Unionidae; genus Unio; species Unio delphinus. The sequence goes on along the minus strand of JAQISU010000035.1, from coordinate 12,974,151 downwards.
TTTTTGTTGACAGGATGTGGTGATGCTGAATGGTTTTGGTACAGTTGTAAATGCCCTTGGGAAGAGAGTGAAGCCCTACCTTCCTCAGATTTGTGGTACTATTCTCTGGCGTCTCAACAACAAATCTGCCAAAGTCAGACAACAGGCAGCCGATCTCATTTCCAGAATCGCTATCGTTATGAAAACCTGCCAAGAGGTAAGATTTTTGTTGTTGTTGCCTGTATAGGAAGTTGGCTAAACATTGATATCCATTCCTAATAGTATCCACATAGACATGATCTTAACAGTAGGATTTTTGTAAAATGGTGTGAAATGTATAAAATGGGAAGGCATGCCATGTAACATTTCTTGGTGTGAAAGAGAGTCTTTTGTCACTTTCTGGATGTAACAACACGTTAAGACTTTGTGCTAATGTAAAGTGCTGAAGAAGGAATGGCATATTACAGCATTGTTTGCAGGTGGCAGATAATGTGTAGAGGGTTGGTAAGTCATAGATTCAGACCATATAGCAATATTTCATTGTCTATGTACGAGTTGTTGATTCAGACCATATAGCAATATTTCATTGTCTATGTACGAGTCATTGATTCAGACTATATAGCAATATTTCATTGTCTCTGTACGAGTCATTGATTCAGACCATATAGCAATATTTCATTGTCTATGTACGAGTCATTGATTCAGACTATATAGCAATATCTCATCCTGTCTATGTACGAGTCATTCATTTAGATCATATAGCAATATTTCATCCTGTCTGTGTGTCTATGTATGAGTCTTTCATTCAGACCTTATAGCAATATTTCATCCTGTCTATGTAAGAGTCATTCATTCAGAATATATAGCAGCAATATTACATCCTGTCTGTGTGTTTATGTACGAGTCATTCATTTAGACCATATAGCAATATTTTATCCTGTGTCTATGTATGAGTCGTTCATTCAGACCATTTAGCAATATTTCATCCTGTCTGTGTTTATGTACGAGTCATTTATTCAGACCATATAGCAATATTTCATCCTGTCTGTGTATGAGTCATTCATTCAGACCATATGCAATATTTCATTGTCTATACACAAGTCATTGATTCAGACCGTATAGCAATATTTCATTGTCTATACACAAGTCATTGATTCATACCGTATAGCAATATTTCATTGTCTATGTACGAATCATTGATTCAGACCATATAGTAATATTTCATTGTAAATGTACGAGTCTTTGATTCAGACCATATAGCAATATTTCATTGTCTATGTACGAATCATTGATTCAGACCATATAGTAATATTTCATTGTAAATGTACGAGTCTTTGATTCAGACCATATAGCAATATTTCATTGTCTATGTACGCGTCATTCATTTAGACCATATAGCAATATTTCATTGTCAGTGTGTCTTTGATTCAGACCATATAGCAATATTTCATCGTCTGTGTACGAGTCATTCATTCAGACCATATATATTTCATCCTGTCTGTGTGTCCATGTACGAGTCATTCATTTAGACCATATAGCAATATTTCATTGTCTATGTATGAGTCGTTGATTCAGACCATATAGTAATATTTTATTGTTTATGTATGAGTAATTCATTCAGACCATATATAAATATTTCATCCTGTCTATGTATATGTCGTTCATTCAGACCATATAGCAATATTTCATTGTCAATGTATGTCATTCATTCAGACCATATAGTAATATTTCATCCTGTCTATGTACGAGTCATTGATTCAGACGATATAGCAATATCTCATCCTGTCTATGTACGAGTCATTTATTCAAACCATATACATGTAGCAATATTTCATTGCCAATGTACGAGTCATTCATTCAGACCATATAGTAATATTTCATCCTGTCTATGTAAGAGTCATTGATTCAGACCATAAAGCAATATTTCATCCTGTCTGTGTGTCTATGTACGAGTCATTCATTTTGACCATATAGCAATATTTCATTGTCAATATTAGTCTTTCATTCAGATCATGTAGCAATATTTCATTATATAAGTAAGAGTCATTCATTCAGACCATATAGTAATATTTAATTCCATCTATATTATCTGTAATCAAGATGAACTTAAAAAATTTCCAAATAAACAAACAGGTTAAGAGACTGCCTCACTGTGTAAGTAGGGCCTATTCCTGAGGATTATATATACCAGTGTTTGTAAATTTTTTTGCCATGCTTGTATGGTTCATGATGCAATTCATGCCATTGAATTATAGATGTCTGGTAACGATATGTGAAATGTATGTTATATAGAGTTTCAATTGTTAGACTTGTACAATCTTGTATACTGATTGCTAGCTTGGATGCTATTTGATTGTGCTTTCGTGCCAATTGGCTTTGATTACACTAAGTGGAGATCTTTCTCTTCTCATCAATTTTCTTTGGATATACCAACTTAATACCAAGTCTGAAGAATATTGTGCAATATGAAGTGGAACTAATGAATGAACAATCTGATTTTTGGATAGCGCTTCCAAGAAATGCTCTGATTGATACTTTGCTTGTAATTTTTATAATCATCATTGTTTTGTTGGTAGCAATTCATTTTATTTGTGGTTTGATAACACCTCAAATATAATCAAACTCTGGCTGTCAGGATTCTGAAATTGATTTGTCTTTTTCAGTAGGCAACAAAAATAGAATTGAACAAATCTTTGTTTTGATTATCATGGTGGACAAGGTCAGCGCCCACATGGCTGTCAATGCCCAGATGGTATGCTTGTTGAAATATACAACTATCATGGTGGAGAAGGGCAGTGCCCACATGGCTATCAAATGCCCAGGTGGTATGCCTGTTGAAATATACAACTATCATGGTGGAGAAGGGCAGTACCCACATGGCTGTCTTGCACCTAGATGTTATGCCTGTTGACAATTATATGTATTGTATGCAGTAGGATGGTCTTGTATCTCAATAACATAACTACTGTTTATTGCTCCTTGTTTACTTTACATGTATAATTAACAAGTAATTTTTAAACTATGTGTTTTACAGGAAAAATTGATGGGCCACTTGGGTGTGGTATTGTATGAGTATCTTGGAGAAGAGTATCCAGAAGTGCTGGGCAGCATCCTTGGAGCCCTGAAGGGCATTGTCAACGTCATAGGAATGACCAAGATGACCCCACCAATCAAGGATCTACTCCCCAGGCTTACACCGATCCTTAAAAACAGGTCAGTTGTACTGACAGAATTGCTGCAAAACAATGCTTCAGATTTGACTATGAATTTTCAGAATGTAATATACTAATGCAGATCCCCAATTAATTTAATTTTAGTTTTAATAATTTGTCAGCATGGATACATTATGTCATTGTAATATTTGAACCCCCAGTTTCCATATACACTCATGAAATAATTGTATGCACCCGTATTGGCCAGAAGTGGAATATGTGGCAGAATTTTTTTTTTATCTGTATCTGTTTTTTTATTGAATGGTCCCAACTGTTTCTCCATTTTTTTTGGGTGTTGGCTCGTGTTTGTTGGATTAGAAGCATTGGTTTAGTTTTATATCAGCATTTCAAGAGAGCTTAAAATACTTGTATACACTTTATTATTGATTAAAAAAATAGAACAGGAAAGCATCAAAATAAACTAATCTAAAATGTAATTAAGTATAAATATTATAATAAATTGAACAGTAATACATTGAGTGAAATGTAATTAAGAAAATACAAAAATTATTGAACTAAACAGCAAGTACACTGATTGAAAACAGCTGGAGGTGATAGAGTCTGACCAAAAAATGGTATGTGATAGGAACGATGTCAGATGGTGAGGTCCAGCAAAAGTGGCAGTTTTATTGCACTAGATTTCTGGGATAGGGGCCCAGGCATTTGTTAAACCTTAGCTCTTAAATTATTATTATATTGATGCATTACTGGTGAGATCACGTTTGTTTAGCTTATTGATAAAAGTATTATAGCAAATTGATTGATTCATTTATAACATCGTATGTGTATTTACCTTCAGTTTGATAAGAATTTAATCACATTTTTTTAAAAATGTGTGTATTATTGCAAATTGTTAGAATTTTAAAATTGAATATATTATAGGTTAGAGTTCCACTCAGTGATCAGTCTTTGTTATAGATTCAGTTTAATAATTATTTGAATTTTGTTTGACCCTCCAGACATGAAAAAGTGCAGGAGAACTGTATTGACTTGGTTGGAAGAATTGCAGATAGAGGTGCAGAATATGTGTCAGCCCGAGAGTGGATGAGAATCTGTTTTGAGCTGTTAGAATTACTGAAAGCACACAAGAAAGCAATCAGAAGGGCTACTGTCAACACATTTGGCTACATTGCGAAAGCCATTGGGTAAATTGATTTCTATCATATCTACATGTACAGGGAGGCAAATACAATTATCCATATTTATGTCATGCCACATTCCGTTGATGACCATTTTCATTTAGTAGCTTGAATTGAAACCAGATTTAACATTGACTCTAGGTTAAAGAAAAACAAATTGATTGTGACAAACTTCTTTTATTACAAGTTAAATTTGTAGAGAGCAGTTTATCCGATGTAAGAGATAATTTCTCCTTTTCTTTTCCACAACTTTCACATTGTGTAGAATCTCATCATATTCACAAGACTCTACCTGTGATAGCAGTAATTGTTTTGTACCATGATGTTGCTAAGTCTATTTCAGCTATGCCAGAAATTGTCTGTCACTTGAAAGTTTTTCATAAATGCAAGTAAATTTTAATAAAATGTATTGATAATTTAGATGTATAATTTCTGATGATTTTATTCCATATGTGAAGGGAGGGACAGTATCTTTATAAAATTTTGCATCTCTCTAACAAATATAAAAATTGTGTTTCCATTGTGGAAAGATGGAGCTGCACACATCAGCAATCTTACAAACTGATTCTTTGTGTACGATCTAATTGTATGTTCATTATTGCGCATTCTGCAAGCAGAGATAGGTGTTGTATACTCTAATCAGCATGTACAGTGGTTATTCTCTTGTTTGCTTCATATCTCCTGAACCCTTTGAGATACCTGTATCAAAATGAATATCTTTTTATGTCAAGGCTAGACTTGTTCCCTGTAATGATTAGAGAAAGTTGGATTGGCATTTTAAATCCCCTTTTATGTTGCAAATTTTGACAATCTTGTTTGGTTAATATCTCCAAAAGTCATTTGAGATATTTTCATGAACTTGTTATGCATTTGTATTGCGACGAGTTTGTCCCTTACAAGGTTCAGATTTGTTAAAATTATCATCTCTTGTGTTGAATTGTATTCAGACTTTATATCTCTGTAACTGACTTTGGTTTCTTCACAAGACTTTTTATTCTCATGTAGCATTCCTAAGCAGTGTTAAAACAAATATGCTGTTTTAATCAGCAATCCAAAATAGTGTATTTTGGATTATCATACATGAAGATTTTATGGTGTTTGCTTAGGGGTCATGTTGTGGTGACCTATGCTATAAGCATTTCATACGAAATCACATCTTTATAAAGGATTATCTCAAGTTGAGAGATTTAGAAAAGCAATTGAGCTCTTTAGGGTTTGGAACTGCAGTTTGTGAAAGGTTCAAGTAAACCTTAAAAAGTTTTGAGTTGAACACAGTATTTACCGTTATCTTTGATCTTGATTAATACTTATAGACTTTTAAATGAATGTTTTTTTGTTACTCCTTACTGAAAACTGGTCCAACTTACTGAAAACTGATCCAACTTACTGACAACTGATCCAACTTACTGAAACAATCAACTACCTTACTTACTGATAGGGTCTTTTTATGGTAGGCAGGTCTGTAAAGATTCTCACATGTTAAATTTGTCAATGTTTCTTCTGAACCTTGAGGAAAACTTGAATGATTTTACATTGTGTGCATGATTTTCAGCATTTGTGTTTGCAGTGACCTTTTCTGCTTGGAGCAATATCTTCTCCCCTTCATATTCATCATCAAAATACCATGATACCAAAAAGATGAGAGACTGCAAGGAGATTTTTATGCAGTTGTCAGTCCTTAAATAAGGATGTAAACATTAAAAGCTGAGTACTACATCTGACAGGTATTTCCTGGAAACTAGGACAACTAAAAAAAAATTATTGTGAAAAGGTTGTCTTTATCTACAAGCTATTGAAACTAGAACATGAAATATATGGGAATAAAAGAAAACAATATTTGCAAAAATGTAACTTATTTAGCTTGTCAGTTTTATAGAGAAAAATTTTAACATTAACAATAACACTTGCCAGAAAAGATTCTGTTTTACCATGCATGTGTGTTTGTGTGTATATACACATACACACACTGGAATTCTTATTCAGCTTTAGTTTCTTGCTAATAGTAATTTGTTCCAAATTTATTTTTAGTCCCCACGATGTATTGGCCACTCTCCTCAACAATCTCAAAGTACAGGAACGTCAGAATCGTGTGTGTACAACGGTTGCCATAGCTATTGTTGCAGAGACCTGCTCACCTTTCACAGTACTACCAGCACTAATGAATGAATACCGTGTGCCAGAGCTGAATGTGCAAAATGGTGTTCTTAAATCTCTGTCCTTCATGTTTGAATATATTGGAGAAATGGGAAAGGATTATATCTATGCTGTTACTACACTGTTTGAGGATGCATTAATGGATAGGTGAGAAACTTTAATTTTAATTTTAGATGCTGGAGCTTTCATGTCTGAGTGGTTAAGGCATCCGAATTGTGACCAGATGAGTAGGTTTGATTCCCACCATCAGATTAGCCCCTTGCGGTTATTGTTGAGTGTTACTCTCTCTGCCTTTGTATATTACCTTCATGTATTAACCCAGATTATCCTGCTTTCCAATTTCAACTGCAGTGCCCGATTCCTGAGATGTAATTCTAAATACATTCACCATGTTTACAAAAAATATTTTGACATTGTTATTTCTCTGTAACATTGTTATTTCTCGTTTAAAGTATAAATCTACGTATCTCTGAAAAGATAAAAAAAGTTTAGACAGTGATATGTTTTGTTATAATTTATCACTGTACTTGCTCACAACTATATTTGAAATATGACTATATAAAAAAAAAACATTAAAAAACTTTGATGTTCAATGAATCTTTTTGTTCATGAAGATGAATGAAATAGCATATAAATAAAATAAAATTTCAAACACTTCAAATGTTATAAGGATTTATTGGCATAATAAAGTATTACGAGGTTGACTTGAGCACTTAAAGGATTTATTGGCATAATTACGCATTATGAGGTTGACTTGAGCACTCAAAGGATTTATTGGCATAATAACACATTATGAGGTAGACTTATGTATTGCAAACCCAGAGACTTCTTGTAGTAAGTGGATATTAACGATGATGATAAAATAAGTAATATTAATGCTTGCAATTTTGACAAATGTCTTTCTTATTTTGTAGAGATCTTGTGCATAGACAGACTTCGATGGCAGCAATACAACATATGGCACTGGGTGTGTATGGGTTTGGTTGTGAGGATGCCCTGATTCATCTGTTGAACTATGTATGGCCAAACATATTTGAAACCTCACCACATGTTGTACAAGCTTTTATGGGGGCTATGGAGGGTTTACGAGTGGGGCTCGGTCCTTCAAAGATATTACAGTATGCCTTGCAGGTAAGATGAGACAGCAGCTAATCAAAACTATTCATTTATTGAAGGGTATGGGGTTGGTAAGAGATTGTTTAGTAAACGGGTGAAATTTCATAAAACTGCATTATCATTTGGGACAATTTCTTGACAATTTTCTGTAAATTATTTTCATGCCAAATACTTGATTATCCAGAATCATTCATCATTAAAGTAAGTCATGTCAAATACTGGTTATGCAGTCATTCATCATTAAAGTAAGTCATGTCAAATACTGATTATGCCATCATTCATCAATAAAGTAAGTCATGTCAAATACTGATTATGCCATCATTCATCATTAAAGTAAGTCATGTCAAATACTGATTATGCAGTCATTCATCATCAAAGTAAGTCATCTCAAATACTGATTATGCAGACATTCATCATTAAAGCCAAGTCATCTCAAATAGTGATTATACCATAATTCATCATTAAAATAAGTCGTGTCAAACACTGATTATGCCATCATTCATCATTAAAGTAAGCCATATCAAATACTGATTATACAATCATTCATCATTAAAGTAAGTTATGTCAAATACTGATTATGCCATCATTCATCATTAAAATGTCATGTCAGATACTGATTATGCCATCATTCATCATTAAAATGTCATGTCAAATACTGATTATGCCATCATTCATCATTAAAGTAAGTCATGTCAAATACTGATTATGCAGACATTCATCATTAAAGTAAGTCATGTCAAATACTGATTATGCAATCATTCATCATTAAAGAAGTCATGTCAAATACTGATTATGCAGACATTCATCATTAATGTAAGTTTTGTCAAATACTGATTTTGCAATCATTCATCATTAAAGTAAGTCATGTCAAATACTGATTATTCAGACATTCAGCATCAAGATACTTTCATATCAAATACTGATTTTGCCATCATCAAATACAGATCACATATCCTCAGGATATGTCGGCTACTGTTCATACAAATTTCTTAAGACAAAGCAATTTTATTAATATCTTTCTTTCAGGGTCTTTTCCACCCAGCAAGAAAAGTGCGAGATGTGTATTGGAAGGTGTACAATACAGTGTATATTGGAGCTCAGGATGGTATGATACCCACATATCCAAGAGTACCTAATGATGCCAAGAACCAGTTTGTTAGATATGAGCTGGACTATGTCTTGTGATAGAATTATTATCTTTTCTACAGGTTAATAATTTAACGGTTTACCTGCCCAACAAATTTCAATATAAATGACAGTGTTCAAATAAAGTTGTTATGGACAGTATAAAGAATGCTATGGACAGTATAAAGAATGCTTGGGCAAAGTTGTGAATTTTGAGATCTTTTTGATCTACGTTTGGATGATATTCATATTTCTCTCATTTTGACCTATTCATTTCTTATTTTATTTTGTGCTTTTTTCCCCACATTTGGCAAGGTATCCAAGTAAAACTTTGGCAGAATGTGCTTTATTATTTTTCAAAATGGTAACAGGACAACTATATGCAAAGACTTATTGTTTGAATTCCAGGCAAGCATGAAATATTTCATTTTGATTAGACCATGTTACACAATTATGCAGAATAGAAGTAAATAAAATAGGTGTATTGGTTTATGAAACTTGATACTCATTAAAACAATGGTCTCTATATATATATTTTATTCCTTGATTTAGTTCACATTTTTATAATTTAACTTCTTTCATAATAGTCCTTTCAGTTGTATGATGCAAGCAAAAATAATTTAAGATGTCACATAAAAGTAAATGACCCAGCAATGGAGATACTAACATCTATGATTTCAGCCAAGATTTTTAATGCAAATCTGCATGCCAAATTACAATTCTTTTTCTATTGATTGTTTTGCACTGTAATTTTGCAGTAAATCAATGTTTTGAGGGGCAAAGATTTTCTTTTGGTATTAAAATGTGCTATCATTGTTTTCTGGTAACTGGTACAATGTTAATTACCATCCAACACAACTAGCAGTACCATCTACATATTTAAAGTCACATGAGAAAATTATAGCAGATTAAATAGCCACCAGAATTGGAGTCACAAATTAAACCTGTTTTAATTAAGAAAAAATCTATTGTATTTCATATATAATGTCCTGCCCAAAACTTGGAGAAGATTTCAAATTTAAAGGAAAATTGCAGCGGATTAAATATCCACCTGATTTAGAGTAAGAACCAAGACATGTTTTAATTTAGAATATTAGTCATCATATTTCATATTCTGTCCTGCCCAAAAGTTGGAGAATATTTCACATTTTATACGAAAATTGCAGCTGATTTTGAATAAGAACAGAGACCTGTTTTAATTTATAATATTAGTCCATTGTATTTCATTTGCTGTCCTACCCAAAACTTGGAGAATATTTCACATTTTAAAAGAAAATGGCATGAATTAAGCGCATGGAGAAAGTAGGATTCTGCCAGACACTTGAAAAATTTGTTCATTTACAGTTTTCAAACAATTAATGAATTTTAACATCACAGTTACAGTCTTGCTATCTGTTATGAGGAGGCATCAACAAGATGAAAATTTAGAACAATTTCGGGGTGGAGTTTACTTACTCACCCCCATCACATCCAACGGGTTTGGCTACCTGAAGCCACTATACAGTCTATCTGTTATTAGGAGGCAATCGACAAGATGAAAATGAGGACCACTTCTCTTCATGCATGGTGACATCTATATGACAGTGCAGTATGATGAATTAATGTAAATCACTAGATTAGTTTCTGTCAGTCAAAAATTATTAAAGAAATTGTGTAATAAGCAGCATATATATTCACTTGGCTCTAGCTCAAAATTTTTCAGAATTGCACTAAAAGTTTGGCATGGCTAATAGTTATTTTGTCTTGATTGCATTGTTATAGGTGACAGTTTTATCATGTTTAAACACATTAGAAATCTTAATTATTCATAAAATGTTTTATCCAATGTTTATAGATGGGCAGTCTTTTTTTTGGGAATTGGAGAAAGCAGTTTAGGTTTCTTTTAACAACAATAGCCATGGTTTTAAACTGCCATTCATTTCTCACTGTATATAATTTTCCATTTCTTTGTAGGAACATCAGTTGGTTATTACCTTTTTTTTAAGACGTGTTGGACTGAATCATATTTTTGGATTATGATAATAAGAATATAGCAATACTTATACAGTTTGGACCTAGTTAGAAGTTGAGAAATGCATCTCAGAGGCTAAATGTTTTTACAGTATACTCAGATACTTATATGGATCCACACAAAAAATGGGAAAGAGAAAAGGAAGCAAAATTCATCTAATTTTATCATTGTTTGAATCCAGTTCAAAATATATTCTGCTCTGGCTTTTTGTAAAGTCAATAAATCTGTTAATTTTGTAGTCTTGGTTTTATTGTGTTTCTTTTTAACACTTGGTCAATTTGCATCAAAGCTTTTCTTTTGTATATCCTTTATACAAAATTTGAAACTTGTTTTTTTTTTCTTCCATTCATAGAATTCATAAATGAGAGTGAGTGCATGCATGCCTTTGTGAATTTTGTAAACATTGAAAACATACCAAAATACAGAGTGAGTGCATGCCTTTGTGGATTTTGTATGCTTAAACATTGAAAACATACAGATGACAAATTCAAGTAAAAATACTTTTCAGAGATCGTCTTTCTTGTTCTGTGATTTATTTATTCAGTCGTATTAGTTGTGTTATGTAATTAAAATAGTATATGCTTTTGATGAGACCATTGATTTCTCAACCATTACCATTATAGCTTTCATTAATAGTTATTTATATAATTTGAAACATAATATTAACTAAAGCAGCAGAGAGGGTGAACAGACCACGATTTCAAGCAAAAATAATGCTTCCTACGAAACCTTATTTTAACCAAAAAAAATAAGTCTCCATTTAGCAAACGGAGACTTTACGATTTTTTAATCAATTTTGGTCGCAACGATGTGGTCATCCACCCTCTCTGCTGCTTAGTGATTTCAGTTCTGGGTTTACAAAAATAATAAATGATTTCAACCAAATATTTGATCGAGTCCGATACGATATCGTGTCCGAGGATCATGTAAATTTATTGTTACAAATCCATGTGGGGTTGACTGAGCATGACTAAAGAAATTTTTAAATTGATTGAAGTCCATATCGGAACACCATGTCTGCCAAATATTTCGTAGCGTATGTGTATCAACGCCGTTAAACACAGCAAGAATATTACAGTTATCTCTGATCACTTTTGGAATCTGAGTGTAGCATTGAGTGACATATATCACATCAGTGTTTTTGTGACGCCCCCGGGAAAATATTCTAGCTGGGTTTTTTTGATTGTCTAACATCACATCGTCGTATACGACTAAATTGTTAATACTCCCATCAAGGTCATCCACGGATGGCGCCTCGTCAATATCAGTTATAAAATCAATGGCGTTCTCACCCTTAATTTCTGATGCATTCTCGTTAAAATCTTTTAACACTTCATAGCATCGTTGATCATCTATGCTAGGAGCAATTAAATACAACTTATCCCACTTCATCCATCTCATTATTAAATTGAGCAATAATTGAGTCTTGCCGGATCCAGATGGCCCGATTATAATTGCTCGGATAGAGTTTGGTAGCGCTGCATGATGCTTAACTGGTTCTCTTATTTTAGTCGCTGAAAAATCAATTATATTCATATCTCTATACATAAATTATGGATCTATATTGTGTGAAGTGTAAAACGCGTACTAGCACAAATGATGTGACGACGGTTACAACTAAAAATAACAGATCAGCACTAACTGGTAGATGTGCAACATGTGGTATAAAAAAGTTTAGATTTATTTCTACAAAATCAAAGATTTTACAATCCGGAGATGTTTTAAAAAAAAACGAGGAGGTGATATCGCAGCCAAATTGGCAAAGCTCCCTGGAACCCCATGGGCAAAGTACCCCGGAGAAAAGCACCTTCCAGGATATAGCTACTGTGGTCCCGGAACACGATTAGATATCAGACTTGATGATCAAAATCAACCCCGATCCGGCGAGTATCCGATAAACGCTATTGATAAGGCGTGTCATGCTCATGATGTTGCATATAAAAGCAGCAATCTGCAAAACAGGCATCTCGCGGATGTGAAATTAATTCATGCGTTAAATGCTATTCCTGATAAATCCTTCAAAGAAAAATTGGCTTCATTTTTAATAAAATCGGCTATGAAAAGTAAATTGATGTTAGGTGCCGGTAATTAATAATATGGAATCAATTTATTATTCCCCAAGAGGATACTGGAGGGGTAAATCAGCAGTCCATAAACTCGCTAGCGCTGCAAAAGTGAAAAAAACTACAGCGGCGGATTGGTTATCCAAACAGGCACTATGGCAAATTTATCTACCACCACCTAAACAAATTCAATTCTCGCATTTTGATGTGACTGCTCCTAATGAAGTTCATCAGGCTGATATATTATTTCTGCCACATGATCGTGGTTACAAATACGCGTTAACCGTAGTTGATATTGCAAGTCGATACAAAGAAGCAGAACCGTTAAAAACAAAATCAGCCACTGAAGTTGCTTCTGCATTTGAAAGGATTTATCGACGAGGTCCTCTGCACTGGCCGAATCTATTGCAGGTTGATCCTGGCAAGGAATTTCAGGCTGCAGTTCTATCTACAATGAAAAATCATAATGTCACCATACGACGAGGGCATACTGCGCTACATCGCGATCAGGCCATTGTCGAACGATTTAATCGGACGATTGCTGAGCGGTTATTTGGATATCAATACGCAAAAGAATTCATTCAAGAAAAGCGATCCCGTGAATGGGTCAAAAGGTTACCAGCTGTGATTACTGCACTGAATAACGAGATTACTAGAACAATCAACATGAAACCTATCAACGCGATTAAAAAGAAGTCTATACCCGTACAACCACAAAAAGATTTCCCTAGAAACGCTAGCGTTTCCCAACCAATTCTTGGTAGTAGTGTCATTGTGAGGTACTTATACGAACCAGGAGAGCTTGAAGGGGGTAGAAAAAGGGCTACTGATCCTATTTGGAGCGTCACTACGCATAAGATATCTAGTATAACACGATCAACTGGTAGACCAGCAATCTATAAACTGGATTCAACTGCCCCTCAGCGGGGTTTTACTCGACAACAACTACAAGTGATTCCCGAGGATACTCAATTGCCACCGCATGGTCTTAACTAGCGCCTTTGCGTCTATTGCACTCAAGACAAGTCAACATCACATTATTTCTGACATGACCGAGATTGTTATTTTTTCTGTCTACGGTGAATTGGCGAGGATCCTTATCCGAATACTGCCAACGCATTATACAATTGCAACTCGCGCAGTGATTATTCTGTTGTTTCTTCAAAGTGATTATTAGTTCAGCATCAATATCAAATTCTCGTTTTTTTTTTGTCCTGTTGTTTGTAACCGGAGAGTTTTTTTTATTAATGATGCTAACATCAATATCACTTATTGTTGTGTCATTATCATCACCAATGATTTCATCATCGAGGACAATTCTTCGAAGCTGATTTATTCTTCGTACTCTGGATACTGCGAGATAGACTAAATTCGACCATTCGATGTGATTATCCACCATCCAAACAATTGTATTCGATATAGTCAATCCCTGTGAAGAGTGTATTGTTGCTGCGTACCCTAGCGTCCATGGGGATTTATTAGCACGCAATGCATTTTCCACGACGCCGATATCAACCAGCACAATATCATTTAATACGAGAATTTGTTTTTCACTCTGTCCTGGAATATCAACTTCAATATTCTGCTTTCGTGTATCCGAAGGCCTATAACACAACGGTACTGGAAGTGTTGCAAATTTTTCTTTATGCGTTTCAAATAACTTCATCTGAAGTGTGTCTCTGACTATTTTTCTACTTGCTACTATCAAATCATTTGGTCTCCACGTTTCCCAGAAATCATTCATGGGAGTTTCTGAAATTATTTCACGTGCTATTTCGCATTGGATTTTATCCGGTTGTAATCTAATCAGTGCTTTGAACTCGCGTAATTGTTCATCAAGTGATCTATGGTCGGTATTAATTTCTTCATAATAGTCTACAGAACCCTTTAGCCATTCATGTGGAGATCCACCGACAAATGGTGGTGGTTGGCCGTGATCCCCGCACATGACGACTTTTGTGTTTTTGTTTAACAACCACTCAAGAAATGTTTTTAATACATCTAATGACACTGTGCATATTTCATCCCAAATTATGATTTCAGGAATGAATTTATCACCCATACGCTCAGGAGTCCATTTGTCACCTTTCCATCGAAAAAAACTATGGTAAGTGCAAGCATTTACCCCTCGTTGTATCATCTCTCTGGCGAGTCTGTGAGTCGGTGTTAGCACAATCATGTTAGAAACGCTAGCGTTTCCACGACGATATAATTCAATTGCACGAGTTGTCTTTCCTGACCCACCACAACCGTTTAAATAAACTGTCTTGTATCTACATATTGGATCAGATACCGGTGGTGCATTAGAAAATTCTGATTGAATTTCAATACGGTTACAACAAAGATATTTATCATCCATGGCAACGTCTGCGGATTCACAATACTCTTGTAGCATCTCCTTTTTAAATCGCCAACGCCCCCACGCTTCCTCCGGATCTGTGAATGCCGCTACAGCTGATTTGTACTTATTGTGTATATACATCGAATCAGTGGCTACTCTAACCGCGGTATTAGGAAATCTATTTATCATCGAAAATAGATTAATGCAAGCATAGGCTAGCATTGAACTTCTCAAATGTGTGTACTGGGAATTATATCCATCACAGTAGGTAACAACCGTACCTAATTTCTCACCATTGGATAGAAAAGCATCCTTACGGGATACAAGTTTTCCCTGTTTCATTAAATCCGCTACAATAAAATCGTATTCAGCGACATCTATGATCAACCGCGAAGAGTATTTTGCGTTGTCGTATCGTCCACCCTGGGTAAATTTACCGATTATTCTTCTTCCGAGATCTTTTGCTTGTTCTTTTTTAATTTCAAATAACTTCTTAGACCAATTCATGATTTGTTCTTCTGGAAACTGTTTTCGTAGTTCGCTAATTATACGATCTAGATCGAGTTGTGGTAGCCAAACTTCTTTTTGAGCTCGATAGCATATAATAGCTTCGGAAACAATCAACGATATCAGCATGCCACAATCAATCATATATCTCAATAGCACTATTGGCATCCAGTGTTTTTCAGATAGGTGTCTACCGAGCCAAACATAACTACACGGATGTAACCCTGTAGCGAGTTCAAATGATATCACACGAGCGAATCCGGTTAAATCAAAATCAGGCAATGGTCCATTAATCGCAACACGAGTCATTTCATGCGTGGGGTGTCCAAATCGTTTGAAGTATTCAGCGCATTCCCCATACCCGAGAAAACTTCCAGGATAACACGCGGATATATCAATTGAAATCATACCGTCACGATGGTATTTTGTATTCCACAGTCCTCCATGACCAAATTCGATGCAACTCAATTTAACGTGCTCGAGAAAATCACTTCGTGTTGGACGCCATGAGTTTTTTTCTCTTGCGAAGTGAGCTACCACTGATGGAATAGTAAAACTATCCGTCAATAGTTTTTCATGGGAACTCTCCGGTGAAAAATCATTAGCGATTTTTCTCATTCTGTTATCTAATTCTTCAACGCGATATAATTCACCATTTGGTCTTACAAATTGATCAAATCCTGATTCGGAACCAGCACTACTAAGTAACCACACTGACACAGGATCATCTTTACACAACGCATGAATAGCATCAAATAATTTCTCTTCATAGAAAACATCCCCGGAAAATTCCCCGGAAAATTCCGGGGGGATATATCTCACGGCTCTATCTCGTGGAAATATTGTTACTGCAGGTGTCCACGCGTGTTCGTTATGATCAATAATTTGTATTGGAGCCCCTCGCGATTGATATTTCGGTTCGTATAATACTTCTCCGGTTATTGTTGTTACTGATATTGGGAATTTTAATGATGCTTCTAATTTAGCTATATCAGAAATCTTTGCACCGTGCTGTTTCACTGTCAGTTCCCATTCGGTTATTTTCCTACGTCGCAGATCAGTTAGTTTATTTCCTCGGGATGCATTTGTGAAGTGTTCCATTACCCGTGTTGCTACACAATTGAGCCTTGACGAAGTCAACGGTGAATATTTCATAGGAGCTAGTTTGCAATATCGGGTTTATCATTTAGCGGATATATCCCATAAACCATTGCTGTTACGGGATAAGATCTTTCGTAGTATGGTTTGTCAATTCCAGTTAGAATTCCTGGTTTGGAATCTTAACTTACAATGACAGTTTTTTTATCCTTGAGGATTGGTTCAAATTTATCCCTAATAATCCATTTGCCTTCGACTTCAATAATGAATTTTATTCTGAAAAAATACTTCTGATTGGAATTGCTTTGTTGGGAATTGCTTTGCTTGAAATCCTTTGGATTTCCACCTTTGGATTTCCATCTTTGAATTTCCCCTTTGGATGGAAATTGCTTTGCAATTTCACCAAGGTGTGAAATTATCTCAGCTGCTCTTTTATCGTTCATAGTAGCATCGATGATGGGTACATTGACATCTTCATCAATAATTCGAAATGTCGACCAACAGTATGCTGCACCGTCTCGGTAGAATTCATTAAAACACTCCCTGATTTTACCGAGTATAGTTCTATCACCGATTAGACGTTTTGGTGTATCAGAGACTCTATCGAGATTGAATTTAGTATTTCTCCAAGGCTTAATTTTCGATAATCTTTGGAACTCCCTATCAAGATTGAATTTAGTATTTCTCCAAGGCTTAATTTTCGATAATCTTTGGAACTCCCTATCAAGATTTAATTTAGTATTTTTCCAAGGTTTGATTTTCGATAATCTTTGGAACTCCCTATCAAGATTGAATTTAGTATTTTTCCAGGGCTTAATTTTCGATAATCTCTTGAACTCCTCCATGTTATAATTAAAACAAGTATTTAAATAGAAAAATATAGTATAATGAATCACTGCAAGTGGCTAATGATTGGATCTACAACCCCGTGTAACAAATCATGCAGAAGCGAATTCTGTGGGTATCATATGCAAAGCGTGAGAAACGGTTCAAAAGGCCCTCTCCCATGCCTCCAATGTGGGGTGGGTGTTAGAGGAAAATCGCAATTATGCCTTGCTTGTGGGGGTAAACGATACAGGGAACTAAAACGCTACTATGACAAACGAATCATTGACTCCGTCATCCTTGATAAAATCAAGGACAAAGTCATAAAAACCCCTCAAGATTATATCCAGAGATTTATAATTAAAGCAGATAATAAATTAGACAAGTAGTATTATTATACAAATGAGCCAAGATTTCAGACCTCACCCAGTGCTTGCTAATTACGAAGCCTCTAGTGATGGTGTTGTCAGGCACCGCAGACTCAAAGAACCGGTTGGGTATCTGAATAATATGGGATATTTGATGTTTTCAGCTGGGAGGAAGAAGTATCTCTGTCACAGAGCCATCTATGAAGCATTTTACGGATTAATCGAAGACGGTCTTGTGATTGATCACATAAATGGCGTGAAGACTGATAATTGTCTTGGGAATCTTCAAGCCGTCTCGCAGCGCGATAACCTTTTAAAAAGCAACGCTGGTAAGCACGCAAAACATCCCAAGGGTGTGAAATCGTTTGATTTAGAAAATAATGAAGAGAGAAGCTTTCAGTCGATAAATGCGGCTGGAAAATATTTCGATATTTGTAGTACTTCAATTCGATTTGTTGCTGAAAAAATCATTAAAACATCTCTGTCTAAAAAAAATGGTCATAAAATAAAGTTCGTATACACTGAAACTATTTAAGGGAGATAAATCCTTTATGGATAAATCCGCACTACAATTCACACTCTACCTACTAAGTTCCCTTGTATTATGACGTCAAAGGAATTTGTCGCCTGCTATATTACCTGTACTTGACTAGGCGCGCCCACGTGAATGTAATGGAGATATAATGCATGAGTTTTCGATAGAGAATAAAACTTTTTATTGTCGCTTGTGTCCGCCTCAGCCAAACCAACATGGCAACCCATGCTATCGCATTCTCGGTAGCGTGGGTTGGTGTTTTTTCTAACTCATGCAACCATGAATTCGATTTCATGGGTTGCCATGTTGGTTTGGTTTACCACGCCCACATCATACCATCATCGTTCCATTGAATTATAATCCATCCTTAATTAAGTTAATTAAGTACATGTTATGCCTAAAATTTGCCACAACACTCGAGTGGAAATATATGGCATTGTGCCGTCCATGTTGTGACGTTATACCTCAAGCATATCTTCTGGGCGGTCTAAGATGGCGTTTGCCACCTTAAGCCTCCCGCCGGAGATGTATGTTTCGGGTCCCCTTGGGCTTACTTGGATGCGAAGGCACCCAAGGAGTTCCAAAGATGTGTTGTCATATATGTTTTTTTTTATTAATTAGAGATACAGTATACTATATTTATAAATAAAAATAAATATAAATAATGGATATCAATGATGTAAATGCTATAATTGCTGAAATCTCAAATTTAAATAATAAAGGGGTATTATTATCTGAAAGTCTCGACGTTGACAAGATTACCTCGGAATATGAAGATATTGAATATCTGTCTAGTAAGGGTCGTTATGTTTTACCTAGGATGTACAGGCTCGTGAAAGGAATTCAAAAATCCCTCAATGGTTGTTTGTACGGTAACGACATTAATTTATTTATAACGCTATTTAGCACCGTTGAAGCAATACGTCAAAAGCTTGGTCAAGAATATCAAAAACGAGCTGAAATTGGTTCTAAAGTTCGTGATCTTAGAAAAATGTTAAACGAAGAGCGACCCGTATCTTAACCACGTGGGTGTTACTAAAAAAAAATAATAGGCTTTCGTAAATAATTTAAATAATTTATTTATTTTTTTTTTTTTAGCGTTTTTTGTAACACTTGTTACATAGGATTTTCTCCTGAAAGGATACTCATCAGTCTGGACTTGCTCATGCAGTTATGTGCATAATGGATGATCTGGTCGTAGTAGCAAGTAATCACCGCGACGCCTCCATTTTCACGTAATTGTTCTTGTTGCCGCGTCGTTAACACAAATCGTTCATCGCCATTCTCAGATATTACAATTCTGAAATCCCCAGCGATGTTATTTCTGAAACACTCGCGGATAGCGTCGTACAGTTTAACCCTGTCGAAGATGAATACGTTAGCTTGATGGTACATTATTTAATAACTAAGTTATTTAATAACTAAGCTTTTAATTATGATGGAAACCCTCCGGATTTCACATTTGAAAATTTAGTTCACAAACAATATATGGTTGGTGAATCGCTTACAACTAAATTAGCCCGAGAGCGGCTAGCAGCAATTAAAAAGTTTATACCGGTTCGAGACAGACTTCGCGAGAAACTTCAACAACGACAACAAGCGCAGACTGACTTTTCTGTGTCAAGTGAACAACTGTTTACTCCGATAACAAGTGCGACCAAAGATGTGAAAACAGCAACTGGACGAGCAATATACGGAGATATTCCTAAGGAAGGCAAGCGACGAGAAGTGCCTGTTCTTGGTGTGCTTGAAAAGATAGCAGCAGAGACCGGACAAACACGCGCAGGGATACAACAGTTATCCAGTGATATAAAAACTCAACAAGAGTATGAACAACTAGCTGATATTGATGATTCCGCACCTGAACCACAACCTGTTGATGTCGTCACCCCAAGAGGTGTTTCCTTTATAGACAAACTCACCGAAGGAGCTATAAAGGAAATCAAACGACCTCAATTAATAAAACCCAAAGATTATACGACTTTTGGTGATTTTGCCGCCCAAAGCTTTCATTCGAGAAAAGACTTTTTAAAAGACGAGTATAAAAACAGTAGAATAAGCCGAGATGAATGGGCTGATTGGTTGTATAAAACGAATAAGGGGGTTGGCCGTTTAAATAAAAGAGAATTGGGATATAAAGAATTTAGAAGGGGAATTGAAGAGTATGATGAAACTGGTACAACTGAGAAAACAAGCGGAAAAGGATATTCGATTAAAAATCCAAAGGATGTCTTTGACTCTACCGTGACATGCCCTGGTAACATTCTCAGTGATATATCACGGTTAGAGGTTCTCATCGGAGGGAAACGAGCCGGAAATAACTCCGTCGAGATAATTAACGAGGCCGCTGATATCTGTAGACGATTATTTGCTGGTGGTATCATGGACATTAATGTATATCGAGAACTTATTGCTGAATTAGTTGAAAATCACAACGATGAAAATCTTATGGATGTAAGCGATTGATCACTAATTGAAAAACTACTAGTTTTATAACAAGATGATTATGCACTATAACCATGATAAACCCGTAAGCGTCTACGTGGTGAACTCACGATTGCCTGTTTATCGCGCGTGGTACGGAGATGGTTTCGGCAATACCATTGCGGGGTTATTTACAAGAATGGCTCCCAAGGTGGCGCCGTTAGCTAAACAATTATCAATGAAAGCCATTGATGCTATCCGTGATAAGGGAATCAATTTCGTTGGAAATCTTGCTGGAAAGGCATTTTCTGCTGCGAAAGATAAAATAGCATCATTGGTGCGAAAGAAACCACGAATGACTTCGTCATCGATGACTTCGTCGGTGGTGAAACCACCAGTGCTGCCATCAACTACAGTGATGCCTGCAAAAATCAGCAAAGTAATAAATAACGCAGTGGAAGAAAAACTAGCGCAATTGACTTCGTCACAATTGACAGCTTCACCGGTAACAGATAGCGCTATCATGAACGCGATAGCAGGAAGTGGTTTGAAACAAAAAAGAAATTCGAAGAATTTTCAACGACGATGATTATAAAGAATTAAAACGCTAGCGTTAAACTCTTCGAGTTTCACAATTGAAAACGCTAGTAATGTTATAAATGTTTAAACGAACAGCTGATCCCGCGTTAGATATGGAAGCAAAGATGCGCAAAGATGATTCCGTCCGCGATTATCAATACTATTCCTATCATGCAATACAACCCGACCTACGATCGCGAATTGAACTAAAAGTTCAAGATACCAGTAAATACTTTTTACCATGTGAAGCATTTATTGAAGTAGAAGGAAAACTTGTAACAAATGTTGCAGCTGATACCCCATATGCAAATGATTCAAATATCCGAGTTGGTTTCGTCAACAATGGTATAATGGCGTTATTTGAAAGTGCAAGATATCTCATTGATGGAAAAGAAATTGAATCAATAGACCGCGAGGTTGATGTTGCAACAACAATAATCGGACTAGCAAGATACTCCGATGATTATACAAGATCGGCTGGTCCATCTATGATGTTTGCAAAGGATACCTCTGATAACGCTGACCACCTTCAATACATTAAAGTGTTAACACCGCAAGACACTTCAGTTGATAATCAACGAGAAGCAACTAATCCAGAACGTCGAGCTAGACCCGGAGCTGCGTTTGATATTCTCGGAGGCGTTAATGGTAATTTCAATTTAGGATTTGCAACACGAAAATTAGCATTGGAAGGACAAGAGAAAAAGTTTTCATGTGCGATTCCACTCCATCACATATTTGGATTCTGCAGAAATGTCAGAAAAGTAATCTATGGAGCCAAACACACAATCGCATTAGTGCGAAAAGGCAATGACAATGATGCAATTTGGCGTACTGGTGCCGATGAAGGTAAAGTTGTTTTGAGTAAAATAGTATTATGGATGCCAGTAATGACTCCATCAATTACCACGGAAGAGCGGCTACTTTCATTTATGGAAACCGGTGGTAAATCATTGCTAAGTTGGCTTACAACAACGACTGATGCTAAAGAGGATAATGTTAATGGTACATTTACATGGCACCTGGCATCAAAACAAGGCGTTTCAGCTCCACGTCATATATTTATAGCGCTGCAGAATCGGAATCGATTAGGTTCCCAAGAACGCAGTCATATGATATTTGATCGGTTAGGGGTAAGTGAGGTTTCACTGAGAATAAACGGACAACAAGAACCATCTGAGGATATACAGCTTAATTACGGAAACAACCAAATAGCACGTGTGTATCATCGGATGCTGTCATATATGGGTCGTGATCAAAATGTTGATACTGGTTTGCAAATATCTCAGCTCGATTTTAAGAACTTGTATCCAATTTATTACTTTTCACTGGAACATCTTGATTTAACAAGGCAATCCGTTGTTGATATACATTTTAGGGCTCGTATAGATCATGGTGGTGTTGATTATAGAGCGGTTGCTGTTATTCTCAGCGACAAATCAATGTTGTTAGAAGGGGCTGGCGGACGAATGAGACTTGTTGATGCACCAGTGGAAAATCTGTAAATGTAAATGAAACTTGAAAAGTTTCCATAGGATTTCCCCAATTAGATCAATTGAAAGCATAAATGTGTTTTACAATAAAATGCCATATAGTGTTGTTAGTGTCAAGCTGACTGATGGTCAGGTCAAGAAATTAAAATCAAAATCCGCTAAGGAATGTGGAACAACAATAACGTTAAAACCAGCGCAGATGTCCGGAGGTACACATAAAATATCATTAACGGATCGTCAAATAAAACATTTCAATGATGCAATGAAAAATAAGCGAGGAGTTCAAATAGAATTTTCGAAAGCTGCAGTCGCGAACATGATAAAATCAGGTGGTATATTTCCATTGTTAGCCGCAATACCAGCATTGATTGCAGCGGCTGCCCCAGCGGTGGCGAAGGCGGCAGCGTTGGGAGCCGTTGGGACCGCAGCAGGGATGGCGTTGAAAAAGGCAACTGGTGGATCCACTCGTGGATCTGGGTATAAAAAAAAGGGAAAGGGGTTGTACCTACCAGGAACCCCGTATTCATGGTACAGCGGCAAATCCGTGAACGGATCGGGTCTAAGAAAAATACCAGGAACGGTTTATTAGTTGAAAAATCTTCGATTTCCGAACCTATGGTTGAGGAACCTATAGTTGAGGAACCTATGGTTCCTATGTCCAATTTTGATTTGATTGATGCTGCTAAAAAACTAGCGATAAAAAACTTCAGAGGGGTTTTTATGAGAGATCAATTACCGAGAAAACCAAATAACGTTGAAACCGGTATCATCAATCTTGATAACAGCAGCGGATCGGGAACTCACTGGGTTGCATACGCGATTGATCCACGTGGGATTGTCTATTTCGATTCATATGGGTTAGCTCCGCCAAGCGAGTTTATGCGGTATATAAATTCCTCGATGAAACTCAAAGGGTTTCCGATTTTTTATTCCACGCTGCCAACACAACAATTAAATGATCCACCGATATGCGGCCGTGAAGTATTAAATGTCCTCGCAGAGATTTCATTAAAATCCTTTGGATCTCCGTGGAAACCACCTCATATTATTGTAAACGAATACACGAGTGGGAAATTACAAGGATGAATAAATTGAAAACACAAGTTACGCTAACAATAATGATCGATATTTGGGGACAACCTCTGTCAATGTTGGAACCCACCGAGGAAACATCTGCGGGTTCTATCGAGGATGTAAAAAAAATAATAGAAGATGAAATCGCTGAGACGTTAAATTTAACAAGTGTTGACCCGAACGAAATAGTTGTATTTCAAGATCGCCAGGGTAAATTGAAAAGCAGTAATATATCCGTGAATGACATTTTGATACGGCATCGCGCTGCCGCTGAAAACTCTATTGCACTGTATTCCAACGATGGACAACTTAAACCAGGCGCACTTGTGTCTACGATCACCGACGCGATTGCTATCAACGAACGTGAGCTGAATGATTTTATACGAGGTTATAATAGTTTTCGCAAAAATGTCGTACATAAATTCTTTGGAACACCGCTTGTGGTTGGCATGACTCTCGCTGAAATTAAAAACTATCTATCGCTATTCTTCGCTAACAAGGACGCGGGAAGGATGATGAATGAAAATGAAATCAAGGCAAATTATCTCGAGATTTCTAAACTAATAGAAGATCAAAAACCCACTAACGACGTCATTGTTAGATTTTTTGGATCCCCACCTGTGGCAGACTCGACTCTCGCTGAAATCAGTGAGTTTATCGGCAAGCACACTCACAATGCCTACATCGCTAATAATTTCTTTGGTGTCCCAGCTACATCTACAATGACTCTCAAAGATATTAATATGTTTATGGTGAGACAAACAACACTTAATACCATCGTGGATAAATTTTTAGGGAGAACACCTGTGTCTGAAACCACATCGTTGACAGGTCCAACCCTCGCTGAAGTTAAAAAAGCTATTGACGAACAAAAGCTCACAAATGAAATGGTTAATAAGTTCTTTGAGGGCAGTAGCCTCCAAGATATCACGACGAAATTTTCTAACATCGACAACCATATTAAAACCCAAGCACTGATTAGAATCAACGAACTTCTGGTTTCATTCTTTTCTAACAAGGAGGAGAGTGGAAAAACAATAGATCCTACCAAAATCAGGGTAAATTATCTCGATATTTCCGACGATCTTCTTAAACTAAAAGAAAATCAAAAACCAGTCAATGACATTGTTAATAAGTTCTTTGGATTCCCACTTGTGGCAGTCATGACTCTCGCTGAGATTAGCGCGGCTATCAATAGGATAAAAATTCCACATAGTGTAAGCGTCAATAACATCGTGTACACGGTTGATAGTGGGACTTTTGATTGGATCCGGGGAAATGATAATTATCTTTATGTTGGCCACAGACATACTAGTGTACCAGGCTGCTACCGACTTACAATAATACATCACCGTAAATTTAATTTGGAATTCAGTAATTGGGGTATCACCGGTGTTAACACGCTGACATATATACAAGAGAAAGTACCAAAACCTCCACCTTCTATACCAATCCCATTTCCGATTACTATAAAGAATTCCGACGAGTCTGTGATTAGGGAGTCACTACCCTGGATAATAGAATTTGTATCCGGTGTCCCCTCATCAGATCCTAAAACCAGGTCAATAATAGGATAATTGAAAGGAAAATCCTTCGGATTTCACAATTGAAAACGCTAGCGTTTTTAAAATAACAATGATTTCATCAACGCAATGTCGCTATGATCAGGTCAGAGAATTTCAGAATAGACTCAAAACCCTCACTGAGGAGTATCAAATAAAAATAAAAAAATACCGACGAAGAATCACCGCAATTGATGTTATTATATACTCGGTGTCAAGCGTTCTCACTGGCGCCGGAATAATACTTGCATCGGTTACAATGATTGCCCCGGTCGTAGTTCCAATTTGCATTTCTGCGGTGGCTACAATCGGGGGTATATCAACCGGGATAGCAAAAAAGATATCATCATGCAGCCAGAGTAAACTGCAGAATTACTTACTTCAATTTCATATTGCATCAACCGCATATTCGCAGTTATCCTCGATGATATCGTCGTCACTCGATGATACAATTATATCAGATAGTGAGTTCTCAGCGATGGTCAGTATTTTTGATTCCGCGATATCGAAATTAGAGCGACAACATGAATATAATAACAATGACATCACCGATGGAATCAGAAAACACGAACCCAAAAAAACAAAAAAAGATCTCAATAATATCAACATTACCAGATTGTGAGTTCTCAGTGATGGTCAGTATTTATGATTCCTCGATACCAAAATTAGAAATAAATCATGAGTATAGCAACGATGACGACACCGATGGAATTACTTCAACGAGTAGTGGAGAACACGAACCCAGTACAAACGAGTATGATATCAATAACATCAACGAATCCAGAATTCAGTGTGAATTTCCCCTCTCCGGTCCCAGTGAAGGCGATAGCGCTAGCAAAACTACGAGTGTATCACAGTTGGCCTAATATCAGATCGGTTGCATTTAGTGGTCAGCAACCCAATAACACACTGGTGTTCTCGTATAAGAATAAACCCGATGGTACTCCAGAGTGGGAAACTGTTTCGTTACCAACTGGGTCGTACCAAATTAAGCAAATCAATGCTGAAATTCAGCGTAGAATAAAATCAATCACTGGAAAAGAATCAAAAATAGCTATTAATCTTCATCAACCGACGCTCTCGTCGTCGATCGAAATAAGCACAGAGGGATACATTGTAGATATATATAACAGCTCGTTAAGAACAGTGTTAGGATGGCCTGAAAAACCACCGGAAAAATCCGCCACCGACTTAACCACGGACATACAATCATATCATGAAATCAATCCCAGTTATCGAGATAATTTATCTGATATAAGAAAAGGAAGAATCGCCGATAGATTTATATTTACCAACAAAGACACATTGCAATGGGATTTTATCATTAAAAGAACAACCGACTCATCTGTTACTATTTCATTTACGCTAACTGACGTCCGTGATTATTTTAATGAAATTAATCGATTACAACAAGCACAGCTAGAACAACTACGGAAAACAAAATCGCAAAAACACGTTGAAATAATAAATCAACTTATATCTGACATGAAATATATCTATGAACTAATTATTCAAACAATAATTAATGACAACAGCGACAATAAACAACGATTCCTAACCGATTACAATATCACAGAGGACAATCTGCGTAATTTCAAGTTTCCCAAATACAACGCTGATGAACTAGCAAGAATTGTTAAAACCGATATCAAGGCGCTACAAAAATCAGATTCAGCTGTCCTCTTCAAGTATAATAATGATCCAGATGGTGGCGGTAGGCATATTGCCCCTCATAATGTGAATATTTCAACGGTGATTGCGCTCAATTTAGTATGTGATGCAATTGAAGGAAGCTATCAAATTAATCTAGAGAAATCAAATCAAGCTCAGCAGGGATATATTCTTTATTCGTTTGCACCAACAGCTCCTCCAGGATTCCTAATTATTGAAAACCCAATTAATCCTGTCTACATGCGATGCCATAATAATTCGTTAACGAGAATTAATTTCAAACTCACCGACCAGTCAAATAATCTGATTGATTTACAAGAAGAGGTGTTAGCGATTAGTCTGTTTGTGAAATCCTAAATTGCTTTGCAATTTCAAAGGATTTTCGTCCTAAGAACTCGATCAAATCATTTATTATTTTTGTTAACCCAGAACTGAAATCACTAAGCAGCAGAGAGGGTGGATGACCACATCGTTGCGACCAAAATTGATTAAAAAATCGTAAAGTCTCCGTTTGCTAAATGGAGACTTATTTTTTTTGGTTAAAATAAGGTTTCGTAGGAAGCATTATTTTTGCTTGAAATCGTGGTCTGTTCACCCTCTCTGCTGCTACTAAATTTATAAATAATTTTCCTCAAATTGAGATTATGCATCATCTCATTTTTGGTATTGTTGACAGTTCTGGGAATTTGTAATGGGTAATGAATAATTTGCTTCCAAACAAATCAAAGGGACTTAAATCTTTATGACACAGTTCTTTATTATTTTCTAAAGTTTGAGTTATCCCCATACTAAGTAAACCAGTCGGCTGTTATTGCATCCTATTGTAGTTCTAACTTTATTCTTATATTTCTTCTGAAGATGTACACGCCAATGAAGAATATTACTTGCCATCAATAGAAAGCATAAATAATGCCTAAACAGAAAGTAAAATGTGTATTGACTTCATTCTCATGACTTTTGCATTGAATGCCAAGGAAAACCAGCTTGATTCAGCTGATTCTGGAGGTCTTTTTATTAAAAAAAACTCATTTGTACGGTAATCTTAAAAATCATTTGATTCAGATTTCAAGGAAATAAAAGATTTTTTAAAATATTTGTCATGTCCAAACTAGTGTCTAGGGAGCCATGGTAGCTCAGGTGGTAGAGGGTTAGACTTGTAATCTTGAGTCATGGGTTTGATAACCACCTAGATCAACCAGTCATCTTATTCTGTGTATACTTAAGAATAGCACCTGACTGCCATCTCCACAGCATGGTACGGCCAAACACGTGTTAAAAGTTCATCCTAAGAGCAACTAAGAAAACAACCAAGGAAGTGTATCTGAATTTGCAACTAAAGCACTGGATTTCATATCAGAAAAAATAAAGGATATCATTATGAGAAATTCTATTAGTGTGTTGATGCCAAAAACTAGATTAATTTTTAAAAAGCTGCCAATATTATGACATTAGTTAAATCCTTCAGTTTGATTAATACTCAAAAGAAACGTCACAATTTAAAACCAAACTGGATCAAGAAGTATCATTCTGAAAGAAAATCTGAGCTGTTTAGTGAAACCAGAAGCCTTTGGGTTGGACTCGCAATGCACCAGAAAATGAGAAATCTATTTTATTGGGCTTGTATGATAGTTCTATTTGGGTTTGCAGCATAAATATATAGCCCTATGCTAAATGTAAATTAATTGTTCAATAATTGAATTAATCTCAAGCTAGGAATGATGTAAATGAGCTGTACAATAATTGAAGCAATCTCTTGGGTCTATTATTGTAAATTAAATAATTGAATTAATTACAAGCCAGGATTGATGTAATTACAGCTGTCCATTAATTTATGAAATCTCAAAGGTCTGAAATTGTAAATTTAATAACTGAATTAATCTCGAGCTAGGATTGATGTAAATCAGCTGTCCAATAATTGAAGAAATCTCGGGGGGGGGGGGTCTGAAATTGTAAATTCAATAACTGAATTAATCTCAAGCTAAGATTGATGTAATACAGCTGTCCAATAATTGAAGCAATCTCAAGGGTCTGGAATTCAATAATTAGATTCAACAAGAGTCTAGATTAGTTTTAGTAGTGCATCCTAGTATTAAAAATTTTGAAACAACAAAATCATTACAGTAGGCCTGGAAATCTTAATTGAATGTAAAAATGTCAAATGTAAAATCATGAGAACAAGATTGGTGTTTACAAAGTCAACATTTGATCTTAAAGGTTTTATGATCTCCATGACACTTCCATATCTGACAGACGTCCATTGCAGATCATTCTCTGATGGATTTACAAGGTTTTATGATCTTCAAGATACTTCCAGATCCATCAGATGTCCATCCCAGATTATTCTCAAATGGCATTACAAAGTAACAAGGTATTTCCACGATACCTCTAGATCTGACAAACATCCATCACAGATCATTCTCTGATGGAATTATAAGGTTTTATTCTCTGATAGCATTACAAATAAACAAGGTATCTCCAAGATACCTCTAAATTATCCATCACACACCATGTGTTAATGGCATTATAGTTGGCCATTCAAAATGTAGCTGTAGACATTTTCAAAAGGTCTCACATGGTATATCTTAGAGTTGTTTACCTTACCAGCTGTAATGTCATTTGAGAATTCTGTTAAACATTCATGATCAACATCATGAAGACCCGAGTCCGCATATTGAGTCCATTAGCCCGGCATTGCTGTAAAATGCATGATCTTGATCTGGGATTGAAAAGAATTGATTGATTATATTGCATACTAAATTGTCTTGGATTAATAGCGATAATTACATTGGCTTAATAGTGATTTATCCAAAGTATGAAGAAAATCCATCTTAGAATTTGTGAAATAGAGCAACAACCAAAACATGAAAGAAAATAAGTTCCAGAAACTGCAAATTTTCAGTGACAGAAATTAGCTACATATATATTATTGTGGAATTTCGACCCTAGTGTTTTAAAGACTTTTTAGGAATTCTTTGTCTATTTTTTTATTATCCATTTATTCAGTTTAAACCATCTCAGATATTCCTGAGAAACTCCAAAATACCAAATTTGTAATTTTTTTAAATTTATATGTTAGAGGGGGCATGTTACCAGGTAAACACAGTACAAAATTCATTGCCTTTATAATAAATGGATAGATCATTTAACAAGTCTCAGATTCAGTGGAGACATTTTCATGTTATGTTTGCATAAAAATATATTTATTTGAAAAACCAATTTATTAACTTGGCATAATTCAAGGCATTCTTCAGATACAAACTGGGTTAGACAAAATATCATTTATACTTGTGTTGGTATGCTCATAAACCTTTACAGGTATAATGGGAGTCATGCCCTTTGACCTATTATGCCCTCAAACTCCATGTTGAAGTGTTAATTTGATTCAAGTAAATACAATGTCAGGTGCATAATATTTATATTTACAAGTCGGTGTTTGCACAAGCAAAATATAGACCCCTCCAGTGTCCTAGTGATTAGAGCATCCGCCTTGGATGTGGGAATCGATCCCCATCTGAGTCATACCAGAGACTTACAGAAATGGTACTAACAGCTGCCTTGCTTGGTACTCAGCATTAAGAGGTTAGTGGTAGGCCTGGTGTCAGTATATTGTGACTGGGTGGGATATCATGCTAAATATCTGTATCATGATACCCCTTTGCTAGACATCACTATAAACTGCCACACTGCAGACATCATAGCGATGACTGAAAAATTGTTAAGGCTACATTAGAAGTCTAAAGCACACACACAAGCACAATGAAGAACAAAATGAAGAGAGAACCTTTGGTCCAATGCCCCATTTCATTCAGAATAGATTTCTTATTGCAGGAAATGTTTTTGTAAAAACACTATGTCGGTGCCCTCATTTGCTGAAGAGTAGCGTGATAAGATTTGTTAAATTATGGTTGCCATGTTGAATCAGCACCATGTATTTTGTCCAAACCAGTTGCATACAATGTTTGAATGAAGTCCCGTGTCAATACAGTCAGGAGAAATAGCCATAAAAAGATGACTATGGTAGCCATTTTGAAAGTTTGATTAACTGTTGAATGTCAAAACTATCTTAGATATTCTTCAGCAATAACAGGATTTTCATTGTTCTGCAGCTGTAGCTGACAATGTTTATCAAACCTGTCACCATTTGCATTCAGAGCAACTAGACATCTATTGAAACTTGAATT
This sequence comes from Unio delphinus, assembly GCA_029339505.1. Taxonomy (NCBI): domain Eukaryota; kingdom Metazoa; phylum Mollusca; class Bivalvia; order Unionida; family Unionidae; genus Unio; species Unio delphinus. The sequence goes on along the minus strand of JAQISU010000035.1, from coordinate 12,942,694 downwards.
AAGTACTGAATACAAGATTTTCATATTGGGGATCAGACACTATTTTCATTAATAATGATATTTTAAGAATGCTACTGTCACGTGTTTTGAGTGAATGGCATAATTAAGACAAACAAGAAGTTGTTTAGTAAAAACCTGATGTTAATACAACTCTCCATTTAGGATAATAATATTTTCCAGATGGCTACTGTTTTGGCCACAGTGGACATCAGATGTTAATACAACTATCCATTTAGGATAATGATATTTTCCAGATGGCTCTGTTTTGGCCACAGTGGACATCAGATTGATAGTTTTTATTTTTGGCCAACTATACGTCTTTTTTGTAAAAACACTATGACAATCATTTTTCCTTCAGATGGATTAGCAATAACATTTTCAAGATGGCCACAGCCATATCAGATAGATGGGCAGTTATCATATGAAGTCTTTTAATAAACACCCAGGTCAATATGGCTATCGGAGCTCCCGAGTGGTCTAAAGTGCTCTGTGTTACGGATCACTGCCATCTCACCTCTACATGGGTTCGAGTCTCAGATTCGCAAAAATGTGGATATGTGAGAAGGACTGCCAATAGCTTCTCATGGGTCGGTTCATTCCGGTGATTTTCCTGGGTTCTTCCTCCACCATTATCACTGGCCGCCATGTATAGCCTATTACATGCTGAAAAATGGCATTAAACCCTACAACAACAATATGGCTGTCCATTCCAGAGGAGCCTGGATCAGATTTTCAGATAGCCACTGTAGTGACCATTATGGACTTAGGATTGGCACCATTTTCAACATCAAGATAAGTCTTTCAGATAAAATGCCATGTTGATATGAAAATCTATTCAAGAGAAGAAGTACTAAAATGATTTTCAAGATGGCCACTATACTGGGCATGCTGGGTGTTTCATTGCAATCCTTCTGCAGAGTAGCAACAACAGTCTTCAACTGTACATATGCAGGTGGGGGATTAAAAAAGTATGCATTTGTACAGGGATTGGGGAAGGAGTCAAACTTTTCTGATTTTGGTGTACATACTAAATGGATGGCCCCTAATTTGAACAACATTTAGCTGTGAGACAATCTGATAATTTGCAATTACCTTATTAAGAAGTAAATTAACTGATTTATACATTCAGGTAAAGATCATATTTTTACCCATGCATTATTTGGTGCATGCTTTTGTATTATATATAATTGAACAGGCATCCATTGGCTACTGTTCAACCAGCACTGAAAATTGACTGTACATAATATGATATACTGTACATACAATACACTGAACAATGACTGTACATATGATACATGGAAGCAATGACTACGATACAATCAACAATAACAACCTATAATATGCTTAACAATGACCATATAAAATATTGAAACAAAAATGACTATATGATACACTGAACAATGACTACATATGATACACTGAACAATGACTGTATATGATACACTGAACAATGACTACATTCAATACACTGAACAATGACTACATATGATACACTGAACCATGACTACATATGATACACTGAACAATGACTACATATGATGCACTGAACAATGACTACATTCAATACACTGAACCATGACTACATATGATACACTGAACAATGACTACATATGATACACTGAACAATGACTACATATGATACACTGAACAATGACTACATATGATACACTGAACAATGACTACATTCAATACACTGAACCATGACTACATATGATACACTGAACAATCTTCTTCTTCTTCTTTATGTCCTTCCGCGCAGTGGGGCGCATAGGGCAACAAGCTTCCTCCAGTCATCTCGATCGGCAGCCTTAACCTCCGCTGCGTCTAAGTTGATATTGACGGCTCGCAGATCTTCTATAAATGTCCGTCGCCATGTCTTTCTCGGTCGTCCAATGCCTCGTTTCCCACGTGCTGGCGTCCACCACATCGCCGTCTTTGCGTGGCGCGTCTCGGCCATTCTCAGAACATGTCCCGCAAAACATAATCTTCTTTCTGCGACCACTTCTCCCAGGCTTCGGGTGTTTGCTCTTCTGAGGATTTCCTCGTTAGTGATGTGGTCGTGGTAGGTGACACGAAGAATACGTCGCAGACATCGCTGTTGGAATACGTTCAGCCTGCTGACCAGCTTCTTCGTGCCTTTCCATGTCTCGCAGGCGTAAATGGCGGATGGGATGACGATAGTGTTGAAGAGGCGAAGTTTGGTGTTTTTGTGAATCGACCGACGTGTCCAAATTGGGAGAAGACATTGGAATACGGCCGCCGCTTTGCCAATTCGACATTTGACGTCTGCATCAGCTCCACCTTCCTTGTCGATGGTGCTTCCCAAGTAGGTGAACTGCTCGACTTGGCCGATGGTCTGGCCGCCTACGCTGACCTGCACAGGTGTCTTCCGGTTGACCGCCAGTGTCTTCGACTTTTCTGTGCTAATTCTTAATCCAACTTTAGCCGCCTCCACCTCCAGGTTGGTGGTCATTTCCTGAAGAGATCTCGCATTCTCTGCCAGTAGCGCAATGTCGCCAGCAAAATCCAGATCTGTCAGGCGTGCCTTATCCTTCCACGTGATGCCATATTTCGGATGGTCCATCGCCCTTCTCATGACAAAATCTATTGCCAGAAGGAATAAGAAAGGCGAGAGTATGCATCCCTGACGGACTCCTGTCTCAATGCCAAAGAAGGGTGTGTGGCCAGCGTCCGTTCGTACGCAGCAGCTGGACTCGCGATAAAGATTCTTGAAGATGGCGATGAAACGAGGTGGAATGCCAAATGACCTTGCAATGAGCCACAGGGATTCACAGTGGACGCTATCAAAGGCCTTTTTGAAGTCGATGAAGTTGACGACAAGCGGCTTTTGGAATTCAGTGCACTGTTCGAGAATATTTCGGAGGGCGAAGATTTGCTCACTGCACGACCGTCCGCTTCGAAATCCAGCCTGTTCTTCCCGCAGGGCCTGGTCCACAGCGCGTTGCAGGCGTTTGAGGATGATAATGCAGAAGACCTTGCCATGAACGGAGAGGAGAGTAATACCGCGCCAGTTGTTACAATCGGCCAGGTCGCCTTTCTTCGGTAGTTTGACGATCACTCCCTTTCTCCAGTCACTTGGCACGCACTCGCTATTCTAGCAGTCATTAAGCAGTTTGGTGATCCTCTGCACGACAACATCTCCTCCTGCCTTCAGCATTTCTGTTGAGATTTGGTTGATGCCGGGCGCCTTATTGTTTTTGAGGCGACGAATCGCTGCCATGACTTCGGCGGTATTGATGTCCTCCATATTCACATCCAAATTTGTAGGAGGTGGTGCATCGGTGAAGTCGAAAGTGGAAGGTGGCAGTGGCTGATTGAGTATCTCACTGAAATGCTCCATCCAACGCTCATCTTGCTCTTCTTTGCTGGCAAGGACCTTGCCGTTTTTGTCTTTGATCGGAACGTTGGATCCACTTTTGGCCCCTGTAAGGTCCCTGACCACCCGGAACAAAGTCCTTGCATCTCCACGGTCTGCCGCTTCCTGGGCCTCGTCTCCTTTTCGCCCCAACCAATCCTTCCTGTCTATTTTACAACTCCGTTTGACCAATCGGTCCAGTGTTTGGTACTCCTGTGCCGTTTCTTCCTTTTCTTCTTCTGTTTTCGCCTGGTCTCGTTGGCGTTTCTTTAATTTCCTTTCGTCAATCAGCGCCCATGTGTCGTCAGTGATCCACTGCTTCCGTTGTGTGCCTCGTTTCCGTCCGACCACTCTCTCTGCTACCTCGGTAACGGTTTCTCTGAACTGCGTCCACTGCATTTCGATATTGTCCGAGTCCTCGAGCAGTTGAAATCGATTGGTCAGTTCGATCTGAAACTGTTCGGCGGTGGTTCTCTCTTTCAATTTTGCCGTGTTAAATGGTTTGGTGACTGTCTTCATCTTCATTGCTTTCAGTTTCAACTTGACACTGAACAATGACTACATTCAATACACTGAACCATGACTACATATGATACACTGAACAATGACTACATATGATACACTGAACAATGACCACAAAAGATACACTGAAACATAAATGACTACATGTACATTCAATACACTGAACCATGACTACATTCAATATGATGAACAATGACTACATACAATACACTGAAACAAAAATGACTACATATGATACACTGAACAAAGACTACATTCAATGCACTGAACAATGACTGTACATGCCATACATTGAACAATGACTGTACAAGCCATACATTGAACAATGACTACATACGTTACAATGATGCCAGATTACTACATGAAACTTTATTTTGGCACCAAAATTCTGTTTTCTTAAAGAAATTACTGTAAAATTTTGGGAGTCACTCCATATTCACGTTGTTATCTATTTATTACAAGAAAGTTAAAGTGGAGTTTTTCTTGTTATCTATTTCAAGTTACTGTCATTACTCATTTTCCAGTTGCATGTGTATTTTGTCAAATTGTATCTTCCAACCAATGTCGAATTACATTTTATTTCTTCAAGACATTTACCGAATCATAAAATTTTTCATCATCAATATCTGACTGCTTGGGAGATCTTTCAGCAATATGACTGCATGTGATATCTGTAATCAATATCTGACTGCTTGGGAGATCTTTCAGCAATATGACTGCATGTGATATCTGTAATCAATATCTGACTGCTTGGGAGATCTTTCAGCAATATGACTGCATGTGATATATGTAATCAATATCTGACTGCTTGGGAGATCTTTCAGCAATATGACTGCATGTGATATCTGTAATCAATATCTGACTGCTTGGGAGATCTTTCAGCAATATGACTGCATGTGATATCTGTAATCAATATCTGACTGCTTGGGAGATCTTTCAGCAATATGACTGCATGTGATATCTGTAATCAATATCTGACTGCTTGGGAGATCTTTCAGCAATATGACTGCATGTGATATCTGTAATCAATATCTGACTGCTTGGGAGATCTTTCAGCAATATGACTGCATGTGATATCTGTAATCAATATCTGACTGCTTGGGAGATCTTTCAGCAATATGACTGCATGTGATATCTGTAATCAATATCTGACTGCATGTGATATCTGTAATCAATATATGACTGCATGTGATATCTGTAATCAATATCTGACTGCATGTGATATCTGTAATCAATATCTGACTGATTGGGAGATCTTTCAGCAATATGACTGCATGTGATATCTGTAATCAATATCTGACTGCATGTGATATCTGTAATCAATATCTGACTAATTGGGAGATCTTTCAGCAATATGACTGCATGTGATATCTGTAATCAATATCTGACTGCATGTGATATCTGTAATCAATATCTGACTGCATGTGATATCTGTAATCAATATCTGACTGCATGTGATATCTGTAATCAATATCTGACTGCTTGGGAGATCTTTCAGCAATATGACTGCATGTGATATCTGTAATCAATATCTGACTGCTTGGGAGATCTTTCAGCAATATGACTGCATGTGATATCTGTAATCAATATCTGACTGCTTGGGAGATCTTTCAGCAATATGACTGCATGTGATATCTGTAATCAATATCTGACTGCATGTGATATCTGTAATCAATATATGACTGCATGTGATATCTGTAATCAATATCTGACTGCATGTGATATCTGTAATCAATATATGACTGCATGTGATATCTGTAATCAATATCTGACTGCATGTGATATCTGTAATCAATATCTGACTGCATGTGATATCTGTAATCAATATCTGACTGATTGGGAGATCTTTCAGCAATATGACTGCATGTGATATCTGTAATCAATATCTGACTGCATGTGATATCTGTTATCAATATCTGACTGATTGGGAGATCTTTCAGCAATATGACTGCATGTGATATCTGTAATCAATATCTGACTGCATGTGATATCTGTAATCAATATCTGACTGCATGTGATATCTGTAATCAATATCTGACTGCATGTGATATCTGTAATCAATATCTGACTGATTGGGTGATTGTTATCAATATCTTATACTATGTTTTAGGATTTAATGCCATTTTTCAGCACAACATGGCTATACATGGCGGCTAGTATTATTGGTCGACGAAGAACCCCCGAAAGAACCACCGACCCACGAGAAGCTACTGGCAAGCTTTCTCACATAAATACATTAGCCGAATCTTAGACTCGAACCCACGCAGACAGAGGTGAGACGGCAGTGATTCGTAACGGAAAGCGCTTTAGACCACTTGGGGGCCCCCCAATATCTTCTATAACTGCTTGGGAGGGAGATCTGGCCCAAATACAGGTTTTAGTCTTGCAAATTGCATGGAGGGTGATGGCTTGTTGCTGACTGACTTTCTTAGTCTCAGAAACTGTTTTCAAACAAGAAGTCATCAATTATTGTTCAGAAGATTAAAATATGCTTCGTAATGATTGGTGTATTTTACTTCTCATAACAACATACTCCCTTATCTTCCCCAAACCTTTTAACTCGTTACGCAAACTACACATTGCCACGATTACTATCACCTCTGAACTCTCTAATCCAAAACTACAGTCGGCTCCGCTTATATGCAGTGCCTCGGGACCAATGTTATGATGTGCAATTAGGTGGCGTATGCACTAAAACGGCGTTCATGTTATGTTGTGTATCTGGTGCAGCATGCATACTGATATCCATTATTTCTCCGAAACAAACCCCCATTTAAACAGATTAGGTTAAACTGGGTGTTTACAAAATAAATAGACAATACATACATATTGGCATCGACAACGAACCCTTTCATCATAACATACATAATTATTATTTATCCTTTTATCATTTTGTTGAACACAATTATTATATACTGGTAGTTGTACATTATCCATTTGAATCTATTTGTTTACACATGTAAAAGTTCAAAGTTTGCTACATTGGATAATCCATTATTGTGCTGTCCGATTCATTTGTGCTATCGCTTTCTTCGGCCAATTCCACAGACCTCATTAATCAACCTTGACCGCCAATGTTCGCAATCTATTTCTTTTCATTTTGAAAGGAACAATTCTGAATCATGTATTTATCCAAAGCAACTTAACACATAATGCATGTTCTGACCAGACAAATTCATGCAATAATGCGAAATATGCATATAGACGATATGCAATTGTCCGAAATTGATATCCATTGAAAACAATGGTAAGAAATGGGGACCGGCACAAAGCTATGCAATAAGGCGGAATATGCAGTTATACGATATGCATATATCTGGAGTTGACTGTATTTGGGATCTATGCTCCATTATTGATAGAACACATTTTCCTACTGTTAAAGCAAATAATGTTCACATTTACCATGCTTTCTTTGGTAAATACTTGAACTAGTTATAATGAAGAAACCTGTACCAGTCTGGCCATAAGAATGAAATAATGACAAAAGTATCCAAATAAATGTAACATGTGGTAAAATGAAACATTAAATATTCAGTTATATGATGAATAAAGCTGCCAAACTTGTCAAAAAACCAATGAGTGAAAATGGCATCTGACTGGCTGCTTGATTTGATCAAGCAGAAAAATGTAGGTAGGAAATTCAAAAGGGTGATAGGTAGAAGGGATGTGTTATAATCTAAAACTTTTATAGCAAAAGATTAGATCCAGAAATATGTTATATGTTCTGTACATATCACAAAAAGGACCCTTCAACTGAATGAAATGCAAGAACCAGCATGTATCTATTATGCACACTTATGTGTTGTGGTCAAATTTGTCTCCACCAATTGCATAATTAGGTACTGTCATAACGAAACTATTTATCAGTACAGGCTTGATGGCCAATTTATTTGAATAAACCAAGCTGTAATGGAGATACATACAAACAAGGTTATCTTTATTCCCATACCATTCTTATGGTGGGACATGAGAAATCAAATGAACATTACACTTGTAGTACCATTAAAACTTTTTACAGCAATGGTACCCATCAGCAACAATTAGATTACATCTTGTCCAATTTCACTAACTAAAGAAATTACATTTATGAGATGTACAAAATAATTAAACTGTAAAACATATTTAATATTAAGAAAATGCATGGATAATTGATTTTAAACAAAGGTATCTCAGAACTTTCAACTAACTTAATACGTGAAGATGGAAAAGAACTGAACACACTGTTGGCATCTGTTCTAATCTTTAATTTCCCACTTTGTATTGATTTTAAATGTTCATAAATAAAATACGAAATAAATATGCACTTTAAAATTACAAGCATAATTTGTTTATTTACTGATATATGAATTTCATCACATGATAATGTCGTTTAGGAATAAATGACAATATTACTTGCAATTTATGTCATACATACGTAAATACAAGGAATTGACATATGGTACTTATTCTTCAATGCAGAACTTAAAAATACATTGCCTGGTAACACTACCATCACTGCTGGAAAATTGATACATAATAAGCACTTTGCTGACATGGATGCTAACACAAATGATCAGGTACTAACAATAGCATGTGCTAACACAAAACGTCAGGTACTAACACTATCAAGTGCTAACACACATGATCAGGTATTAACAACAGCATGTGCTAACACAAAATGTCAGGTACTAACACTATCAAGTGCTAACACACATGATCAGGTATTAACAACAGCATGTGCTAACAAAAAATATCAGGTACTAACTCTATCAAGTGCTGACACATGATCAGGTATTAACAACAGCATGTGCTAACACAAGATCCTTTATAAATATCGATAATCAAGTGCTAACATGAATCCTTTACAAATACCGATAGTCAAGTGCTAAGGCAGATGATTTTATGCTACTACTGAGGATAAAACAGAAAACCAGGGAAAATGTGTGACAACTGGAAAATTCTTTACAATTTTGAATGAATCAATGTATGTCAAAGCTGAAGTGTAGAAATAATGATCACACATGTTGATCTCTGAAAAGTGTACCATCTAATTGAGAGGAAAAAAGTCCATACAGCAGACAATGGAATAATACCCACCACTTTTAACCGAACAGTCTGATTTATCATGTAATCTTTGCAAGTGTCCAAATTTTACAATGTGAGGCCTATGACTAAACTACAGGATAACCAATAACACTATGAATTTTAGCAATGTGAAGCCTGTGCCTTAGTTTATCATCATTATCGTCAGTCTCTTGACCTAGTGTGGTCATTGAGGCACTGTGCTGCTGAACATCTGACCAGTTCCCTCCACTTGTATCGATCATGTGCCAATGTCTGTGTCTCTGCAAAATAAATTCTGGTCCATTCTGTGATGTTGTCAGTCCACATTTTTCTGTCTACCTCTCCTTCTGCCACCCTGCAGTACTGTTGTGGATATACTAAGTTTATGGATAACAATTAATACTGTGTCCTTAGCAATGTAATATCACCCAACACTTTTAACAGAACAGCCTGATTTATCATGTGATCTTTTGCAAGTGTCAAAATTTTACATGATTATGATATGATACTCTGTGTCATTGATACCAGCAATGTCATGATCTTTTAGCAATGTGAAGCCAGTGCCAAAATTACATCATAACCTTTAACACTGTGTCCTTTAGCAATGTGAAGCCAGTGCTAAAACTACAAGATAACCATTAGCACTGTGTCCTTTAGCAATGTGAGGCCTATGCCTAAACTACAGGATAACCACTAGCAAATTTTTTCCTTTAGCAATATGAGGTCTATGCCTAAACTACAGGATAATCATTAACACTGTGTCTTTTATCAATGTGAAGCCAGTGCCTAAACTACAGGATAACCACTAACAAACCATTTTCCTTTAGCAATGTGAGATCTATGCCTAAACTACAGGATAACCACTAACAAACCATTTTCCTTTAGCAATGTGAAGCCAGTGCCTAAACTACAGGATAACCACTAACAAACCATTTTCCTTTAGCAATGTGAAGCCAGTGCCTAAACTACAGGATAACCACTAACAAACCATTTTCCTTTAGCAATGTGAAGTGTGTGCTACAGCAATATAAATCTTACCTTTCTATTACAAGATAACCAGCAAGATCATGTCATTTAGCAATGTAAAACCTAAGCTTGAAAAACAGTAACATTAAGCCCTTTAGTCACATAAAACCTGTACTTGACATATAGATAAACCACTAACATTATGTCCTTTTAATTAGTAATTTAAAACAGGTACTTGAATTACAGAATAACTAGTAACAATGTGTCCTTTAGTAATGTAAAACAGGTACTTGAGTTACAGAATAACCAGTAACATTTCCCTTTAGTAATGTAACTTTAGTAATGTAAATGGGTACACAAGTTACAGGATAACCAGTAACATTATGTCCTATAGTAATGTAAAACCAGTACTTGAGTTACAGAATAACTATTAACGTTATGTCCTTTAGAAATGTAAAATGGGTACTAGAGTTACATGATAACCAGTGACAACATGCCCTTTACAGACCTACCAACCCTGACTCAGTAAGGCAGTTGATCTTTTTCCGTAAGATTGACCATTTTACAGTAAGGTGTAACAAGGTATCAATAACTGCTATTGTAAAGCTGGAAAACCTAATTTAATGGTTGACGCATTAATGATAAACATTATGTTCAACTGAAAAGTTTGTAAAGTACATGTAAACTTTATTTACCACTAGTACAGTTGCACAAGCTCTAGTTCCAAACCTTATGCAGCTCAATGGCTTCTTGCCATTTCCAGTGCTGGATTAAAAACTGTGGAGGCCCTTAGTCAAAATCTTGCCTGCCCCTCCCCCTCAGAAATTATTCTATCAATATTATTTTGATCCATTGTCACGGGGCCCATAGGCCAGTGCCTATTTGGTAATCTGGCACTGGCTATCTCTCAACTTGACATAATTCTTGGAAATTCTTTTTCATTTCACCTGATGATGGCAATCATATCTCTGGCCAAGAGACATACTCAAATTGGCACATGATGTCCAATAAATGTAATTGTGTTGATTAATAACAATTTTCTAGAAGATTAATTTTTGGATGTTGATTTTAAAATTTTATAATCAACAGTTTGAGTATGCAGGCGCTTCGCATGAACAAAGAGGTGCAGTTTAAAGTGTCTGGGGGTGCTGGCATATAGTCTGGTTCCCTGACTAATTTAATTAATTCTAAGATGAAACCTGGATCCAAATAAAACACGGACGAACCAATTATCAGGATTTTTCAGCAATGATCCTTTTCCCATACTTTTTGCTAGTATGCCTCAAGTCCATAATTTAGGATAAGTTTTGTAAGACGCCAAAATTATAACTAGTTGGCAGGTCTGCGTTTAAGTCTGTGATACAGCAATGTCAGGAATGTGATATTATTACTGTAAACATGCACTTAAGTTACTGGAAAATCCAAATTTCGGTCTGTGGCAGACAGAAGGATGAATGTGATGCCTATATGCCCAATTGTGGAACACTCACTGCAGACAAAATTAGATGATTATCAATCCTTGGAAAGAAAAAATGTAGCCATTTTCTAAAAGTCATGACATACTAAAAGCAGGTGTAGCTTTTCATTTTCAACTTGTGGATGCAAATTCTTCAGTTCTATATTGGACCTTCATGACAAAGATTAAACAACACTGTAATGATGCTGTACAAACAGTTCATGACAAATATTTAACTACACTGTAATGATGCTGTATAAACAGTTCATGTCAAAGATTTAACAACACTGTAATGATGCTGTACAAACAGTTTATGACAAAGATTTAACTCCACTGTAATGATGCTGTTCAAACAGTCAAAAGTACTTACTTAAAAAGCAATGCTTAAGTGGCCACTTGCTTTATCCTAAATTAACACTTCTACATGTATTTAAGTAGTTAAACTACCTATATATATTTTTTCATTTGTATATTTAACTATAAATTACAAAAAACTGCTAAATGAATTACTGCAAATAAGGACCCTCCATATATTCATGTGAAGTTTCATAGGTCCCATTTTATGCATAAGACATGTCTACTTATATATAAAGATCAACTGTTTATAAAGATCACTTGTACATCAGTGGCTCAGTGCTCTGTGTCAAAATATCACAGATTATTCAGACAATTGGAGTAAAGCGTGATTTATCTATAAACACTGCACAGTAGCCAACTTAGGTTGATCTAGATAGGATCTAAACTTACATCATTTTGGTCAATGGCCTGGCACTCTAACCATATTAGTGCATGCTTCCTTTAATCATCTATTCTACATCCCCAAACCTATCACATGATCCCTTGTGTGGTAATCATATGGAGGTTGAATCAGGTCTATTCTAAACCCGTAAACCTATCACACGATCCCTTAAGAGATCATCATACGGAGGTTGAGTCAGGTCTATTCTACATCCCAAAATCTATAACAAGATCACAAGAGTGGTAATCATACGGAGGCTAAATCAGGTCTTTTCTAATCCTGTAAACCTATCACATGATCCTTTAAGAGATCATCATACGGAGGTCGAGTCAGGTCTATTCTAATTCCCAAATCTATAACATGATCTCAAGAAAGGTAATCATACAGAGGTTGAATGAGGTCTATTCTAAACCCCCAAACATGACATATGATCCCTGAGCAGTCATCATACGGAGATTTAGGTTTATTCCACATCCCCAAATTTTTTACATGATCCCTTAAGTGGTAATCATACAGAAACTGGATAACTGTATAATAGTGTTGTGATTGCTTTTTAATGAAACTTTATATGGCCATATAAAGGTGAGGAAATGGAAGCTAAATGCCTTTTTCAGAGTGGCAGCTGCCCTGGGCAGTAAAATGGTGATCCTTTGAGGCAGCTGCCCTGGGCAGTAAAATGGTGATCCTTTGAGGCACCTGCCCTGAGCAGTAAAATGGTGATCCTTTGAGGCAGCTGCCCTGGGCAGTAAAACGGTGATCCTTTGAGGCAGCTGCCCTGGGCAGTAAAATGGTGATCCTTTGAGGCAGCTGCCCTGGGCAGTAAAACTGTAACCCTTTGAGGCAACTGGCCTGGTGTACAGTAGAACTGTGATGGATCGAGTCGGATGATTTAGCAATTGAGTTAACATGCTACTATGTTTATAATCAATGTCAGGTTAAGGAAATGGCAAGAAACAAGTATTATATGAGAAGTGAGATGAGAGCGATATATCTTAATTGATTCATTTTTTAGACAGTATTTGCACAAACAAAAACTAATTGCAACCACATCACTTTATTTAAATATCAAATAGGACCGTTGATGCTAAAATGTTCATACAGTTCTGATGTTCAGCAAGTTGCAGTCTTTGGTCCTGTTTATCAATGTCCCACTCCACACACTTACACACCATGACAAAAAAAACAAAATCATGAACTGTGGTCTTCATAGTAGGCCACAATAGCAAGGTCTAAATTCATTTCTGTTTTCTGGAGATAGTGTTTTGCCAATTCTGAGTCTCTCGTGTTTGTTACACTTAGGAATTCGGCCACAGACTGGTTGAAAACCAGCTCCACGGGGTCTTCATCTTCAAAGGGTAACAATGAGCGAATACCTGCAGAAAAAAACAAGAAAAAACGTATTTTGAGGTAAACTAAGCAACATATTAATTATCCTATTAAAATAATGACATGATTCTTAAAACAAAAGGACGTTTTTCTCTTTGTGTTAAAATCCAAAAGTTAGTTCAGATGATCAAGAAATACCATATATGGTCAGTTAAAAGCTCAACTGCAAATTACATCAATCTAAACTCTGATCAAATAATGTGCTGACAAATCTGTTTGTCTTGGAGTAATCAGTAAAACAACAAAATCACTGATCTGCAGGCATAATATAAATGGCAGATACGGATCAATGTTGGACTTATGAGTATAAACATTATCCATTTGCAGTTTTTGTCAATTTTCATGATTAGATTTTACATACAGATGTTATGGATAAAATTTTAGTTGTTATCTGGTTTTCCTTCTTTATTAGCCAAACAGAATCCAAATAGCTATGGTCTATCACATTGACCTTGTAAATAAAAACCACAAAATTGTGTAATGATTTTGAAGTCTGAAAGAGGAATCAAAAGAGGCAAAACAATTAAATGGTCGAAGCGAATCACTTAACATGTGCAAAACTTCTGCATTATTCCATATAACGTAAGTAAATAATTTTGAAGTTTGTTGTAGAAATGGATAGGCAAAAGACAAGTTGTTTCCTTCATATAGAATTATTCTGCAACTTTTTATTGCCAATCTTATTATGTCTGGTTAAACATGTGATATAAAATTAGTACCAATCTATCTGCCTACATAAAAGTAGTACCAATCTATCTGCCTACATAAAAGTAGTACCAATCTATCTGCCTACATAAAAGCAGTACCAATCTATCTGCCTACATAAAAGCAGTACCAATCTATCTGCCTACATAAAAGTAGTACCAATCTATTTGCCTACATAAAAGTAGTACCAATCTATTTGCCTACATAAAAGTAGTACCAATCTATTTGCCTACATAAAAGTAGTATCAATCTACCGTATTTCATGTTATTTTTCGTACCTTTTAATTTTTTGTACACCATCAAGCCATAAAAATAATAATTAATTCTATCATATTTTTTCATACACAAAATTTTATAATTTTTTCGGTCATCCTATTATTGTTCGTACATAAAACAATCTTCTGTGAAAATTTACTTTTCAAACGGATTAAAAAATATACTTAGATATAGGTATATCAAATGACCAGGGTATTGTTTTGCTAAGCAAGTTATGAGTAATTATTAACTTTGGGCACGTTCTTAACTGAGACACAAGTCAATTCATTTTCAAATGGTTGCGATATTTTGAAGAACGAGTGTGTCACCAATCATGAATCCAGGCGGGGGTAAGTAATACATGTATATGTTAACATCTTATTTCCCACCTTATTTCCTTAACTCAAAATATGCATATAACACTATTTACTAAATAATGTATTTATTCCTAATTATTTGCGGGGGTGGGTGTGTGTGTGGGGGTACATATGCTATGTGATATGTTTCTTCGATCCTTCTTTTAGTGTGATGATGGTAATTAATGGTAATTAATTAATGTAATGTAATGTAATTAATGCCAATGAAACTTGCTTGAGTCAAACACCTTTACCGTATATATATATATATATATATATATATATATATATATATATATATATATATGGTGTTTGACTCGTGTAAATTTCATTGGTGGGAATGCCAATCCCAGTATGTCTGTCAAAAAAATAATAATGCAGCATTCGGTGATCATTTTTGGAATGTAGGAAGCATTTCACTACAGCAAAGTATGTACAGTGCGTTGAAGATTCACGCAATATAACAATTGTCATTTATAATCATGTGTGTAGGTCACTGATAATTTCTTTCTTTAATATTGTATTTCATTACATATATTTTTGTTTTTATATGCATCACGTTTCAAACAGCATCAGAAAAATGCGGCTGTATGTCTTAGATACGCAAAATTACCAATTTATTCTTTGCTGAGTATATTTGGTATAAGGAATATAAACATAACTATTTGTTTCCTCAACAAACCCGAATTATCTGTTATATTCATGTAAATGTGTATCTGAGGCATCTAATAATAGTAAAGAAAAGAAACCCTAAAGAAATATTCACCAATTATAAATGTGTAGAAAGCCCGTTGCTCAGCTTACTCAGAAAGGGCAACTGTTTTGCTAACTGAGAATATATTCACATTCATTTTATTGGCCTTCTTCGTCTTTTGTATCGGCGAGAAAATATGATGATTGATGTATTTGTTCTTTTGTTGTCATTACAATATATACTGCTATTCATGAACAGCTAGACATCGTTAATGAGCGTTCTTGATTATGCCAGTCAGTGTAACAAAGAAACGCGTGCATTTGAAAATGAGTTCAGGAGCCATTTGAGTTTATTTATCCAGTAAAAATAATATCTCAATACTGGAAGACACGAAGACCACAGACCAGTTGGCAATTAATCTTATTGGCTCAATAACTCCCCCCCACCCCAAAACTACAAAACCCCAGTTACTTTTAATAATAAATGCAAAACTCCCTAAGTTCGATTTATATATACTGGTAGATAATATTTTAAAATCATTTGCCCTTTTTTTTCAACTTGCTTCAGAACAAGTATCATTAGATTAATATTTTCTTGAGCTAATGGGCTTGTCGTACTCATTTTCAATACCCCATGGTGGGTAGCCTCATTTCACTATGTAGAGCCTCCTTAATTTGATTTGTAGAGGTGAATCTGGTCTTCAATCCAGTATATGCTGGAAAATACCAAGCCAAATGTCAAGCATATTTAACCAGCATGTATATTACCTCTGCATAGCTATATGGCACAGTGACAATGGATCTCATAATTACAACCAAAACGATTTACTTATTCAGGTTGTAATTGACAATGGAATATAATAGTGCCCTTGTAGTGCTTATATAAAGAATAACACAACTGACAGGTAACTGAATGATAAAGTTTATTTTCTTCTCTGCCTCCCCCCTCTCTATCTCTTTCATAATAACAACAGATTTTCTGAGTTGAGCAGAATGAGACCGATTTTGTACATTAGTATTGTACATTCGGTTGTTGAGTCGTTTTTTTCACAGGCCTTGTCAGGTATGATCCCTTTATTTTTTGTACACGGTCATTACCACAAAATGATAAATTATTTATTTTACATATAATTTTTCGTACATTGAAATTAATAATTATTTTTTCGTGTACGAAAAATAACATGAAATACGGTATCTGCCTACATAAAGTAGTACCAATCTATCTGGAATCGCATCACAATTATTTTCAGTTCAGTACCCACAAATGTAGTTTGAGTCTATTTTTAAAACATTTTTTCCTCTCTCATTTTGGTGGTGATAGAAGAGTTATACTGATGCATTTTGGTGGGGATTTAATGGTAATTGTTTATTCTTGAGAATGAGAGCTCAGAGAGTGGCTGTTTGTGTGTATTTTGGCGACAGTGCACACTGATTGCTGGATTAATGGATGGACGATAGTATTCTTAAATAACTAAACCTCATCTTAATTCCATTTCTTCTTAAATAATCAGTTCAATTCTACTGCTGAACAAAAAATTCTTTCTATATGCATTATCTTCCATCATAAATATCTTTTTTATTTTCCTTTCTCGTATTATCTTCCCACATTCCACAATATCACCAACACCTTCATTTTCATCATGACTTGCAGAATGTTAGTCTTGTAGATTTATGGGCAATCTGATGCTTCTCTTTTTTGTCATAAAACAGGAACATTTCTAAAATAAGCAGAAAATCTGAAAATGAAATATTTTAAATTCAAATCTCTTTTAAATTACCCAACAACTGGGGACTATACATCGAAGAAACTTAATTTCACAACCTGACTGTTTGAGCACAGGAATGAACTAACCAGTTCCACGTGTACTATTTGTGCTGCTTGCATTGACAGTGGTCTTGGTTTCTGCTAAAGCATTTTCAAATGTAGCTGCATTGGCAGGTCCAAACTGTCTCTTCAAGTCTTCATGGGCTTGTGGATTCATTGCCAACTAAAGATCATAAAAAAACAAAGACATGCAAAATATAATTAAACATAGAGTAATATGAACAGTAATTGTAGACATAATAATTCTGTACGTTCGAGCATAACAGTACACATTAATTCTTCTGACATATGTTTTATAATTCTGTACATAGAACTAGCTGGACATGCATGACAGTACATTATTAAATTATACTGACATATGTTTTATAATTCTGTATATAGGAACTAGCTGTCATGCATGACAGTACATTAATTATACTGATATATTTTATAATTCTGTACATAGAACTAGCTGGACATGCATGACAGTACATTAATTATACTGACATATTTTATAATTCTGTACATAGAACTAGCTGGTCATGCATGACAGACAGTAGTGTTGTTTCGATTGTCGATTATAATCGATCATCAGTTGGTTGAGCAAACCAATAAGATAATCTATTGTGAACTCCATAATCGATTGTCTGTAGAGGGAGACTACTTTTTAGGTGTATGCAAAGTACAAAGGTTAGCAAAACTCCCAGCTACTAAAGTTGACCTGAAATTTATTAATCCATTCACAACTACAAATAAAAAACCTTATGACTTGTAATTAGGAACATATAGTCATTATTACATGGTTAAGTTGTTACATTGTTGAGTTAATAAATTTAAACACATTTTGTTGATTTGTTTCAGTTAAACTGCAACATTTTTTGTAGTATTTATAAACAATGACAAACAAGAAAATCATGTCCTTCTATACTTTAAATTATAGACACATCACATGTGAATGAAAGAATTTTGGGGGATTGTAGCATTATTTCAGTTACATATGACTGATCAGCCATAAAAAGTTGTGTTCATTTAACAAAGTTGTAGAACAAAAGTAACACACAATGTAATATTATTGTAAGGTTACAGTATACATGTCATTAAAAAAGATTACTCCTGGACATTTATAAAAATATTGAACTCTGATCAATGATATAACTGTAACAAAAATTAAAATTTGCTCTAAAACCGATTATAATCAATGATCAGTTGGTTAAGGGGAACCGATTATTGATAATGAATTTCTTACCGATTCCTATCACTAACAGACAGCATTGATAGATGGGTTACAGTGAAATGGGTCTCAACATTTTAACTCTTAATGGAATAGTTTTATTCCTTCCTTGACAAATAAAGGCAAATAATTTATGAATTTTGTTGACAGTTTTCACTTGAAAATGACCTGTGGTCATAGTTTTGATCTATCATCTTTAGCTTACTTCCTTCCAATATCAGCAATCCAATTTCAAAGTTTCAAAATGAAATCTCAAGAATCATTTGATTTTGAATCACGAGCTCATAGCTCTGTTTGTTTTTTATTCATCAATCAAACTGACTCTGAAGATTTTGTAAAACCTTTGGAAATTTATTCTCCTTCTCCCCCGAATTGATACTAACTTTTTGTTTCATGGACGAGCTTGATGGCCACAATGACCATCACTGGCAGGTAGTTTATGAGCCTAAGACAAAAGGATAATAGTTCAAAAGCAAGAAACATTTTAAGCTTCCTTCACACGATCACTGACTGGTGACCGTTGATTACATTGTGATTGTTAGGTTTCATACTTAACAGGTTCTTAATTTTCTAGTCTCAATTTCCTCTTGAATTGCTTTATTTTGCATCAGTATATAAATACCAACAACCCCACACAGCCTTGTAGAAAGTTACAACTTCATTTTTTACTGTGGCTGGGTTTGTAAGGTTGCTGACTCAACTCCATTTTGCCTCCATTCTAAGTTCACCTTTCTGAGTTGAAGATGAGGTTTAATCCTGAGTTTCATTTTTATTAGCCTGGGGGAGGGGGTAGGATTAGGAACAAGTTGATTTGATCAACATTTTAAAATGAATTGAACTAAAACACTGCTCTACTGCTCTTTAATTTGATTAAAAAAATATCCTGAATAATGAATTAACAATCAAGCAATACAAGAAAAATCAAAATACCAACTCATGTGTTTCAGTTTTTGGTAGAATTCCTTTTTATTCCACCTCTACCAAAGGTCAGCCATTTAAAAAAAAAAAGAAATGAAAGCCATTACCACATTTGTTCACTTTATTACTTGTAACACCCTCCTAAAATAACTTGCATTTAGTCTTAAACATTACAACAGTAAGGATATCAATTAGCAGTTTGTTGTGTACATGTTTGCCTTCACATGTTCATAAACATCATAGCCACATCATGTGTTCATAAACATCATTGCCACATCATGTGTTCATAAACATCATAGCCACATCATGTGTTCATAAAAAGCATAGCAACATTGTGTATTCAAAAACAACATACCCACACACTGTATTCATCAATAGCATAGCCACATCACATGTTCTTAAACAGCTTAGCTAGCCACATCATGTGTTCATAAACAGCATAGCCACACTGTATTCATAAACAGCATAGCCACATTATGTGTTCATAAATGGCATAGCCACATTGTGTATTCATAAACAGCATAGCCACATCATCTGTTCATAAAAGCATAATAACACTATGTAGCCATAAACAGCATAGCCATATTATGTGTTCATAAACAACATAGCCACATTATGTGTTCATAAACAACATAGCCACATTATGTTTTCATAAACAACATAGCCACATTATGTTTTCATAAACAACATAACCACATTATGTGTTTTCATAAACAGTATAGCCATATCATGTGTTTTCATAAATAGAGACAATAATAAGGTATATAATTTAAAATTGTTCATTTTATATCCAGAATGTTTTATCATTCACTGAAAAAAGCCACATGTGTTTTGCTGTCAAATCCACCTAGAAGGAAGAAGCAAAAATTAAAAAAAAATTCAGTTGTTCAAGTATCTATTGCCACACAGCAACCAACTTCCACAATGTACGGTCATGATAATAATAAGCTGAAGATAGATTCAAAGACAAAGATGCATTACACAACAATACTTAACTGATCAAGGAACATTAATCAGGTTTAAAAATGATACTCAGAAACAACAGTCCCCTAATTGATGCTCTACTGTCTAAAGGAAATTGCATGAAATCAATATAAGACCATTTTTTTTCTTTTCTACTGTCTGAAGGAATTTGCATGTAAAACCCATTTCTGATCTTCAGTGATTAGATTTTCAAATCAGCCATGGTGGAAACAATGTTGGCCCTAGTATTGGTATCATTTTCATTGAGGACAAACTAATCACCATTTGATGAGTTTTGGTGAAAACACCATGTTGATATGACCATTTAGGAAAATTAGTTACAAGATTTTGAATATGTTCACTGTGGTGGACATATGAGGTCACATCATCATCATTTGGTATGCCAGACAAACTAGACACCATAAGAAAAGTCTTCTGGTGAAAACTCCATATCAATATGACTTTCCACTCAAGAGGAGTAGCAATAACAAGATTTTCAAGTTCACTGACATGGTGGCCATATTGGATGTAAAATGACACCATTTTCATTCAGTGAAACAGTGATTAGAGGTTCATTGACAAAGGTGCATTATACAATCATGTTTAGATGACATGCATACAACTGCATAGACCTCAACCAGCCAGCACATAATGGCATTATATATCTGGGTCTATGACGTTCAAAGGTCACTATTAACTGTGGTAGATTTCCTTGATTCAAAAAAAGAAAATCTCACAAAAATCTTACCATCTTTTTCGCATATTCAATATGTTGTTTTTTTATTTCTCTCCACTGGACCTTTTCTTTCTCCAATTGCTCCTGAAAGGAAAGAGACAGCTGATATAGTAATAATAATATTGTCAGCAGATGCAGTAGTAGTGGCACTGTAGTAACAAATTTAGTAGTAGTAGCGGTGGTAGTAAAGCTAGTAGTAGTAGTAGATAGTTATAGTAAAAATAATAGTTGTTGTAGGGTTTACCACGATTTTTCAGCACATGATAGGCTATATTGTTGTTGTTGTTGTAGAGTTTAATGGCGGCCAGTATTAATGGTGGAGGAAGAACCCGGGAAAACCCCGGAAAGAACCACTGACCCACGAGAAGCTAATGGCAAGCTTTCTCACATACCCACATAGGCCGAATCTTAGACTCGAACCCACACAGACAGAGGTGAGATGGCAGTGATCCATAACAGAAAGCACTTTAGACCACTCTGCCACTCAGGGCTCCTAAGAAAAACAAATAGTAGTGGTGGTAATAAAAATAATAGTAGTAGTGGTGGTGGTAGTTAAAATAATAGTAGTAGTAGTGTGGTAGTTAAAATAGTAGTAGTAGTAGTGGTGGTAGTTACAATAGTAATAGTGGTGGTAGTTAAAATAATAGTAGTAGTAGTGGTGGTAGTAGAATACTCCAACATACCAAATTTGGCATCAAAACCATTTTAATATTTTCGAGTTCACAAGATATCTCAGATGGACACCATTTTCTTAAAGGACCATCTGGATATCATAGAAAACACTTGTCACTAAGAGTCTCCTTCTGAAAGAACAGTAATATCATTTCAAGCTAGCTGCTATGGTAGGCATAATGGATGTCATATTGCCACCATCTTCATTTAGAAAGAACTAGACTTAATAAGGAGTCTTTTAGTGCCACGTTGACATGACCATCTTATGACTTTCTGTTTCAAATGAAATGCCATAACAAGCTGGCCATTGTGGCTGTAATACTAGATGTCCAAGAAGCACCAATGTTATTTAGGACCAGCTAGACCATGGGATGAATGTGTGTAAAGTCTGATGGTAGTTTACATGGATTACAGACACACCAACTAGACCATGGGATGAATGTGTGTAAAGTGTGATGGCAGTTTACATGGATTACAGACACCAACTAGACGACATGGAATGAATGTGTGTAAAGTCTGATGGTAGTTTACATGGATTACAGACACACCAACTAGACCATGGGATGAATGTGTGTAAAGTGTGATGGTAGTTTACATGGATTACAGACACAACTAGACCACATGGAATGAATGTGTGTAAAGTCTGATGGTAGTTTACATGGATTACAGACACACCAACTAGACCATGGGATGAATGTGTGTAAAGTGTGATGGTAGTTTACATGGATTACAGATACACCAACGAGACCATGGGATGAATGTGTTTAAAGCATGATGGTAGTTTACATGGATTACAGACACCAACTAGACCATGGGATGAATGTGTTTAAAGTGTGATGGCAGTTTACATGGATTACTGACACCAACTAAACCACATGGAATGAATGTGTGTAAAGCGTAATGGCAGTTTACATGGATTACAGACACACCAACTAGACTACATGGAATGAATGTGTGTAAAGTGTAATGGTAGTTTACGTAGATTCCAGTTTAATGGATTAAAGAAACACCAACTAGACCATTGGATGAATGTGTTTAAAATGTGATGGCAGTTTACATGGATTACAGACACCAACTAGACCATGGGATGAATGTGTGTAAAGTGTGATGGTAGTTTACATGGATTACAGACACCAACTAGACCACATGGAATGAATGTGTGTAAAGTGTGATGGTAGTTTACATGGATTACAGACACAAACTAGACTACATGGAATGAATGTGTGTATTAAGTGTGATGGCAGTTTACATGGATTACAGACACCAACTAGACTACATGGAATGAATATGTGTAAAGTGTGATGGCAGTTTACATGGATTAAAGAAACACCAACTAGACTACATGGAATGAATGTGTGTAAAGTGTGATGGCAGTTTACATGGATTACAGACACCAACTAGACTACATGGAATGAATCTGTGTAAAGTGTGATGGAAGTTTACATGGATTAAAGAAACACCAACTAGACCATGGGATGAATGTTTTAAAATTTTATGGCAGTTTACATAGATTACAGACACCAACTAAACAACATGGAATGAATGTGTGTAAAGTGTAATGGCAGTTTACATGGATTACAGACACACCAACTAGACCATGGGATGAATGTGTGTAAAGTGTGATGGCAGTTTACATGGATTACAGACACCAACTAGACCATGGGATGAATGTGTGTAAAGTGTGATGGCAGTTTACATGGATTAAAGACAACAACTAAACCACATGGAATGAATGTGTGTAAAATGTGATGGCAGTTTAAATGCATTACAGACACCATCTAGACCACATGGAATGAATGTGTGTAAAGCGTGATGGCAGTTTACATGGATTACAGACACACCAACTAGACCATGGGATGAATGTGTGTAAAGTGTGATGGCAGTTTACATGGATTACAGACACCAACTAAACCACATGGAATGAATGTGTGTAAAATGTGATGGCAGTTTAAATGCATTACAGACACCAACTAGACCACATGGAATGAATGTGTGTATTAAGTGTGATGGCAGTTTACATGGATTACAAACACACCAACTAGACCATGGGATGAATGTGTGTAAAGTGTGATGGCAGTTTACATGGATTACAGACACCAACTAAACCACATGGAATGAATGTGTGTAAAATGTGATGGCAGTTTAAATGCATTACAGACACCAACTAGACCACATGGAATGAATGTGTGTATTAAGTGTGATGGCAGTTTACATGGATTACAAACACACCAACTAGACCATGGGATGAATGTGTGTAAAGTGTGATGGCAGTTTACATGGATTACAGACACCAACTAAACCACATGGAATGAATGTGTGTAAAATGTGATGGCAGTTTAAATGCATTACAGACACCAACTAGACCACATGGAATGAATGTGTGTATTAAGTGTGATGGCAGTTTACATGGATTACAAACACACCAACTAGACCATGGGATGAATGTGTGTAAAGTGTGATGGCAGTTTACATGGATTACAGACACCAACTAAACCACATGGAATGAATGTGTGTAAAATGTGATGGCAGTTTAAATGCATTACAGACACCAACTAGACCACATGGAATGAATGTGTGTATTAAGTGTGATGGCAGTTTACATGGATTACAAACACACCAACTAGACCATGGGATGAATGTGTATTAAGTGTGATGGCAGTTTACATGGATTACAGACACACCAACTAGACCATGGGATGAATGTGTGTAAAGTGTGATGGCAGTTTAAATGCATTACAGACACCAACTAGACCACATGGAATGAATGTGTGTATTAAGTGTGATGGCAGTTTACATGGATTACAAACACACCAACTAGACCATGGGATGAATGTGTGTAAAGTGTGATGGCAGTTTACATGGATTACAGACACCAACTAAACCACATGGAATGAATGTGTGTAAAATGTGATGGCAGTTTAAATGCATTACAGACACCAACTAGACCACATGGAATGAATGTGTGTATTAAGTGTGATGGCAGTTTACATGGATTACAAACACACCAACTAGACCATGGGATGAATGTGTGTAAAGTGTGATGGCAGTTTACATGGATTACAGACACCAACTAAACCACATGGAATGAATGTGTGTAAAATGTGATGGCAGTTTAAATGCATTACAGACACCAACTAGACCACATGGAATGAATGTGTGTATTAAGTGTGATGGCAGTTTACATGGATTACAAACACACCAACTAGACCATGGGATGAATGTGTGTAAAGTGTGATGGCAGTTTACATGGATTACAGACACACCAACTAGACCATGGGATGAATGTGTGTAAAGTGTGATGGCAGTTTAAATGCATTACAGACACCAACTAGACCACATGGAATGAATGTGTGTATTAAGTGTGATGGCAGTTTACATGGATTACAAACACACCAACTAGACCATGGGATGAATGTGTGTAAAGTGTGATGGCAGTTTACATGGATTACAGACACACCAACTAGACCATGGGATGAATGTGTGTAAAGTGTGATGGCAGTTTAAATGCATTACAGACACCAACTAGACCACATGGAATGAATGTGTGTATTAAGTGTGATGGCAGTTTACATGGATTACAAACACACCAACTAGACCATGGGATGAATGTGTATTAAGTGTGATGGCAGTTTACATGGATTACAGACACACCAACTAGACCATGGGATGAATGTGTGTAAAGTGTGATGGCAGTTTAAATGCATTACAGACACCAACTAGACCACATGGAATGAATGTGTGTATTAAGTGTGATGGCAGTTTACATGGATTACAAACACACCAACTAGACCATGGGATGAATGTGTGTAAAGTGTGATGGCAGTTTACATGGATTACAGACACCAACTAGACCATGGGATGAATGTGTGTAAAGTGTGATGGCAGTTTAAATACTTCTAATGCATCCAAATTTAAAAAAACAAACATCCCAATCCAAATCACTTCTACTGCATCCAAATTTTCTAATACATCCCAATTAAAGTCACTTCAACTGCATCCAAATTTCATAATAAATCCCAATCCAAATCATGTCTACTGCATTCAAATTTCATACATCCCAATCTGAGACATGTCTACTGCATTCAAATTTCATATATCCCAATCTGAGACATTTCTACTGCATCCAAATGTCATAATATATCCCATATCAAGACACTTCAACTTCATCCAAATTTCATAGGCCTTTATGATGAGATACCTGGTAGATTCATAAACAATTGCCTGAAAAATCCAAGTCATATAATCCACAATGCCTTACTTCCAACACCTCAAACCAAAGGATAGCAGTTAATACTTGTAAGGTTGTTAATTTATGCATTACTGAATTCTGTTGCTATTCCCATCATTTAAAACTCTGGGATTATAATCTGGGGGCAATCTGTAGAACTGAAACCAAGTGTTGTACATGCTTTTGAATTGAAATGTATGATCATAAAAACAAGCGTTGTACATGCCTTTGAGTTGAAATATATGATCATAAAACCAGGGCCCCAAGTGGCCGAGTGGTCTAAAGCGCTGTCAGTTACGGATCACTGCCATCTCACCTCTGTCTGCGTGGGTTTGAGTCTAAGATTTGGCTAATGTAGTTATGTGAGAAAGCTTGCCAGTAGCTTCTCGAGGGTCTGTGGTTCTTTACGGGGGTTTCCGGGTTATTCCTCCACCAATAATAGTGGCCATCATGTATAGCCTATATTGTGCTGAAAAATGGTGATAAACCATAAAAAACAAAACATGATCATAAAACTAAGTGTTGTACACGCCTTTGAATTGAAACATATGATCATAAAACCAAGTGTTGTACACGCCTTTGAATTGAAACATGATCATAAAACCAAGTGTTGTACACACCTTTGAATTGAAACATATAATCATAAAACCAAGTGTTGTACATGCCTTTGAATTGAAACATGATCATAAAACCAAGTGTTGTACATGCCTTTGAATTGAAACATATCATAAAACCAAGTGTTGTACATGCCTTTGAATTGAAACATGATCATAAAACCAAGTGTTGTACATGCCTTTGAATTGAAATATGATCATAAAACCAAGTGTTGTACACGCCTTTGAATTGAAAAGTATGATCATAAAACCAAGTGTTGTACATGCCTTTGATCATAGACACAAGTCTTACATTAATGAGTCTGGAATCAGGCCCTGTGGTCATGCTTTAGGGTGCATAATGATATGGTCCACTGGACACACAAAAGCATGCAAGCATACACACACAGAGGAAACTTCAGAGTGGGAGAACTAAACAGGAGAGCCCTAGGAGATGCTGTACCTATTTATTATTACTTTCATTATTATCAATATTTGCAATGATTGATTCACAGAGACATCCATGCTTGCAGATAAAGCAAATAACTCTCTGATCATCTTAGCAGTAATTACTGCTATGATTCAGTTATTTAGAGCATCTCTACTGGTATTCAACAAAAATATGAAACTCACAGTAACTGGAGCATCCGGACACATCATGTACTCTACATTTTATGTGATAATATCAGACCTGCCAACACTGAAGAGACCATCTCAGTACGGCAATTCATTTGGATGAGACCACCTCAGTAAAGCAATTCATTTTGATGAGACCATCTCAGTAAGGAAATTCATTTTGATGAGATCATCTCAGCAAGGCAATTCATTTGGATGAGACCATCTAAGTAAGGCAATTCATTTTGATGAGACCATCTCAGTAAGGCAATTCATTTTGATGGGACCATCTCAGTAGGGCAATTCATTTTGATGAGACCATCTCAGTAAGGCAATTCATTTTGATGAGACCATCTCAGTAAACCAATTCATTTTGATGAGACCATCTCAGTAGGGCAATTCATTTGGATGTGACCATCTCAGTAGGGCAATTCATTTTGATGAGACCATCTCAGTAGGGCAATTCATTTTGATGAGACCATCTCAGTAGGGCAATTCATTTTGATGAGACCATCTCAGTAGGGCAATTCATTCTGATGAGACCATCTCAGTAGGGCAATTCATTTGGATGGGACCATCTCAGTAGGGCAATTCATTTTGATGAGACCATCTCAGTAGGGCAATTCATTTTGATGAGACCATCTCAGTAGGGTAATTCATTTTGATGAGACCATCTCAGTAGGGCAATTCATTTTGATGAGACCATCTCAGTTAGGCAATTCATTTTGATGAGACCATCTCAGTAAGGCAATTCATTTTAATAAGACCATCTC
Source organism: Unio delphinus (assembly GCA_029339505.1). Taxonomy (NCBI): domain Eukaryota; kingdom Metazoa; phylum Mollusca; class Bivalvia; order Unionida; family Unionidae; genus Unio; species Unio delphinus. The sequence goes on along the minus strand of JAQISU010000035.1, from coordinate 12,914,664 downwards.
AGCAAGGCAATTCATTTTGATGAGACCATCTCAGTAAGGCAATTCATTTTTTTCCATGAGTATGACCAGTTTTCATTAAGGTGTAACAAAATATCATATCTACTGACATAAAGCTGGAAAATGTATTTAAATGTTCGGTATTTGAAACAGGCAGCGACAGTAAACATTATGTTCAGCTAAAAAGTACATGCAGACATTATTTACCACTAATACAGTTGCAAAAACTTTCATACCCTATGCAGCTCCACTGTTTGTTGCTATCTATCAACTTGATGTAATTCTTTAAAAAAAAATACAATTCACATAACAATGGCAACCGTATCTCCCACCAAAAGACATATTTAAATTGGCAAGTGATGCTTTACACCAACATTAAAGTCAGTATGAAACCTTGATGTTACTCTAGACAGTACTTTCACATTGCACCAAGTCATGAACATATGCAAGGCTGCGTATCTTGAGCTGAAACACATCAGTTCCATTCGTAAATATCTTTCAGTTGATGTCACTAAAACATTTGTGTGTTCATTAGTACTTTCAAGACTGGACTATTGTAACTCAATTCTGTCTGGTTCATCACAATATCTACTCCAGAAACTTCAAAAAAGTTCAAAACACAGCTTCTCCAATCATCTTTTGAGTACCTCAATCAGAGCACACCTCAACACTGCTCTGTACCCTATGCTGGCTATCCATTCAATACAGAATCCCAAAATGTATTCTGTGTGCAACGTTTTCCTGACAGACTCCAGTCCAACATACCTATCTGGCCTCACCCATGTGTACACACCAGCAAGATACTTATGCTCCTCTTCTGACAATAGTATACTCATTGTTCCCACTATGAAAATGAAGTCATATGGACAACGTTCTTTTGCATACCAGGGCCAGTGATGTGGAACAATTTGCCCATTGAAATTAGATACAAAGATACAGTGGTCCCTTTCAAGAGTGCTCTTAAAACTCACCTTTTTTGACTACAGGAATAAACTTAGAAACCTAATGTTATGTACCTTATGTTTTCAGCATGTTTTAATGTTTTCCAATTTCATGGGGGTCTTTTCTTCTTTTTTTTCCCCTGTAGTGTAGTCATATCATTATAGATGTTGTAAAGCGCTCAGATCTTCTAAAGATTAGGCGCTATACAAATTATTATTATGTCCAATAGATGTAATTGTGTCTCTTCTTGCTTTTATTCTCAAGAATTTGAATATTTCTTTTTTCTTCAACATGCATTACTAGCTGGATGCCATTAAAAGAAATTCTATATAATCATCAGTTTGATCATGCAGATGCTTTGCATTACAAAAACTGTGCAGTTTAAATCATCTGCTGTAAAGTTAAGTCCCTGACTAATTCCATTACTTCTCGGAGCCGTATAGAACGATCAAGGGCCTTGAGGTAAGAAACACCTTGGCCTCTCCTAGTTCTTGTTCAAACTAAATTCTTCTTTTATAAAATGAAAAAGTGTTGTTTGGCCCAGCCCCTTACAGTTACCCCTACCATTCTCAGCCTACTAATTCAAATATGAAACCTGGATCCAAATCATACATGGAAAAAAAATTATCCAGAATTTTCGGCAACAATCGTTTATTTTGTTGTAGCTTTTGCTTTTATTATTTATGACTGTATTTTAAGGGCCATTTTTGTAAGACAGCAATAATGTAATGGTTGGCAGGTCTGTATTACTGATCACTGCTGTTATTGACACACAAACATAAAAGATGGATCAACTGTTACTATTTAGTATCCATTTTTCTCAGTTACTGCATGTGTGGAGAAAGGAAACAAGATTTTTTCAACATAGAATGAAAGAATATCTAAAGTACATACAATGACGAGAATTCTAAAACAATGTAAGAACACTTACAGGGGTAGGTGGGTAATATGGGACACCCTGTTCTTCACATCTTTTTTTCCTAACCATTTCTCGGACCTCTGAGATCCGCAAAAAATGCTCCTCTTCAGTTTCCTCATGAACATTCTCGGGGATTTCATCTTTCGAATTCTCAGTTTCAGCTTCTGAGTAATAATAATAATAATAATAATAATAATAATAATAACAACAACAACATTAATACTACTACTACTACTAATGATAATAATAATAACAATAACAATACTAAAACTAATAATAATAATAATAATAATAATAATAATAATAATAATAGTAATACTACTACTACTATAATAACAATACAACTACTAATAATAACAATACCAATACTACTACTACTAATAATAATAACAATACTACTACTAATAATAATAATAATAACAATAATAACTAATAATGATAATATTAAAACTACTACTAATACTCCTACTAATAATAACAACAAATAATAATAATAATAATAATAATATTAATAATAATAATAATAATAATAATAATAATAATAAGAAGAAGAAGAAGAATGACAATAATAACAACTAATAATGATAATATTAATACTACTACTAATAATAATAATACTAATAATACTAAATAAATACTAATACTAATACTACCAATAAATACTAATACAAATAATGATAATAACAGCAAAATCATACTTTCAACTAATAGTAGCAATCATTGGCAAAGTAAAGCCACTATGCAATGTTAGTGAACTCTAAAACCACATGGCCTTGTTAAACATCATTGAATATCATCATTATACTTTTTTATGCATTACTATGACACAGCCTTGTTAAACATCATTGAATATCATCATCTTTTTTATGCTTTATACATTATTATGACAGCCTTGTTTTAAAAACAAACATTTCAGCAGCCCAATACATTACAAAAATCTGGCTTCAGGGAACCCAAGTTTCCCACAGCTTGACTAAAAAACCAATTCCATTTGCCAGTACTTCATGGCAAGCAATTTTGCTTGCCAGTAGTTCATGGCAGTGCTAGTCACATCCATGAACAGCAACACAAGAAGGGAGAAGTGTACATATTCTAACATATTGGATCAAAATACCAACTTCACAATAATTGACATTAAATCAAAATACCATTTTCACAATAACTCACATTCAATCAAAAACCAACTTCACAATAACTCACATCAAATCAAAAACCAACATCACAATAACTCACATTAAATCAAAAACCAACTTCACAATAACTCACATTAAATCAAAAACCAACATCACAATAACTCACATTCAATCAAAAACCAATATCACAATAACTCACATTCAATCAAAAACCAACTTCACAATAACTCACATTAAATCACAAACCAACTTCACAATAATTTAGATTAAAATTACCTTCTTTAGTCAAAACTTTGTTCTTTGGACTTGGAGATCTTGGCAACTGTTTAATTTGCTTTGCGATTTCCTCTTCAACTCTAAAGGATATGATGTACTCAATCATTGCTCTCCGATTCTCATACACCACATATTCGTTGTAGTCTTTAGGGCAACCCTTTGTGAAAATAAGATGAAAAATAAAGTCAAACGAATGACAAACAAAACCCAACATAAAAGAAAACACTCTGTTGAATCAAAAAACTACATGTATACATGGAAATAATTTTCTTTAAAATGTAAAAAATAATAACCCACTATATAAAGCCTTGTAAATTTAATCAGGTCATCGACATATATAAAATTCCAAATTGGCGTCACAAGTATTAAGTGGTCGAAAGTGCTCATTGTTACGGGTCACTGCCATCTCACATCTGTCTGTGTGGGTTAGAGTCTCAGATTTGGCCAATGTTGATGTGAGAATGCAAGCCAGTAGCTTTTTGTGGGCTGATGGTTCTTCTCTGGGTTTTCTGGGTTCTTCAATCACCAGTTCTGCTGGACTCCATCAACTGCATATATTGTGTTGAAAACACATAACAACAACACATCCAAACCAAATTTTGATTGTCTAAAGTTGATTTTGATGAACTGTGTAACAAGTTATCATCAAAAAGTAATGTGTAAATATAAATAATGGAAAAGAATAATGTAATGTAATGAGTTTACTTGTTCCAAATAAGAATCTATTTCCAATACCTTCTTAAATACATGTATGTTTCAAGTAGGAATCCATATTCAATGCCTTATTAAATTGATTGATGAATGTCAAAATGTTCTTTTTTCTACAAAATACTGTTCCGCTATTCATTGTCTGGGATCAATGGATTAACCATGTCTGTACATTAGGCTGTCTGTGTCAATGTTTTTTCTCATACATCCTGGTGGCGCAGTCATATTCTAAGATCACATTTCTCTTGTTTGTTTTTGTTCTTTATGGTTTAACGCCATTTTTCAGCATTACTGGTGGAGGATGAACCCAGAAACCCCCCCAGAAAGAACCACTGACCCACAAGAAGCTACTGGCAAAGCAGCAGAGGGTGTATCGGACAACATTTTTAGACAAGTTTTCACTGAAATCACGCTTAAAATCAATGAAACCAATGACATCAGACCCAAAAGTCAATGACATCAGGTCCCAAATGTGTGTGTGAATCATGGATTAGGTCCAAAAAAAAATTATGAAAAAATCAATGAAATTAATGAAATCAAAAACTTTTCAACTATTACATTTTTTGGGAAAAAGGGACTACAACGTCGTTGTCACTACCCTCTCTGCTGCTAGAACTTTCAGTTGGGGTTAACCGAATATTTGATCCAGTCCGATACGATATCGTGTTCCAGACCTTGTCTGGGGGACGAAAATCACTACGATTTCACAAATAGACTAATTTGTAAAACCTCCTCTTGTAAATCAATCAGATTATTAGACTGGTCAGTGAGTTTGAAATTAATTCTGGTTAATGAATTATTATGACATCGCATATAGACTGGATTCACCGGGGACTCAATTATTAAAAACCCTGGAGGAGCTGTTGGTGCAAATGAATACAAAATATATCCCTGCTGAGCTTGATTTGATCGTTCTAAATTTATTTGATAGCTTCCTTCGATCACATCACATACTAAATTGAGCGCAATCACCGTTGAAATATTCACATTGAACAGAGCAATATGCCTGCCACCACCGTCTGGGTCATTATTATGGGTCAGGATAGTTGTTTGTGGTTGTGATGGTGTTTTTTTCCACGTATCATGGATTTTTTTGAAACCTTCATCGATGGCATCATCGAGAGATTTTTGTAGTTCTGAGATATTATATCCTGGAAGTTTGAATGTTGGAATATCTCCTATGCGGATCCTATATTCTATTGCAAATAAATCTCTTGTTTTAGGACTACTGTCACCTAATACTTCTTGAATAATTTGTGAATGAAATGTTTCCATGTCATTGATGATTTTGTTACATGTTTCTACGACACTGATAAATTCATCTCGGGTGAGAGTGCCGGATCTAAGTGATATAAACAACAACGAAATATCGTTATTGAAAGCTGTGAAATTTTCAGTGATTTTATCCCGGTTAGCAAGATGATGAATAAGTCGTACTCTTTCATCATATTCTACTCTAATGAAAAAATATGACTTATCATAATATCTATAGCTTTTTATTGGATTATCAGATTTTATCCTGTCGGTGATATAATCGGTTTTTTGAGGTTCTGGTAATTTAACGGTTTTTCCACCGGGTGGTAATTCAGGCCATCCTAGTACGGTTCTAATAGAACTTTGATAGATATCTACGACGTATCCTTCTGTGCTTATTTCAATGGCAGATGATAGTGTCGGCACATGAACTGTTATAGCTATTTTTGACTCTACTCCAGTAATCGATTTTATTCTACGCGCGAATTCATCATTGATTTGTTCAATTTGATATGATCCGGTTGGTATGGAAACAACGTTCCAGTCTGGGGTACCGTCGGGTTTATTCTTATTTGCAAATACCAGTGAATTATTGGGTTGTTGACCACCAAATGATTTTGACCTAATATTTGGCCAACTGTGGTATACTCGTAATTTTGCTAGCGCTATCTCCTTCACTGGGACCGGAGAGGGGAAATTCACACTGAATTCTGGATTCGTTGAGGTTATTGAGATCATGCTTGTTTGTACTGGGTTTGTGTTCTCCACTATTTGTTGAAGTAATTCCATCTGTGTTGTCATTGTTATTATACTCATGTTTTTGTACTTCTAATTTTGACATCGCAGAATCATATATATCTACCATCGCTGAAAACTCACTCTCTGATATAATTGTATCATCGAGCGATGACGATATCAATGAGGATAATTGCGAGTATGCAGTGGACACAACATGAAATTGAATTATGTAGTCTTGTAGTTTCCGTTGGCTGCATGAGGATATTTTTTTTGTGATTATTGAAATAATTCCAGCGATTGTTGTTGCCGCAGAAATGCAAATTGGAACAGCTATCGGGGCCATCATTGTCACTGAAGACAGTATAATACCGGCTCCGGTGATTACACCACTCACTGAATACACAGTAACATCAATTGCGGTAATTCTCCTGCGATATTTTTTAATTTTCAATTCATACTCCTCAGACAAGGTTTTGAGTCTAGTTTGATACTCTCTGACCTGATCATAGCGATATTGCGATGATGAAATCATTTTTATTTTAAATACGCTATCGTTTTCAATTACGATTTACTTAAATTCGCTACAAATTCCACATACCATGATACCGGAGTTCTAGCCAAATTTTTATCAGTAGATGTGATCGTGAACTTTTCAGTTGTATTCTTGTCGATGATCGTTGAAATCGTATTATTGAACCCGGATGAACTCGATGATGATATATTAAATTGATCCGTTGTCACCAGTGTTAATCGATAAATACCCTTGACGGTTGCAGTGATATCTAATGTGTTGTTTGTAGGTGTCCACGCAAATGATCCGTGTTGGATCGTGTATACTACGTTGTTGGTTTTCTCATGAGGAATTTTTGTTTTTTCAATGGCTGTTATCATCCTCGAAAGATCACCTTTGATGCCTTCGATGGAAGTTTTCATCTCATCGATTGATTTTTTAATATCAGGGAGTTTTAGTTCAATTTTATCGAATGTAGTTCCAATAAATTTATCAATGATATTTCTACGAAATGCGGTAAACTGTTTTATGTGTTCTTCGGTTTTAGATTGAAGTGTTACTAGTTCTAACGCAGAATCGTTGAGAGTTTTAAATCGATCTGTAATCGTCGAAAAAAGTACACCCGGTTTGAGTTTACCCTGATCGGAAAATAACGCGATAGTATCCTCGATTGCGTTTTGTTGTTTAACTAAAATATCATCCAGAGAGATATTACTAGATTTCAATTTACCCTGTTTGTCTTGAAATACAACTATTTCATTCGGGTCAACACTTGTTAAGTTCAACGTCTCAGCGATTTCATCTTTAATTTTTTTTGTTATATCACCGGTTGCAGTGTCATCGGGTTTGGGTTTCAAAGATCTCCCCCAAATATCAATCATGTTATTGTAAAACTCTTTCTCTCTCTAAAAAGCGATTACTAGTGTAGTCATTAACGACAATATGAGGTGGTTTTCTAGATGCTGAAATAGAGTCAAGGACATTTAATACTTCACTGCCGCATATTGGTGGGTCATTGATTTGTTGTGTTGGTAACGTAGAATACCAAGTCTTCATTGGAAGGGTTTTTATATACCGCATAAACTCTTTTGGTGGGGCTAATCCATATGAATCAAAATAGACAATCCCACGTGGATCAATAGCGTATGCAACCCAGTGAGTTCCAGGTCCGGTGCTGTTATCGAGATTAATAATACCTGTTTCAGTTTTGTTTGGTTGATGTGGTAATTGATCTTTCATAAAAACACCTCTGAAATTTTTAATCACTAGTTTTTTAGCAGCATCCATTAAATCAAAATTGGACATTGGAACCATCGAAGATTTGGGAACCATAGGTTCCTCAATTAATAAACCGTTCCTGGTAGTCTCAGGCCTGATCCGTGAACGGATCTCCCGCTGTACCATGAATACGGGGTTCCTGGTAGTCTTAGACCTTTTCCGCTGTACCAAGAATACGGGGTTCCTGGTAGTCTTAGACCCTTTCCCTTTTTTTTATATCCTTGTCCAGTTGCCTTTTTTAGTGCCATTCCTGCTGCAGTACCAACGGCTCCTAACGCTGCTGCTTTAGCCACCGCTGGGGCTGCTGCTGCAATCAATGCTGGTATTGCAGCTAACAATGGAAATATACCGCCTGTTTTCATCATATTTTTAATAGCAGCCGCAGAGAGAGTAATCTGAACTCCCTTTTTATCCTTGAAAGCATCATTGAAATGTTTCACCTGACGAGTTGTCAGCAATAATTTATTTTCACCACCAGTCATTTGGCTGGGTTTCAACGTGATTGTGGTTCCACATTTTTTAGCCGATTCTGATTGCAATTTTTTGATTTGACCAGGAGTCAACGTAACACTAATAACACTATATGACATTATATATAATTGATTGATTCTAATTCAATGAAAAATCGAGAAAAATCGTTCAAAGATTTTCTACTGGGGCATCTACCACTCTCATTCTTCCACCAACACCTTCGAGTAGCATTGATTTATCACTGAGAATGACAGCAACCGCTCTATAATCAGCAATAGCACCACGAGTCACATTAGCTCTAAAGTGTATATCAACAACTGACTGTCTTGTCAAATCGAGATGTTCCAGTGAGAAGTAGTAGATCGGATACAGATTTTTAAAATCAAATTGTGATATTTGCAAACCAGTATCGACATTTTGATCGCGTGCCATAAATGACAACAGACGATGATAAACTCGTGCAATATGATTTTCTGTGTAATTAAGTTGTATATCCTCAGATGGTTCCTGCTGGCCGTTTATTCTCAGTGAGACGTCTTTCACACCTAATTGATCAAATATCATATGACTGAAACGTTGATTGCCAACTCGTGCGGTATCCTGTAACGCAATAAATATATGACGTGGCGCAGAAACGCCCTGATTTGATGCTAGGTTCCAAGTGAATAACCCGTTGATATTTGATTGTTTCACATCTGTACTCACGGTTAGCCAACTCAACAACGACTTTCCTCCTTGGTCCATAAATGATAGTAATCGTCCTTCTGCGGTGATTGCTGGAGTCAACACTGGCATCCACAATGATATTTTTGTTAAATTGACTTTACCAGCATCAGCATCTGGATTTGCAGCATTTGCTGGAATCCTCCAAATTGCATCATTATCATCACTTTTTCGTACAAGCGATACTGTATGCTTCGCCCCGTAGATAACTTTTCTGACGTTTCTACAGAATCCAAAAATATGATGCAGTGGAATCGCACATGAAAATGATTTACGCCCTACTCCCAACATTGCGTTTCGTGTTGCGGCTCCTAGATTGAAATTAGGATCGTTGTTTATAATCATATCCTCGATACCAGCAACATTAGCAGGGTTAGGAGCAGTACGATCCCTTGGTTGTCTTATAATAAATGGATTTCCTCCAGCGGTATTCTTACCATCTTTTGCAAACATCATAGAAGGTCCTGCTGATCTTGTATAATCATCAGAATATCTCGCTAACCCGATTATTGTTGTGGCCACATCAACATCACGATCTATGGACTCAATTTCTTTTCCATCAATGAGATATCTAGCACTCTCAAATAGCGCCATAATACCATTATTGACAAAACCGACTTGAGTACCAGCTGGATACGGTGCTGGTACAGCAGTAGTATCAGCAGCTGTTACAATTTCTCCTTCTACTTCAATAAATGCTTCACAGGGCAAAAAGTATTTACTGGTATCATGGACTTGAAGATCAATTCTTGCTCGACTATTTGAGTCTATGGCATGATAGGCGTAATATTGATAATCGCGTACAGAATCATTCTTGGGGACTGGGGCGTCTATATCAAATGCTGGATCAGATGATTTTTTGAACATTTTATTCTATTTATCAGAGTCTAAATAGTGAAATCGTAATCGATTTTTCCATTTTCATCGACGTAGTTTTTTAAGGCCACTTCCTGCTATCATGTTTGCAATATTGCTTTGGTCCCCTTGATTTACCATCGACGCTAGTTTTTCATCTACTGCGTTATTTATTATTTTACTAACACTTGCAGGCATTTCTTCTGTAGACGGTAACGGTTTCTTTTTTCGCCCCACTAATGATGTTATTCGTGATAAGGGTATTAGTACTGTTGGAGATCTTGCCGGGAAAGCGTTTTCAACTGCGAAGGATAAAATAACATCATTAGTGGGGCGAAAAAAGAAACCGTTACCGTCTACAGAAGAAATGCCTGCAAGTGTTAGTTAAATAATAAATAACGCAGTAGATGAAAAACTAGCGTCGATGGTAAATCAAGGGGACCAAAGCAATATTGCAAACATGATAGCAGGAAGTGGCCTTAAAAAACTACGCCGATGAAAATGGAAAAATCGTTTACGATTTCACTATTTAGACTCTGATAAATAGAATAAAATGTTCAAAAAATCATCTGATCCAGCATTTGATATAGACGCCCCAGTCCCCAAGAATGATTCTGTACGCGATTATCAATATTACGCCTATCATGCCATAGACTCAAATAGTCGAGCAAGAATTGATCTTCAAGTCCATGATACCAGTAAATACTTTTTGCCCTGTGAAGCATTTATTGAAGTAGAAGGAGAAATTGTAACAGCTGCTGATACTACTGCTGTACCAGCACCGTATCCAGCTGGTACTCAAGTCGGTTTTGTCAATAATGGTATTATGGCGCTATTTGAGAGTGCTAGATATCTCATTGATGGAAAAGAAATTGAGTCCATAGATCGTGATGTTGATGTGGCCACAACAATAATCGGGTTAGCGAGATATTCTGATGATTATACAAGATCAGCAGGACCTTCTATGATGTTTGCAAAAGATGGTAAGAATACCGCTGGAGGAAATCCATTTATTATAAGACAACCAAGGGATCGTACTGCTCCTAACCCTGCTAATGTTGCTGGTATCGAGGATATGATTATAAACAACGATCCTAATTTCAATCTAGGAGCCGCAACACGAAACGCAATGTTGGGAGTAGGGCGTAAATCATTTTCATGTGCGATTCCACTGCATCATATTTTTGGATTCTGTAGAAACGTCAGAAAAGTTATCTACGGGGCGAAGCATACAGTATCGCTTGTACGAAAAAGTGATGATAATGATGCAATTTGGAGGATTCCAGCAAATGCTGCAAATCCAGATGCTGATGCTGGTAAAGTCAATTTAACAAAAATATCATTGTGGATGCCAGTGTTGACTCCAGCAATCACCGCAGAAGGACGATTACTATCATTTATGGACCAAGGAGGAAAGTCGTTGTTGAGTTGGCTAACCGTGAGTACAGATGTGAAACAATCAAATATCAACGGGTTATTCACTTGGAACCTAGCATCAAATCAGGGCGTTTCTGCGCCACGTCATATATTTATTGCGTTACAGGATACCGCACGAGTTGGCAATCAACGTTTCAGTCATATGATATTTGATCAATTAGGTGTGAAAGACGTCTCACTGAGAATAAACGGCCAGCAGGAACCATCTGAGGATATACAATTACACAGAAAATCATATTGCACGAGTTTATCATCGTCTGTTGTCATTTATGGCACGCGATCAAAATGTCGATACTGGTTTGCAAATATCACAATTTGATTTTAAAAATCTGTATCCGATCTACTACTTCTCACTGGAACATCTCGATTTGACAAGACAGTCAGTTGTTGATATACACTTTAGAGCTAATGTGACTCGTGGTGCTATTGCTGATTATAGAGCGGTTGCTGTCATTCTCAGTGATAAATCAATGCTACTCGAAGGTGTTGGTGGAAGAATGAGAGTGGTAGATGCCCCAGTAGAAAATCTTTGAACGATTTTTCTCGATTTTTCATTGAATTAGAATCAATCAATTATATATAATGTCATATAGTGTTATTAGTGTTACGTTGACTCCTGGTCAAATCAAAAAATTGCAATCAGAATCGGCTAAAAAATGTGGAACCACAATCACGTTGAAACCCAGCCAAATGACTGGTGGTGAAAATAAATTATTGCTGACAACTCGTCAGGTGAAACATTTCAATGATGCTTTCAAGGATAAAAAGGGAGTTCAGATTACTCTCTCTGCGGCTGCTATTAAAAATATGATGAAAACAGGCGGCATATTTCCATTGTTAGCTGCAATACCAGCATTGATTGCAGCAGCAGCCCCAGCGGTGGCTAAAGCAGCAGCGTTAGGAGCCGTTGGTACTGCAGCAGGAATGGCACTAAAAAAGGCAACTGGACAAGGATATAAAAAAAAGGGAAAGGGTCTAAGACTACCAGGAACCCCGTATTCTTGGTACAGCGGAAAAGGTCTAAGACTACCAGGAACCCCGTATTCATGGTACAGCGGGAGATCCGTTCACGGATCAGGCCTGAGACTACCAGGAACGGTTTATTAATTGAGGAACCTATGGTTCCCAAATCTTCGATGGTTCCAATGTCCAATTTTGATTTAATGGATGCTGCTAAAAAACTAGTGATTAAAAATTTCAGAGGTGTTTTTATGAAAGATCAATTACCACATCAACCAAACAAAACTGAAACAGGTATTATTAATCTCGATAACAGCACCGGACCTGGAACTCACTGGGTTGCATACGCTATTGATCCACGTGGGATTGTCTATTTTGATTCATATGGATTAGCCCCACCAAAAGAGTTTATGCGGTATATAAAAACCCTTCCAATGAAGACTTGGTATTCTACGTTACCAACACAACAAATCAATGACCCACCAATATGCGGCAGTGAAGTATTAAATGTCCTTGACTCTATTTCAGCATCTAGAAAACCACCTCATATTGTCGTTAATGACTACACTAGTAATCGCTTTTTAGAGAGAGAAAGAGTTTTACAATAACATGATTGATATTTGGGGGAGATCTTTGAAACCCAAACCCGATGACACTGCAACCGGTGATATAACAAAAAAAATTAAAGATGAAATCGCTGAGACGTTGAACTTAACAAGTGTTGACCCGAATGAAATAGTTGTATTTCAAGACAAACAGGGTAAATTGAAATCTAGTAATATCTCTCTGGATGATATTTTAGTTAAACAACAAAACGCAATCGAGGATACTATCGCGTTATTTTCCGATCAGGGTAAACTCAAACCGGGTGTACTTTTTTCGACGATTACAGATCGATTTAAAACTCTCAACGATTCTGCGTTAGAACTAGTAACACTTAAATCTAAAACCGAAGAACACATAAAACAGTTTACCGCATTTCGTAGAAATATCATTGATAAATTTATTGGAACTACATTCGATAAAATTGAACTAAAACTCCCTGATATTAAAAAATCAATCGATGAGACGAAAACTTCCATCGAAGGCATCAAAGGTGATCTTTCGAGGATGATAACAGCCATTGAAAAAACAAAAATTCCTCATGAGAAAACCAACAACGTAGTATACACGATCCAACACGGATCATTTGCGTGGACACCTACAAACAACACATTAGATATCACTGCAACCGTCAAGGGTATTTATCGATTAACACTGGTGACAATGGATCAATTTAATATATCATCGTCGAGTTCATCCGGGTTCAATAATACGATTTCAACGATCATCGACAAGAATACAACTGAAAAGTTCACGATCACATCTACTGATAAAAATTTGGCTAGAACTCCGGTATCATGGTATGTGGAATTCGTAGCGAATTTAAGTAAATCGTAATTGAAAACGATAGCGTATTTAAAATAAAAATGATTTCATCATCGCAATATCGCTATAATCAGGTCAGAGAGTATCAAACTAGACTCAAAACCTTGTCTGAGGAGTATGAATTGAAAATTAAAAAATATCGCAGGAGAATTACCGCAATTGATGTTACTGTGTATTCAGTGAGTGGTGTAATCACCGGAGCCGGTATTATACTGTCTTCAGTGACAATGATGGCCCCGATAGCTGTTCCAATTTGCATTTCTGCGGCAACAACAATCGCTGGAATTATTTCAATAATCACAAAAAAAATATCCTCATGCAGCCAACGGAAACTACAAGACTACATAATTCAATTTCATGTTGTGTCCACTGCATACTCGCAATTATCCTCATTGATATCGTCATTGCTCGATGATACAATTATATCAGAGAGTGAGTTTTCAGCGATGGTAGATATATATGATTCTGCGATGTCAAAATTAGAAGTACAAAAACATGAGTATAATAACAATGACAACACAGATGGAATTACTTCAACAAATAGTGGAGAACACAAACCCAGTACAAACAAGCATGATCTCAATAACCTCAACGAATCCAGAATTCAGTGTGAATTTCCCCTCTCCGGTCCCAGTGAAGGAGATAGCGCTAGCAAAATTACGAGTATACCACAGTTGGCCAAATATTAGGTCAAAATCATTTGGTGGTCAACAACCCAATAATTCACTGGTATTTGCAAATAAGAATAAACCCGACGGTACCCCAGACTGGAACGTTGTTTCCATACCAACCGGATCATATCAAATTGAACAAATCAATGATGAATTCGCGCGTAGAATAAAATCGATTACTGGAGTAGAGTCAAAAATAGCTATAACAGTTCATGTGCCGACACTATCATCTGCCATTGAAATAAGCACAGAAGGATACGTCGTAGATATCTATCAAAGTTCTATTAGAACCGTACTAGGATGGCCTGAATTACCACCCGGTGGAAAAACCGTTAAATTACCAGAACCTCAAAAAACCGATTATATCACCGACAGGATAAAATCTGATAATCCAATAAAAAGCTATAGATATTATGATAAGTCATATTTTTTCATTAGAGTAGAATATGATGAAAGAGTACGACTTATTCATCATCTTGCTAACCGGGATAAAATCACTGAAAATTTCACAGCTTTCAATAACGATATTTCGTTGTTGTTTATATCACTTAGATCCGGCACTCTCACCCGAGATGAATTTATCAGTGTCGTAGAAACATGTAACAAAATCATCAATGACATGGAAACATTTCATTCACAAATTATTCAAGAAGTATTAGGTGACAGTAGTCCTAAAACAAGAGATTTATTTGCAATAGAATATAGGATCCGCATAGGAGATATTCCAACATTCAAACTTCCAGGATATAATATCTCAGAACTACAAAAATCTCTCGATGATGCCATCGATGAAGGTTTCAAAAAAATCCATGATACGTGGAAAAAAACACCATCACAACCACAAACAACTATCCTGACCCATAATAATGACCCAGACGGTGGTGGCAGGCATATTGCTCCGTTCAATGTGAATATTTCAACGGTGATTGCGCTCAATTTAGTATGTGATGTGATCTAAGGAAGCTATCAAATAAATTTAGAACGATCAAATCAAGCTCAGCAGGGATATATTTTGTATTCATTTGCACCAACAGCTCCTCCAGGGTTTTTAATAATTGAGTCCCCGGTGAATCCAGTCTATATGCGATGTCATAATAATTCATTAACCAGAATTAATTTCAAACTCACTGACCAGTCTAATAATCTGATTGATTTACAAGAGGAGGTTTTACAAATTAGTCTATTTGTGAAATCGTAGTGATTTTCGTCCCCCAGACAAGGTCTGGAACACGATATCGTATCGGACTGGATCAAATATTCGGTTAACCCCAACTGAAAGTTCTAGCAGCAGAGAGGGTAGTGACAACGACGTTGTAGTCCCTTTTTCCCAAAAAATGTAATAGTTGAAAAGTTTTTGATTTCATTAATTTCATTGATTTTTTCATAATTTTTTTTTGGACCTAATCCATGATTCACACACACATTTGGGACCTGATGTCATTGACTTTTGGGTCTGATGTCATTGGTTTCATTGATTTTAAGCGTGATTTCAGTGAAAACTTGTCTAAAAATGTTGTCCGATACACCCTCTCTGCTGCTGGCAAGCCTTCTCACATAACTACATTAGCCGAATCTTAGACTCGAACCCACGCAGACAGAGGTGAGATGGCAGTGATCCGTAACGGACAGCGCTTTAGACCACTCAGCCACTCGGGGCCCCACATTTCTCTTGTAAAGGCTACCCTATTATTGGTTGCTTTGTAAATGTTATTAGCGGCCATGGAAGATCCATACTTCTTGGCAGCAAGGCCACTGATGCCGAATGTTTAATTTACAATGGTGGGTAAGGGAGAGCATTTCAAGGTAAACAGCATAAAGAGTCTTTGGAAAGAAAGTGACACTCTATTGATCAAAAGAAAATCTAATAAATCCATTTATCCTGTCCTTTATTCTTTTTAATTGCATTGAATCCATCTGATATATTATTCTGAAGCTGCAGCATACAAAAATTTGGTAAGGAGTGTGTGTGTGTGATTAGGATTTTTAATGTAGCTTTAACAATTTTTCTGTCATATTGCTACGATGTCTGCAGTGAGGCAGTTTATAGTGATGTCTAACACTGGGAAACCCTATTTAAATATTATTTGTCACACAAAGTTGCAATCGCTACACTTCAAATATGATTTTAATAGGGTTCAACAGAGAGGTGTAATGGTGATGTATGTGTCATTGGTGCTCATCATTACACTCATTATTAACTAGATCATATTGGTGTTCAAACCTTTCTGCTGAATTCAAAATGAATCCTGTTCAAACTTTTCAGCTGAATTCAATGTGAATTCAATGTGTGCCCTGTTCTGCTGAATTCAAAGTGAATCCTGTTCAAACTTTTCAGCTGAATTCAATGTGACTCGTGTTCAAAATTTTCTGCTGAATTCAATGTGAATCCTGTTCAAACTTTTCTGCTGAATTCAATGTGAATCCAATGTGTGTCCTGTTCTGCTACATTCAAAGTGAATCCTGTTCAAACTTTTCTGCTGAATTCAATGTGAATACTGTTCAAACTTTTCTGCTGAATACAATGTGAATCCAATGTGTGTCCTGTTCTGCTGAATTCAATGTGAACCCTGTTCAAAATTTTCTGCTGAATTCAATGTGAACCCTGTTCAAACTTTTCTGCTGAATTCAATGTGAATCCAATGTGTGTCCTGTTCTACTGAATTCAAAGTGAATCCTGTTCAAACTTTTCTGCTGAATTCAATGTGACTCGTGTTCAAAATTTTCTGCTGAATTCAATGTGAATCCTGTTCAAACTTTTCTGCTGAATTCAATGTGAATCCAATGTGTGTCCTGTTCTGCTACATTCAAAGTGAATCCTGTTCAAACTTTTCTGCTGAATTCAATGTGAATACTGTTCAAACTTTTCTGCTGAATACAATGTGAATCCACAGTGTGTCCTGTTCTGCTGAATTCAATGTGAATCCTGTTCAAAATTTTCTGCTGAATTCAATGTGAACCCTGTTCAAACTTTTCTGCTGAATTCAATGTGAATCCAATGTGTGTCCTGTTCTACTGAATTCAAAGTGAATCCTGTTCAAACTTTTCTGCTGAATTCAATGTGAACCCTGTTCAAACTTTTCTGCTGAATTCAATGTGAATCCAATGTGTGTCCTGTTCTACTGAATTCAAAGTTAATCCTGTTCAAACTTTTCTGCTGAATTCAATGTGAATCCTGTTCAAACTTTTCTGCTGAATTCAATGTGACTCATGTTCAAACTTTTCTGCTGAATTCCATGTGAATCCTGTTCAAACTTTTCTGCTAAATTCAGTGTGAATCCTGTTCAAAGCCAAGTTGTTCTAGATGACCATAAATTTAGCATTGTAAAAACTATCCAATGATCATGTATGCTTGTCTTGATAGAAAAATGAAAATACATCTGGAACTGACCATTTCATTGGAGGAAGGGGGAGAGCACAAAAATATTATAAATTTAATGGGGGCTTTACAGGTAATACAGCAGTAATGAATGCCTCTGTCCAGAATGGGCGGTAATGCTTTATCAAGACATATAAACTGTCCAGAATTGGTGGTAATATTTATCAAGGTATATCAACTGTCCAGTATGGGTGATACTGATTTATCAAGACATATCAACTGTCCAGTATGGGAGGTAATGCTTTATCAAGACATATCAACTGTCCAGTATGGGCAGTAATGCTTTGTCAATATATATCAACTGTCCAGTATGGGAGGTAATGCTTTATAAAGACATATCAACTGTCTAGAATGGGCAGTAATGCTTTATCAAGACATATTAACTGTCCAGAATGGGTGGCAATGCTTTATCAAGCCATATCAACTATCCAGTATGGGAGGTAATGCTTCATCAAGACATATCAACTGTCCAGTATGGGAGGTAATGCTTTATCAAGACATATTAACTGTCCAGAATGGGTGGCAATGCTTTATCAAGCCATATCAACTATCCAGTATGGGAGGTAATGCTTCATCAAGACATATCAACTGTCCAGAATTGGTAGTAATTAATAATAATGATAGTAGCGGTACCCATACAAAATAAAACTTGCTTACCACGACAGAATCATAGTAGCGGTACCCCTACAAATGAAAACTTGAACTGCTCCAGTGGCCTAGTTGTTGGAAAGTCCATCGCGGAAGTGGGAGATCGTGGGTTCAAAATCCGGCTGAGTCATACCAAAGACTTACAAAAATGGTACTAACAGCTACCTCGCTTGATGCTCAGCATTAAGAGGTTAGTGTTAGGACTGGTCAGCCTGGTGTCAGGATAATGTGACTGGGTGGGACATCATGCTACTTGTCTGCAGCATGATGCCCCAGTGCTAGACATCACTATAAACTGCCTCACTGCAGACATTGTAGTGATATGACTGAAACTGTGTTAAAGCTACATTAAAAATCCTAATCAAACAAACAAACAAACAAAATTAAAATTTGCTTACCATGACAGAATCATAGTAGCAGTATCCCAACAAATTAAAACTTGCTTACCATGACAGAATCATAGTAGCGGTACCCAAAAACATGTAAACTTGCTTACCATGACAGCTGTTGTTGCAGTAGGGTTTAATGCCATCTTTAAGCACATGATAGGCAATACATGGAGGCCAGTATTACTGGTGGAGGAAGAACCCGGGAAAACTCCAGGAAAGAACCACCGACCCACGAGAAGCTACTGGCAAGCTTTCTCACATAACTACTTTTGCCAAATCTTAGAATCAAACCCATGCTGACAGAGGTGATATGGCAGTGATCCGTAAGGGAAAGTGCTTTAGACCACTTGTACATTTGGGGCCCCTTACCATGACAGAATCATAGTAGCGGTACCCATAAAATTAAAACTTGCTTACCATGACAGAATCATAGTAACGGTACCCGTACAAATTAAAACTTGCTTACCATGACAGAATCATAGTAGCGGTACCCATCCACAGGGTTTTCTTTCTCTGGTTCTCGCTTCAATGTTGTATCATAACATCCCTGTTCATACGCCTAAAGAAAATGGAAGAAAAAAAATACATAAAGTTTATTCATGTGTGTAGCTACTTAACATAATAAACTTTGTTAAATTACAACCAAGATGCATTTTTGATTAAATTTTCTTGACTTATTGTTAAATGCAAATATATTGAACACAACGTTATGGATTATCTGCACCTTAAAATGATTTTTATGTCAAATACAATAATAAAGTTCTTAATTATCCCAAACATATGTTGTTATAATTAGTCACACAATAGAATTGTATTTAAAAAAGGACAAAAAGCTGTACCTGACTATAACATTCAGGACTTAATTTTTAAAAAATGTAGCCATAGATACAATTGCAATTTCTGCTAGAAATTTGTAAATTGTGTTCAATACTTCCATCAACCAGGTGGCCTTGAATCAGAGATTTTCAGTTTTCAATATTAATATCTGAATGGTGGCAAGATGAATCAATTTTCAAAATGGACCAGTCACTTTTTTTAAGGAGTTTGCTATTGATGATGTGAAGTCTGCATGATGTGGTTTTTAGTACTGCTTGTGATGGTGCAACGAAGTTAGAGCAATGTACTGAAATATAAAAAGCTGATGCTCAGATCAAAGCTGTGTTAGCTTATGGTTGTTATCCAGCTGTGAGGTTGTTATCCAGCGGTTATCCATGGTTCTTTTCACACTTCACAGAAAGATATATTTGTTATAATCATTAAACAACTTCATGACATCTATTATCAAATGTACTATTTATGTACAATTTTATGTACAATTTTATCACATTTATTATCATCTGTACTATTTATGTACAATTTCATGACATTATCACCTGTACTATTTATGTACAATCTTATCACATTAAATATCATCTGTACTATTTATGAACAATCTTATCACATTAAATATCATCTGTACTATTTATGTACAATCTTATCACATTAAATATCATCTGTACTATTTATATATAATCTTATCACATTAAATATCATCTGTACTATTTATGTACAATTTTATCACATTAAATATCATTTGTACTATTTATGTACAATCTTATCACATTAAATATCATCTGTACTATTTATATATAATCTTATCACATTAAATATCATCTGTACTATTTATATATAATCTTATCATATTAAATAACATTTGTACTATTTATGTACAATCTTATCACATGAAATATCATCTGTATTATGTATGTACAATTTCATTACATCTATTATCAGTTGTACTATTCATGTACAATTTTATTAAATCTATTAGTACATGTACTATTTATGTTCAAAAACCCTAAAATATATTACTTTTTACAATGTTACAAACAGAAAACATTAAGATAAATATAAAGTGCTTTGTGGCATGAAACAATTTCAATGCCTTTTATGTCCAAAAAAAAGCCACTTCAAAAGGTGAAGTTCTAAATTATTAAATGCAATCAATCGTCTACTGACCTCAAACCAAACCACTGGAAAACAATTACATGTGGTATCTCAAATGGACCATTTATAACAGTCTTTATGTTATCATTAATAATCAGGGAACTGGAAAATATTTTTAAAAACTGACCTTAAACTGGAGTTTTTGAAATAAAACTAACTGGAAATTGATATTTGCACAAAATCATCTTTAAGTTATTCCCCAAAAATGAAAAATATTCTCTGGATATAGATTTGCGATTTTTGGGTTTAGTTTCTTGTTTTACCTCACAGCAGCACATTAATAGATTATTTGGTTCCGAGGTTATTGAAGTTAACTGTCTTGCCCAAGACTACATAGGGGACTGGCATGATCTGATGGTAAGATTCACTCTTTCTTTCTCAAGTCAAGCACACTAATAACTGAGTTGCCACAACTACTGATTCATTTAGTTGCCTCTTACAACAAACAGGACAGTATCAAATCCATTCTATAAACACAAGCTTGCCAAGGGATCTCTCTACATGGATGTTCTAAATCTGAAATTTCCAAAAGGTACTATCAATAAGGAAAAGTGGACGTTCTACATCCTAAAGCCTGCCAAAAGCACTCTCATCATGGAACTTCTAAATCTCAAAGACTGGCAGAATATTTCTCTCGATGGAAGTTCTGCATTCCTAAGCCTGAGAGAAGCACTCTCAAATTGGAAGTTTTATATCCACAAGCATGCCAAAGGTACTCTGAAAATATTTAAGTTCTACATCCCAAAACCTCCAAAATATTTAGAGCTTCCAAATGAGAGTGACTATTTATGGACAATATGGAACTTCTACATCCCTGAACCTGCCAATGGCACTCTCAGTATAGAAGCTCTAAATCTCCAAGACTGGCTGAATCACTCTAAATATTTAAGTTCTACATTGCCAAGCCTTAAAGAAGCACTTTGTGTCTTGTGTCTAATTTCAATGGGTAATTCATTCCATATTGCTGGGCCCTGGTATGCAAAAGAACGTTGTCCATGTGACTCTGTTTTCATAGTGGGAATAATGAATAAACAATTATCAGAAGAGATGTGCAATTATCTTGCTGGTGTGTACACATGGGTGAAGCTAGATAGGTATGCTGGACTGGAGTCCATCAGTGAAACAAAGCACAGTGAACAAACTTTGTGTTTGATTCTGGATCAAATGGATAGCCAGTGTAGGGTACAGAACAGCAGGGAGGTGTGTTCTGATCGCGGTACTCTAAAAATGATCAGAGCAGCTGTGTTTTGAACTTTTTGAAGATTCTGGAGTAGATATTGAGACAAACCAGCCAGAATTGAGTTACAATAGTCCAGTCTTGAAAGTAATAATAAACACACAATTGTTTTAGTGGCATTAACTGAAAGATATTTGTGAAAGGAGCTGTGTCGTCTCAGCTCAAGATATGCAGATATGATTATATTACATAGGTATGGTAATGGAAATAACTCTTAAGTTATCTCAATGTAAAATATCCCTTGGTATTACATAGGTAGGTCATGGAAATAACTCTAAGGTATCTCTAGTGTAACACATTACTTGATAAAACATAGGTATGGTAATGGAAATAACTCTAAGGTATCTCAATGTAAAATATCCCTTGATATAACATAGGTATGGTCACGGATATAACTGAGGTATCTCAATGTAAAACATTCCTTGATATTACATAGGTATGGTCATGGATATAACTCTAAGGTATCTCTAGTGTAATACATTACTTGAAAAAACATAGGTATGGTAATGGAAATAACTCTGAGGTATCTCAATGTAAAACATTCCTTGATATTACATAGGTATGGTCATGGATATAACTCTAAGGTATCTCTAGTGTAATACATTACTTGATAAAACATAGGTATGGTCATGGAAATAACTCTCAGTGTAACACATTCCTTGATATTACATAGGTATGGAAACAGTGGGCCAATTCAATTATCTTGGTTCCATAATCACTGAAGAGGGATCAAGAGCAGAAATTTTGTCACAAGCAGCACAAACAACGGCAGCTATGTCAGAGCTAAGACCCATCTGGAGAGACAAGAATATCTATCTGAAAACTAAAATCAGACTATTGAGAGCACTAGTCATCTCAATCGTTGTGTATTCATGTGAGGCCTGGACCCTGACAGCAGAATTACAACGAATAATCCAGGCACTTGAAATGAGATGCTACAGAACCATCCTTGGCATCTCTTACATGGACCACATCACAAATGAAGAAGTGCATATCACCATCAGGCACAAAGTAGGCCATTATGAAGACCTCCTCACCAATGTCAAAAAGAGAAAGCTGAAATGGTATGGCCATGTCACTAGAGCCAACAGTCTATCCACAACAGTACTGCAGGGTAGTGTCCAAGGTGGTAGAAGGAGAGGTAGACAGAGAAAAAGTGGAGTGACAACATCACAGAATGGACCAGGAAAAGTTCTGCAGAGACACAGGCATTGGCACATGATCGAGAAAAGTGGAGGGAACTGGTCAGATGTTCAGCAGCACAGTGCCTCAACGACCACGCTAGGTCAAAAGACTGATGATGATGATGATGATGATCTCAGTTTAACACATTCCTTGATATTACATAGGTATGGGCATGGAAATAACTCTAAGGTATCTCTAGTGTAATACATTACTTGATATTACATAGGTATGGTAATGGAAATAACTCTAAGGTATCTCTAGTGTAATACATTACTTGATATTACATAGGTATGGTAATGAAAATAACTCTAAGGTATCTCTAGTGTAATACATTACTTGATATTACATAGGTATGGTAATGGAAATAACTCTAAGGCATCTCAATGTAAAACATTCCTTGATATTACAAAGGTATGGTCATGGAACAAAAATCTGAGTTATCTCAGTGTAACATAGTCCCTAATATAACACAGATATGGTCATAGATAACACAATAAAGTATCTCAGTCAGAGGTCTCACATGGATTTAAAAGTTCAGTCCTCTCCCAGCAAATGCTGAACTTTACAGATAAGAAGAACTGTTGGTTGCTATAGAGTTTTAATTTCCACATTCTTTATAACACTGACATGTACAACCATGTTAGCCTATCCAGAGCATCTGGTAATTCTGTACAACATGTCGTTTCTGTAAACATGGGATCACATGCTATTTTGGTTGAAAATTCAGTTTTTGGTTGAAATGCCAACAGAAACATTCCGAGGTAATGTATTTCATTTCCATCGCCTTATAAATAAACATTACATCTTTTCAAAGCCATGTGCAGAATAGTTTACCATTTATGGAGTCATGAAAACATAGGAGTGGTATCCCATTTGTCCAAAATTAGTATTATTTTGAATATTATATTCTAGTGAAAATTGCCTCTTTTCAATTGGTAAGCATTGCAGAAATTTTATTTTCATCAATTGAATTCGGTATGGGTTTTGCACCAACATTGGTGACCTTTGATGCACAGAATAACCTGACAGCAGTGTTAACTCATTAGTCCTTTGGGGTAAGAATGAATTTTGTCAATCCAAGGAATGGTCTTATTCCAAACACTAAGTCAGGCATCACATGCTTTCTTACACTTGGCTACTTTCACATCCAAGCCATCAGTTCTAGTAACTTTAGCACTCTTCTGAATCTCATTAAAATCAATGTCAGTTTGCCATTTAACCCCAAAATACTTATCCAAATTTGCAAATGACGTTCTGTCCAAGTCTTGATGTGTCTTGATTTGAGGTTGCATGCACTATTTATTTCGCTACAATAAAATATGAATAATGGAAGCTAAATTTCTGATGTACCTTTATAATAACCACAGGTACATCTCAGGGTCTTTTGCCTCTGAATTCAGTCACTGTAAATATCAACACATGTTCTCACCCAAACGGTTAGTCAAGATCTTTGAACTTGCCACCCAGCTATTGCATTGTGTTCTCCTGATGTAAACATATAGCAGGCACATCTGAGGGCATTTTAACCACTGAATTCTGTCAGTGTAAATATCAGCACAGCTAAAATGATCAAATAATCAACACATTCTCCAACTCGGTAGATTCTTAAAGAAGGAGTGGCAAGTCTTTGAATTTGCCACCCAGCTATTTGTATGCAAAGGGAGGACTACTATATGTGCGATTTTCTGAGTCCCAGATAAAATATTAGCATCCAAATATGTGTAATTAAGCGTTTCCAAGACCTCCGTCAATGTAACATAGTCCTGATATAACACGTATCATCATGGATATATATAACTCTAATATATCTCAGTGTAACATAGTCCATTCTATAACACAGGTATAGTCTTAGATATTACAATAATGTACTCACTGTAAAATAGTCACTGATATAACACAGGTATAGTCTTAGATATTACAATAATGTACTTCACTGTAAAATAGTCACTGATATAACACAGGTATAGTCTTAGATATTACAATAAGGTGCATTACTATAACACAGTCCCTGATGTAACACAGGTATAGTGATATATATTACTAGAAGATACATTACGGAGTGTGACCTTTATATTTTCATGAACATCAAATGTGACTCCCATGAACAGCGTTAATGTGGGACCATTATGGTTTCACGGGCATCAAATATGTGACTCCCATGAACAGCATTACAAAGTGTGACCTTTGTATTTTCAAGGCATAAATTATGCAACTCCCATGAACAGTGTTACAGTGTGGTACCATTATATTTTCATGGGTGTCAATTTCAGTTGTCATGGTTTCATAAATATGTATACCCTTCTTGGTACTTCAGGAAAGTAGTCCTACAATTTGCACAAGATCACGGTTCATTTGGTGTATAAAATCAAGATTAACATTGTAGTAACCAGTCAACCAAGTAAGAATTTAAGGTGTATAAAATCAAGGTTAACATTGTAGTAACCAGTCACCCAAGTAAGAATTTAAGGTGTATAAAATCAAGGTTAACATTGTAGTAACCAGTCACCCAAATAAGAATTTAAGGTGTATAAAATCAAGGTTAACATTGTAGTAACCAGTCACCCAAGTAAGAATTTAAGGTGTATAAAATCAAGGTTAACATTGTAGTAACCAGTCACCCAAGTAAGAATTTAAGGTGTATAAAATCAAGGTTAACATTGTAGTAACCAGTCACCCAAATAAGAATTTAAGGTGTATAAAATCAAGGTTAACATTGTAGTAACCAGTCACCCAAGTAAGAATTTAAGGTGCATCTTGAAGTTTTGGAATACTGATAAAGACTTAAAAGCTCACAATACTTATGAGTTCTGCTGCATTAGAATACCCATCACTATAACGAGATTCTAGATATAATACCATACTGCTGCATTAGAATACCCATCACTATAACGAGATTCTAGATATAATACCGTACTGCTAAGGACCAAATGATTAGAATTAAACCATTTTACTTGAAATGGTCTAACAAATATATGACAGAAATGAAAACAACAAAAACTTACCATTACCAATGTATTTTCATTTTAAAACATTATTTGACAAACTTTAATGCATAAATATAATGAAGTGAGAAATTGCATTACAAATATTGTTACCAGGTATTTTACTGGTACTTTGTTCCTCCACTGACAAACACTAACTTAATTTTATTTTGTTTTTGCAATACACTGGTTCCAGTGTTGCACAATGTGGTTGGTACTTATGAATTCCAAATACAACATTATAATGAAAATATTACAATGTCAATTCAATGGAAGTAAATTCCATTACAACATCATAATGAGAATATTACAATGTCAATTCAATGGTAATGAATTCCATTACAACATTATAATGACAATATTACAATGTCAATTCTATGGAAGTGAATTCCATTACAACATTATAATGACAATATTACAATGTCAATTCTATGGAAGTGAATTCTAGGGTCTAACCGGAAATCGCCTCGGACATTCACTTTAGCAGAATATCCGGATTTTCGGTACTATTCGGAAGTATTCGCCTCGGCAAATAATATGCGCACATATGGTTACAAGTAAAATAATTCAAGAAATATCAAACTTTAAAAAAAAAAGTTTATTAATACATAATAATTTTAGTTAATAAAATTTTTCATCTTATAGGCAATATATACGGTATACGGTACACAAAAAGTTTAAGCTTCACATACGATAATGAAACAAACGGTACTCTGGAGTCGCACCTACTACTCAGTTCATGCCCGGATCTGGCAAATAGTACATCCAAATACTCGGATTCAGTACTTGGCGAAAATTATCTACTCGGTTAGGCCCTAGTGAATTCCATTACAACATTATAATGAGAACATTACAATGTCAATTCCATGGAAGTGAATTCCATTACAACATTATAATGAGAACATTACAATGTCAATTCCATGGAAGTAAATTCCATTACAACATTATAATGAGAATATTACAATGTCAATTAAATGGAAGTGAATTCCATTACAACATTATAATGAGAATATTAAATGTCAATTCCATGGAAGTAAATTCCAGTACAACATTATAATGAGAATATTAAATGTCAATTTCATGGAAGTGAATTCCATTACATTATAATGAGAATATTAAATGTCAATTCTATGGAAGTAAATTCCATTACAACATTATAATGAGAATATTAAATGTCAATTCCATGGAAGTAAATTCCATTACAACATTATAATGAGAATATTAAATGTCAATTTCATGGAAGTGAATTCCATTACATTATAATGAGAATATTACAATGTCAATTCCATGGATGTGAATTCCATTACAACATTATAATGAGAACATTACAATGTCAATTCCATGGAAGTAAATTCCATTACATCATCATAATGAGAATATTAAAAGTCAATTCCATGGATGTGAATTCCATTACAACATTATAATGTGAACATTACAATGTCAATTCCATGGAAGTAAATTCCATTATAACAGTATAATGAGAATATTACAATGTCAATTCCATGGAAGTGAATTCCATTACAATAATCTACTATTATCATCATGATACTAGCATCAATAGACTAAAAGTAAAATCAAAATTAAATTAAAGAAATAATAAAATGTTGACCGAATTTTAGGAAATTGACCAACATTTTGGGAAATGATTGATTTATCTTGTATGTGGTAGTGTTATCCACACAATTTTCCATGGGAAAAAATATTATCCCAAATTTATCATGAATACCTATACTGTAAACATAGGCAACACATTTTCATACACAATGTTTCGAGTTTGGAGATGACCCAGCTGAGGTTACCTTAGCTCTTAAAGTCAATTTCTTTTTTTTCCACTGATGGTGGGGACTTCGAAGCTGTTTTAAACAAGTGTTTTATTACTTCTAGCTCCAAACAGATCAATCCATGAGAACAAATGTTTGGGGGTTGGATTTACCACATTAATTTATGGAGGTTGGATTTACCACATTAATTTATGGAGGTTGGATTTACCACATTAATTTATGGAGGTTGGATTTACCACATTAATTTATGGAGGTTGGATTTACCACATTAATTTATGGAGGTTGGATTTACCACATTAATTTATGGAGGTTGGATTTACCACATTAATTTATGGAGGTTGGATTTACCACATTAATTTATGGAGGTTGGATTTACCACATTAATTTTTTTGGGGGGTGGGGGTGTATTTACCACAAATTACTGACTATGCCATCCTGAAAAAAAAGATGAAACTGGGTTCCTTTTCCAAGGACTCATTAAGGCAGCTAAACTTGTGCTGGCATGGATAGGTATCAAACCTATTAACTAGTGTCGCCCGATGCAACTGAAAAGAGTAATTATTAAAAAGTGACACACAATTGGACTGAAAAGAGTAAGTATTAACAAGTTTCACTTGATTGGACTGAAAAGAGTAACTATTAACAAGTGTCACTCGATGGGACTGAAAAGAACTTCCAGGAGTAAGATTTAACTCTTTCTTCCTTTTAACTCTGAGCATTCAAACCATATCCGATATTCTTCAGCAACAAGATTTTCAAATTAGCTGCAGTGGTGGACATACGGGATGTATTACTTGTAACATTTTCATTTAGGATCAACAAGATATAATTCAGAATAACATGAAATAACAAGCAGTCTTCAGGTGGCAACTCTATAATGATCTGACTTTCCATTTTGGAGATAATCAAAAGATGGCTGCCATTGTGGCCATGTTGGATATCAGAAAGGCATGCATTGCATTCAGAACCAACTACATATAATAAGAAGTTGTCTGGTGAATGAAAGGACAATGTTAATACAAGCAAAATACCAATATGACCAGCAAAATACCAATATGACCAGCAAAATACCAATATGACAAGCAAAATACCAATATGACAAGCAAAATACCAATATGACCAGCCATTTAGGAGAAGCAACAAAAGCAGGGTTCTGAAGCTGGCCAATGTGGCAGCCCTAGTGAAAACCATTGTGGCACTATTTCAATCCTGACCAATAATTTAAGCAACATAATAAGCCTAT
This sequence comes from Unio delphinus, assembly GCA_029339505.1. Classification (NCBI taxonomy): domain Eukaryota; kingdom Metazoa; phylum Mollusca; class Bivalvia; order Unionida; family Unionidae; genus Unio; species Unio delphinus. The sequence goes on along the minus strand of JAQISU010000035.1, from coordinate 12,885,537 downwards.
CAGTTTAAATCCAATATTGATACAAATTTAAAACTGTCAACAACAATAATTAGAAATCAGCATCAAACATGGCTAGATCACTATGTAAAAACTGTTTCATCATTGAATAGAAAAGGACAAAGGAGTTGATACTGGACTCGTGATAAAAAAGCTATAAATGACAAAGAAAGGTGTGTGTGTGCGCGTGTAATTAGGAATCTGATAAAAGGTTAAGTTATACTTCTCGGCTAATTTGGATGAAATGACATGCACTGGGTGAAATGACAGGCACTGGGACAAATATTTAACCTGACTTGCCACATAGAAGGACCATGTAATTTAAATTAATGAAACCTTAGCCATGACTGCTGGCCTGACAGTAATTTTACTAACAAATCAATGTCTACATTTATCTGGCTGATTGTACAGAATATTGTATTAGACTGGTCACTTTAAAAATGCTGTACACATTACAAGACAGATCAAAATATCAAGATTTGGTCATAACATAGAACTGAAACTGACATTATTTGAAAAAGAAAGGTTCAACATAGTTGCCTAATAGCTTTGGTACACTTCACTGAATCAAAACTAGCAGAACCAATTATTCTTAAATACAAAAATGATATTTATTTGGTTAAAAGATATGCACAAATATCCTACATCCAGTCTCAATTAAATTACCAGGATCTGATAACTATGGTGAAAAAGTCTGCTCATACAAGTTTTCACCATCAGTAAACTAGAGAAGAACTGGTTGAAAGAAGGAATCCCCAGCTGGCCATGTGAAAAATAGCTGGGAATTGTAAATGATTCCATCACCTTTTGGTGTTCACTGTCTAAGATGTAATGGAATAATCACAGAAAAATTGGTTATAAAACGCTTTTTTAAAAAGCTCTGAGAAAAGAGTGCAATATATTTACAGTACTAATTCTCTTCTCTGGGTCTCGAACTTTGGGTTGCCTTGCTAAGTCAGACAGCATTGCAAGGGTTCTGGCGATGTCTCTGTTACTGGCTTGATTGGGAAAGCTTATAACCAAAACGGGGGATGACTTTAAAAGGTGAATAAGCTTTCGTCGGGCCTTTTCAAAATCTTTGTACACCTGCGAAAACATGTTGTGTACAAAGCAAGAGTGTAAGGGTCAAGTGGCTATATATACACACACACATATTAAACTTGCATTTCGTGTCATAGTTACAAAAATGCAGGTCAAGGTTATCGACATATGAACAATTACTTTTGCAAAGGTACGATGTATGTTTCTGATGCCAATCTGTTTTCTTAATCATTGTAAATACAAAGAAAATGTATGGATTGATTAAATATTTAGAGAATTTTGCCAAAAATATAAGAATATGAAAATTTTGAAACAAACTTCCTACACAATAGTGACTGTTCCAGCATACATTTTTTATCCCAATGATTTGTTCCCACCCATCCCACATCAAAGGGAATGGATAATTGTTTAAAACCAATGAACACATCAACATTTAACAGTAAAATTTACGGCAAAACATATTTAGACTTTCTCTTAATATCGTGTTTTATTGATAGCATGAGATGTGCTACACTGTTTTTGATAAAATGCATAGATCGGCCAGTTTCAACTTTTCTCTTTTCTTTGAAAAGCTCGACAAAAACGGGAAATGATACAAATAAAAGCAAAGCTATACCAGAGCAGCTGTCAAATAAAAAGCTTAAGCTACTTGTGCAAAGCTACAAAGCACATGGGAATGCGATGGACTACATGATATTAATGGCCTGCTTTATTTCTGATTACATAAAATGTATACGACCATTCAAATTAATAAATTGTTATGGCCTTCTCTTGTAAATTTGAACGTACGCTCTGATTACATAAAATGTATGACTACTGAAATTAATAAATGGACTTCTCTTGTAAATTTATACGTACGCTCTGATTACATAAAATGTATGACTATTGACATTAATAAAAAGACTTCTCTTGTAAATTTATATGTATGCTCTGATTATATAAAATGTATGACTATTGAAATTAATTGTTACGGACTTATCTTGTAAATTTATATGTATGGCCTTCTCTTGTAAATTTGCACGCATGGCCTTCTCTTGTAAATTTATACATATGCTCTGATTACATAAAATGTACGACTATTGAAATTAATAAATTGTTATGGCCTTCTCTTGTAAATTTATATGTACGCTCTGATTACTTTGTATGTATGGCCTTCTCTTGTAATTTTGTATGTAAGGCCTACTTATGTAAATTTGTATGTATGGCCTTCCCTTGTAAATTTGTATGTATGGCCTTCTCTTGTAAATTTATACATACTCTCTGATTAGATAAAATGTATATGACGATTCAAATTAATAAATTGTTATGGCCTTCTCTTGTAAATTTGTATGTATGCCATTGTCTTGTAAATTTGTACGTACGCTCTGATTACATAAAATGTACGACTATTGAAATTAATAAATTGTTATGGCCTTCTCTTGTAAATTTTTATGTATGGCCTTCTCTTGTAACTTTGTATGTACTCGTAACTTTGTATGTACTCTCTGATTACATAAAATGTATGACTATTCAAATTATTAAATTGTTATGGCCTTCTCTTGTACATTTTTATGTATGGCCTTCTCTTGTAAATTTGTACGTACTCTCTGATTACATAAAATGTATGACGATTGAAATTATTAAATTGTTGTGGCCTTCTCTTGTAAATTTGTATGTATGGCCATCTCTTGAAATTTGTACATACTCAATCTAGAAAAAAGGTGGCAAATATTTATTATTCCACAATAATTCGTTTTAAAAGAAATGCCAGTATAACAGTTAATATTTAAGAAACAACTGTTTAAATACATTTTTAAGAAATTATTGTAAAAGATATACCAGTATAACAGTAGATACATTTTTAAGAAATTACTGTAAAAGATAGACCAGTATAGCAGCATTAGATGGCTATTTTAAAATGACTGGCTAAAAATAGTGGCCTCCAGTATAGGGCTCAATACTTTTTCATTAACAAATCACTAAATACATGGATGTTTTATTTTGATTATGAAATACCAAATCACTAAATACATGCTGATTTTGATTATGAAATAAAATAACTGTCCAGATTTAAAAACCACTGATCATTTCTTTAAAATAAAGCATCTACTAGAGTAAAGAAGAAATGAATCTTTCGATGGTTTATACGGGTATGGGATGGAAGCTGAAGGTCATGTTCTTTACAGCTGCATCATAAGCATAACCACACAAAAATTAGAAGTTCCCTCTCCCTCCTTCTGATGAAATTACAAATCTAAAATTAGAAGCGGTTTTGTTTATGAGTACAAGTAAAAAAATCTGGCCATTATAAATGTCAAGCATGTATACAAACCTTTGCATCACCCAGAATAACTCGACATTTGAGTATCACAGCTTCCTCGGGTCGGTCAGAATGTTCAGAGTAATGGACACACTTAATTGGTGTGTCACTGAAATCAGAAAAGTTACAAGAAATATTGGACAACGTTTTCTACTATCATCCTTATTGCTAATATCAGGGGAAATTTAATCTACAATGCTTACTAGAAATATAGGGTGAAGTTTCACTACTGCCATGCTTACTAGAAATATAGGGTGAAGTTTCACTACTGCCATGCTTACTAGAAACATTGGATGAAGTTTCACTACTGCCATGCTTACTAGAAATATTGGGTGAAGTTTAACAACCACGATGCTTACTAGAAATATAGGGTGAAGTTTCACTACTGCCATGCTTACTTGAAACACTGGATGAAGTTTCACTACTGCCATGCTAACTAGAAATATAGGGTGAAGTTTAATAATCACAATACTTGCTAGAGATTTCCCAAGCTGAAATTGACATCGTCTTCTGATACTAACATTTTATAACCATGTTTACAATGGTCACTATATATTTCTGCTGAAAATCTGCTAAAGCCAAGTTTTAATTAGGGAGAGTTCATTTAAATTCCAAAGAGGGAGGGTCAATGCTTCAAAATCATTGTCACATCTGTCAGTCACTATTGACATCGAGCTTTCTATTGGTGGTATTCATTGATTGGCTATTCAAATGTCAACCTGTAATGCAGATCAGCCTCTCCACTGTGCCAGTCATGGTGGTGATTTTTAAGTGTTTTATTGCTCTGAGATATAGTGATATTGCAGAGTGAAAGTGGAGGGATTAAGTCCCCCACCGTGATGTGTAGAGTTCCAAAATGGAGATGTACTGTATTTCCAAAACTGTAAATAGTGTAAAAATTGCAATTTCCTGCAGTCTATTTATATCAAGTGGATACATTTTTGGGAATATACTGTAAAAACTGCACTCCCTTGTATATTCTTTATATCAAGTAGATACATTTTGATCTCATCCCTTGAGAAATGGATGACATCATTAAGAATAAGCTGTTATAGTATGCGTGACATAAAAATGATGCGATGTTAACATGAAGAGAAATTAAACTTACATTTGTTCTGACTGGTTTCAACTTATTTTAATTTAAATTTCTTGCATACTTTATCTTTCATTAATTATTTAGCGTACTTGGTCAACAATAACAGAGGTATCTAAGACCAGAAAATGGTCATTGTTTATTTTTTTATTTGATGTTTTTTGTCCAGTCTAAATCTGGCCATGCTTTGCATAGCAATACAAGTTATTGTTGTTGTAGGGTTTAACGCCATTTTTCAGCACATGATAGGCTATACATGGCAGCCAGTATTAATGGTGGAAGCAATAAGAGTAAAAATGGGCAAGCTGACCCACACGAGATAGAAGAAACAAGATTTATAACAGCAAAGATAATTTTTGTGGTAACCTGTTGGCACTTCTATAAGAAATGAAGTGTATATTTAATCAGATTAGATGTCTGTCCCTAAGTTGTATACAACTTAATACAAGGATATTCATGTGATGAATGCTCTTCAAATTAATAGGAAAAAGAATATTGCATTGATTACTGGCACAACTCTGCTTTCAGATAATTAATTCACTAAAATTGGAAATTTCAATATAACTAGAACAGCTACGGATAAAAAACAAAATTCATCCCTTAATTCTTACAAATACTCTATTACAATTACCTGTAATGACATCACATTTTACAATTACCTGTAACAACAGCACAAACTATATTACCTGTAATATCACAGTATATTACAAGCATGTGTAATAACAAAAGTATATTACAATTAGTTGTAATGACACTACATACAACTACCAGTAATGACATCACAGTATATTACAATTAACTGTAATGATACCTCAGTATATTACAATTGAATGTAATGACATTACTGAACAATACAATGATTACCTGTAATGACATCACAGAAGATTGTGATATCATTAGTATAAGATTGTCAAGATGTTTAAGTACAAGTCATTTCCAAAAGCTATAACACCAAAATCTAAGCAACTGAAATATCACATGAAATTCATTGGATGTTGTATGACTAAATGTTCTTAAACTTGGTAACAGAAAAACTCGAAACACAACCAGTTTTCAACAAATAATTAATTTACCCAGAAGATAAAGTGAAACTTTAAAAGAGCTACCATAATTATTAATTAACTCCTAATTGGTCATTATATTTTTATCACAAGTCCAAATGTATGAAGTTTCAAATGAATTTCTTTGGTATTCCAAATATATTCTGATACTGAATGTGCCTTTAGTCTCAAATGTGCTAATGTGCCAATGGCCTGGAATCAGGTGATGTGCTAACAGTTTCTTTATTTATCACATTAATAAAATCCAAAATGTTCTTTTCTGAATGCACTATAATTACAAATTAATGTTTTAGTCCAAGAATATCAATGAGCACTTTGTAATAACTTGAAAAAATAAACATAACCAAATTAAACACTGAACAAAACAATAAGACTGATTATGCTTCTCAGATGTTAAGGCAAGAATGAATAATCTAAGGTAAACAAGATTACATACCCCTCTACTTCACCTAGTCATATTTATCATTTTCTAAATATACTCTGTGAACTTAATGAAAGCTTTCTTTCTAGATGGTTAGAATCAAGACATGTTTACCATTAATAATGATTTGAATATTTAATCTACAATCTTAAAGAAATATTAGCAACATATTATGTTGTTTATAACAAAAATGCCACTGATCAGGTACACCATTAACTTGATTTTGGACAAGGTCAATAACAAAATACTGATGTACATAATATATAATCATTGAGAAAAGCCAAGAAATACAAATTAAATATAGATAACAATAGAAATTTCAGTGGCTGGAATCAAGTTCAAAACACACTCTGTTGTTACCATAAAACTAATTCAAAAATGTGTATTGGTGGCAAAAATGACATTAAACATCCTGCAGAAACTCCATCTCATGAAAGCATATTAAGCACAATACCATTACTGATATCCAAGCCTGCGGAATCAGCATCTAATGTGGTCAGAAATATATCAGCCAGGACAATGTTTGCCAGCGTAAGGTCCCATTTATGGATGTAGATCGTTTTGTCATATTGTATGGCAGACTGGAACCATTCTGAAAGATCCAAATGCCAGGATGCTGTCTGTCAAATTTAGTCTGAAAGATCCACATGCCAGGATGCTTTCTGTCAAATTTAGTCTGAAAGATCCACATGCCAGGATGCTTTCTGTCAAATTTAGTCTGAAAGATCAACATGCCAGGATGCTGTCTGTCAAATTTAGTCAAATGCTGTATGAAGGTTTTGTCAAACGCTGTTTAAAAGTTTTCGATGTTTGTAGCAATGATTATATTGGATGATAGATTGGGATTCAATGAACAAATGACACATGAATTCTCCATGTCAAATTGCACAACTTTTTAATTTAAAAGTTTTTTTCTTCTTCAAAAAAGCAATTCTGAACAGACAATGCACAATGGACTATGGGCTAAGCCCTAAGGCACAGTCAGCTAAGAACAGAATATGTGACAGAACAAAATGTTCCATACGTGTACTGGGGATTTAGTCATGTGACTGTTAACATAATGCTGTTGGTTTTCATCATGCAAAGGAAACACTGATGCTTATTCTAACATGTCAATCTGGTGACATGTAAGAAGTCATGTGATGGTGCTCTTAGAGAAAGCCTGCCATTCATGGTATCCTATGAGGATTCAATCAAGGATGGAGGCCAGCATCCATTTTAAACTAAAATCAAAATTATATTTCAAAATCATACTGTGGCTTATTTATTTAAGTACCAAATCACAAACAGCATTAGATTTACCTGAAATAAATGCCCTTTCCAAAGTAACCCATTCTGCTCAATCTCTGGTCAAGACCTTCCTCACATATTCGTGACTTTTCCACACTTGTACCATGATACAGGTAGCGGATATTTGGACTAAATGCTGTAGATTGAAATAGAAAAACAGAAACACTGACTGACATTAATTTAATAAATCAATAAGACCATATTATGCAAAGACAAACCAAAGAACAGTTCCAATATATGATACTGTTTACTTCTAAGTATGCAAATTTTACTGCATGTACACAAGTGTCTGTGTGTGCATGTTAGTGTTTGTGCAAGTCATTTGGATTTTAATGTATCTTTAACAATTTTTCCAGTCATATCACTAATATGTCTGCAATGTGGCAGTTTACAGTAATGTCTAGCACTGCAGCATCACCACCCAGTCACATTATCCTGACACCAGGCCGATCAGTCCTAAAATGAACCTCTTAATGCTGAGCATCAAGCGAGGTAATTGTTAGTACCATTTTTGTCAATCTTTACCTACCACATCAGAAGCAGACACTCTAACCACTTGAGCAATCACATTTATACATAGATCAACCTTTAGTAATGTCATACTGAGAATAACAGTCTGAGATTTGGTAGATAGCAGTATGAAATTTGTTAGATGGCAGTCTGAGATTTGGTAGATAGCAGTATGAAATTTGTTAAATGACAGTCTGAGATTTGGTAGATAGCAGTATGAAACTTGTTAGATGGCAGTCTGAGATTTGGTAGATAGCAGAATGAAATTTGTTAGATGGCAGTCTGAGATTTTGTAGATAGCAGTATGAAATTTGGTAGATAACAGTCTGAATTTTGGTGATAGCAGACTGAGATTTGGTAGATAGCAGTCTGAGATTTGGTAGATTGTCTGAAATTTGTTAGATAACAGTCTGAATTTTGGTAGATAGCAGACTGGGATTTGGTAGATAGTCTGAAATTTGGTAGACAGCTGAGATTTGGTTGTCATGCAGAGAATAACAGTCTGTGATTTTGTATAGAGCAGTATGAAATTTGGTAGATAGCAGTCTGAGATTTCCACAGTATATAATGTTACTCGTGCTTCTGTTGCATACAAAATACTTATTCTAAAGTTATGTATATATATATATGGTGGCTAGTTATCTGGTACTTGATGAACCTGAGAAAATCCCAGGAGGATTCTAAAGACCCAGAGGAAGTGATTGTCAAGTTTTCTCACAAACCCACATTGTCCAAGCTGGGACTCAAACCCATGTGGACTAAGGTGAGGTGGCAGTGACAAGTACAGGTGAGTGCCTTAGACCAATGGGCCACATTTGTATTTAAATCAAAGAAAACAGACATTTGTATTTAAATCAAAGAAAACAGACATTTGTATTTAAATCAAAGAAAACAGATATTTGTATTTAAATAAAAGAAAACAGACATTTGTATTTAAATCAAAGAAAACAGATATTTGTATTTAAATAAAAGAAAACAGATATTTTTATCAGTATGTTCAGTCACTGATAACAAGTATTGACTTAAGTGATATTCCAAACATGTTCCCTGGCATTGACTTAAATACTTGACTTAAGTGATATTCCATACTTTACTTATCTTTTAATAACTTATTTTATGTGAAATTTCTCTTTTACTTTTTATCATGTTTAGTTTTAGTGGATTTGAAGGCTACTTCCCTGTCTGTCATGCAGTGAAATATGTCAGCAAGTCTAAATGGTAGTTATTGTTTCTTCAAGTCCTGATTGAACCAATAATCACCATCCAGAATTAACTGTAGCTTATACACCATGTGACATACCTCAAAACGTTATTCAAATAGACACAACACAACACACAAGTTTCATGCACCATGTGACATACATCAACAATTAATTCAAATAGACACAATAAAACATATGTTTCATACAAATTTTGATTTAATTGAATGATTAAATCAAGTTTGGAATGTCTTCTTTAATGCTGATATATGTAATCAGTGACTCAACATGATGTTGGCAAAAAACAAACATTAGCACAGACTCAGCAAGTGCAGATTCTAATCTGAATTAGCTATAGTTACCTTGACTTAAAAGGGGAGGAACTGCTGTCAATATTTTTCTTGCTCAAGGACATAAACCCCTACTTAAACTTCATGTCATATCGTAACAACAAAATCCACAAAAAGGCACACTTCAAAATTAGTGCTACTACAGAATTGGAGGAATTAAAAAAATAAACAAGAATTTTCAGACACTAATGTCAAGACAATTCTGTCTTTTTAACAGTTAAGTGCTGAAACCATTTCTCACATTCTACAACAATAAGATTTTCAAATCAGGCACTGTGGCAGCAATACTGCATGTAAAATCAGCCCCATTTTCATCTAAGACAAACTGGACATCATTAGAAGACTTTTGTTGAAAACCACATAGTGAAATAACTATATTCAGAAGAACTAGTAACAAGAATTTAAGTATGTTCATTGTAGTAGGTATTTTTGAGGTCAGATTATCATTAAGAACCAACTAAATATCACAATCTTCTCATCTGGTGAAAACATCCATTTGTTAGAAGTAGCAATAACAAGTTTTTCAATATGGCTGCCATGTTAGGCTGGCAACATTTTTCTTTGGTACCAACTAGAAACTGCAAGTCTTAAGTGAAAATCTAACATGACCTAATAAAGCTAATACAACTTTCCAATTATGAGAATAACATTTATTTCAAGATGGTCACTGTGGCTGCCATAATGATTATTGGATTAGCATTTACTTTCATTTTGGAAAAGCTAGAATTTCTAAGCTGTCTTTTAGTTTTAAAAAACCATCCATTCAGGTGAAGCAGCGATAAAAAGATTTTCAAGATGGCTGATGTGGTAGCCATCGTTCAATGTTTTGGAGGTACCATTTTCATTCAGGACCAATTAGGCAATCTATGACCATACAACTTTTAATTTAGATGAAGTAGCAAAAATAAAACTTTCATGACGGCAGCCATCACAACCATACTGGGTTTCAGACCGGCATCATTTTCATTTTGGTGAAACAAGACATAAACTTCTTTCAGTCAAAATCCCATTTTGATATGACCATCTGATTAGGAGTTATAGTAATAAAAAGTATTTTTTTAAAAAAGATGCTCACTTCATGTTCAGGAGATTTAGCATTATCAAAACTTTCATAATGTCTGTTTGAATTTGAGAATTTAGTTCCCCAGCCATGATTAAATACTGATGAGCTAGCATCCTTTAACTACGTACAGGATGGATAAAAGCAATTATATGCTTAGGTTTAATAGCCTATTTGAATCCAGTGTATCCTAGGTGCTCTGATAAAGTACTGGAGGGATCTACAAACAACAATGAACAATGACTGATGTATTTTGAGATAAATGATGGCAATACAGTGCTAAAAAATCTGATAGCCAGACACCAGGGGCCCTTCTAATTTTCTATGTCTGCTTGAATTTTGAGAATTTAGTTCCCCAGCCAAGACTAAATACTGATGAGCTAGCATCCTGTAACTTCGTACATGTACAGGAAGGATAATTATTAAAGCTACCTTTTTAAATTGAAGTGATATAAAAATGTGATCTGTAATTAAATTATAATCTGTGCTATCGTCAGTTTTCTTATTTCCAAATACTCACAATGGGAACGATGTTTCTTCATTTCTTCAAGTTCTGCTTTAAATCTATCTAAAAGTCTCAGATTTTGAAGCCTTTCAATTTTTGTCACTTTTACTTTTGCTCTTGTAAACTCATTCATAATTTTATCATATTCCATCTGCCCTGGCTTTAATTCAACAAGGATGAATGGCTGCCGCTGTAAAGATCGAAGTTTGCTCCAATTAACTGGAATACCATCATTGTCAAACTGAAAAGGAATTAATTCTGTCACATCTTCATCATCCTCATCATTAACATTCATCTTTACATTTAGTTTTTTCATCTCATGCATCTGCCTGAGATGTTCAGCATCTTTTTCTGAAATTGATCCCTTCGCTAAAAGCTCCTGAATTTCTTTTGCAACTTCCTCTGCGCTATATTCACCAGACTTTGATCCCAGCACTGGGAAATCCATAGGCAGAATCCCTCGCTCTTTTAGCCCCTCTATTTCTTTTGCTCTCTCTTCATCATCATCTTCTCTGCTAAAGCTAGGACAACGTGGGCGTGAAGGTCGACTCCCACCTGCAGCACCACGGTCTTCATCATCTGATGAAACACTTCGACGTCTTTGTGGTGCACCTCCAGTTGCCATGGTAATCAACTTTCTCCCTCTTTACAAGTGACTACATCATCTTCAGTAATTCTAAAAGATAAAGACAAAAATGTACAAGCCTTTTACAAGCAGTCAACCAGTGCCCATAGCAAAACGCGGACAGATCAGCAGACTATAATAATACTGTATCTGTGCTTACCAAGTGATGAATTCAAGAAGTAATTGTAGCTGTGGGTTTCTGATCAGTTTTCAGCACATGATAGGTTATATATGGCAGCCAAGTCTGCCTGGTGGAAAAATAACTCATGAAATACCCAAGAAGAACCACCAAACTAAGGGAAACTGCTGGCAATCTTGCAGATATGTCGGCCACTGACTTGTTTTAAGTTTTGTTCAAAACTGTAAACATATTTCAAAACGAAAATGTTTAAGTAAATTTTCTTAATGGTTCCTAAAACATTCAATTGGTCAATTGCTTTTTTAGCAATTCAACAATGCAGCTGCCAACTCTGCTAGAAATGTCAGTAAAAGCTAATAGCTTATTTGAATCCAGTGTATCCTAGGTGCTCTGATAAAGTACTGGAGGGATATACAAACAACAATGAACAATGATTGATGTATTTTGAGATAAATGATGGCACTACAGTGTTAAAAAAATCTGATAGAAAATTAGAAGGGCCCCTGGTGTCTGGCTATCATGATAAATCTGATAGCCCGACACCAGGGCCCTTCTAATTTGACATCGGGCCCATTCCAAGTGTGGTACCTATTGGGCTTGTTAAAACCTTTTTCAACTTTCCTGAGGAAGCTTTGATCATGCTGATGAAATGTGTAAATGTATTTTCACGATATTGACATACCTGGTACATCACAATCTAAATCACTGGGGATCATATCGTTGCTTACAATTTAACTGTCAGTCATATAGTGTTTTACTTTATACTATATGTATGACTAACAGTTAAATTATAAGCAATAATACGCGAAGATGGATACAACTGTAACTGTGAAATTGAGATCTGATTAAACTTAAGCTGAAAATACAATTTTGTACACAAATACCTCCTGAACTTAAAGTTCACATTTAAACCACTCTTGTCCAAGTATAATCCCTGTTACTGATTTTGCACACACCCATCAAAGCCCTCAATCCATTGATCGATACCAATACAGCCTTACAGTCAGTCAAGTCCTACATAGTCATGAGGACACAAATTGTATCTACAAATGGAACGAAGTCAAGCCCAGTTGATCTATATTGTGGTGTTCCACAGGGGTATGGTCTTGAACCTGTTCTCTTCATTTTATACATTCAGCCGCTCTCAAGTGTCATAGATCATCACCCAGTGTCTCACCAATTGTACGCTGATGACATCCAAATATACAAGTCCAGCCACCCAACTGAAGTTGATGCTACCATCCATGGAGTAAAGAGGTGCATTTCTGATGTGAAATCATGGATGACATGTAACAAGCTGCAGAAGAGTGATGATAAAACTGAGGCTATTCTGATCACAGCATAAAGACCTTTTCATTCACATCCTTTATCTCAGACAATAAATATCAGCAACACCAACATTAAATTCTCACAGTCAGTACAAAACCTATGTGTTACTCTAGACAGTACTCTCGTATTGCAACAACATGTCATGAACATATGCACGGCTGCATATCTTGAACTGAGACGCATCAGTTCCATTTGCAAATATCATTCAGCTGATGCCTCTAAAACACTTGTGTATTCATTAGTACTTTCAAGACTGGACTATTGTAACTCAATTCTGTCTGGTTCGTCACAATATCTACTCCAGAAACTTCAAAACACAGCTGCTTGGATCATCCTTGGAGTAACACAATCAGAGCACACCTCCCTGCTGCTCTGTACCCTACATTGGCTGTCCATTTGATCCAGAAAATGGCAAAATCAAATACAAAATTTGTTCTGTGCTATGTTTCACTGACAGACTACAGTCCAACATACCTATCCATCCTCACCCATGTGTAGACACCAGCATGCTCCACTTCTGACCATTATATACTCATTATTCCAACAATGAAAACGAAGTCATATGGACAACGTTCTTTTGCATACGAGGGCCAAGCAACATGGAACAAATTGCCCGCTTAACTTAGACACAAAGACACAGTGATCCCATGTGTTCTTAAAACTCACATATTTTAACTGCCAGAACAGACTTAAAGGCCGACTGTAAAATATTTTCAGCATGTTTATGTTTTCGAATATCATGTCGTTTATTTTCTTCTAATCATAATTATATCATTATATATGTTTTATGTTAAAGGTGTTTTCTAATGTTGTAAAGAGCATAGAGCTTCTAGAGATTAGGCGCTATACAAAGTCATCATTATTATTTCTTATTTGGAAAATTCAAATACATATGTGAAAAAGATGTATAGGATGAAAGGACAACTGCTTGGTAACTTGGACTGGACTTTTGTTGCTCCATTTACTGAATCATTTTATTTTGAGGCACACAGCATTGTAATCCTATAATGTAAGTCATATCACATGATATTTTTGTTCTGGTGCTACGTTTTACTGCTTCAATTTCAGCCTTGTTTAGTATGTTCTGAAGCTTACTGACAGGAAAACAAAAATCTTCAAGAATATCTCACACACTTGGCAGCCCATTTTGACAACCTTTCCAGAAATTGAAACCTAATCGAACCGTACTTTACTCTCATACTTACTTTATCTTGATGGAATCAAAATCAGTTGGTAGCAAATCAACACATTTTCATGTTCCATTCAGCTGGATGGAATGCGATGGAAGCTGGGAATGCCAAAATTGGAACAGGCTGAAGAATGTTTCTTTAACAAAATAAAAAAAAATATAAAGAAAGTGTTTAGATAGCATCATTTCAATCAAGATATTTATCATCAATTTATCCAATTTCAGCCTTCATCCATTTCCATCACATTCCAACCAACTGAAATGTAGGTCAACAGCCACTTGAAAACGTTCATTTGCTTCTGTGAGTATGTGAATTTATTTGAAGAAAGACATCCAAGTAATGTCCACCTTATTCAACATGACTACATTTTTGGGAAACGCTTCAATAAGTGCTGTCAAGTGCAAGAGATATTCTATAAAATTTGATGCTCTTTCAAATGTCAATCAACATCAGAACACGCTACACAAGTACCTAATAAGTGCAGTATTACATAGTCCTACATGTAAGACCTCGACACTGATATTTAGGTAGTCCTACATGTAAGACCTCGACACTGATATTTAGGTAGTCCTACATGTAAGACCTCGACACTGATATTTAGGTAGTCCTACATGTAAGACCTCGACACTGATATTTAGGTAGTCCTACATGTAAGACCTCGACACTGATATTTATGTTTTGGGCATCATGGTCTTACAGCCTAACTAATGGCACTGTGTAGCGTGTTTTAATATTAACAGACATCATAATGAAATATCACACACAACTGGCAACTTAAATATAACAATGCTTTTCTACAAAGTTAAGCCATAATGTTTTAGTCAGACTATACTTTCTCTAATGTCTTTTTTCTAATAAATTCAAATTCTCACAAAAGAAATGGACCTATTTTCAAGTCTCATTGATCTACATTTCAGTTGGCTGGAAAGCGCTGAAAGTCAGGAATGTGGAAATCTGGTTAAGTTGAAACATTATTCTTTAGCAAAATGAATAAAAGTATATTATGCCTATTATAATTGTAAGTAAAGTCTTGTTCTGTTTAAGAAACATATCCCCACTTGAACCCAATTTGGCATACCTCTACTACAGTTATATTTCAACAAATTCAAATGTATGTCAATAGAACATGACAATGAGTCCATTTGCTAACGTTAGATTTAGATTCCACCAGGGATGAAAACAGCACACTAGTAAGTATATTAATTACATACAGTCAAACCCACTTATCTCGACCTCGGTTATGTCGACAACCCGCTTATGTCGAGCGTTTTGGTCCGGTCCCGAAAAAATTCTTCTTTGTTATGCTATTTTTTACCCGCTTATGTCGACCTCTGTTAAGTCGATAACCCGGTTATGTCGGGGATAAGTTTCGGTCCGAAGTAACATGTGGACCCGCTTAATTCGACGAAATGCAACTTTTTAACGTCAATCTCACAGAAATTGTACAAGAAATAGTCAGCAAAAGCTATCGATTTTCAGGCACAATTTTGGTCTGTTACGGCAGTAGTCACATGTTCATTTCATTTTATTATCAATTAAGCGTTTTGTTTATTTTATTGTAACATGCAGTGGGAGGGGATTCCAGGAAACACCAGCAAGAGACAGGAGTAATGCTCAAGGACATTTTTAAAATTACCGGTTTTTATAAACCCGGATATTTCGGGACCCGGTTATGTCGACGATTTTTTTACACCCCCGACGTAATCGAGATAACCGGGTTTGACTGTATAAATTTGTGGAAAAGTGTGTTGATATGGGCTGCCATGTGTGTTAGATATTCCTAAAACTCTAACTACTCGTTCTGATGTCATTCACAGAACTACAGGTGTAGATATTATTTGCGATGCTGAACTGATGTGACGTGACATGATTAGGATTTTTAACGTAGTTTTAACAATTTTTCAGTCATATTGCTATGATGTCTGCAGTGAGGCAGTTTGTAGTGATGTCTAGGACTGGAGCATCATTCTGCAGACATGTAGCTTGATGTTCCACCCATTTACATTATCATGACACCAGGCCAACCAGTCCTAACACTAACCTCTTAATGCTGAGCGCCAAGTGAGACAGCTGTTAGTACCATTTTTGTAAGTCATTGGTATGACTCAGCCAAGGATCGAATCCATGACCTGCTTCAGCAGTGTATGCTTTAACCCAGGGATCGTTCTGGGCTTTGCCAATGTCGCAAATTGCGATTTTTTTGGCGACAGACTTTTTGGTTATTTAATTTGTACAAGCAATCATAGATTTGGACTGGATAAATTAAAAGAGAGAACGAAAAGGAAGCCACAAACTTGACTAAGCAATGCATAGGAATCAATCTGTACACAAATGATCCTTTGTATCGACAACCCCATCTTTGCAGTGCATTGTTACATCATAATCTGCTTATGCTGACATCTGGGCCAAGTACTGTATGCTGTGATACAGTCAATCATGCTACCGTACTATACCTACAACTGACCGACTTCTGAAGACGCGAATAGAACAGATAGAATTAATTGAATGGCTAATCCTTCTGTTTGTTTGGGGTTTTTTTATTGTTTTTTTTTAACATATACCAATACAATAGTTTTGCTGAACCTTCATAGAAAACTGATAACCTCTGAAGTACCGACTACTGTGTATACATACAAAGCAAATGAAAAAAATCTCAATCACAATTATATCTGTCGCCAGTGCAACATTATCATGAGCAAACGGAAGTCAGACGTTGCGGGTTCATCATCTCCTCCTAAGTTAACAAAATTAACGGCTTTTGGATTTAGAGCAAATTCATCAGACAATACAGTCACTGAACCCGATGATAAACCTTGCAATCCAACATCATCTACATGTAGTGCTTCAAGTGCAACACCACATAATGATGAACAGGGCAAAAATTCCCAAAAATTTCTAGACAGTTGGAAACTTGGGCGTCTGTGGCTGAGATATAATAAAAAGTTAAAACAGATGTTCTGTGATGTATGTATGAAGGCAAAGTTTGTCAAGTCATTTACAACTGGCTGTGATATTTTGAAGAAGGAGTGTGTCACCAAACATGAATCCAGGCGGTGTAAATAATATTTGTGCATTTTACTCATTGATCTTTTCCTTTTGCCATCAATCCCGTGTTACGGTTACAGAGACTTAAACTCCACAAGAAGAAATAGTAAACAACAAATAAACAAGTTTTGCATAATTAAAAATAATTATTTATTTCTCAAAATACAGGAGTGAAAGAATCCCTAAATTGGGTCTTAACTTATGCTAATATATACGGTTTAATATTGCCAGGTGTTGACTCGTGTTAAGTTTCATTCGTGGGAATAGAGATCCTATTTTGCTTGTTGAGAAAATTTATACAGCATTCAGTGATCATTCTTTTGGGATTCAGGAACCATAGAGCATTTAATGCAGATTTTGGTGAACTTCGTAATTTGCTTGGAATTTTTATCACGTGGCGGGTGGTCAGCTGACCGCAATAGCCACTCGATAGGTGGTGGGCAAAATATGGCAAACGCTTCATAATCAGCATCAATTTTCAAACCACATCAACATCATTTATCGAGTTGGAAAATGCCTATTCAACAGTGATGCTGCCGCAAATATTGACGAAATTTAATATTGGAACCATTGTCTTATTTGCGCCCCCCGGGTGCCCCTGCCCCTTTATTGTTGATACTTTGGGCAGATATGGGCGCTCATCTGGCGCACCCTAGCCACCGGGACGAATGCCCCACCTGCACCACCCCTCCCTATGCCACTGGGTAACAACAGTCATACATGTACACAAATGGTGATGCAGGATGCTGACATCAGAAATAAACTGCATCTCATCTCTCGAGAATTTAACGAGAATCAGCATGTACAGATGTGAAAAATTAGACTTTGAAACTGCATTCAACAAGTGGGAATAGCGGTCTCAATGCTGAACTGAACAAACTACAACCACCCTTCCCTAGTCTTAAATGCAAGACTTTGATGCTATTTATGTTGTGGGCATCAACCTTTCCCTTAATCCTACAATGTAAGATGTTGATTTTGTTTTAGTGCTATGTCTTACTATCCAGATAATCTTGTATACAGTGTTCTGATGTCAGTAGACAACAGAAAGAGTAGTCAAAGTTTCAGAAATATCTCACACATTTAGCAGCCTATAGCAGACAATCTTCCACTAATTTATGTGTATTTAAAATACTTACTGCGCTGTCTTTATCCTGGAGCCTGGTGGAATGAATTATGATGCTAGCAAAAGGATGCATTTTTATATTCTGTTGACATGCATCTGAATTTGTTGCAATGTGACGGTAGTCAAGGTATGCTATAGTATGTTTAAACTGATTCATGTTGGGGATATGTTTCTTGAACAAAACAAAACGTTGCTTACAGTTTTGATAGGCATACTTCAATTTTATGTTTCATTACAGAATATTTTAACTTAAGCAGATTTTGACATTCCCGGCTTTCATCGCTTTCCAGCCAACTTAAATGTAGGCCAACAAAACTTGAAAACAGGTCCATTTATTTTGTGAGATAGTTAATTTATTAGAGAAAAAAAACATCAGGGTAAGTAAAGTCTGACAAAAAGATAACTTTACTTTGTAGAAAAGCGTTATTATTGGTTGCCAGTCGTGTGTGATATTCCTGAAAATTTACTTTTGTTACACTATTAGTCGACATCAAAACACGCCACACAGCTCCGTTATTTAGGCAGTGAGGCCTATTCCCTCCCCCCCCCCCCCCCCCGAAAGCACAAAAAATATTGGGTGATGTGTCTTAGACTTACGTTGTAGCACATTATATTGTTACAGGTTAGACCCCGATTCATGGACGGATACTCCTAATTTACTTTGTAACGAGCCCCTGTAGGTAAAGGACTACCCTTCCCTCACCCAATTTCACAACTAACATTAACATGCCCAAGCAAAAAATCGTCAACAAAGTTTGGCTTTCTAGTGTGCAACCATACAATTTATAACAGAAATGTTGACAATATGAGGTTGTATTTACTGATATGTTAATATGTACAAAATCAATGCCTACTTCTCTTTCTGGTCGTAACAGGTTAAGAAACAACTTCCGCTTTGACCGGTGCTAACGTTAAAAACTATTCCTATTGAAAAACATCATTGTTTCATTCTAATGGTTAATATACTTTTAATTCAGGAGTTGGACGTTATATTCTTTATTAGTACAAATAGACGTCAGTGTGAGAACAAACGAAATAAGTAAGTATATTTATAATAATAATAATAATAATAATAATAATAATAATAATAATAATAATGATGGGGTCTTTGTTTAGCGCCTAATCTGTAGAAGCTCAAAGCGCATTACAACATCTATAATGATATGACTACACTACAGAAAAACAAATAACAAAAACACGAAATTGGAAAAACAAAAACAAACTGAAAACATATAAGATACAAAAGATTATTAGGTCTCTAAGTTTGTTCCTACAGTCGAAAAAGGTGAGTGTTAAGAGCACTCTTAAATGGGGCCACTGTGTCTTTGTGTCTAACTTCAATGGGCAATTCATTCCATATCGCCGGGCCCTGGTATGCACAAGAACGTTGTCCATATGACTTCGATTTCACAGTGGGAACAATGAGTATACGATTGTCAGAAGAGGAGCGTAAGTATATTGCTGGTGTATACACATGGGTAAGGCCGGATAGTTATTTTGGACTGGAGTCTGTCAGTGAAACATAGCACAGAGAACAAATTTTGTGTTTGATTCTGTATCGAATCGATAGCCAGTGTAGGGTACAGAGCAGTGGTGAGGTGTGCTCTGATCGAGGTACTCTAAAAATGATCCGAGCAGCTGTGTTTTGAACTTTTTGAAGTTTCTGGAGTAGATATTGTGATAATCCAGACAGAATTGAGTTACAATAGTCCAGTCTTGAAAGTACTAATGAACACGCAAGTCTTTTAGTGGCATCAACTGAAAGATATTTACGAAAGGTACTGATGCGTCTCAGTTCAAGATATGCAGCCGTGCATATGTTCATGACATGTTGGTGCAATGCGAGAGTACTGTCTAGAGTAACACCTAGGTTTCGTAATGACTGTTAGAATTTAGTGTTGGTGTTGCTGATATTTATTGTCTGAGGTAAAGGATGTGAATGAGAAGGTCTTTATGCTGTGATCAGAATAGCCTCAGTTTTATCATCATTCTTCTGCAGCTTGTTACATGTCATCCATGATTTCACATCAGAAATGCACCTCTTTACTTCATGGATGGTAGCATCAACTTCAGTTGGGTGGCTGGACTTGTATATTTGGGTGTCATCAGCGTACAATTGGTGAGACACTGGGTGATGATCTATGACACTTGAGAGCGGCTGAGTGTATAGAATGAAAACAACAGGTCCAAGAACATACCCCTGTGGAACACCACAACATAGATCAACTGGGCTTGACTGCGTTCCGTTTGTAGATACAATGTGTGTCTTGTTGACTAAGTAGGACTTGAACCACTGTAAGGCTATATTCTGAATGCCAAATACATGCTCGAGACGGTGAAGTAATATATCATGGTTTATTGTGTCAAATGCTGCCGACAAATCAAGGAGGGTGAAGACTGTAATCTTTCCACTATCCAAAATTATATATAGGTACGTTTTGTTTCTTCGTGTTTTAGCATATTTTCGTTATTTTGTATTATTTGTTTTATTTGCGTCTGCCAAAACACGGTAATTTACCATAAAGGACAGTAATGTACAATACAGTCAAAAATATTAAAGTAATGGAATAAGAAATAAAGTATTTTATACTTATTCTATTAATTCTAAAGTTTGTTAAAAAAATTTATTTAAAAAAATATACATTTTCTTAGTTTGTTTCTGTTCTTGTTCATATATTGATACTAATATAATATAGGGTGTCGATTTTGGGGAACAGTAATTGAATACCAGGTATGTTTGTATCATCTGAACTACCACATAATGTACGTCATTGTTTTAATAACCACACTAAACATACTATACTACAGGGTTTTAATAACCACACTAAACATACTTTTGTTAACAGATATGATATATTCAGAACATCTTTTAATATTCATATTTAATTTATATTGTGTGCTTGATTTTTGTCCGTGATTGAAAGTAGAGTTCGGGCCTGTTTGACTTTTGTCAATTTGTAAAGATATTTACTTCGATTTCAGGTCAAGGTCTGACCTTATTTATTAACTTTTAATGTTCTGGAATTTCCCACGTAAAATCACCCACATCCTGGACATTATATTTTGTCTTAGTAAAATTATATAAATATATTTTTTCGGCCGAAAACGAAACCAGACAGAAAGTTAAAAAACGAGTTTAACTACACCTTCGTCCGAAACCGAAGTTGCCGAACACAAGATTTATTAAATATGCCTGGGTCATAATGCAATGATACACTAGTTAAAAAAGAATCTGCAAGTAATCATTCAGAATCTGCAGTAAGAATACTTCGCTAAATGTCCAATTGCCTAGCGCCAACTGACCGGCCGACAAGCAAAGTAATAGACGCAGCACTAGTGTTGCATTCTGAAAGTTAAACTAGATCTTCGGCTGATGACCGAAAGTAAATATAAGTTTCGGCCGAAACTGAAAGCAAACCGAAAGCTAACTTTTTGGCTTAGGCTGAAACAGAAACTATGCCGAAAGAGGCCATTAGCCAACGTTCGGCGACGAAACCGAAACCAAATTTCGGCCGGCATATATATATATATATATATATATATATATATATATATATATATATATATATATATATATGTGTGTGTGTGTGTGTGTGTGTGTGTGTGTGTGTGTGTGTGTGTGCGTGCGTGCGTGCGTGTAATGGGATAAACAATTATTATTTCCTGTTTTTAAATTTAGTCTGTCTAACCATTTATTGTTGTGCTCATATATAATTTAAGAGGAATACCTTTTTTTTAGATTATTCATTGGAGTTGCAAAGTGCTCATTGACGTTTCGAATTTAATCTCTACTTTGAAATTCTTGTGAATTCATTCAAAGAAATTCTGGACTATATCGTTTTTATACATCAAGACCGTTGATACATCAACATAGTCAAAACTGTTTGTAAATCCACTCATTTAAAACTATTGGTACATCGTATCATTTAAGAAACTTGGTAGATCACGAAATTCAAAACTAATGGAATTAATTTTGAAAATTTCTTTTGGTTTTGTGATTGAAGTTTTATGATTATTTGAAATTGCATAAATAATTTTGTAAGTGTTTTTTTTTAATACTTTCACTTTGTATTCTAGACATATAAATTGTTTGTTGAATTTGAGTAAATTTGCTTCATTTTATTACCTTTTTTAAGACCAAAAAGTTGTTTCAGAAATTGGGGCTCATCAGGAAATTTATTTCTTTCAAACTTTTCAAAAATAATTTTAAAAGATTGTCTTTACAATGTAAATAGACTTTGTTTCGGTATTTTCATTGTCCCCACCCCCCCGTTACGATTTTAACTTTACACACATTTGATTAGTGTTTAGTGAAACCAGCAAACAATCTCAATGTCGTCTGAAGTGGAGAACATTATGTCAAATCCTACGTAGCAAATGTTAGCGCCTTTAAAAAGAAACGAGTGGCTTGAACATGCCGGACATTTTGATCTCTCTTTAATAGATTTAAATATTATTTATTATTTCTGGTGGTAAATAAAATTTGAATTTCTTTGCATTGGATTGATTACCAGGTCTATATCTGGTTTCGATAGGAACTTAAAAGTACATTATAAAAACAACACCAACAATTGGAAATAATGTTAAGAACGATTCACTTCAGGAGGACGTAATGCAAATCCAAGTGCAAAGATATTAGAAAGACAGTCATGTAGTTGCAGCCGAAAAGGTAATCGGGCGAACTCATCCGATTCGATGGAATACTAAGCGATAGCGCGATATTATTGATCGACATTTGAATCGCTAATGAAAACAGTTTAAACCTAGCACTTTATATTTATGGTGTCATATTTGTTAACAAAATTATCTCACAGAATGACGTTACTTGATACGCATCAGTATGTGATCGTAAATAGAAAAGCTTATTATTTAGACTACACGTCAATAATTTAGTGGCCTAAATGGTGTGACTTGATACAGTAAGTAGCCATAAAGCTATATATAAAGAAATAAAATGGACTTTGATTATCGGGGGAGGGGGGGACGTAATTACCTTATATGTTCTAAGATAAGAAGCCTCTCAATCTTATTAATATCGTGGTTTTTAAAAAAATATTAGTATCGTAGAATTTGTAACATGTACCTTTAAACCCATGACTTTTTATGTGCAAGTCATTAAATTTGTGATATATACCTGTAAACCCATTACCTTTTTGTTATATACAAAATGCACAACATTAAGTTTGCATTTTATATATGTAAAC
Organism: Unio delphinus; assembly: GCA_029339505.1. NCBI lineage: Eukaryota > Metazoa > Mollusca > Bivalvia > Unionida > Unionidae > Unio > Unio delphinus. The sequence goes on along the minus strand of JAQISU010000035.1, from coordinate 12,862,053 downwards.
TCATTGACTTTTTGTAGTACAAGTCATTAAGTTTGCATTTGATAACTGTAAATCCTTGAATTTGTATAGTACAAGTCATTAAGTTTGTAGGTTATAACTGTAAACCCTTGACTTTTTGTAGTACAAGTCATTCTGTTTGTAGTTTGTAACTGTAAACCCATGACTTTTTATATCAACAAGTCATTAAGTTTGTAGTTGATAACTGTAAAGCCATGACTTTGTGTACTATAGGTCATTAAGTTTGTAGTTGATAACTGTAAACCCATGACTTTTTGTAGTACAAGTCATTAAGTTTGCATTTTATAACTGTAAATCCTTGACTTTTTGTAGTACAAGTCATTAAGTTTGTAGGTTATAACTGTAAACCCTTGACTTTTTGTAGTAGTCATTGCGTTTGTAGTTTATAACTGTAAACCCATGAGTATGGGACGATCTGGTGACAATGGAAAATCCAGTCAAAAAGGGCTTGGGAAGATTTCTGGTGACAATGGAAATCCCAGTCAAAAAGTGCTTGGGACCTTCTGGTGACAAAAGGCCGTGGAACCTTCTGCTGACAAGGGAAATTTAACATGGGAATATTATTTGGGATCTTCTGGCGACAAGGGAAATTTAACATGGTGGGTCTGTCTAGCGTCAAGGGAAATTGAACATAGTGGGACTATCTAGCGACAAGGGAAATTGAACATGGGAAATATTATTTGTATTTGTATATATGGGTCTGTCTAGTGACAAGGGGACAATGGAGGCAAAGAAAGCAACTATCTTTTCGAGGTATATGAGTGGCCCTGAAAACAAGCCACACAATCTCCTATCAAAACAGAAGGGAAGGAAAGTAAAATCACACAATCTCCTATACACACAGAAGGAAAGGAAAACAAAACAAGGATAATTAAGAACACCATACATTCTATGTGAAATATGTTCATTGTTTTCATTTATTCATCAATTTAATAAAATGGTAGTATGATATTTATTGTCGACTGACTTCTTAACATATCTCAAATTTAAGGGATGTCCTTTGTTTCCCAGCACAGGCTACAAACAATGTTGCCAAGTTGTAACAAATCTTTAGTCGAAGGGGAAAAAAAAGCAGAAGCAAAATATGCTTTTTTCTATCGACAGTCTAAGATGTGTGTTTCGATTTGAAATTCAAAGTTAACCATAGGCAGGGTCATAAAGTGCAATGTCACTTGCGTCAATCATTGTTAGATTGTTACAATTCTTCTTGTGTTTTGGTTCTGGTATTTTTATTTCAAAGTTAGCCATAAGCAGGGTTATACAGTGCAAGATCACTCGCGTCATTCTTGACATAGTTTTGTATTTGTTTCCTTTCTAAAACACGGTAGATCTCATGCTTAACAAATTTCCGTGACACATTGCAGTGCCAAAAATAAAGATAAAGCTCTGATAACTGAATTGTACAAGTTTGTCAACTCAAGATTTTATTTCATCCAACAATTTACTGATTGACTATTTGTAAGGGTTTAGCGTTTGAAAAACAAATTACATGACAAACGAAAATTATGGTGCCTATTGATTAAAATTTTGCAGAGGTATCTTCAAACGGGAATATCTACCAGTAGCATTTCAATCAAACGTATTACGAGAGAGAGAGAGAGAGAGAGAGAGAGAGAGAGAGAGAGAGAGAGAGAGAGAGAGAGAGAGAGAGACTAGGTTATACCTACTTTTAAAAGGAATCCGGACACTTACGCTTGTTTTTGTGGTATATTTTCCCTTAGAAAAATTCAAAGAAACACACATCCCACTTAGAAAATCAATTCCATAGGAAAGGTCCACGATTTTAAAATATCACCAGAGTGAACCGATGACAAATACGACTAAAATGTTCTCACAAAATAGTTAATCCAAATACGCTGTGACGTATTTGAGTCTAAAACAGGCGTAGCTATGATATTTTGCGCCCGGGGACGAACTATAAAATTGGCGTCCCAGCGATCATGTGACCGATTTATTACCCTTGTTTACTTATTATAATGTAACATTGTAAGCTTCATTTTGGCGCCCCTGTACCTTGGCGCCCGGGGACATATGTACCCCCCTGCACCCCCTAGCTATGCCTCTGGTCTAAAATTGACATAATTTCCGTGGGATCGCCAAGGGTACGAGTGTTCTTGCTTTAGTTTTACTTCTTTTTTTTTTATATAAATAATCTAGCGGTGAAACACGACCTATCTCGAAACTAGGTGAAGAGCTACTGAAGTCAATTCGAAGTGAACGCGGTAAGAAAATTAGTCTAGTCAATGAAATTGTTTCTGATGAGTGGTGATGCAATGTTTTGTACGAAGGTAGTATAGCAAAATAATAAATACGCTCTCAAGTTGTTCCCATTGCAGTGCAGACTGGAATGTGAACTCAAATCCCTATGATGTGTATTGTAACATTTCTTCTTACCACATCATCTACTGAATGGTCACAGTATTCGTACCATTTCTTTTTACCACATCAGCTACTGAACGGTCACAGTACTGGTTCGCATTTTGAAACTGACAATTTATTTGTATCTCACTTAAACATTTTGACTTACACACTCACATCGATATAGTCAGGTGTGGTGCAGTATTAAGGGGCATGTTTTGTTTGTTTCTTTTTTGTTTCTTCTTTTCTTTTGAAACTTGTGAATCTGGGATTTGAACGAATCAACGAAGCAAGTTCAGTGAACCTCAAGGATAAAAACCCAAGTTGTCTGTCTATTGATGTGACTATTTACATCAAAAACAATATGACCTGCAAAACACAAAGATATACGGCAAGCATGATTAGAATGAACACAACAACACCTAACTGTAGAAACAAAGAGATGTTTTTCTTCACGTCCGCGTAATTTAGTTTCAATCCTCTTTCAAGACAAACTTGGTATCCTTTTGTGAGCGTGAAATTAAAATACTGAAGAAACTTAAGCGCTTTGCTATAGACTATAGTATAGATAATTTCAGCAACAAACTAAACAACATAAATACCGTTACAACAATAGAAAGCCCGAAATCGTCTATTAAAAAAGAAATGCGTTTTAAAAAAAATAAAGATTAACGATGGCTAAGCAATACAACCGAATTAAAGAAAGACAATGACATTTGTATATAGGCCTTTCACTTTGATATTGTATGTGGATATAATCTGCCATGTATTAACAGCTTGAAAAAAGGTATACGCAAAGAGAAACCTCAGTTCAGGGAAAATACACATATCAAAACAAAACATGCAATTTACTATCTACACACGGGTAAGCAGCTAAAACAAGCCACATAATTTACTATCCAATATCACACCATCTACCATCCACACACACGGGGAAGCAGCCAAAACAAATTATACAATTTACTATCCACACACGAGTAAGCAGCTAAAACAAACCACTTAATCTACTATCCAATATCACACCATCTACCATCCACACACACGGGGAAGCAGCCAAAACAAAACATACAATTTACTATCCACACACGGGTAAGCAGCTAAAACAAACCACATAATTTACTATCCAATATCACACCAGCTACCAAACACACACACACACACACACACACACACACACACACACACACACACACACACACACACACACACACACACACACACACACACACAACACACACGGGGATGCAGCTAAAACAAACCACATAATTTACTATCCAATATCACAACATCTACCATCCACACACACGGGGAAACAGTCAAAACAAAACATATAATTTACTATCCACACACGGGGATGCAGCTAAAACAAACCACATAATTTTCTATTCAATATCACACCATCTACCATCCACACACACATGGAGAAGCAGCCAAAATAAACCACATAATTTACTATCCAATATCACACCATCTACCATCCACACACACACGGGGATGCAGCTAAAACAAACCACATAATTTACTATCTAATATTACACCATCTACCATCTACACACACACACACACACACACACACACACACACACGCACGCACGCACGCACGCACACACACACACACACACATACACACACACAGGGAGAAGCAGCTAAAACAAACCACATAATTTACTGTCCAATATCACACCATCTACCATCCACACACACACGGAGAAGCAGCCAAACCAAACCAAACCACAAAATCTACTATCCAATATCACACAATCTATCATCCACACACGGGAAGCAGCCAAAATAAGACATACAATTTACTATCCACACACGGGAAGCATCCAAAATAAACCACTTAATCTACTATCCAATATCACACCATCTACCATCCACACACACGGGAAGCAGCCAAAACAAAACATACAATTTACTATCCACACACAGGTAAGCAGCTAAAACAAACCACATAATTTACTATCCAATATCACACCATCTACCATCCACACACACAGAGAAGCAGCCAAAACAAACCACATAATCTACAATCCAATATCATCCACACACGGGAAGCAGCCAAAACAAACCACATAATCTACTATCCAATATTATACAATCTACCATCCACATACGGGAAGCAGCCAAAATAAAACATGCAATTTACTATCCACACACGGGAAGCAGCCAAAATAAAACAAACAATTTACTATCCTCACACGGCAAAGCAGCCAATAAAACCCAATATAATCTAGTATACAAAATCACAAAATCTACCATCCACACACACGGTCAAGAAGCCAAAACAAAACATACAATTTACTATCCACACGCGGAGAAGCAGCCGAATCAAAACGGTTTAGTGTTGGAAATGGTTGGATAGTTTGATGTGAGGGATAGAAAGAAGTCAAAGAGCATCTATATTTTAAAAAAATGTAAAACAAGCGACAGACGCATTGGTTTCAAAAGACATTTTTTATTCAAATAAGAAACAACTAACAAAACACAATTTTTTTCAACTAACAAACATTGATTCCAAGAAGCATAGTACGAACTACGGTTCAAAAGGTAATAAAGTTCCCAAGTATCCATTTTTTGTGTGGCCTTTTCTTCTTCACAGGTGATGATAAGTCATCAATTCGATCCAGACTTTTTGCTTGAAAAGGTCTGTCAAGCAACTGTTTGTTTGCTTCGTCTCCTTAATCTTGGCCAAGACAGCTTCGATGTGATCCATTTCTCGAGCAAACAATGGACGAGAGGAATGATCACGCAAGTCTTTATATCACTGAAGTAACACGGTTTCTTTTGAGATGAGACTCCAAGCTTCGTTCAGATAATCGTCCAATTTTTCTTCTTGATTCATCATCATACATTTATCGTGTTGAATTTGACTGGGATGATCGTTTTGACATCCATAACAATCTTTCTTAATTATGTCCCTCATTGTATCCTCCAAGTGTTTGGCAAAACAGGTGACTAAATGTTGTTCCTGTTCTGGCCATCTGGACTGCATTATCACTACTTCTACTTTTTGGACTTGGGGATTTTCTTTCTCTGTAACCTCCCATTCCATTTCCATTGATTTTCCACTGTTTAAAGAAGGACAAGGGGCTTCCATAGTTTCTAATAGTCTAGAATTAGTTAATTTCTATGGTTTTATCAAATTCAGCATACAGAATGATATTCACCGTTTCTTCAAGAGCCCCTGCAAACTGAAGTTCCACACGCAGTTGCCCAGATTTTAAAGGGCGGAAATGTCCCTCGCCGCTGAGCAGGAGACGGGACGAAATTCATCCCATTGGGCTTCTTGCATGGTCATCATAGTGGGTGGCATGGCAAAGAGATCCAGTTCCGACTTGGAACAGGCACAAGATTCTTGGTGCATCATTTTTTTCTCAGTCTCTATGTTTTGCTTTTAATAATCAAATTGTCTAAGTCTCGAACGGTTATTTTTTTTTTCTTAGTCTTTCTCGCTTTAGAAGTATGGAGACTTTAGGAAGGATGTTTTCGTCGTCGCTTTCTGCCTTGTCCTTGCTGTGTCCTCAGGGAAGCAGGAATGCCAGACTCGGTACCGTTCAGGGCATTTATAGGACTTTCTCGCTGACGCAAATTTTCTTTACCCGTTTGAAGCAAGACATTTTTGCCTGCTCTCAAGAAAGCTTCTATGGGGTTTTGTTTGTCAATGAGAACATTTTGAAGAAATTCTTTGCCGTGAGTCAATGCGGCATCTTTTAAGGCGTGCAATCCTCGTGTCACCATCGGTTTCAAATCCGGGACAACGGAACAAAAGGCTGATTTAAACATATCTCCTAAACCATGTCCTCGTTGTCGAGCGACATCTCGGTATACAGGATACATCAATTTTCAGTTGTTAGAGAATCGTTTTTGAAAATGGAGTTTCACTGTGACTTTCCCTTTGGTAAATGGAATATTTTGTCCTAGATCTCCTTTGATAGTAATGTTGACACTGTCAAAATACGACTTACTGACAGGCAAATAATGAGAATGTACAAATTCGCGGTGAACATGATATGTATTTCCACCTTCCTAGTCAGCGATCATGGCAGAATCCACTTTGAAAGGAATGACACGCAGTAACGGTACAGAGGTGTGTCCCACGACGTTGTACCCCACCACATCGGAGTACACAAACATCAAGTTGAGTCCTTGGTTCATTTCTACAGGGAATCGAAAATATTTCGCAAAATCCAAGTTACTGGTTATGGCTGGTATTTCTTTTTTCTTGACCAACCTGAAGTCTCCACCCAAAATATCATACAATTCAGGACAAAAGGTAATGGCCATTATTTTATCCTCTGAAAATTTGATCATTAGTCTACGAGCCACTTTGTGGTACTCAAAGGTAACACTTTTCTTGGCTTTCTCCATGGCTTTGCCAAACAAAGTATTGAACCTGGTTACAATCGTATTCGCTAAATGTTGACCACAAAAATAATAACCTGCAGGAATGGTTGACAGATAGGTGGACCGTTTAGTTTTGGGGTCCTGTGTTTTCATCGGGTCACTGACAGTGATGCGTTCGTCTAAGATTTGTTGCAATTGCTCGTTATACACTTCTACTGAAAAACTGTTTTGATTTTAGACGATGTTTTTGATTTGTGTAGGGTGTATCATTTCCACTAAAGCCACTTCCCAATGAGCATCTTGATTCAAATGAATGGTTTGAGGTAATTTAGCCGTGTAACAGCACAACGTGTTGTTAGGAAACACCTCCATGGAACTGTCACTGGGTAACGTTAAGTAAAATTGATTAATAGTGTTGTTCATAATTCCAACGTTCTTCTGTCCGAGGAGTCAATCAAGGTTAAAGGAGTGTCTAAAAGAGGATTGTGATTGGAAGGGTGACTGTTAGAAGAATGACTAACGTTGGACGCAAGGCTCCCAATTTTGTTACTGTTGTTCCTGTTGTAAGAGTATTTCAGGGAAGGATTGAAAAGAAGGTAACCGATGCAGCTGCTGAGTAAAATGGTCCACAATTGTTTGTCTCCTTGTTGAAAACTCAAATTAGCAATGGCTGCACCGATGACACAATACACCACAAAGATCTGACAGAAAAAGACGATTTGCGTTTTAGGGACACGTTCTCCACACCACATCCACAAGGGATGCTTTTGTAAATCTTGCAGAGAAGAAATGGGTGAAGAAGTAGTCACTGTGGTCGCTGAAGCTGTATTAAAGTGCATGATGGTCACTTCTTTTTATAGTCGATGACTTGCGAAGCGTCAATCCAAGAATCAAAACTGGGAGGATATCCTTTCCATCGTACTTTGACTTCTTTGACACGACGTTTTCCTACTTTACGGGTTCTTCGTTCAAGAATGCTTTCAATGTCGTACACTTCGTCTTCTTTTTTGGTGACACGTTGTAACACAGGCAAGTAAAACGTTCCTTTTAATACTTCTCCGTTCACGTCTTCCAATTTATAGACGGTGGGATGACGATCACGCACTCGTCCAGTAACACGAAACAATTCGGTGGTCCAGTTGGGTAAGTAAGCTTTGTCGAAAGTGCATTTGGTTTTTCCAATGCGAACCCAATCTCCAGGGGTTAACACTCCTCCACCTTTCTTGGGGACAGCCATCGTCCGGGACGTACCAAACAGACGCTCAAAACAGTCACTTTGTTGTCAGGTGTCACATCTTGTGGGGCAATTCCAATGCTTCTATGGTAAGATAGATTGTAGGCTTGGACTAAATGCGGTAAGACGTCGATGCACTTGAGAGTGTGTTGATGCGTAAAATATTTCCACATGCGTTCTTTCCAGGTACGTTGAAAACGTTCCACGATACTGGCTTTGGTTTCAGGATTTTCGGTGGTGAAAAAATGAATGTCACGTTTCTTTAATTCTCGTTGGAAAGTTTGGTTCAGAAATTCGGTGCTTTTGTCGGTTTGCCATCGAAGAGGGTGACGACTACTTTGTTTCAACACCAGTTGCAAAGCTCGTACTAGCTCTCCGCTCGATTTGGAAGTCAATGGTACGACCCAGGCAAATTTAGAAAAGACGTCGATGACACAAAACAAATATGTGTAGCCGCGATTGTACGTGGCTAAATGAGAGACATCGGCTAAATCGGCTTGCCATTTATGATCGACGCTTTCCACTTGAGTGCGACTTCTGTGAAATTTTCGCCGAATGGGTTTGTGTAAAGTGTACGTAGCTTGTTCTTGTAACCATCGTTGTACTTCAGGTAAACGGAGCTTTTTCAGGCGATTTTTTGCAGCACGATTCAATTTCTGAATGCCTCCGTAACCTGCAGGGTGGGCTGGATCGTAGTAAATGCTGGCTAATACCTTCTCCATGGTTTTGTTAATAAGGTATCCACTCTTCGATGATACTGCTTTGGGTGGGACGAAATGGGGGTTGTTTGGAAACGGTGTTACGTGTCCAATGTGCCACAGGAGTCGACGTCGAGGGTACTGGTGGCGGTGGCAGTGGTGGAGGTGGTAATGGGATAGCTTTGGTCTTCTTTTCTCTTCTCACTTCTGGTTTCCTTTCTTTCTTTTTTACTTCTGTCGAAGAACGAGTGGACATCATCTTTAGCAGCAGAGAGGGTGAACAGACCACGATTTCAAGCAAAAATAAGGCTTCCAGATAACGTTTCCGAACAAAAAATGGCCTATACACTACGTTTTCGAACAAAATATCAGGTTTCCAACAAATCTCATTTAACCAAAAAAAAGTCTTCATTTTTGCAAACGGAGATTTTACGATTTTGCTCGCAACGATGTGGTCATCCACCCTCTCTGCTGCTATGGGTTAGCAAAAAATAAGAAATGATTTTAACCGAATATTTGATCCAGTCCGATACGATATCGTGTCCGAGGATCATGCAGATTTATCGTTGCGAATCCGTACGGGGTTGACTGAGTATGACTAAAGAAATTTCTAAATTGATTGAAGTCCATATCAGAACACCATGTCTGCCATATATTTCTAAGAGTATGAGTATCAACTCCGTTGAATACAGCAAGAATATTGCAGTTATCTCTGATAACTTTTGGAACCTGAGTGTAGCGTTGAGTGACATATATCACGTCAGTGTTTTTATGCCTGCCTCTGGAAAAGATCCTAGCAGGATTTTTTTGTTTATCTAACATTACATCGTCGTATACGACTAAATTGTTAATATCTCCATCAATATCATCAATGTTCGGTGCTTCATCGATATCGGTTATAAACTCAATAATACCCTCGCCGGATTTTTCTACCGCGCTGTCGTTAAAATCTTTTAGCACTTCATAACATCGTTGATCATCTACGCTAGGGGCAATTAAATACAACTTATCCCACTTCATCCATCTCATTATTAAATTGAGTAACAATTGCGTTTTACCGGATCCAGATGGCCCGATTATAATCATCCGGATAGAGTTTGGTAGCGCTGCATGATGCTTAATTGGTTCTCTTGTTTTAGTCGCTGAAAAATCAATTATATCCATATTTCTATACATAAATTATGGATCTATATTGTGTGAAGTGTAAAACGCGTACTGGCACAGATGATGTGACGACGATTACAACTAAAAATAACCGATCAGCGCTTTCTGGTAAATGCGTGCAATGTGGTACAAAGAAATTTAGATTTGTGTCTATGAAATCTGATTTAAAAAAAAACGAGGAGGTGATATCGCAGCCAAATTAGCAAAACTCCCTGGAACCCCATGGGCAAAGTACCCCGGAGAAAAGCACCTCCCAGGATATAGCTACTGTGGACCGGGAACCAGACTTGATATCAGACTCAATAATCAAAATCAACCCAACCCCGGTGAAGAACCAATAAACGCCATTGATAAGGCCTGTCACCTTCATGATGTTGCTTATAAAAGCAGCAATCTGCAACACAGGCATCTAGCAGATGTGAAATTAATTCATGCGTTAAATGCTATTCCTGATAAATCCTTCAAAGAAAAATTGGCTTCATTTTTAATAAAATCGGCTATGAAAAGTAAATTGATGTTAGGTGCCGGTAATTAATAATATGGAATCAATTTATTATTCTCCGAGGGGATACTGGAGGGGTAACGCTGCAATCAATAAACTCGCTAGTGCTGCAAAAGTGAAAAAAACCACTGCGGCTAATTGGTTATCCAAACAGGCACTATGGCAAATTTATCTACCACCGCCTAAACAAATTCAATTCTCGCATTTTGATGTGACCGCTCCTAATGAAGTTCATCAGGCTGATATATTATTTCTGCCACATGATCGTGGTTACAAATATGCGTTAACCGTAGTTGATGTTGCGAGTCGATACAAAGAAGCAGAACCGCTGAAAACAAAATCGGCCACTGAAGTCGCTTCTGCATTAGAAAGGATTTATCGACGAGGTCCTCTGCACTGGCCAAATCTGTTACAAGTTGATCCTGGCAAGGAATTTCAGGGTGCAGTGTTATCTACAATGAAACATCATAATGTCACCATACGACGAGGGCATACTGCGCTACATCGCGATCAGGCCATTGTAGAACGATTTAATCGGACGATTGCTGAGCGGTTATTTGGATATCAATACGCAAAAGAATTCATTCAAGAAAAGCGATCCAGTGAATGGGTTAAAAGATTACCATCTGTGATTACTGCACTGAATAACGAGATTACTAGAACAATCAACATGAAACCTATCAACGCGATTAAAAAGAAGTCAATACCCGTACAACCACAAAAAGATTTCCCTAGAAACGCTAGCGTTTCCCAACCAATTCTTGGTAGTAATGTCATTGTGAGGTACTTATACGAACCAGGAGAGCTTGAAGGGGGTAGAAAAAGGGCTACTGATCCTATTTGGAGCGTCACTACGCATAAGATATCTAGTATAACACGATCAACTGGTAGACCTCCAGTCTATAAACTGGATTCAACTGCCCCTCAGCGGGGTTTTACTCGACAACAACTACAAGTGATTCCCGAGGATACTCAATTGCCACCGCATGGTCTTAACTAGCACCGTTGCGTCTATTGCACTCAAGACAAGTCAACATCACATTATTTCTGACATGACCGAGATTGTTATTTTTTCTGTCTACGGTGAATTGGCGAGGATCCTTATCCGAATACTGCCAACGCATTATACAATTGCAACTCGCGCAGTGATTATTCTGTTGTTTCTTCAAAGTGATTATTAGTTCAGCATCAATATCAAATTCTCGTTGTTTTTTTTTGTCCTGTTGTTTGTAACCGGAGAGTTTTTTATTAATGATGCTAACATCAATATCACTTATTGTTGTGTCATTATCATCACCAATGATTTCATCATCGAGGACAATTCTTCGAAGTTGATTTATGTTTCGTACTCTGGATACTGCGAGATAGACTAAATTTGACCATTCGATGCGATTATCTACCATCCAAACAATTGTATCCGATATAGTCAATCCCTGTGAAGAGTGTATTGTTGCTGCGTATCCTAGCGTCCACGGGGATTTATTAGCACGCAATGCATCTTCAACGACATTGATATCAACCAGCACAATATCATTTAATACCAGAATTTGTTTTTCATTCTGTCCTGGAATATCAACTTCAATATTCTGTTTTCGTGTATCCGATGGCCGATAACAAAGGGGTACTGGAAGCGTTGCAAATTTTTCTTTATGCAATTCAAATAACTTCATCTGAAGTGTATCCCTGACTATTTTTCTACTTGCAATGATCAAATCGTTTGGTCTCCACGCTTCCCAGAAATCATTCATTGGGGTTTCTGAAATCACTTCGCGCGCTATTTCGCATTGGATTCTATCCGGTTGTAATCTAATTAGCGCTTTGAACTCGCGTAATCGTTCATCAAGTGATCTATAATCAGTGGTGATTTCTTCATAGTAGTCTACAAAACCCTTTAGCCATTCATGTGGAGATGCACCGACAAATGGTGGTGGTTGGCCTTGATCACCGCACATGACGACTTTTGTGTTTTTGGTTAACAACCACTCAAGAAATGTTTTTAATACATCTAATGACACTGTGCATATTTCATCCCAAATGATGATTTTAGGAATGAATTTATCACCCATTCGATCAGGAGTCCATTTGTCACCCTTCCATCGAAAGAAGCTGTGATAAGTGCAAGCATTTACCCCTCGTTGTATCATCTCTCTGGTGAGTCTGTGAGTCGGTGTTAGCACAATCATGTTTGTGAAATCCGTAGGATTTTTCCCACGGAATAATTCAATTGCACGAGTTGTCTTTCCTGACCCACCACAGCCGTTTAAATAAACTGTCTTGTATCTACAGATTGGATCAGATACCGGTGGTGCATTAGAAAGTTCTGATTGAATTTCAATACGGTTACAACAAATATATTTATCATCCATGGCAACGTCTGCGGATTCACAATACTCATGTAGCATCTCCTTTTTAAATCGCCAACGCCCCCAATTTTCTTCGGGATCTGTGAATGCCGCTACAGCTGATTTGTACTTATTGTGTATATACATCGAATCAGTGGCTACTCTAACCGCGGTATTAGGAAATCTATTTATCATCGAAAATAGATTAATGCAAGCATAGGCTAACATTGAACTTCTCAAATGTGTGTACTGGGAATTATATCCATCACAGTAGGTAACAACCGTACCTAATTTCTCACCATTGGATAGAAAAGCATCCTTACGGGATACAAGTTTTCCCTGTTTCATTAAATCCGCTACAATAAAATCGTATTCAGCGACATCTATGATCAACCGCGAAGAGTATTTTGCGTTATCGTATCGTCCACCCTGGGTAAATTTACCGATTATTCTTCTTCCGAGATCTTTTGCTTGTTCTTTTTTAATTTCAAATAACTTCTTAGACCATTTTATGATTTCTTCTTCACTGAAATCTGGAAACTGTTTTCGTAGTTCGTTGATTATTCTATCTAGATTGGGTTGTGGTAGCCAAACTTCTTTCTGAGCTCGATAGCATATAATAGCCTCGGAAACAATCAACGATATTAGCATACCACAATCAATCATATATCTCAATAGCACTATTGGCATCCAGTGTTTTTCAGATAGGTGTCTACCGAGCCAAACATAACTACACGGATGTAACCCTGTAGCTAATTCAAATGATATCACACGAGCGAATCCGGTTAAATCAAAATCACGCAATGGTCCATTAATCGCAACACGAGTCATTTCATGCGTGGGGTGTCCAAATCGTTTGAAGTACTCAGCGCATTCCCCATACCCGAGAAAACTTCCGGGATAACACGCGGCTATATCAATTGAAATCATACCATCACGTGAGTATTTCGTATTCCACAGTCCTCCATGACCAAATTCGACGCAACTCAATTTAACATCCTCGAGAAAATCACTTCGTGTTGGACGCCATGAGTTTTTTTCTCTTGCGAAGTGAGCTACCACTGATGGAATAGTAAAACTATCCGTGAGTAGTTTTTCATGGGAATTCTGCGGTGAAAAATCACTAGCGATTTTTCTCATTCTGTTATCTAATTCTTCAATGCGATATAATTCACCATTTGGTTTTACAAATTGATCGAATTCTTCATCACTTCTAAGTAACCACACTGACACAGGATCATCCTTACACAACGCATGAATAGCATCGAATAATTTCTCTTCATAGAAAACATCCCCGATGAACTCCTTAGGGATATATTTCACGGTTCGTTCTCGTGGAAATATTGTTACCGCAGGTGTCCACGCGTGTTTGTTATGATCAATAATCTGTATTGGGGCTCCTCGCGATTGATATTTCGGTTCGTATAATACTTCTCCGGTTATTGTTGTTACTGATATTGGGAATTTTAATGATGCTTCTAATTTAGCTATATCAGAAATCTTTGCACCATGCTGTTTCACTGTCAGTTCCCACTCGGTTATTTTCCTACGTCGCAGATCAGTTAGTTTATTTCCTCGGGATGCATTTGTGAAGTGTTCTATTATTCGTTCTGCTACACAATTAAGCCCTGACGAATATTTCATAGGAGCTAGTTTTGCGATATCGGGTTTATCATTTAACGGATATATCCCATAAACCATTGCTGTTACGGGATAAGATCTTTCGTAGTATGGCTTATCGATTCCGGTTAGAATTCCTGGTTTGGAATCTCTACTCACAATGACAGCTTTTTTATTCTTGAGGATTGGTTCAAATTTATCCCTAATAATTCATTTGCCATCGACTTCGATAATGAATTTGATTCGGAAAAAATGTCTTTTTTCCCCAACACGTGAAATTATCACTGCTGCTTTTTCATCATTCATGGTAGCATCAACAATACCATCAATTCGAAATGTTGACCAACAATAAGATGCTCCATCACGCTTAAATTCATTAAAACAGTCTCTGATTTTACTAATCATGGCTTTATCAAGAATTGTATTCTTTGGTGTATTAGAAGCTATATCGAGATTGAATTGAGCATCTTTCCAGGGGTAATCTCTCTTGGACGTTTTTTTTGGTTTATCGAGATTAAATCTAGGATTGATTTTCAATAATCTCTTAAACTCTTTCATGTTTCCGTCTATTGGACGTTTTTTGGGTTTATCGAGATTAAATCTAGGATTGATTTTGTTACGTTTTTTTGGTCTATCGAGATTAAATCTAGGATTGATTTTCAATAATCTCTTAAACTCTTTCATGTTTCCGTCTCTTGGACGTTTGTTACGTTTTTTTGGTCTATCGAGATTAAATCTAGGATTGATTTTCAATAATCTCTTAAACTCTTTCATGTTTCCGTCTCTTGGACGTTTGTTACGTTTTTTTGGTCTATCGAGATTAAATCTAGGATTGATTTTCAATAATCTCTTAAACTCTTTCATGTTTCCGTCTCTTGGACGTTTGTTACGTTTTTTTGGTCTATCGAGATTAAATCTAGGATTGATTTTTAATAATCTCTTAAACTCCTTATCAGCATTGAATTCAGCATTTTTCGAAGTCAATCTCTTGAACTCCTTCATGCTATACTAAAAACAAGTGTCTAAATGAAAGATTTATGTATAATGAATCACTGCAATGGGTCAGTCAATGAATTAGACAAATAGTATAGTATACTAATGAACCAGGAATTCAGACCACACCCAGTGAGTACAAATTATGAAGCATCCAGTGATGGTGTTGTAAGACACTGTAGACTGAAGAACCCAGTTGGGTGGGATAATGGTATGGGGTATTTGTTCTTTACTGTTGGAAAGAAGAAATATTACAATCATCGTTTCGTATTTGAATGTTTCAATGGATTGATCAAAAATGGTTTTGTTATCGATCACAAGGATTCTAATCCAAGGAACAATTCTTTATCAAATCTGCAAGCAATCACACAGAGTGAGAATTCCAAACGAGGAAGGACTGGCATTAGTTCAAAAAAAGTGAAACCAGTAAAATCTTTGAATACAACAACTAACGAAGAAAAAATATTTAAATCAATATATGAAGCCGGCAAGTATTTCAATATTTGTAGAGCCTCAGTACGATTCGTTGCAGAGGGGGTTTGTCGATCGGCTATTTCAAAAAGGACGGGACAAAAAATTCAATTTAGTTATGTCTAATGCGTCATATTTTTCATTTAGAAATATATCATTATTATAGAATAATGAATTCTGAAAACATGAATAGCATCATATCCG
This sequence comes from Unio delphinus, assembly GCA_029339505.1. Classification (NCBI taxonomy): domain Eukaryota; kingdom Metazoa; phylum Mollusca; class Bivalvia; order Unionida; family Unionidae; genus Unio; species Unio delphinus. Next base: position 12,846,102 of record JAQISU010000035.1, on the reverse strand, counting down.
AGATTTCAAAATTGAAAGGTTGGGATATTGAACTATCAGATGGGTTAAATCCTGATCAAATCATGTCTGATTTTCAGGACATAGAATACGGAGTTAACAACAATAAATACATGCTACCAAAGAAGTATGCGCTCATCAAAAGAATTCAGAATTCTATTAAGGACTCTCTCGCATTTTCCAGTGACGTAAGTGTGTTCTCTCCGTTGTATACCATCGTAGAACGAATACGAAAAGAATTGGGGTACGAATACGAATTGAAAAAGGAGGTTAATTCTAAAGTTAGAAACCTACGGGCGTTAATTCAAGAAAATGAACAATTTTGATTGACCAACCATTTATCATTATTTGATTGTGACCGTCCCTCATAGAGATTTTAATTTTTTTTTAGCATTTTTTGATCAAAACTGTTGAAATCAGTGAATAAAAAATTGATGGCTGGTTCGGATTGATCACTTCCACGATGGTGTTAGGTCGGATTAAAAAATTGTTTTGCAATTGAAAAATTGTTTCTGATTTTAAATAATGGTCAATGAAGCATTAACAACCCGATTGGCTCGTGAACGACTGGATGCAATCAGGAGATTTGTACCAATTCGTGACTCTGTCCGGAATAAACTGCAACAACGACAGAGTCTTCAGACTGATTTTGCTGCTGGATCTGAAGAATTGTTTAAACCAGTAACCACAGCAACGAAACAGATAGTGTCAACAATCTCTGAAGAAGGAAAAAAACAAGAAGAGTCTTTTCTTCCTGTGTTAGAAAAAATAGCAAAAAGAACTAAACAAACAAAAAAATCATTGAAAACACTTCCTCAGGATATATCAACCGCTTCAGAACAACAAGGAGAACTTCAAGAAGATATCCCCCCACCCGAATTTCAAGAAGAAGGGGAGGATACTACTACTAGTGGACGAGTTGCATTCAATGAAAAACTTCTTCCCGGTAAATTAGATGAATTGAGAAATAAAAAATTTGATTCTATGGAAGAATTAGCCCAATTTGTCACTAGGAGTTTTCATCAGAGAAGAAAATATATTTACGATGATTATAATCTTCCCCCTAAAAAAGATTGGTATAGGGGGTTATATCGTATATTATCAGGTTCCTCTCAAGCAAAAGGAGATGATAAAACATTTCAGGAATATATGGCAGCAATAAAAAAAGCTGAATCATCTATAGGGGAGCAATCGGATACCGGATTTCTTAGACTACCAGAACAATCAAAATTTATTGATATAACACAATCCCCCCAACAGATGAAAATAACGAGAGAAGCTGATCATGAAAAAGGTGCAACCGGTATCACTGATAAAACCAAAGGATTTTCAGGCAGTGGTTTAGTTGGAAACTCTTCGGGTTTCTGTCCTGGTAGTGTTATCAATGATATATCACGATTAGAAGTTCTTGTAGGAGGGTTCCGAGCTGGAAATAACTCACCGGAAATAATTAATGAAGCAGCTGATATCTGTAGACGATTATTTCAGGGTGGTATCATGGATATCAGCACATATCGAGATTTCATTGGCGAGTTAGTGGAGGATTATCACAGTGATTAATCACCGAGACTGAATAAAAACGCTAGCGTTTCCAATTGAAAAATGGTTTCTGATTTCAAATAATGATCATACACTACAATCATGATAAACCAACCCCCGTCTACGTAGTTAATTCACGGTTTCCAGTTTATAGAGCATACTACGGAGATGGTTTAGGCAATACCATTGCAGGGTTATTTGCGAGAATGGCTCCAAAAGTGATGCCGTTAGCTAAACAACTAGGAATGAAAGCAATTGAAGTTATTCGTGATAAGGGTATTGGTGCTGTTGGAGATCTTGCTGGAAAAGCGTTTTCAACTGCAAAGAATAAATTAACATCATTAGTGAAATCACGAAGTGATTTACGAGAAAAATCCAAAGGATTTTCAAAGAAACCGTTACCATCTACAGCGGAAATGCCTGCAAGTGTTAGTAGAATTATAAATAACGCAGTAGACGAAAAATTAGCGTCGATGGCTTTAACTCCCGACCAAAGCAATATTGCAAATATGATAGCAGGAAGCGGCTTTAAAAAACTACGTCGATGAAAATCGTTTATGATTTCACGATTTAGACTCTGATAAATAGAATAAAATGTTCAAAAAATCACATGATCCGGCGTTTGATATAGACGCCCCAGTTGGCAAGGATGATTCTGTACGCGATTATCAATATTACGCTTATCATGCAATAGACGCAAATAGTCGATCGCGAATTGAACTTCAAGTCCATGATACCAGTAAATACTTTCTACCCGCTGAAGCGTTTATTGAAGTAGAAGGAGAACTTGTAACAGCTGCTGATACTACTGCTGTACCAGCACCGTATCCAGATGGTACTCAAGTCGGTTTTGTCAATAATGGTATTATGGCGTTATTTGAGAGTGCAAGATACCTCATTGATGGAAAGGAAATCGAGTCGATAGATCGCGATGTTGATGTGGCTACAACAATAATCGGGTTAGCGAGATATTCTGATGATTATACAAGATCAGCAGGGCCTTCTATGATGTTTGCAAAAGATGGTAAGAATACAGCTGGAGGAAATCCATTTGTTGTAAGACGACCAAAGAATAATGCTGGTAATGCTAATATTGATGTCGAAGATATGATTATAAACAACGACGTTAATTTCAATCTAGGAGCTGCAACACGAAACTCAATGTTGGGAGTAGGGCGTAAACCATTTTCATGCGCGATTCCACTGCATCATATTTTTGGATTCTGTAGAAACGTCCGAAAAGTTATTTATGGGGCGAAGCATACAGTATCGCTTGTACGAAAGAGTGATGATAACGACGCAATTTGGAGAATTCCAGCAGATGCTGCAAATCCCAATGCTGATGCCGGTAAAGTCAATTTAACAAAAATATCATTGTGGATGCCAGTGTTGACTCCAGCAATCACTGCAGAAGAACGATTACTATCATTTATGGACCAAGGAGGAAAATCGTTGTTGAGTTGGCTAACCGTGAGTACAGATGTGAAGCAATCAAATCTGAACGGGTTATTCACGTGGAATCTAGCATCAAAACAAGGTGTTGCTGCGCCACGTCATATATTCGTAGCGTTACAGGATAACACACGAGTTGGCGATCAACGTTTCAGTCATATGATATTTGATCAGTTAGGTGTGAAAGACATCTCACTGAGAATAAACGGCCAACAGGAACCATCCGAGGATATACAACTTAATTACACAGAAAATCATATTGCACGCGTGTATCATCGTCTGTTGTCATTTATGGCACGTGATCAAAATGTCGATACTGGTTTGCAAATATCACAATATGATTTTAAAAATCTGTATCCGATCTATTACTTCTCACTGGAACATCTCGATTTAACAAGACAGTCCGTCGTTGATATACACTTTAGAGCTAATGTGACTCGTGGTGCTATTGCTAATTATAGAGCGGTTGCTGTCATTCTCAGCGACAAATCAATGCTACTCGAAGGTGTTGGAGGAAGAATGAGAGTGGTAGATGCACCAGTAGAAAACATTTAATGGAAATTGTAAACGATTTAGAATCAATCTATTATGTATAATGTCATATAGTGTTATTAGTGTTACGTTAACTCCCGGTCAATTAAAAAAATTGCAATCGGAATCAGCTAAAAAATGTGGAACCACAATCACGTTGAAACCCAACCAAATGACTGGTGGTGCAAATAAATTATCGATGACAACTCGTCAGGTGAAACATTTCAATGATGCACTTGCAGCCAAAAAAGGTGTTCAGATTACTCTTTCTGCGGCTGCTATCAAAAATATGATTAAAACAGGCGGTATATTTCCGTTGTTAGCTGCGATTCCAGCATTGATTGCAGCAGCAGCCCCAGCGGTGGCTAAAGCGGCAGCGTTAGGAGCCGTTGGTACTGCAGCAGGAATGGCACTAAAGAAGGCAACTGGGAAAGGATATAAAAAAAAGGGACGATCCGTTCACGGATTGGGTCTAAGACTACCAGGAACCCCGTATTCGTGGTACAGCGGAAAGGGTCTAAGACTACCAGGAACGATTTATTAATTGAGGAACCTATGGTTCCCATGTCCAATTTTGATTTAATGGATGCGGCTAAAAAACTCGCGATTAAAAACTTCAGAGGTGTCTTTATGAAAGATCAATTACCACATCAACCAAACAGCGTTGAAACCGGAATCATTAATTTAGATAACAGCACCGGACCTGGAACTCACTGGGTTGCATACGCTATTGATCCACTTGGGATTGTTTATTTCGATTCATATGGATTAGCCCCACCAAAAGAGTTTATGCGGTATATAAAAACCCTTCCAATGAAGACTTGGTATTCTACGCTACCAACACAAACGATGATTGACCCACCAATATGTGGCAGTGAGGTATTAAATGTCCTTGACGCTATGTCAGCATCTAGAAAACCACCTCATATTGTCGTGAATGAATACACTAGCAATCACTGGCAACGACGAAGTCGTCAAAAACGATTTTAGAGAGAGAAAGAGTTTTACAATAACATGATTGATATTTGGGGGAGATCTTTGAAACCCAAACCCGATGGCACTGCACCACCTGATTCTGTCAAGGATATAAAAAAAATAATTGAAGATGAAATCGCTGAGACGTTGAACTTAACAAGTGTTGATCCTAATGAAATAGTTGTATTTCAAGACAAACAGGGTAAATTGAAATCCAGTGATGTGTCATTGGATGATATTTTAGTTAAACAACGAAACGCAATCGAGAACACCGTTGCGTTATTTTCCGATCAGGGTAAATTGAAAACCAGTAATATTTCTCTGGATGATATTTTGGTTAAACAACAAAACGCAATCGAGGATACTATCGCGTTATTTTCCGATCAGGGTAAATTGAAAACCAGTAATATTTCTCTGGATGATATTTTGGTTAAACAACAAAACGCAATCGAGGATACTATCGCGTTATTTTCCGATCAGGGTAAACTAAAACCGGGTGTACTCGTTTCGACGATTACAGATCGATTAAAAACTCTCAACGATGATTTAAAAAATTTTTTGGTTGTACTAACAGCACTTGAATCTAAAATTGAAGATAACGGAAAACAGTTTTAAGTTTTTCGTAGAAAATATCATTGATAAATTTATTGGAACCCAGTTGGATAAAATTGAAATAAAACTCCCTGATATTAAAAAATCCATCGATGAGACGAAAAACTTCATCGAAGCCGTCAAAGGTGATTTTTCGAGGATGATAACAATCATTGAAAAAACAAAAATTCCTCATGAGAAAACCAATAACGTAGTATATACAATCCAACACGGATCATTTGAGTGGACACCTACAAACAACAAATTAGATATCACTGCAACCGTTAAAGGTATTTATCGATTAACACTAGTAACACCATTAACTCAATTTAATATATCATCGTCGAGTTCATCCGGGGTCAACAATACGATTTCAACGATCATCGACAAGGATAAAACTGAAAAGTTCACTATAACATATACTGATAAAAGTTTGATTGGGGTTTCAATAACGTGGTATGTGGAATTCGTAGCGGATTTAAGTAAATAACTAAATCGTTCGGATTTCACAATTGAAAACGCTAGTGTTTTTAAAATAAAAATGATTTCATCAACGCAATGTCGCTATGATCAGGTCAGAGAATTTCAAAATAGACTCAAAACCCTCACTGAGGAATATCAAATAAAAATAAAAAAATACCGACGAAGAATCACTACAATTGATGTTATTATATACTCGGTGTCAAGCGTTCTCACTGGTGCCGGAATAATACTTGCATCGGTTACAATGATTGCCCCGGTCGTAGTTCCAATTTGCATTTCTGCGGTGGCTACAATCGGGGGTATATTAACCGGGATAGCAAAAAAGATATCATCATGCAGCCAGAGTAAACTGCAGAATTACTTACTTCAATTTCATATTGCATCAACCGCATATTCGCAATTATCATTGATGATATCGTCGTCACTCGACAATACGATTATATCAGATAGTGAATTCTCAGCGATGGTCAGTATTTTTGATTCCGCGATATCGAAATTAGAGCGACAACATGAGTATAATAACAATGACAACACCGATGGAATCAGAAAACACGAACCCAAAAAACAAAATGATCTCAATAATATCAACATTACCAGATTGTGAGTTCTCAGTGATGGTCAGTATTTATGATTCCTCGATACCAAAATTAGAAATAAATCATGAGTATAATAACAATGACGACACCGCAGGAATTACTTCAACAAATAGTGGAGAACACGAACCCAGTACAAACAAGCATGATATCAATAACATCAACGAAACCCGAGTTTAGTGTGAATTTCCCCTCTCCGGTCCCAGTGAAGGAGATAGCGCTTGCAAAACTACGAGTGTATCACAGTTGGCCTAATATCAGATCAAAATCATTTGGTGGTCAACAACCCAATAATTCTTTAGTGTTTGCGAATAAGAATAAACCCGACGGAACCCCAGACTGGAAAGTTGTTTCGATACCAACAGGGTCATACCAAATAGAACAAATCAATAATGAATTCGCGCGTAGAATAAAATCGATTACTGGAGTAGAGTCAAAAATCGCTATAACAGTTCATGAACCGACGCTATCATCCGCAATTGAGATAAGCACAGAAGGATACGTAGTAGATATCTATCAAAGCTCAATAAGAACCGTACTAGGATGGCCTGAAAAACCACCAGGGGGAAAAACCGTTGATTTACCAGAACCACAAAAAAATGATTATGTCACCGACGTGATAAAAAATCATGATCCAATAGGGAGTAGTTATAGAGATTACCAATTCATTACAGATTTTTTTGATTTAATATACCAACCAACTGGAAGAGAGAAGCCAGGGGAGAAAATAGAGGGGGATTATTTTGTTAACAAACCTAAAATCACTGGTATGATTTATGCAATAAACAACGATTTATCACTGTTGTTAATACCCCTTAAATCCGGCTCTCTCACCCGAGATGAATTTATCAGCGTCGTAGAAACATGTAACAAAATTATCGACGATATGGAAAAATTTAATTCACAAATTATTCGATTTATACTCGATGATAAAAACCCCATATCGAGAACAAGATTTGCATCAAACTATAATATCCGCGTTGAAGATATTCCAACATTCAAACTACCAGGATATAACGTACCAGAACTAAAAAAACTTCTCAATGATGCCATCGATGTTGGTTTCAAAATAATTCATGATACGTGGAAAAAAACAGCATCACCGGAAATAAAAATCCTCAAACATAATAATGACCCAGATGGTGGTGGTAGGCATATCGCTCCGTTCAACGTGAATATTTCATCGGTGATTGCACTTAATTTAGTGTGTGATGTTATCGAAGGAAGCTATCAAATTAATCTCGAACGATCAAATCAAGCTCAGCAAGGATATTTTCTTTATTCATTTGCACCAACAGCTCCTCCAGGATTCCTAATTATTGAAAACCCAATTAATCCTGTCTATATGCGATGCCATAATAATTCATTAACCAGAATTAATTTCAAACTCACCGACCAGTCAAATAATCTGATTGATTTACAAGAAGAGGTGTTAGCGATTAGTCTGTTTGTGAGATCCTAAAGACTTGATCAAATCATTTATTATTTTTTGTTAACCCATAGCAGCAGAGAGGGTGGATGACCACATCGTTGCGAGCAAAATCGTAAAATCTCCCTTTTTGCAAAAATGGAGACTTTTTTTTGGTTAAATGAGATTTGTTGGAAACCTGATATTTTGTTCGAAAACGTAGTGTATAGGCCATTTTTTGTTCGGAAACGTTATCTGGAAGCCTTATTTTTGCTTGAAATCGTGGTCTGTTCACCCTCTCTGCTGCTTCTTTTTAACCCAAGTTTTGAGTTCTTCTCGTTGGGGAGTGGGGGAAGGGGTCAACAAGGAAACTGCAATCTTACTCGGAATGGGAGTGGCGGTGGGTGTTTGAAAGATATCATGGGGTTCTTCTTCCTTGGATAATGGTGGGGTGACGTCTGTTTTGGCCACTGTAGATTGTGAGAGCGACGGACTATTCATTATTCATTATTCTCTCAGTACCTGATTATTGAGGTTCAATGAAGGCAACTAGCGTGTTCTTTACGGCAAAGCCTACACCGTGCTGCCTAGGTTCATTTGAGGGCTTCCACTGCCAAAAGAACGTGTAATTGGCTTCCCTGATGGTGCCGCTGTCAGCCAGTCGGGTCTCCTGGAGACAGGCAATGTCGATGTTCAGTCGAGAGAGTTTTCTGTCAATGACGGCAGTCTTCCGTGCATCGTCGATCTGTTGTAGTTCATTGGTCAGTCCAGGATACATGGTCCTAACGTTCCAGGTCGCAAAACGAAGTGCTGGAGTTTTCTTATTTCTTCTTTTAGTTCTTCCTGGTGCGGAGTTTTGTGGCCCACTTTTCGAGATGGTTCTCTAAGTTCCACGCACACAGTGAAGCAGGCAGGCCATGGCGGGAAGCACCTTACTGACTGGGGGCTGCCCAGCTTAAGGCGGGCAGTAGCTGTCCAGTGAGACCTGATGATCTCTCCCACCGTCAGAAGTAACCCTTGGCGCCAAGCTCTACGCCAATCGAGCTTTGGCTTAGAACCGGTAAACTGTTACTTCTCATGTTGTGCCTACGTCATACGACGACGCTGGAGTGTCCTCTCCAGTGGAGCTACAAAGCCTGGGCAGGCTGGTATGGAGAATCAGGTGATGCCCATGCAGCAGATCCCCCCTCTCCACGCAGCTGGTGGGCCCAAGGGAACGACAAATGTCGATACAGCTAGGCACCAACGGTGTCACAGGAGTTGCCGGAATGACATTGAGGTCCATCTCCGTCTCCGGATTTTTTTTGGGTTTACTCCCTTAGCCTTTCACATGAGTGTGTATAGCCGCAAGGCAGCAGAGGTTTGGAATCAGAGTTTTCCTTCTCCTAGATGAGCTACCATCCAAGGTTTACGAGTCCCGTCTACCCGAAGCTTCGGGTATATATATATATATATATATATATATATATATATATATATATACAACCTCTACGTCGTCAGAGGTTAAATGTTATTGAAATGTTAATAGAGCTATATTTATAAATATATATTCTATGCGTGTGTGTCTGTGTGTGTGTGTGTGTGTGTGTGTGTGTGTGTGTGTGTGTGAATCATGTATGATGCATGTATGATTGTATGTATGTCACATGATATGATATGTGTGAGTGATTGGGATTTTTAATGTAGCTTTAACAAATTTGATATCGCTACGATGTCTGCAGTGAGGTAGTTTATAGTGATGTCGAACACTGGGGCATAATGCCGCAGACATATAGCATGGTGTCCCACTCAGTCACATTATCCTGACATCAGGCTGACCAGTCCTAACACAATCCTCCTAATGATGAAAACCAAGCGAGGGAGCTGTCAGTACCATTTGTGTAAGTCTTTGGCTCTAACCCACGACCTCCCGCTTCCGAGGCGGACACTCTAACCACTAGACCACCGGAGCGGTGATGATATAATATACATGGCGGCCAATATATTTAGAGGAAAAATAACCCGGGAAAATACAATGATTTACCACCGACTACGTGAAGCAACTCGGAAGATTTTCAAAAATATGTGTTGACCACACCTGATTGAGACTAAAACCTACGTCGTCAGAGGTTAAATGTTATTGAAATGTTAAGACGAGCGCCATAGATTAGCCAGCCAACCGGGGATATATCTATACAGTGGCAAAATTAAGCTAACTAAATAGTCATTTTACAAACTGTCAACAGCATTTATATCCCAAAGCAGTCATTTTCCAGATTGTCAACAGAATTTGAATCTCAAAATCAATCATTTTATGGACAGTCAACAGCATTTGTATCCCACAAGCAGTTATTTTCCAGACTGTCAACAGCATTTGTATTCCAAAAGTAGTCATTTTCCAGACTGTCAACAGAGTTTGTATTGAAAAAGCAATCATTTTATGGACAGTCAACATCATTTGAATTCCAAAAGCAGCCATTTTACAGACTGTAAAAAGCATTTGTATTCCAAAAGTAGGCATTTTATTGATAATCAACAGCATTTGTTTCCCAAGAACAGTCACTTTAAGTACAGTCAATCTCTTTCACTTTTGTTTATGATAAAACATGTTATAAAGTACAATACATCTAAAACTGGTTTCATTCAATATTATGATGCAGATTTTTTTGTTGACATACAGGAAATAACTGGAGAAAGAATTTATTTATTCGATGTTAGTACTATAGACATGTTTAATCTTGACAACTGAATAAAAATAGATGATACATAATCAATAGCAGACTGCTTAGAAAATGGCTACCTTAATTACTCAGGATCACATTTCTGGCCCGATTCCATATTTCCATATAACGACCAAACTGAAAGAAAAAATTCTTCTCATCGGTGTAAAGAAAAGAAAATAATAAATTAGAGATAATCTTATGTTGATTATGCGCGCGCGCGCGCGCGTGTATGTGTTATTGGGATATTTAACGTAGCTTTAAAAAAAATGCAGTTATATCGTTACGATGTCTGGAGTGGTGCAGTTTATAGTGATGTCTAGCGCTGGGGCTTCATGCCGCAGACATGAAGCATGACTATGTAGTTGATTATATTTAATGAGTTAATAACTTTGTGTTTAGTATGTTGATTATGCTTTTTAATGAGTTAATAACGTTGTGTTTAGTATGTTGATTATGTTTAATGAGTTAATAACGTTGTGTTTAGTATGTTGATTATGCTTGATGAGTTAATAACTTTGTGTTTAGTATGTTGATTATGTTTAATGAGTTAATAACGTTGTGTTTAGTATGTTGATTATGCTTGATGAGTTAATAACTTTGTGTTTAGTATGTTGATTATGCTCTGTGAGTACCTTTGTGTTTAGTATGTTGATCATGTTTAATGAGTTAATAACGTTGTGTTTAGTATGTTGATTATGTTTAATGAGTTAATAACGTTGTGTTTAGTATGTTGATTATGCTTGATGAGTTAATAACTTTGTGTTTAGTATGTTGATTATGTTTAATGAGTTAATAACGTTGTGTTTAGTATGTTGATTATGCTTGATGAGTTAATAACTTTGTGTTTAGTATGTTGATTATGTTTAATGAGTTAATAACGTTGTGTTTAGTATGTTGATTATGCTTGATGAGTTAATAACGTTGTGTTTAGTATGTTGATTATGTTTAATGAGTTAATAACGTTGTGTTTAGTATGTTGATTATGCTTGATGAGTTAATAACTTTGTGTTTAGTATGTTGATTATGTTTAATGAGTTAATAACGTTGTGTTTAGTATGTTGATTATGCTTGATGAGTTAATAACGTTGTGTTTAGTATGTTGATTATGCTTGATGAGTTAATAACTTTGTGTTTAGTATGTTGATTATGTTTAATGAGTTAATAACGTTGTGTTTAGTATGTTGATTATGCTTGATGAGTTAATAACGTTGTGTTTAGTATGTTGATTATGTTTAATGAGTTAATAACGTTGTGTTTAGTATGTTGATTATGCTTGATGAGTTAATAACTTTGTGTTTAGTATGTTGATTATGCTTGATGAGTTAATAACGTTGTGTTTAGTATGTTGATTATGCTTAATGAGTTAATAACGTTGTGTTTAGTATGTTGATTATGCTTTAATGAGTTAATAACCTTGTGTTTAGTATGTTGATTATGCTGTAATGAGTACCTTTGTGTTTAGTATGTTGATTATGCTTTAATGAGTTAATAACTTTTTGTTTAGTATGTTGATCATGCTCTGTGAGTACCTTTGTGTTTAGTATGTTGATTATGCTTAATGAGTTAACGTTGTAATTAGTATGTTGATTATGTTTAATGAGTTAATAACGTTGTGTTTAGTATGTTGATTATGCTTGATGAGTTAATAACGTTGTGTTTAGTATGTTGATTATGCTTAATGAGTTAATAACGTTGTGTTTAGTATGTTGATTATGCTTTAATGAGTTAATAACCTTGTGTTTAGTATGTTGATTATGCTGTAATGAGTACCTTTGTGTTTAGTATGTTGATTATGCTTTAATGAGTTAATAACTTTGTGTTTAGTATGTTGATCATGCTCTGTGAGTACCTTTGTGTTTAGTATGTTGATTATGCTTAATGAGTTAACGTTGTATTTAGTATGTTGATTATGCTTTAATGAGTTAATAACGTTGTGTTTAGTATGTTGATTATGCTTTAATGAGTTAATAACGTTGTGTTTAGTATGTTGATTATGCTTTAATGAGTTAATAACTTTGTGTTTAGTATGTTGATTATGCTTTAATGAGTACCTTTGTGTTTAGTATGTTGATTATGCTTTAATGAGTTAATAACTTTTTGTTTAGTATGTTGATCATGCTCTGTGAGTACCTTTGTGTTTAGTATGTTGATTATGCTTAATGAGTTAACGTTGTAATTAGTATGTTGATTATGTTTAATGAGTTAATAACGTTGTGTTTAGTATGTTGATTATGCTTAATGAGTTAATAACGTTGTGTTTAGTATGTTGATTATGCTTAATGAGTTAATAACGTTGTGTTTAGTATGTTGATTATGCTTAATGAGTTAATAACGTTGTGTTTAGTATGTTGATTATGCTTTAATGAGTTAATAACCTTGTGTTTAGTATGTTGATTATGCTGTAATGAGTACCTTTGTGTTTAGTATGTTGATCATGCTCTGTGAGTACCTTTGTGTTTAGTATGTTGATCATGCTCTGTGAGTACCTTTGTGTTTAGTATGTTGATTATGCTTTAATGAGTTAATAACTTTGTGTTTAGTATGTTGATCATGCTCTGTGAGTACCTTTGTGTTTAGTATGTTGATCATGCTCTGTGAGTACCTTTGTGTTTAGTATGTTGATTATGCTTTAATGAGTTAATAACTTTGTGTTTAGTATGTTGATCATGCTCTGTGAGTACCTTTGTGTTTAGTATGTTGATCATGCTCTGTGAGTACCTTTGTGTTTAGTATGTTGATCATGCTCTGTGAGTACCTTTGTGTTTAGTATGTTGATTATGCTTTAATGAGTTAATAACTTTGTGCTTAACATGTTGATCATGCTCTGTGAGTACCTTTGTGTTTAGTATGTTGATCATGCTCTGTGAGTACCTTTGTATTTTGTATGTTGATTATACTTTAATGAGTTAATAACTTTGTGTTTAGTATGTTGATCATGCTCTGTGAGTACCTTTGTGTTTAGTATGTTGATCATGCTCTGTGAGTACCTTTGTGTTTAGTATGTTGATCATGCTCTGTGAGTACCTTTGTGTTTAGTATATTGATCATGCTCTGTGAGTACCTTTGTGTTTAGTATGTTGATCATGCTCTGTGAGTACCTTTGTGTTTAGTATGTTGATCATGCTCTGTGAGTACCTTTGTGTTTAGTATGTTGATCATGCTCTGTGAGTACCTTTGTGTTTATTATGATGATTATGCTCTGTGAGTACCTTTGTGTTTAGTATGTTGATCATGCTCTGTGAGTACCTTTGTGTTTAGTATGTTGATCATGCTCTGTGAGTACCTTTGTGTTTAGTATGTTGATCATGCTCTGTGAGTACCTTTGTGTTTAGTATGTTGATCATGCTCTGTGAGTACCTTTGTGTTTAGTATGTTGATCATGCTCTGTGAGTACCTTTGTGTTTAGTATGTTGATCATGCTCTGTGAGTACCTTTGTGTTTAGTATGTTGATCATGCTCTGTGAGTACCTTTGTGTTTAGTATGTTGATCATGCTCTGTGAGTACCTTTGTGTTTAGCATGTTGATCATGCTCTGTGAGTACCTTTGTGTTTAGTATGTTGATCATGCTCTGTGAGTACCTTTGTGTTTAGTATGTTGATTTTGCTTTAATGAGTTAATAACGTTGTGTTTATTATGGTGATTATGCTCCTTCTTATTTTATTAAAATATGAGAATGACTAAGCGTGTGTAACATATGTATGACCAAAAAGCATGTATTTAAAATACCCTTACTATTTTCAAGATCAACAATGTTATTATATCATACAATAAAATGTTGATCTATATAAATGTATTCTCTATAATAGGTGAATATCATCCAAATATATTCTGATTCTCTATAACGAGTCGTAGTGAACAGATCAGGCAGAGCACACTAGCGATGGAGGGAACAACATTTATAGGAGGCGTAGTTTCTGGCAGGATACCAAGACATATACATGGCTTAGCGCAGGGGCCTCGAACTCAGGGCCGCATGAGGAAAATTTCGATGGCAAAAGGGCTGCTACACAATTATTATCTCCCATGATACCTTGAAACGCCAACCATTTTGCGGGCCACGGGATAAGGCTTGGTGGGCCGCGTGTTTGAGTCCCCTGGATTAGCGGCTAGCTGGAGCCTGAAGGCAGATCTAAATGGAACGAATTTGCTATTAGTGTTGGAGTCGAAGATTCACCAGGCCAACGAAGGTACGATGGAGACGCGGGAATAGGTGTAAATGAGTTTCAGCTGACGATCAAAGAGGAGAAAAGGCAAGAAACTAGCGGGGGAAAAAAAAGAATTCAAATGAAGGCACCAACGTCTAGTGACCAATCAGTCGACGAGACGATAACTAACCCCCACCAATTACGTCAGTACAAACGAATCAAGAAGATGAACATCCGCCCAAATGCGAAGATTAGATAAATGAAGATTAGATAAATAAAAGAGCAAAGTGGTCGCCTCCAACGACGACGAAAGCGACCAAAATTTAATTGTATATACACTTATGGGTTTGACGGAGGCAAAAATTAACGTGAAATAGTAAGCCGCTTCATAAACGCATAAATATGTCCGCTGGACGTCCCCCAGAATAAGATTACAGCCTTTAAACCAACGGCGTACAGAATGCCCTTGCAACAGCAAGGCTTCGGACTACACAATATGATTCACTTTGACCTTCAGGACTACAAAACAGGGCTCTCAGATTGACTTCACAAGAGTCCCTTTAATTTAATAATCCTTCAAATCGCCATATTTTCTGTTGGTGACATCCATATAAAAACTAAATACCGGACATGTTGCACAAATGTCTTGGCTGATTTATAAAAACAGAAACAAAATGAAAGGTATCATAGGCCTAAGTTTGGCAGACTTCAAGAACATCAAGATACGCTCTGTACCAGCCTTCTCTTCTTCATGGCATAAGTAGTGAGTGAATGCACGTTTACATTGTTTCTTGGCATAATCATTGAGTGAATCAATGTATGTATTGTTTCATGGCATAAACAGCGAGTGAATCAAGGTCTGTATTGTTTCGTGGCATAAACAGCGAGTGAATCAAGGTCTGTATTGTTTCATGCCATAAATAGCGAGTGAGTGCTGGTTTGTATTATTTTATGGAATAAAGAGTGAGTGAATGCAAGTCTAGATTGTTCCATGGCATAAAGAGCGACTTGAGTGCAATCGACCTAAAGAGCTATACATGCTATTTCTGCTAACGTTTTTGACATAAATATACACAAATTGCTAATCACTTTCAAACCTATGAGAGGTCACCTCTGTCACAAGATGAAGCCCGGTCGGCATTGGATTAGTGAAGACACCGAAACCAACCGCGTTAATAAGAGGTATTATAAACGCCAATTAAATATGAACAAATCTGACACCATTATAAACAAAAAGATAAGGAAAATTATAAAGTTCCTAACATGGAACTATCAACAGCAAGTAACTCCACGAGAAAACTCAAAAGATGAATTTAACGAATGGAATTTTAAACAAACGTGAATAACATCCCACCACCGATCAAGAAATAAAAGTATATGATCTACACCAAAATACAAACAAGGTCTTCTTAAACACCAAGGGTGACCAAAACATGTGATTTATGCACTTGTCAATATAATACTAATTATACATCAATTTATCAATTCCTCAAGCGATATTGGAATATGTATAGTTACATAAAGCTAGAATTGCAGAAGAGGGAAAAAAAAGAAAGAAGCGGAGAAGGAGAGCTCCTGCTTCACCTCGTGTTAAGGCCATTGCGTGAGGTCAAGCCTGACGTGAGGACACCTCCACGACCAGTACCAGTGCCACAACCAGTACTAGCACCACAGCTACTACTTGCACAACAGCCGCAGTAGCAAGAGAGCAACCAAGACACACAACATCGGGTCTGGCGTAGGAGAAGAAAGAGGGGGTGGGTTCTTCACTATTCCAGAAACGGAAGATTGGGAAGCGGAAGCTATTCAAGCAGCCTCTGTTCTCCCTAGAACATCCCTGAACTGGGCGCAAGCATGTAGCCGACGTTAAGTCTGTTGTGCCAGACCTGGAAGGTGCACACATTGAGAGGTGAATTTGGAATTCTAAGAGCAACAGCCCTTCTAATGGCTAGCCAAATCTCCAGAGAAAAAGACTATTCAAGTAGCAAATTGGTGTGAATGTGGAGTAGTGTGAATATTAATTCTTACTCCATTGCTGATGTGAATATGTGTGTTTCTGTGCGTTTGAGTGTGTGTGTGTGTGTGTGTGTGTGTGTGTGCGTGTGTGTGTGTGGTTTGTTTGCGTCTGCGTTCGTTGTGTGGATAGTATATTTTGGGGTTGTTTTTTCCCTTTCTCAATGTGTATATAGGATATTTTTGGCTTCGTTTTTTTTTCTTTTCCCCAGTGTGGATAGTAGATAATGGGTTTATGTTTTGCTCCTTCCCGTTAGTGTATAGAATATTCGAAGTTTGTTTATTTCCCCTCTCCCTGTGTAGGTATTATATTTGGGGGTTGGTTTTTTTTGGTCTCCTTCCCGTATGTGGATAGTAGATAATATGTGAAGTTATTGTAAGGTATGTTTTCCTTTATGTCCGCGTTTGAGACATAATGCGACACGTTCATCATTCACACCATTCAACATAGACTATTCCAAAATGGCGAGTAACATGGATAGAATTATGAAATTGCAAGAGGCTGTGGATGACCTAAGGATCCTAGAGGAATTTGTTTTCTGAGATTAGAGTATGGAGAGTACAGTCCCATCGTCTGAAAATGGAAATTAACAATTTAAAAGGCAACGTAAAAAAAGACTTAGAGAGATGGTTAAACAAGAAAAATAAAAGGAGTATAAAGAAAGGACGAGAAGATGGAATGAGAAGACAGAAATAAAAGAGGAAACTGTAAAGAAGAAAGATGAGATAGATGAAAATGAGAAAGAGGATGACGAGAAAAAGGAGCAGAAAAAAGAATAATAAGAATGTGATGGGGAAAATAAGAATAATGGAAAAGAGGAATAGCAGTAAAAGAAACACAAAGTCCCTTTGCACGGCCACTCCATAGATTCGAAACGAAAGCTATTCTTTTGTGCCATCTTAGTGTATATGCTTGTGTTTGGGTATTTGTTATGTTTGTGTGAGATATATGCCGCCACGCCAAGCGTTCTGGTTTCCCCCCGCTGTTTGGTCCAAATGAGGTTAGCCCCTTGCCCCATTGTTGCCTATATCTAGTACCCTCACCCTATCTTTCGTATTGCCCCTATACGAAACCCAACCTATATTCCACTTTTTTCCTTGTCCACAGACAGTCCCAACCTTTTGTACTTATAAATCCGTAGACAGTCTCATTCCATTGTCCCTATATATTCCTATATTAAATTACCTATGTTAAATTCCCAAGTTCACCATGTCTGGATTCACTGGATTTTCCATTGTCCGTCTCCTATCACTACTACTATGTCTGGATCATACATATTATGACATAGCAATCTTGGATTATGTTTTAATCCAAAAAAAGAAAACATTGATCTCGTCCGGATACTGTGACTATTGGTTTCACTGTATATATTACAAGGATCGTTTGGAGTGGCTATGCAAACGATTTGTTGTTTAAGCCGGCAAAGAAATATACATAAATAATCATTTTAGGTTCTTTATACAAATTGACAAAATTGAGCTTATGCGAAGGTATTTCTATATTCACTAAATGCGATGACATTATTATGTACAATTAATGCGAGGATATTCTTGTATCCATTTAGTGCGAGGGTATTCATATATCCACTCAATGTGAGGACATTCTTATATCCACTTAATTCGAATTTATTCTTATATTCATTTGATGCGACGGCATTATTATAACCACTTAATGCGAGGGTATTATTATATCCAATTAATGCTAGGGTAATATTATATCTAACTAACGCGAGGGTATTATTATATACACTTAATATAAAATGCGAGGGTATTATTATATTCACTTGATGCGACGGCATTCATTATTATATCCAGTTAATGCGAGGGTATTATTATATCTACTTAATGCGAGGGTATTACTATGTACAATTAATGTGAGGCATTCTTATATGCACTTAATGCGAGGGTATTATTGTATCTACTTCATGCGACGGCATTCTTATATCCATTTAATGTGAGGGTATAATTTATTATTTCTCTTACTTCTTACAGGGTATCCCTGACAGTCAATAAAATATCTGTTCAACAATGCCTACTATCTGTCAGTTATTGCAGCTCTTGGAACTATTTTCTTCTCGGGCAATAGCACTTGTGAATTTTAATTTACTGGCAGCATATTCTCTACACTTCGAAATTTCTTTAAAACTAATATCTTCCAAGGTCTTGCATATATAAGCATCGACTCATTTTTATACAAAATGTTTATTAGTTGTTTGATATCCATTGGGCATGTTAAATGATAAAGTTATTAATTACTGGTGTTTATGATATTCAACAAAAAATATATAAATATGTAGATTTGAAAAACAAAAGTAACAAACTCTATCATATTCAATAATTGTCTATACACACCAATAGCTGATGAATCCTGCAAGTTTGAATTACATTTAGTTATCTACTCTAATTGCTGTCTGGAATTATTGAGAACCTCAAAATCTGACTTAAAAGTCGACAGATATACTTTTTCATCATCATCAATTACAATTGTTTCTTCTCTACGTTAAGCTCAACAGATTACATTATCGGCACAGTGCTTGCAAATCAATACACGGGTTCCATAAGCGAACCTACCTTGCCCAAACAGAATCCTTTGGTACTAAACGTTTCGTAGTGACAAGTAACTTTATTCCTAATATAAATCTTTTGCTAAGTCACAAACAATAAGAACAAATATTTGCATTATGCTACGTAAGCCGAAGCAACATATAAAATACACAAAAATAAACGTATTAGTACAATATTTATAACTTATACTATGAAAAACGAATAAATCTGACAGTGAGGCATTTATACACAGACGATGCAGCCGTGCATCGACTGTGCGCTGGATGTATTCCGTTTTCCCATCGAAAGCACTTCGCACGTGCGGCATAGGATAAACCGACCTCACTGTTTCGAAATATTTTACAATATGCATAGACCGCTCTGGTAAACTAATGGTTAGAGCATCCGCCGCGGAAGCGGGAGGTCGTGGGTTATATCCCCAGCCGAGTCATACCAAAGTCTTACAAAAATTGTACTAACAGCTGCCTCGCTTGATGCTCAGCATTAGACGTTAGTGTTATGACTGGTCGGCCTGGTGTAAGGATAATGTAACTGGGTGGGACATCATTCTACATGTCTGCGGCATGATTCCCAAATGCTAGACATCACTATAAACTGCCTCACTGCAGACATTGTAGCGATTTGACTGAAAAATTATTAAAACTACGTTAAAAATCCTAATCACACTATTCAGACAATATACGTAAATCCCACTCGGTTGTCGTCACACACACACACACACACACACACACACATGAAATCCGAGTACATGTATTTAATAATTAAAAGGATTTTTACAATTCCGTGACACTATTCACTTGAGTAGACGTCAGCCGGAAGCTGGACGACAAGTTGCTTCGTCTTTACTTATAACATTTTATATCATTACGTCCGTACTGTTTAATTTGTTTATAATTATTAACATATGTTACTGTGTCATTAATTTTAAAACCTTGAAACGATTCCTATAGCGGCTTTGTTAAATCTGGTAAAGATTAGAAAATTACTTATACTGCTTTGTTAAATCCGGTAAAGTTTAGAAACAATTTATGTAACTGGTTTGCTAAATCCGGTAAAGTTTAGAAACATTTCTGTAACTGCTTTGCTACATCCAGCAAAAGTTAATGGAACAATTATTTTAACAGCTATTTTCGATAAACATTATCCAACACCTACATCACGCACAATAGCTGGAACTTTCTCCATTTCTTCCTTTAGCCATTTCAAAACTATTTATGTTTTTTTTGTATTCTTTCTCAAATCTTTGTAGAGTTCGTTCTTCTTGACCACTACACACATTTTGGAAAGTAGATTAAAACGTTGCTAGAAGGCAATGGACAAACTGCTCATGCGTATTGTAAGCTAAAATGTAATCCCATACATTTAAAATGTGTTTATGTACTCGTATCGTTCTTTAGTATCTGGAGTTATAAATACCTCATCACTGTAAATAACAAAGGTGAAACGTGAGATAAACTATGTACTTTGTTTCCATTAATAATTTGTTTCCCCATGGTCAATGCATAAAGAAATTGTAGTACTTCCTTAAGGAAAACTAGAACATTTGTTAAAACTCTTCCTGTTATAATATGTTCGGTTATAAATAATACGATGCCAACGTGTATCTGCTGCACGCAAATGGACACATCTAAAGTACAATTGTAGTGTAATTCTTTAAATCTGGCATTACCGAATTATGAAACCTCAACTGCGCATTACCGCGAAAACTTGTCACAGCGCGAACTACGATAATAGACGAATTCATTGACATCAAGTTGGTTACTTATTCCTTATTCCTTATTCCCGATTCAATAAGGAATAAGTAACCAGTTACCATTTGAATAAGGAATAAGTAACCAGTTACTTATTCCCGATTTAAATTTTTCTACATGCATTTGGTTAGTTATTCCTTATTCACATCCAGTTGGTTTTCATTCTTTATTCACAGTTCCATAATTAGTTGGTTATAACTCACTTATTGCAGATCAAAAATCCTTCATCACATTTATTAGTGTTGTTCTAACCCAGTTAGATAAATAATTGATGTCAGCTATATAAAGCTGACTAGAGACAAATCACCGACTGTGTGGAGGAAGTGGTTAGGATATTGATTGGTGTACATAATTAGTAATTTGAGATAGGATTATTAGTTGTGTTAGATGTTGGTGTCTCGTCCTGTTGTGCATGGCGCGATTTATTATTAGTATTTGTGTTCGAAAAGCTTTCTAATGAATCAAGTAAACGTGAAACCACAACAAAAACAAAAACCATACGAGTGTGAAATTGGAGATTTCTCTTATGTGTTCACAATGTGCTTAGAGAAATCATCGAGTTTAAAAAGCCTTCCGATGACATCGACTGTTGTCTTGAAGTCCGTAGAACTGGGTAAACAAGCACATGGGTAGATGTATGAAACATTCTCAGTGTGAGTCAAATCCAATAATGCTTAGTGTGAATTAACCCGTACTTCAACGATTTCGATTGCAAGCTCTGCTAGATATTTTATATACATGAATCTGTTCCAACATAAGCCAAATTTATTTAATAAATTTGTTTAACCGATTGCCAAACATCGGGGCTACATTAAGGGGGTGGGCGTGGATACAGAACATACGGCACTACAATAATATCTTACTTATACAGGTGGGACACTTCTCTTTAATACGTTTTGACAAGTGACATTTCACAGACATTTTATCTTTTCGGGCCAGTAAAGAAGTCCTGATGAATGTCATCGAGAGGAATCAGCCATAAAAGGGGCAACCTGTGGGGACCGGGTATGAAAAAGATCCACAATTTGGATCGATTAAATAGATTGTAAATATTGAACACCTAACTACAATATATAGATTTCAACGCCTCTCGGACAATATGCAGTTAGGTATTTCTCCCAAATACAGAAAACGTTTTTTAAACAATCGTGTAGCCGATATTTTGGAATCAATAGATTAATATAATGTAATAAATTTGGAGAATGCGCATTGTATAGCGCCCCCTTCTTAGCAATTCTTAGACTTGTGTGATTAATGGGATTATGCGCCATGAAAATATTCCTAGCGCGAAATAATTCACCAATTACAAGAGCAAACGTCACAGAGTCGAGTGTAAGTAAGTCAGAATCATGCCATCGTTCGCTACTACTGAATTTAGGTTCATTCCGAATGACTGTCCCTGCTGTAACATAGTCCATATTAAAAACAATCGGGGTAAAATAGAACTGTGGCTGAGGTGGCAATATATATTGCAGAAAAGATGTTAATTACACAATGAAATCAATAAGTAGTGACTTTGTAGATACCGTTTCTGTGCTCATAGTGGAAAATAGGAGTAGTTATATGAGAGTAATACGCCGGTAAAAGGGAACATTAACAGGCCTAGGGTGGCGGAGTAACCATGCCAATGTTACTAAACGGTATCAATGGATTGTACTCATTTCGAGAAACCTGCAACTAAAGAAAGGACCTCCCGCAGATCACATGCCGTTAGATTATATAAATGTATATATATATATATATATATATATATATATATATATATATATATATATATATATATATATATATATATATATATATATATATATATGTGGTCCATTGCGTCTCCTCTGTTTACTCTTGATATAAATTATATTTTATCTCTAGGAAATAGGGTCCACCTACGAAAGAAGTCCTGACGAATTTCGTGAAGACGAACAGCCAAAAAGGGGCTCCTTGGGGGAGTGGGGGGGGGGGTATAACAAACCATGCCAATGTTACTAAACGGTATCAAAAGTTTGTACTCATAAAAACCTTACTTAGGGAATTTTGATTTCAACGCCTATTACATTGTTTCGAGAAAAGACCCATTTCTAACAGTAGAGAAAGTTTTAAGAAAACTCGTCAAGCCGATTTCGAGAAACCTGCAACTAAAGAAAGGACCTCCCGCAGATCACATGCCGTTAGATTATATAAATGTATATATATATATATATATATATATATATATATATATATATATATATATATATATATATATATATATATATATATATATATATATATGGTCCATTGCGTCTCCTCTGTTTACTCTTGATATAAATTATATTTTATCTCTAGGAAATAGGGTCCACCTACGAAAGAAGTCCTGACGAATTTCGTGAAGACGAACAGCCAAAAAGGGGCTCCTTGGGGGAGTGGGGGGGGGGTATGACAAACCATGCCAATGTTACTAAACGGTATCAATAGTTTGTACTCATGGAAACCTTACTTAGGGAATTTTGATTTCAACGCCTCTTACACTGTTTCGAGAAAAGACCCATTTCTAACAGTAGAGAAAGTTTTAAGAAAATTCGTCGAGCCGATTTCGAGAAACCTGCAACTAAAGAAAGGACCTCCCGCAGATCACATGCCGTTAGATTATATAAATGTATATATATATATATATATATATATATATATATATATATATATATATATATATATATATATATATATATATATATATATGTGGTCCATTGCGTCTCCTCTGTTTACTCTTGATATAAATTATATTTTATCTCTAGGAAATAGGGTCCACCTACGAAAGAAGTCCTGACGAATTTCGTGAAGACGAACAGCCAAAAAGGGGCTCCTTGGGGGAGTGGGGGGGTATGACAAACCATGCCAATGTTACTAAACGGTATCAATAGTTTGTACTCATGGAAACCTTACTTAGGGAATTTTGATTTCAACGCCTCTTACACTGTTTCGAGAAAAGACCCATTTCTAACAGTAGAGAAAGTTTTAAGAAAATTCGTCGAGCCGATTTCGAGAAACCTGCAACTAAAGAAAGGACCTCCCGCAGATCACATGCCGTTAGATTATATAAATGTATATATATATATATATATATGTGGTCCATTGCGTCTCCTCTGTTTACTCTTGATATAAATTATATTTTATCTCTAGGAAATAGGGTCCACCTACGAAAGAAGTCCTGACGAATTTCGTGAAGACGAACAGCCAAAAAGGGGCTCCTTGGGGGAGTGGGGGGGGGGGGTATGACAAACCATGCCAATGTTACTAAACGGTATCAATAGTTTGTACTCATGGAAACCTTACTTAGGGAATTTTGATTTCAACGCCTCTTACACTGTTTCGAGAAAAGACCCATTTCTAACAGTAGAGAAAGTTTTAAGAAAATTCGTCGAGCCGATTTCGAGAAACCTGCAACTAAAGAAAGGACCTCCCGCAGATCACATGCCGTTAGATTATATAAATGTATATATATATATATATATATATATATATATATATATATATATATATATATATGTGGTCCATTGCGTCTCCTCTGTTTACTCTTGATATAAATTATATTTTATCTCTAGGAAATAGGGTCCACCTACGAAAGAAGTCCTGACGAATTTCGTGAAGATGAACAGCCAAAAAGGGGCTCCTTGGGGGAGTGGGGGGGTGGGTATGACAAACCATGCCAATGTTACTAAACGGTATCAATAGTTTGTACTCATGGAAACCTTACTTAGGGAATTTTGATTTCAACGCCTCTTACACTGTTTCGAGAAAAGACCCATTTCTAACAGTAGAGAAAGTTTTAAGAAAATTCGTCGAGCCGATTTCGAGAAACCTGCAACTAAAGAAAGGACCTCCCGCAGATCACATGCCGTTAGATTATATAAATGTATATATATATATATGTGGTCCATTGCGTCTCCTCTGTTTACTCTTGATATAAATTATATTTTATCTCTAGGAAATAGGGTCCACCTACGAAAGAAGTCCTGACGAATTTCGTGAAGACGAACAGCCAAAAAGGGGCTCCTTGGGGGAGTGGGGGGGGGGGGTATGACAAACCATGCCAATGTTACTAAACGGTATCAAAAGTTTGTACTCATAAAAACCTTACTTAGGGAATTTTGATTTCAACGCCTCTTACATTGTTTCGAGAAAAGACCCATTTCTAACAGTAGAGAAAGTTTTAAGAAAATTCGTCAAGCCGATTTCGAGAAA
Source organism: Unio delphinus (assembly GCA_029339505.1). Lineage (NCBI taxonomy): Eukaryota > Metazoa > Mollusca > Bivalvia > Unionida > Unionidae > Unio > Unio delphinus. The sequence goes on along the minus strand of JAQISU010000035.1, from coordinate 12,821,141 downwards.
CCTGCAACTAAAGAAAGGACCTCCCGCAGATCAATGCCGTTAGATTATATAAATGTATATATATATATATATATATATATATATATATATATATATATATATATATATATATATATATATATATATATATATGTGGTCCATTGCGTCTCCTCTGTTTACTCTTGATATAAATTATATTTTATCTCTAGGAAAGAGGGTCCACCTACGAAAGAAGTCCTGACGAATTTCGTGAAGACGAACAGCCAAAAAGGGGCTCCTTGGGGGAGTGGGGGGTATGACAAACCATGCCAATGTTACTAAACGGTATCAAAAGTTTGTACTCATAAAAACCTTACTTAGGGAATTTTGATTTCAACGCCTCTTACACTGTTTCGAGAAAAGACCCATTTCTAACAGTAGAGAAAGTTTTAAGAAAATTCGTCGAGCCGATTTCGAGAAACCTGCAACTAAAGAAAGGACCTCCCGCAGATCACATGCCGTTAGATTATATAAATGTATATATATATATATATATATATATATATGTGGTCCATTGCGTCTCCTCTGTTTACTCTTGATATAAATTATATTTTATCTCTAGGAAATAGGGTCCACCTACGAAAGAAGTCCTGACGAATTTCGTGAAGATGAACAGCCAAAAAGGGGCTCCTTGGGGGAGTGGGGGGGGGTGGGTATGACAAACCATGCCAATGTTACTAAACGGTATCAATAGTTTGTACTCATGGAAACCTTACTTAGGGAATTTTGATTTCAACGCCTCTTACACTGTTTCGAGAAAAGACCCATTTCTAACAGTAGAGAAAGTTTTAAGAAAATTCGTCGAGCCGATTTCGAGAAACCTGCAACTAAAGAAAGGACCTCCCGCAGATCACATGCCGTTAGATTATATAAATGTATATATATATATATGTGGTCCATTGCGTCTCCTCTGTTTACTCTTGATATAAATTATATTTTATCTCTAGGAAATAGGGTCCACCTACGAAAGAAGTCCTGACGAATTTCGTGAAGACGAACAGCCAAAAAGGGGCTCCTTGGGGGAGTGGGGGGGGTATGACAAACCATGCCAATGTTACTAAACGGTATCAAAAGTTTGTACTCATAAAAACCTTACTTAGGGAATTTTGATTTCAACGCCTCTTACATTGTTTCGAGAAAAGACCCATTTCTAACAGTAGAGAAAGTTTTAAGAAAATTCGTCAAGCCGATTTCGAGAAACCTGCAACTAAAGAAAGGACCTCCCGCAGATCAATGCCATTAGATTATATAAATGTATATATATATATATATATATATATATATATATATATATATATATATATATATATATATATATATATATATATATATATATATATATATATATATATATATGTGGTCCATTGCGTCTCCTCTGTTTACTCTTGATATAAATTATATTTTATCTCTAGGAAAGAGGGTCCACCTACGAAAGAAGTCCTGACGAATTTCGTGAAGACGAACAGCCAAAAAGGGGCTCCTTGGGGGAGTGGGGGGTATGACAAACCATGCCAATGTTACTAAACGGTATCAAAAGTTTGTACTCATAAAAACCTTACTTAGGGAATTTTGATTTCAACGCCTCTTACACTGTTTCGAGAAAAGACCCATTTCTAACAGTAGAGAAAGTTTTAAGAAAATTCGTCGAGCCGATTTCGAGAAACCTGCAACTAAAGAAAGGACCTCCCGCAGATCACATGCCGTTAGATTATATAAATGTATATATATATATATATATATATATATATATATGTGGTCCATTGCGTCTCCTCTGTTTACTCTTGATATAAATTATATTTTATCTCTAGGAAATAGGGTCCACCTACGAAAGAAGTCCTGACGAATTTCGTGAAGACGAACAGCCAAAAAGGGGCTCCTTGGGGGAGTGGGGGGGGGGGGGTATGACAAACCATGCCAATGTTACTAAACGGTATCAATAGTTTGTACTCATGGAAACCTTACTTAGGGAATTTTGATTTCAACGCCTCTTACACTGTTTCGAGAAAAGACCCATTTCTAACAGTAGAGAAAGTTTTAAGAAAATTCGTCGAGCCGATTTCGAGAAACCTGCAACTAAAGAAAGGACCTCCCGCAGATCACATGCCGTTAGATTATATAAATGTATATATATATATATATATATATATATATATATATATATATATATATATATATATATATATATATATATATATATATGTGGTCCATTGCGTCTCCTCTGTTTACTCTTGATATAAATTATATTTTATCTCTAGGAAATAGGGTCCACCTACGAAAGAAGTCCTGACGAATTTCGTGAAGACGAACAGCCAAAAAGGGGCTCCTTGGGGGAGTGGGGGGAGGGGTATGACAAACCATGCCAATGTTACTAAACGGTATCAAAAGTTTGTACTCATAAAAACCTTACTTAGGGAATTTTGATTTCAACGCCTCTTACATTGTTTCGAGAAAAGACCCATTTCTAACAGTAGAGAAAGTTTTAAGAAAATTCGTCGAGCCGATTTCGAGAAACCTGCAACTAAAGAAAGGACCTCCCGCAGATCACATGCCGTTAGATTATATAAATGTATATATATATATATATATATATATATATATATATATATATATATATATATATATATATATATATATATATATATATATATATATATATGTGGTCCATTGCGTCTCCTCTGTTTACTCTTGATATAAATTATATTTTATCTCTAGGAAATAGGGTCCACCTACGAAAGAAGTCCTGACGAATTTCGTGAAGATGAACAGCCGAAAAGGGGCTCCTTGGGGGAGTGGGGGGGTATGACAAACCATGCCAATGTTACTAAACGGTATCAATAGTTTGTACTCATGGAAACCTTACTTAGGGAATTTTGATTTCAACGCCTCTTACACTGTTTCGAGAAAAGACCCATTTCTAACAGTAGAGAAAGTTTTAAGAAAATTCGTCGAGCCGATTTCGAGAAACCTGCAACTAAAGAAAGGACCTCCCGCAGATCACATGCCGTTAGATTATATAAATGTATATATATATATATATATATATGTGGTCCATTGCGTCTCCTCTGTTTACTCTTGATATAAATTATATTTTATCTCTAGGAAATAGGGTCCACCTACGAAAGAAGTCCTGACGAATTTCGTGAAGACGAACAGCCAAAAAGGGGCTCCTTGGGGGAGTGGGGGGGGGGTATGACAAACCATGCCAATGTTACTAAACGGTATCAATAGTTTGTACTCATGGAAACCTTACTTAGGGAATTTTGATTTCAACGCCTCTTACACTGTTTCGAGAAAAGACCCATTTCTAACAGTAGAGAAAGTTTTAAGAAAATTCGTCGAGCCGATTTCGAGAAACCTGCAACTAAAGAAAGGACCTCCCGCAGATCACATGCCGTTAGATTATATAAATGTATATATATATATATATATATATATATATATATATATATATATATATATATATATATATATATATGTGGTCCATTGCGTCTCCTCTGTTTACTCTTGATATAAATTATATTTTATCTCTAGGAAATAGGGTCCACCTACGAAAGAAGTCCTGACGAATTTCGTGAAGACGAACAGCCAAAAAGGGGCTCCTTGGGGGAGTGGGTGGGTGGGTATGACAAACCATGCCAATGTTACTAAACGGTATCAATAGTTTGTACTCATGGAAACCTTACTTAGGGAATTTTGATTTCAACGCCTCTTACACTGTTTCGAGAAAAGACCCATTTCTAACAGTAGAGAAAGTTTTAAGAAAATTCGTCGAGCCGATTTCGAGAAACCTGCAACTAAAGAAAGGACCTCCCGCAGATCACATGCCGTTAGATTATATAAATGTATATATATATATATGTGGTCCATTGCGTCTCCTCTGTTTACTCTTGATATAAATTATATTTTATCTCTAGGAAATAGGGTCCACCTACGAAAGAAGTCCTGACGAATTTCGTGAAGACGAACAGCCAAAAAGGGGCTCCTTGGGGGAGTGGGGGGGGTATGACAAACCATGCCAATGTTACTAAACGGTATCAAAACTTTGTACTCATAAAAACCTTACTTAGGGAATTTTGATTTCAACGCCTCTTACATTGTTTCGAGAAAAGACCCATTTCTAACAGTAGAGAAAGTTTTAAGAAAATTCGTCAAGCCGATTTCGAGAAACCTGCAACTAAAGAAAGGACCTCCCGCAGATCAATGCCGTTAGATTATATAAATGTATATATATATATATATATATATATATATATATATATATATATATATATATATATATATATATATATATATATATATATATATATATATGGTCCATTGCGTCTCCTCTGTTTACTCTTGATATAAATTATATTTTATCTCTAGGAAATAGGGTCCACCTACGAAAGAAGTCCTGACGAATTTCGTGAAGACGAACAGCCAAAAAGGGGCTCCTTGGGGGAGTGGGGGGGGTATGACAAACCATGCCAATGTTACTAAACGGTATCAATAGTTTGTACTCATGGAAACCTTACTTAGGGAATTTTGTTTTCAACGCCTCTTACACTGTTTCGAGAAAAGACCCATTTCTAACAGTAGAGAAAGTTTTAAGAAAATTCGTCGAGCCGATTTCGAGAAACCTGCAACTGAAGAAAGGACCTCCCGCAGATCACATACCGTTAGATTATATAAATGTATATATATATATATATATATATATATATATATATATATATATATATATATATATATATATATATATATATATATATATATATATATGGTCCATTGCGTCTCCTCTGTTTACTCTTGATATAAATTATATTTTATCTCTAGGAAATAGGGTCCACCTACGAAAGAAGTCCTGACGAATTTCGTGAAGACGAACAGCCAAAAAGGGGCTCCTTGGGGGAGTGGGGGGGGGGGGTATGACAAACCATGCCAATGTTACTAAACGGTATCAATAGTTTGTACTCATGGAAACCTTACTTAGGGAATTTTGATTTCAACGCCTCTTACACTGTTTCGAGAAAAGACCCATTTCTAACAGTAGAGAAAGTTTTAAGAAAATTCGTCGAGCCGATTTCGAGAAACCTGCAACTAAAGAAAGGACCTCCCGCAGATCACATGCCGTTAGATTATATAAATGTATATATATATATATATATATATATATATATATATATATATATGTGGTCCATTGCGTCTCCTCTGTTTACTCTTGATATAAATTATATTTTATCTCTAGGAAATAGGGTCCACCTACGAAAGAAGTCCTGACGAATTTCGTGAAGACGAACAGCCAAAAAGGGGCTCCTTGGGGGAGTGGGGGGGGGTATGACAAACCATGCCAATGTTACTAAACGGTATCAATAGTTTGTACTCATGGAAACCTTACTTAGGGAATTTTGATTTCAACGCCTCTTACACTGTTTCGAGAAAAGACCCATTTCTAACAGTAGAGAAAGTTTTAAGAAAATTCGTCGAGCCGATTTCGAGAAACCTGCAACTAAAGAAAGGACCTCCCGCAGATCACATGCCGTTAGATTATATAAATGTATATATATATATATATATGTGGTCCATTGCGTCTCCTCTGTTTACTCTTGATATAAATTATATTTTATCTCTAGGAAATAGGGTCCACCTACGAAAGAAGTCCTGACGAATTTCGTGAAGACGAACAGCCAAAAAGGGGCTCCTTGGGGGAGTGGGGGGGGGTATGACAAACCATGCCAATGTTACTAAACGGTATCAAAAGTTTGTACTCATGGAAACCTTACTTAGGGAATTTTGATTTCAACGCCTCTTACACTGTTTTGAGAAAAGACCCATTTCTAACAGTAGAGAAAGTTTTAAGAAAATTCGTCGAGCCGATTTCGAGAAACCTGCAACTAAAGAAAGGACCTCCCGCAGATCACATGCCGTTAGATTATATAAATGTATATATATATATATATATATATATATATATATATATATATATATATATATATATATATATATATATATATATATATATATATGTGGTCCATTGCGTCTCCTCTGTTTACTCTTGATATAAGATCGACGAATTTTCTTAAAACTTTCTCTACTGTTAGAAATGGGTTTTTTTTTCGAAACAGTGTAAGAGGCGTTGAAATCAAAATTCCCTAAGTAAGGTTTCCATGAGTACAAACTATTGATACCGTTTAGTAACATTGGCATGGTTTGTCATACCCCCCCCCCCCCACTCCCCCAAGGAGCCCCTTTTTGGCTGTTCGTCTTCACGAAATTCGTCAGGACTTCTTTCGTAGGTGGACCCTATTTCCTAGAGATAAAATATAATTTATATCAAGAGTAAACAGAGGAGACGCAATGGACCATATATATATATATATATATATATATATATATATATATATATATATATATATATATATATATATATATATATATATACATTTATATAATCTAACGGCATGTGATCTGCGGGAGGTCCTTTCTTTAGTTGCAGGTTTCTCGAAATCGGCTTGACGAATTTTCTTAAAACTTTCTCTACTGTTAGAAATGGGTCTTTTCTCGAAACAGTGTAAGAGGCGTTGAAATCAAAATTCCCTAAGTAAGGTTTCCATGAGTACAAACTTTTGAAACCGTTTAGTAACATTGGCATGGTTTGTCATACCCCCCCACCCACTCCCCCAAGGAGCCCCTTTTTGGCTGTTCGTCTTCACGAAATTCGTCAGGACTTCTTTCTTAGGTGGACCCTATTTCCTAGAGATAAAATATAATTTATATCAAGAGTAAACAGAGGAGACGCAATGGACCACATATATATATATATACATTTATATAATCTAACGGCATGTGATCTGCGGGAGGTCCTTTCTTTAGTTGCAGGTTTCTCGAAATCGGCTCGACGAATTTTCTTAAAACTTTCTCTACTGTTAGAAATGGGTCTTTTCTCGAAACAGTGTAAGAGGCGTTGAAATAAAAATTCTCTAAGTAAAGTTGCCATGAGTACAAACTATTGATAACGTCTAGTGACATTGGCATGGTTTGTCTACCCCCCCCCCCGAACTCCCCCAAGGAGCCCCTTTTTGGCTGTTCGTCTTCACGAAATTCGTCAGGACTTCTTTCGTAGGTGGACCCTATTTCCTAGAGATAAAATATAATTTATATCAAGAGTAAACAGAGGAGACGCAATGGACCACATATATATATATATACATTTATATAATCTAACGGCATGTGATCTGCGGGAGGTCCTTTCTTTAGTTGCAGGTTTCTCGAAATCGGCTCGACGAATTTTCTTAAAACTTTCTCTACTGTTAGAAATGGGTCTTTTCTCGAAACAGTGTAAAAGGCGTTGAAATCAAAATTCTCTAAGTAAAGTTGCCATGAGTACAATCTATTGATAACGTCTAGTAACATTGGCATGGTTTGTCTACCCCCCCCCCCCCCCCCGAACTCCCCCAAGGAGCCCCTTTTTGGCTGTTCGTCTTCACGAAATTCGTCAGGACTTCTTTCGTAGGTGGACCCTATTTCCTAGAGATAAAATATAATTTATGTCAAGAGTATACAGAGGGGACGCAATGGACCACATATATATACATGTATATAATCTAACGGCATTTGATCTGCTGGAGGTCCTTTCATTAGTTGTAGGTTTCTCGAAATCGGCTCGACGAATTTTCTTAAAACTTTCTCTACTGTTAGAAATAGATCTTTTCTCGAAACAGTGTAAGAGGCGTTGAAATCAAAATTCTCTAAGTAAAGTTGCCATGAGTACAAACTATTGATAACGTCTAGTAACATTGGCTTGGTTTGTCTACCCCCCCCCTCCCCCAAAGAGCCCCTTTTTGGCTGTTCGTCTTTACGAAATTCGTCAGGACTTCTTTCGTAGGTGGACCCTATTTCCTAGAGATAAAATATAATTTATGTCAAGAGTATACAGAGGGGACGCAATGGACCACATATATATATACATGTGTATAATCTAACGGCATGTGATCTGCTGGAGGTCCTTTCTTTAGTTACAGGTTTCTCGAAATCGGCTCGACGAATTTTCTTAAAACTTTCTCTACTGTTAGAAATGGGTCTTTTCTCGAAACAGTGTAAGAGGCGTTGAAATCAAAATTCTCTAAGTAAAGTTGCCATGAGTACAAACTATTGATAACGTCTAGTAACATTGGCTTGGTTTGTCTAACCCCCCCCCCCCCCACTCCCCCAAAGAGCCCCTTTTTGGCTGTTCGTCTTCACGAAATTTGTCAGGACTTCTTTCGTAGGTGGACCCTATTTCCTAGAGATAAAATATAATTTATGTCAAGAGTATACAGAGGGGACGCAATGGACCACATATATATATACATGTATATAATCTAACGGCATGTGATCTGCTGGAAGTCCTTTCTTTAGTTGCAGTTTTCTCGAAATCGGCTCGACGAATTATCTTAAAACTTTCTCTACTGTTAGAAATGGGTCTTTTCTCGAAACAGTGTAAGAGGCGTTGAAATCAAAATTCTCTAAGTAAAGTTGCCATGAGTACAAACTATTGATAACGTCTAGTAACATTGGCATGGTTTGTCTAACCCCCCCCCCCCCCCCCACTCCCCCAAAGAGCCCCTTTTTGGCTGTTCGTCTTCACGAAATTCGTCAGGACTTCTTTCGTAGGTGGACCCTATTTCCTAGAGATAAAATATAATTTATGTCAAGAGTATACAGAGGGGACGCAATGGACCACATATATATACATGTATATAATCTAACGGCATGTGATCTGCTGGAGGTCCTTTCTTTAGTTGTAGGTTTCTCAAAATCGGCTGGACGAATTTTCTTAAAACTTTCTCTACTGTTAGAAAAAGATCTTTTCTCGAAACAGTGTAAGAGGCGTTGAAATCAAAATTCTCTAAGTAAAGTTGCCATGAGTACAAACTATTGATAACGTCTAGTAACATTGGCACGGTTTGTCTAACCCCCCCCCCCCTCCCCCAAAGAGCCCCTTTTTGGCTGTTCGTCTTCACGAAATTCGTCAGGACTTCTTTCGTAGGTGGACCCTATTTCCTAGAGATAAAATATAATTTATGTCAAGAGTATACAGAGGGGACGCAATTGACCACATATATATATACATGTATATAATCTAACGGCATGTGATCTGCTGGAAGTCCTTTCTTTAGTTGCAGTTTTCTCGAAATCGGCTCGACGAATTATCTTAAAACTTTCTCTACTGTTAGAAATGGGTCTTTTCTCGAAACAGTGTAAGAGGCGTTGAAATCAAAATTCTCTAAGTAAAGTTGCCATGAGTACAAACTATTGATAACGTCTAGTAACATTGGCATGGTTTGTCTACCCCCCCCCCCCCCACTCCCCCAAGGAGCCCCTTTTTGGCTGTTCGTCTTCACGAAATTCGTCAGGACTTCTTTCGTAGGTGGACCCTATTTCCTAGAGATAAAATATAATTTATGTCAAGAGTATACAGAGGGGACGCAATGGACCACATATATATACATGTATATAATCTAACGGCATGTGATCTGCTGGAGGTCCTTTCTTTAGTTGTAGGTTTCTCAAAATCGGCTCGACGAATTTTCTTAAAACTTTCTCTACTGTTAGAAATAGATCTTTTCTCGAAACAGTGTAAGAGGCGTTGAAATCAAAATTCTCTAAGTAAAGTTGCCATGAGTACAAACTATTGATAACGTCTAGTAACATTGGCATGGTTTGTCTACCCCCCCCCCCCTCCCCCAAAGAGCCCCTTTTTGGCTGTTCGTCTTCACGAAATTCGTCAGGACTTCTTTCGTAGGTGGACCCTATTTCCTAGAGATAAAATATAATTTATGTCAAGAGTATACAGAGGGGACGCAATGGACCACATATATATATACATGTATATAATCTAACGGCATGTGATCTGCTGGAAGTCCTTTCTTTAGTTGCAGTTTTCTCGAAATCGGCTCGACGAATTATCTTAAAACTTTCTCTACTGTTAGAAATGGGTCTTTTCTCGAAACAGTGTAAGAGGCGTTGAAATCAAAATTCTCTAAGTAAAGTTGCCATGAGTACAAACTATTGATAACGTCTAGTAACATTGGCATGGTTTGTCTACCCCCCCCCCCCCCCCCACTCCCCCAAGGAGCCCCTTTTTGGCTGTTCGTCTTCACGAAATTCGTCAGGACTTCTTTCGTAGGTGGACCCTATTTCCTAGAGATAAAATATAATTTATGTCAAGAGTATACAGAGGGGACGCAATGGACCACATATATATACATGTATATAATATAACGGCATGTGAACTGCTGGAGGTCCTTTCTTTAGTTGCAGGTTTCTCGAAATGAGTACAATCCATTGATACCGTTTAGTAACATTGGCATGGTTACTCCGCCACCCTAGGCCTGTTAATGTTCCCTTTTACCGGCGTATTACTCTCATATAACTACTCTTTTTTTCCACTATGGACACACAAACGGTATCTACAAAGTCCCTACTTATTGATTTCATTGTGTAATTTACTTCTTTTCTACAATATATATTGCCTTCTCAGCCACACTTCTATTTTACCCGAATTGTTTTTAATATGGACTATGTTACAGCAGGGACAGTCATTCGGAATGAACCTAAATTCAGTAGTAGCGAACCATGGCATGATTCTGACTTACTTACACTCGACTCTGTGACGTTTGCCCCTAGTAATTGGTGAATTATTTCGCGCTAGGAATATTTTCATGGCGCATAATCCCAATAATCACACAAGTCTAAGAATTGCTAAGAACGGGGCGCTATACAATGCGCATTCTCCAAATTTATTATATTATATTAATCTATGGATTCCAAAATATCGGCTACACGATTGTTTAAAAAACGTTTTCTGTATTTGGAAGAAATACCTAACTGCATATTGTCCGAGAGGCGTTGAAATCTATATATTGTAGTTAGGTGTTCAATAATTACAATCTATTTAATCGATCCAAATTGTGGATCTTTTTCATACCCGGTCCCCACAGGTTGCCCCTTTTATGGCTGATTCCTCTCGATGACATTCATCAGGACTTCTTTACTGGCCCGAAAAGATAAAATGTCTGTGAAACGTCACTTGTCAAAACGTATTAAAGAGAAGTGTCCCACCTGTATAAGTAAGATATTATTGTCGTGCCGTATGTTCTGTATCCACCCCCACCCCTTTAATGTAGCCCCGATGTTTGGCAATCGGTTAAACAAATTTATTAAATAAATTTGGCTTATGTTGGAACAGATTCATGAATATAAAATATCCAGCAGAACTTGCAATCGAAATCGTTGAAGTACGGGTTAATTCACACTAAGTATTTTTGGATTTGACTCACACTGAGAATGTTTCATACATCTACCCATGTGCTTGTTTACCCAGTTCCACGAACTTCAAGACAACAGTCGATGTCATCTGAAGGCTTTATAAACCCGAAGATTTATCTAAGCACATTATGAACACATAAGAGAAATCTCCAATTTCACACTCGTATGGTTTTTGTTTTTGTTGTGGTTTCACATTTACTTGAGTCATTAGAAAGCTTTTCGAACACAAATACTAATAATAAATCGCGCCATACACAACAGGACGAGATACCAACATCTAACACAACTAATAATCCTATTTCACATTACTAATTATGTACACCCATTAATATTCTAACCTGTTCCTCAACACAGTCGGTGATTTGTCTCTAGTCAGCTTTATATAGCTGACATCAATTATTTATCTAACTGAGTTAGACCAACACCAATGCATGCGATGAAAGACTTTTAATCTTCAATAAGTAAGTTATAACCAATTAATTATGGAACTGTGAATAAAGAATGAAAACCAACTGGATGTGAATAAGGAATAAGTAACCAAATACATGCAGAAAAATTTAAATCGGGAATAAGTAACTGGTTACTTATTCCTTATTCAAACGGTAACTGGTTACTTATTCCTTATTCAATCGGGAATAAGGAATAAGGAATAAGTAACCAACTTGATGTCAATGACGAATTCAAGGTGATCTATTTGTTGCGATATTCGTTGTTTCAACACAAATGTAGAAATATATTATATGATTAATGATTTTCCAAGCTGGTACACCGCAAAGGTTAGACCTAAAATTGATTGAAATATCATTCGTTGTCATTTTATTCCAGTTCCCCCTTGTTGACCTCGACACTGAACAACTAATAGTGACAGTTTCAAATTACTCTATTTTATCACTAACTGGGTGTTAGGGAGAAACGGTGTATATCGGATGATAAACATTACAATTTTTTTCATCCATTTGTGCGAAAAATGGGGGTTTGGTTTTGTGGGTAATGTTTCATGCAGTTTTATTTATTTAGGCACACGTTGCACTTATGAAAGATATAATTCGGGGATTAGAACAAAATTCTATTTTAAGTATGAAATATGTACATTTTCGTTACGGTAACACTTTTCGGTTTGGTAAGGATCGATAAGATACCTCCATCTTTTTGAAGCCGCTCTGTTATGAAAGAACTCTACCGCCATTAGTATATATACAATTTCACAATAATCAGAAAATGGATAAACCTATTGATTATCCTCGCTAGAGTTACTCCCTGTATTCTATATTAGACTCTTTCATTTATGCATACAACATAAAATCCTAAATTTCAGACATCATTGTAAATCTTGAGGTCAAAACGTGAAGATAAAGTATGTCTTTTCGATGGAACATTGGACAAATGGCAAAATGTTTAGTGCTGTGTTATAGGGGGCGCTCTATAGCAGCTGTTTAGTGTTATTTTATAGGGGGCGCTCTATGGAAAATTGTACATGATCTAAACACACAGCTAACTAAAATGACAGAAGTTATTAAAATAGGGAAACTGTATTTGCCAGACTAGGCAATACCAGCTTCTGAAAGTGCAATGAATGAATTACCAAATATATAAAAAGCAAAGAAAGTTATCGGCTCTTTTTTTAAAAAAGCAATCTACATCTGAAGTCTAGAATGTAAAAATGGTCAAGGGAGCAAGCAGTTTTTAGAGAGGTGCATATCTGAATGAAGGCCAAGCTTTATACTTTATAACCCACATCAATCATACACCAAAATAAAGGAATTAAAGTTTTTTTTTAACAATACTTAAGATATGCAAAGTATTTTGTATGTAGCCAGTGAGGAAACCCGGGAAAATCTTTTTCATTAAAATTTTAACACTTTTCAAAAAGAAAATTTAGAGTGCCACCATGAATACATACCAGAAAATATTATCTCTTCTTACAAGAGACAATGCGTTACCTTTCGAAAACTACAAATATCGTCAACATTTTCCTTACTGCAATCACATTATATTTTTATTTGACGTACGGAGACTTTGCAAATGATGATTTTACATATTTCTTATGAAATCAATAGTTCAGTCCACTATTGTTACTATGCGACACACACTTAGGATTCAGCTGATGATATGGATACTACAACTATAAAAGTTGATCAGTTAAAACGTTTGTTGCACACATTCAATACGAGTGACGAATACTTTGGAACACGGTACTTTACCAAGAACCAGAGAGGACGGGAGTGAAAAATTGCAGGAAACATCAAAATAAAATAATTTGTTTCTTTTTTCATGCTATTAATTGGATAAAAATTTGGAACCAGCCTGTCTGGTTTATATAAATTAATATATAAAACCATGGCATAACCAGTTTCTTCAAATACGTAGATCGCTATAACCACGCTATTTCTTACAGGTTTTAACCTAAGTGATGCATTTGAAAGAACAAATCAAGTTGCATGGTCATACCGGACCCATGGAATGGGAAAATGGGAACTAGTCTAGAAATGGGTAAGATAAAATAGAGTATAAATAGGTTTGGTCGGCCAGGAATGGTTGATAATGAAAGCAAGATTTTAAGAAAAATAATCGTTTAAAAGGTTTTCCTAGTTGTAATTGAAAACAAGACAGAGCCAGTGTTTTATTTACAAAATTTCAGTCCCTTTACAGACTTGAGTTTGAAAGACTCGCTACTGAAATCAGCACCTGACTTTGGTGCCAAAGCAGTGACATAGCGAGGGGGGGGGGCAGGTGGGACAGTCGCCATGGGCACCGGTGGCTAGGGTCGCCAAATGGGCACCCAAATCAGCCCAGAGTACCAACAACAAATTTGTTGGATTATATATTGAACCCATTAATAATAATGTTTTATAGGGAATTTAGCTTAGGCTATACTTTTTTCGTGCAATTAAATTGTAATAGTTTAATAATTATATTATGACTAATAATTATTATGTTTCGTTTTGGAAACAAGGTACATAACTGCGTAACAGGGGCAGCCGGGGCGCAAATTTGAGTGTTTTGCCATGGGCGCCAAATATCCTCGCTACGCCACTGTGCGAAGCGAAAGCAATGTTTCAAACGCGTGTAGATCCAGAAAATGTCTCTGCTAATACGGTTTTCTCTGCACAGAACAAAGATGTGTCTACGCTGATATAAACGAGTTTTATAACGAACACTCAGGCAATATAAGTTATTGTATTTTTTAATACGATCCTGTTTGTAAAGATTTACTATGGGAACTGAATTAGTACCGTGAGTCCTATAAAAGAGCGTCTGGTGTACCGAATGACCCATACTATCCCATCATACAACAAATGACTTGCTTTACATATTGGTCTAAAAATAGCGAATCACTATTACATTGCACCTTGAAGAAAGAATACATTACGGTCCATTCAAACGGTTCATCAATTAACAGTCTCAATACCACACAGGTACCTATTTTGGTATCTGGCTAAGCACTGAGGCGTCACGTGATCACAACACGTGTAGTCATGCTTCATTTTTAAACAAGGCAATACTAATTTAGCACAATTATAATGTCACGACTTTTCTACATTTTGAACCAGACGAAAAGACAATTTACAAACCATTGATCCTTGAAGTTTCGACTTTGAAATATTGCTGCTTGCATTAATAAAGTATTATTTTTCACCAATCCGTTTGGAACCGACCCTGCCCGTTTTAAGTATCCGATGGAGTTTGACTCACAGCATAAACAAACCTAAGTAAGACTGCAGAATGATGTAGGGGCCCCAAGTGGCCGAGTGGTCTAAAACGCTGTTCGTTACGGATCACTGGCGTCTCACCTCTGTATGCGTGGGTTGGAGTCTCGGATTCGGCCAATGTGGGTATGTAAGAAAGCTTGCTAGTAGCGCTTTTCGTGGGTCGGTGGTTCTTTCAGGGGTTTTCCGGGTTCTTCCTCCACCATTAATACTGGCCGCCATGTATATCCTATATTGTGCTCAAAAATGTCGTTAACCATAAAAAAAATATATCAAAAACAAAAAGAAAAAACCCAAACAAACAAAAGGATGAAACAAATTAAATCGCTTAAGCAATGCAGTTTTCTTTCTATATGCATTTTATTTTCTAACTGCTCATTTTCTACTTTCCTCCAATGACGCTCCCAACTCCTCATCATTCATGACTGTCAGGGAGGTAACTCACTGCAAGGAGTGAGATGAACTATTTTCACTATAATTTTATTATATGTGACGATATTTGTGCCTTCGTTCTGCATCATGTAATGTATAAAAGATTCCATTTGGAATCAATTCCTTGATACGTTCTATATCAGAATTGATTTAAGGCGACAAATGACATTTTTGTTTGCCAATATCAAGAGCAAATGCTTACTCGTTTATGAAGTTAGGGGGAAGGGGTGTGGAACGGGTTTTCCATGTATCATATGTTGTCGTCTGGTTAAACCCGTTTTCACGGACCATGTAATTTTGCAATCAATCTCTTGATACTTTTCTCAGTCCAACATACCTATCTGGCCTCACCCATGTGTACTAACCAGGAACAGATACATACGCTCCTCTTCTGACAATCGTATACTAATTATTACCACTATGAAAACGACGTCATACGGACAACAACGTTCTTTTGCATACCAGGGGCCAGCATCGTGTAACGAATCGCACATTGAAATGAGACACAATAACACATTAATCACTTTCCAGAGTGCGCTCAAAGCACACCTTTTCGACTGCAAGAACAAGCTTTGAGACCTAATAATGTTTCCTACCTTAAATATTTTCAGGATATTTTATGTTTTCTAATTTCATGATGTTTGTTTTGTTTAGAGCCTATAAAGACTATACAAAGTCCTCATTATTATTTTTATTATTCATCATACCAAATTCTGATAAAATTGGTACTAACAGCTGCCTCGCTAGGCATTCAGCATTATGAGTTTAGTATTAAGACTAGTCGGCCTGGTGTGTCAGGATAATGTGACTGCGGCATGATGCCCCAATGTTCCAATGCTAGACATCACTATAAACTGCCACACTACTGACATCACAGCGATATGGCTGAAACATTGTTACAGCTACGTTAAGAGTCCAAATAACACACACACACACACACACACACACACACACACACACCATCTCCTGTGAGGGGTGAGGCTGATAATTTGTACCTAAAACATTTCGTTTGCTATTGATTCCTCCAACAATGTGGCTTATCAGCCTCTTAAATAACTCTAAAAACTGGTAGTTGGAGCTATAATTACCCTCAAAGTATTTGGGGGAGGGAACGGGTCCCAAGACTTAAGATTGGGTGTAGTAATGTGAGCATGTCTTGCTATGCCAATACAATTTTAAACTGATACTCATGTATTTTTTTTACATACATTATATTCAGTGTGTGTTATTAAGAAAGGCACGTTACTCGCTTCAAAATGATACAAATTAAGACAGGAACGTTACTTGCCTCAACATAATACGATTGTACTGTGTTGCTGTGTTTTTAAAATTAATTTTAAATAACTAAAATTAAATTTATTAATTAAACATACAATAATATGAAAGTTCTCATTTATACAAGTGAATATTTAATAATTTTTTAACTTAACACCATGAAAATTTGATTCCAAAGCTTGGCATGCATGTGGGGTTTTATTTTATCGCTATTGTTTTGCCCAGACAAACTACTCCAGGCCCCATCCCCCAACCACCCGCCATGAAAGAAGAGAAAGTGTTTTGGTCTTAATCTTTGGCAAGTAAAAGCTGCCATCTGACGCCTTAAATCGATTTTGATGTAAAAGATATCATCGGATTGATTGCAAACTACTCCAGGCCCCATCCCCCAACCACCCGTCATGAAAGAAGAGAAAGTGTTTTGGTCTTAATCTTTGGCAAGTAAAAGCTGCCATATGATGCCTTAAATCGATTTTGATGTAAAAGATATCATCGGATTGATTGCAAATGAAACCCGTAACAAAATACGCGATGAAGTTGGAATGTATAATATGGGACCAAATATCATCACATTCACCCCTCGTCGAAAAAAGTTGCTATTTCGATCCTAATATCTGGCTAAGTTTGACGTGTCATGTACAACGAGATATCAATATCCATGTTAAATTAATCAAGGAATATATTGCAGACAGAATAATCTAGCTAAGTTAGCGTGAAGTGTGCAATATTTGCAAAACAATCGTCATCCTCACCCCCTCGTGAAATATGGGTGATATTTTCGTATTAATTTTTGGCTATATTTAGGCTGGCGTACATCACCTCATATCAGTTTCGAAATTAAAATTATCAAGGAATCGGTTGGAGAAGGAATCTCTTAGATGACAATGTGTAAAATGTGTAATATTATCAAAATACCGTTGTGTGTACCATTGAGAGAGAGAGAGAGAGAGAGAGAGAGAGAGAGAGAGAGAGAGAGAGAGAGAGAGAGAGAGGGTATTCCTAATCACAACATCATCGACCAATGCGGGTAAGATAACTTCTTTCACTTGCATGCAATATATATATATATATATATATATATATATATATATATATATATATATATATATATATATATATATATATATATATTTCATTTTCTCAGACAGAACGAGGTATTTAAGGCCTATTAGACATACTGGTTTTTATGAAGAATCCATAGATATTATAATCCATAAAGAATTTTTTTTCTCTTTTAATAATATTCTTCCTAAATAGGAATAACTTGATTATTCTCTAGGTGCATGGGTATTTTGTGACCAACTTGTCCATATAAATACATTGGTCCTGAGCTACAGTCTCATACAAAGTGTATTGATAAGTACCAACTTATTCTCTGTAAAGAACGTAATCTCAGGTTATTTTTATTTACTTCAGGCCCAAAGCCTTGTGTCTAGTTTTAAGGCTGGTTTTGCTTAATAGTTTGCGATTAATATATTTAGAGATTTTTGGTACACATCAGAAGAGGCAATATTTTAAGAGATATTTTTTTTCTTAAATGAGAGTCGAATGTTTTTACCAAACAGGAGTATTGATTGGGTGTGACTTGAATATGCAAATAAAGTTTCCAATACATGAAAGGATACACCGCAACAAACAAAATAATTATTGGTTTACAACTCTGTTACCCAAAGAAAGAGTTTCCACTTCACCCTCTAGACATTAAGTATTGAACATGTCATATGAGAGAGGTTGAAAAAGTTCGGTCATTCTTTCCCACAATATTTAGTTTATAGTTTCGGATAAGTTTTAAAGCATCAAGTTCTTTAATTGAAATATTAAGTTTTCTTTTCAGTTACTTCCACTGATCAAGCTGATGATATATCTGAGAAATGAGACTAACAATGCTTGGGTTGCTTTTGTTCGAGTAATCAGTCAAAGCTGCGTTCAGTCCATTAGTTAAATTGTTCTGGCAGACGTAATACATCGTGGCATTTCCGGTGTTTCGACTGGTTCTGGGAGAGGAGGCATTCTCTCTAGCCTGGTTCTCGTTAACGCTAGCTGCTACCGGATCCAGATCGAACGTTCCAGGGATGACATAGTATTTTGGTATACTCAAATATCATCGTACGTACCCTATATATCACCTTCTTTCAAGAGCTGGAAAGAAGAAATAATTTGGTTTGGAGTTTTACGTTGCATCAACTCAAGTAAGTTATTTAGTACAGAAGCAATTGGAGCAAAGTGCTTAAGACAGCAGCACTCCACAAAAGTCGACGAAGTCTTATCCGATAATAGGATTTGAACACTCATCCGAAGCACTAACGGTTGGGTTACCACGGCCCTTGTCGTCATTATTAACTTCATGCAACATGCATGGGACCTATTTTAACATCCCCATCTTGCAGAGGGTAATAGAGAAGACATCATCGAAAAAAGAACAAAATTGTCTAAACAAATGATAATAAAATAAAATCACAGCAGCAGCTACAGCAATAAAAACTGGCAGCAGGTTCTAAAAGATGACCAGTGTAGTGATTAATTGAAAGTAATTGCGTTGTGGTAGTCATGTGGTAGTGCAGGTTTTGTACTTACATCTCAAACCGCGTTCAAGCTGTCATTTTGAACGTGTTTGTTCATTTGGTTCTTGAGGGCACAGTAAGACAAGTACGATTATATAACACCAAGGCAATGTAAGTAAGTGTGTTGTCTTCAGTCATAACAAAGCAGCCGACGTAGCCTGATCCCGACTGAATTCGAACCTGTGACCATTGGTAGCGAGTCCGTCACGCTATCAGTGAGCCACCACGGCTCCCTCAATCAATGTGAATATTGCGAACTTAGTCCCCTTCATTTCATTTTATTCCTCAAACGAATACCATCATATAATAATAATAATAATAATAATAATAATAATAATAATGTGGACTTTGTATAGCGCATAATCGTTAGAAGTTCTAAGCGCTTTACACCATCTATAATGATATGACTACACTACAGAAAAACAAATGACAAAAACAATGACATTGGAAAACATACAAACATGCTGAAAACATATAAGATACAACACATTATTAGGTCTCTAAGTTTGTCCCTGCAGTCGAAAAAGGTGAGTTTTAAGAGCACATTTAAAAGGGACCACTGTGTCTTTGTGTCTAATTTCAATGGGCAATTCGTTCCACATCGCCGGGCCCTGGTGTGCAAACGAACGTTGTCCATATGACTTCGATTTCCCAGTGGGAACAATGAGTATACGATTGTCAGAAGAAGAGCGTAAGTATCTTGCTGGTGTATAAACATTAGTAAGGCCGGATAGGTATGTTGGATTGGAGTCTGTCATTGAAACAGCACAGAGAACAAAGTTTGTGTTTGATTCTGTATCAAATCGATAGCCAGTGTAGGATACAGAGCAGTGGTGAAGTGTGCTCTGATCGAGGTACTCTAAAGATGATCCGTGCAGCTGTGTTTTGAACTTTTTGAAGTTTCTGGAGTAGATATTGTGACAAACCAGACAGAACTGAGTTACAATAATCCAGTCTTGAAAGTACTTATGAACACACAAGTGTTTTAGTGGCATCAACTGAAAGATATTTACGAATGGAACTGATGCGTCTCAGTTCAAGATATGCAGCCCTGCAGATGTTCATGACATGTTGGTGCAATGTGAGAGTACTGTCTAGAGTAACACCTAGGTTTCGTACTGACTGTAAGAATTTAATGTTGGTGTTGCTGATATTTATTGTCTTAGGTAAAGGATGTGAATGCGAAAGTCTTTGTTTTGTGATCAGAATAGCCTCAGTTTTATCATCATTCATCAGCAGCGTGTTATATGTCATCCATGATTTCACGTCAGAAATGCATCTCTCTACTCCTTGGATGGTAGCATCAACCTCAGTTGGGTGGCTAGACTTGTATATTTGGGTGTTATCAGCGTACAGTTGATGAGACATTGGATAATGATCTTTGACATTTGAGAGCGGCTGAGTGTATAAAATGAAGAGAACAGGTCCAATAACAGATCCCTGTGGAACACCACAAAATACGTCAACTGAACTGGAATGTATTCCATTTGCAGATATAATTTTTGTCCTGTTGACTAAGTAGGACTTCAACCACTGTAAGGCTATATTCTAAATGCCATATACATGCTGGAGACGGTTAAGTAATATATCATGGTCTATTGTGTCAAATGCTGCAGATAAATCCAGCAGAGTGAGGACGGTAATCTTTCCACTATCCAAAGCAGAGAGAATGTCATTAAACACTTTCAGAAGAGTAGTTAACGTACTGTGGCAAGGGCGATATGCAGACTGTACATTACTAAAAAGACTGTTTGAATTCAAACGAATACAAGTTGGGTTACAACAACCTTTTCTAAGATTTTTGATATGAAAGGGAGATTAGAAACTGGGCGGTAGTTCTTTAAATCGTTATCGTCAAGTGTTGGTTTCTTCAGCAGAGGCTTTACGATGGCAAATATATATATTGTAGATTCGTATCGTCCGCGGGTAAACGGCACTCATCGCCTTGCCATTAAACACCGACCCCAATACCATGCACACATCGACAAAAATGATGTTACAAAGTTGGTGGCATTGGCTGGCACGTGTAGGATATATATTGTATAAATTCAAGCAACACGAATTATAGAAAAAGGCACACATAATCTTTACAATGTCTGTAAGTTTGAGGAAAAAACGAAGTCATTTAATAACAGGTTTCTTTCCCTTTTCTTCCTTCGCATAAAGTGTTGTGATTGATTGAGCACAAAATTGGATTTGGGGTTTCACATATGCGATTGGATCAACAGTTTCATATATGCGATATTTTACACCTTGATTACCAGCTCGACCATTTCAAGTTGACATCTATATTGACACCGTTTAACCAAGAATATATGGTTATCCAAACGTACGTGCATGTTCCTGGCTTTGAAAGATGAGGTACTTGACGGTTTCTAACTGTACGCGTGCCTGGCATTGGAAAATGAGGTAAAAAGCAGTTTCTAACGGTATGCGTGCCTGGCTTTGGAAAATGATATACACGTGCTAGAGATGGTGCAGTAATATATCAAGGTCTATTGTGTCCAATGCTGCAGAGAAATCAAGGAGGGTAAGGACTGTAATCTTTTCACTACCCAAAGCAGAGAGACTGTCATTAAATACTTTCAGAAGAGTAATTTCAGTAGTGTGGTAAGGGCGATATGCGGACTGTACTTTGCTTAAAAGACAGTTTGAATTCAAATGAGATACACATTGGGGTAGAACAACTTTTTCTAAGATTTTTTTTAATGAACGGGAGATTAGAAACTGGGCGGTAGTTCTTTAAATCGTTATGGTCAAGTGTTGGTTTCTTCAGCAGAAGCTTTACGATGGCAGTTTTGAAAAATGATGGGAATTCCCCCGATGAGAGAGATATATTAACAACATCAGTTAGTGAAGGTAATAATGGGTCTAAGCACTCAAGCAGCAGCGATGTTTGGATCAAGTTCACATGACTTTGGTGCACTCTTCATCACGATTGTTTGTACCAAATCCATTGAGGCAGGTTCAAATAATGCTAATGGTTGTCGCTGAATTTCTGTATCATAACTGTATGGTGACGAGTCAATTGAAATTGTGTTGTCAAGCGAATCTCTAATGGTTTGTATTTTTTCACGGAATAAATTTGCGAATATGTAAGGAAGGTCTACTAGAGAAAAGGTAGTTGAATGTGGTGCGCATTTGTTCCTTGACATTAGTTTGTTAGTTATCTTGAAGAGCTATTTGTAGCTGGAACTCTCCGTGATCTTTATAATGTAGTGGGATAATTTGGCTAAATGGACTATGCTTGTGATGTTCTTCTTAGCGGCTTCATATATTTGTTTATGAATAGTGAGTCTGGTCGAAAGCTAAAGCCTCTATGCGTTACGGCGTAATATGTGAATGGTCATGCAGGATGGTGACATGGTCATTTAGGATTGTAACATGGAATGTTGAATGGTGATAATGTAAGTAGAACACTCCTTCCTACGTGACCGGGGTATCTCTGAATTATGGCGTTGAGATTTTCTTTTTAAGCTAGGCAAATATGGTACCACAAATGTAATTTTTGTAGCTGGGTTCGCCGTTTAGTAAGTTCAGAACTTTTCTTTTAGAAATATTATTATTATTATTATTATTATTATTATTATTATTATTATTATTATTATTACGTTCTATTTAGATATGAGATACATATTGGATCCAATCCATAAATACAAAACACAATATTGCCTGCCGGAGACACTTCTGTCTTTTTCATTTGTGTATTGTGTGGTATTCTAGGGAGTCATCAGTGCTCACCAAAAATGACGTGTGTGTTCATACAGATATGTCCAAGTTGTTGCTTTGTTTTATGATTTTTGCTTTTCTTCTTGTTTAATGATTCATTTTGTTTTCTCAATATCGATGAAAATGACAGATTGAAGATATGTTTGATTACAGATGTAGTTTTATCTTGAAAGCTTGAATTTTTATTGAAATAAATCGATGTAACTTAATCAGTCGTTCTGAGAAATAAAATCACCATTTTTCTTTATGTGAGGGTAGAATCTTGTTTAAATTTATTAAATAAATGTTGTGGGACTGTTTACTTTCTCTCAGAAAAACCAAACCAAAACAAACAAGAAAATTACGGTTAAAATATTAAACACTATCTCTCTTATACAATATTAAATTTCTTTAGGTCAAGCATAGGGAAGTTTTATAAGCCATCATATCTTAATAGCATTTTGGTAAAATTAGTATTTAATTTTACTGATTAAACCTTTAAAATCGTTTGAAGTTTTTTGTCCCTAATAACAACGAAATAATATCATCTCTTTAATCCAGATATGAAAAGCGTTGGCTTCTTTTGCGATCGGTATATCTTGTTATCGAACGCGGTACATTACTCCAGTCAGCTGTTAGCTGTGTTTAAAGCCAAATGCAACAGCTGAACTTAGTCTGATGATCTGACTCAATGCGTTATTAAATTTCCGTGGAATAAAATACAACCACTGGGGAGAAAGGGGCCAGTTTATTAAACGACGTGCCATTAATTCCAGTTTTAGAAGCTGGACGTTGCTGGATCAGTGTTTGATGTAGTTAAGGTAAGTAAATCTTTCACAGCTTTGATCAGAATAAATGTGATATAAGTTAATTTACTACCAATATTAATATTATTGTTATCGTTTCTAGTACTACCTTTACTGCTTCGGCTGCTGTCTTTACTATAACTGTCGCTACTACTACTACTACTATTGTATTTTAGTTACTAGTACTATCGCTATTGCTGTTTTTTATTACTAGTAGTTACCACTACTACTACTACTACTACTACTACTACTACTACTGTATTTTAGTTACTAGTACTACCGCTATTGCTGTTTTATTACCACAGTTACCACTACTATTACTATTGTATTTTAGTTACTAGTACTACCGCTATTGCTGTTTTTTATTACTAGTTACAATTACTACTACTATTGTATTTTAGTTACTAGTACTACCGCTATTGATGTTTTTTATTACTAGTTACAATTACTACTACTATTGTATTTTAGTTACTAGTACTACCGCTATTGCTGTTTTATTACCACAGTTACTACTACTACTACTATTGTATTTTAATTACTAGTACTACCGCTATTGCTGTATTTTATTACTAGTTACCACTACTACTATTGCTTATATGTACTACTGCTACTAATACTAGTGTTTTTATTTATTGACCGTACATTATTTATTTACTTATGTTGTATATGATGCTCGAGAAAAATTTAAATATAATCACACATATATTTGAACAAACACAAAAATAGATATGTACTAATTAAATCCCAATTGCATCAAATATAGAAAATATATAATACGTGTATATATGGTAATTTTAGCTCCAACTCCCAGGTTTGAGGGTTGGTTGCTTGGCTACTAAGCCACTTTGTTTACGAATTAATTGCAAATATAATTGCTTAGGCTACATTCAGAAATGTCCAGTATTGTACAAATTATCAGCCTCACCCCATCACAAAAGATTGTTGGGGTATAATTTGTAATTTTAAAGTAGATTTTTAAAAAAAGCAGTCATATCGATATGAATGCTGTGAGGCAGTTTACAGCGATGTCTAGCATTGGGGCATCATGCCGCAGACACGTAGCATGATGTCCCACCCAGTCACATTCTAACGATACCGGACCGACCAGTCCTAACACTAACCTTTTAATGCTGAGTGCCTAGCTGTTAGTACCAATTTTATAAGAATCTGGTATGAAGATGGTTGGTTTTGTGTCTAATGTTTGTCAGAATCTGGATTGTCATGAACGATACATCAGTATCAACATACACTTGATCAAGGAATCAATTACAGATTAAACTTTCAGATGATGTAATCTTAGAAACACTTCATTCATAAACTATCGTCACATCCGCCCCTCTTATATATATATATATATATATATATATACTGGGATTATATATCCAAGGATATCTGATGAGACATTTTTTTTAAACACGGCGAATCCGCTTTTTTCTTTTTTTTTTATAAACATGGGACTTGCGTTAAAAGAAACCCCAATAATATGTAAAGAATCTTTAACTTTTGTTATGTGACCAACTGATTTTGTACTAGTAAGCATAGTGCTATACACATGATAAACAATACCGTGTGGTTGTTGGATTATAATATTTTTATGGTGGTTATCGATGTCGAAAAAGATGACCGGGCACGGTGCTCGGACTGAGCAAATATTAAAATATTAGGTTAATGGAGGAATTAATGGAGATCTGAGCAGAGATATAGAATAGAACAAGGCGAGCCGGCATATACAGAATATAACAATTTAATTAATTAGATAAACAAAACTGTACAAGACCAATCGTAGAATACACCTCTACCAGAAAATATATTTCTAAAATTCAGTTAGCAGTTCCTTTTACGTAGATGCGGCAAATGTTATCATATAATTGAGTGAGAGTTTCGAACTTTTATTCTGCATAACATGATAACTGGTTGAGGGTCATTCTCCAAAATCGAACCAGCTAATATGTTTGAGTGAATTTTGTCCTTCTGGCCTCTCCATGCGTCGCTGTCCTTTGCGGCCTTTACTCTTTGTCGCTGCCTTTTGTGGCCTCTCTCTGCGTTCAGCATCATACTCGTCATCCACTCTTGTATTCATGCACTCACTCTCATGTCAGTTGTGGAAGCTATTTACTTATAAAACAAAATAAATGCGGACGTAATCTCCGTTCGTTTTCCTCACATCCTGAACCTAATAAATATCCCCTCTCCGTTCTCAGAATTTGCCATACAGTATATCACAACAGACACTAACTGCTAATTGGTTTCAGGTCCTAACCTTGCATTTAATACAAACAATGTGGAATTTGTCTACATATTCACTTTTTTCTCTTTCCATAGACAGTTAACATAGTACTAGAAAATTATTGTATTTTCAAGTTGATTTAGTTACGATTACTAATTGATGGATAACAAAGCCTGGTCCGGTTTAATGAAAATTAATGAACATTTAACCTCTGCAATTGTGAACTATTAATCACTTTCTTTAACTAAATTTGAAATGACATGTATACATGCGGCTGACTATAAAAAGCCACATTTTCCGCCCTGCTGATCAAACGTCAGTACAACCGATTCATAAGTGTAACGACTATGCGTCTTAGTTATACAACTATATCAAATAAAACTAACTTCTTGTCTTAACTACATTACTTGCTAGCAATTCATGAACATACTAAATATCCAAATACCTAATATGAAGAATAATTCTTATATCAAATTGCTAAACATGTACGTCTAAAATAGCTAGAGCATTCCTTATCTTAATATATCAGGGAGGGTCCATTTTGCGAAAATAATCGACGCTGTCATACTGTATGGTGAATGCTGTACATCATGATGTCTGCTACTTGAAATTGACTAATTATTATGCTTGAGAAATGTCTTCGTAGTGCCGACTCCCAATAATCAACAAAATACAATCACCTGCAGTCTAACAAGGCTCCAAGTGGAGACGTAAATACAAATAGCACATACCCTAGGGTTTATTACAACACAACACAAATTCTCTTCCTCTAATAAAAAACATGTTTAAACTGAAAGGTGCTTTTTTACGTATATCAAAGCAAACGTATTACTACATACTGACCTGTAAGGAAAAGGAAAAATAATTACATATAGTTTTCACTCACAGCCTTTCTTTACCTCATGCATTATCAAGAAATAGTGCCATAATTAACACAGAGTTCATCGTGTAATTGAAACTGCCAGGACTAATATTAACATAACAGGGTTTCTTCTGAAATGTGTACTAGTGTACGACAGTATCTTTTACATTGAAAGCTTCACCTCATTTTGATACAACAATCGAAGTTAGTAAAGACCGAGTCCCAATATTTCAACAATCTGCAACCAATTAGAATTAAATTGAATATTTGAAATTTTCTAATTTTCTGAGCGTAACTCCCACATCAATACTTCTTTTTTTTCGTATCCTGGAAATTGTCCAGGTATCATTACTAAAATTGGGATTTACAGTTTGTTATTCCAGAGTTCAACTTACCTGGAATTTCTCAGATTATCGTAGCTGATACTGAGATTTTCAGCTTCAACTTTATGATCTATAGCTGTTTAAATATAAGGCATGATTTCAACTATTCTGATGTCTTCATACAAGCTTAATATAACCGCTCTGGTGGCCTAGTGGTTAAAGCGTACGCCGCGGAAGCGAAGGGTCGTGGGTTTGATCCCCGGCCGAGTCATACCAAAGACTAACAAAAATGGTACGAACAGCTGCCTCGCTTGACGCTCAGCATTAAGAGGTTAATGTTAGGACTGGTTGGCCTGGTGTCAGGATAATGAGACTGGGTGATACATCATGCTACATGTCGCAGCATGATGCCCCAGTGCAAGACATCACTATAAACTGCCTCTCTGCAGACATCGTAGCGATATGGCTGAAAAATTGTTAAAGCTACGTTAAAAATCAAACAAACAAACAAACATCTAACTATTCGGATGTTCTCGTACAAGATTAATATAACTGCTGTCACCACATGTTCTTTGGGACAAGAAAATTTGGTAAAGCAAAATATTTTTTTTAGTTTACATGCTGGCTGCTCCACTCACTGAACCAAGTTCCCTGCCTTTGTTGTAGTGCCATCACTGATCAATCGCACGTAGGAGGCACATACTTCTCAAACATCACTGCAAATCAAACCTCCGACTAAATTGGTTTAATTTTATCACACACTTAATCAATATAGATCCATTGCCATATTTCTCTACAAAGGAACATGTTTTCCATTGAAATCTTGCTAAGCCAAAATGATTTAAAGAAGTACTGACGGTTTTAACGTATTGGCGATTCTTGCATCGTTTATTTATCATTATTTTTAGCGGCAACCGGTGCACTGCGTAACATCGTCCCCATTCATATTTACAATATATACATTCATATTGTAAGAGTGAAACATGTTTTGGATACTCGCGCAGTGGTGTACTGATTGTTATATGCACAGTACTGGGGCGTTCCGGGAAATTTTCACAAATCTGTCTCAGATTAAATATAAAGAATCTATATATTTGTGACGTCACAGACGTCAAGAATATGGTCTCGGGGGACTATTGAGCATTTTGCAATTAAGACTGAGGCAGGAGTGTCTTTTTCATGCTGATTTCTTGTCTCCGAAGTTTGTATGTCAGGACAGATATTCACATCTGTAAGACAGATTGATGAGATATTCATCATTCTGTTCGAATTGTACGTGTTGTACTTTGCAACGAAAACGTTGCTCACGTGTGTGTGTGTGTGTGTGTGTGTGTGTGAGAGAGAGAGAGAGAGAGAGAGAGAGAGAGAGAGAGAGAGAGAGAGAGAGAGAGAGAGAGAGAGATACTTTACATCTCCTAATGACAGTCCAATTGATAGCTTAATGGAAACGAAGGCTTTTTTCAGTGGGTCATACTTGCATTGCCTCATTCGGACATTTTTTTCATAGTGTATATGCTATTTTTATTTACGTTTCCACTTCTAAATTTTGCATAAAGCTTATTGATTATGGAGAGTCGTTGTTGGAAAGATATTGTGCGCAATAAGCTGGTTTCTAAGTATATAATGAGCATGTTTACGAGACATATTGACATTATAGAAGAGTTTCTCAAATGGATCCTCCTTAATTTCTTAATGTACGGAGTTCCTTGGATAATTCGGACCATATGTGCTTTGTAATTTGAGAAAGGAATTATTATTTATATTATTTATTTGGGTCTTATTTTGTATTGTATGGCATGAAGTACTTTTATTCGGCAGCAGATGCTTGCTAATAAGTCCTACAATTGCGAAGCAAGAGAAAAAACACATAGGTGTGTAATTAGTTTCTCGATGAGTGGTCATTAGGTGAATAGGGGAAAATTACTGAAATATGTGCATGTTTCAAAACAAACAAGCTGATGACTACTGTTGTCTTCTTGATGTTCTTAGAAATAGGGGAAACATGGACTATCGAACCAGGCTTTTGTTTATTCGTTTTTAGTATTTAATATAGACTGTTCGTAGCTTATTTTTAGCAACATCTTTTCATTTTAGTTTGAAGTAGACTTCATATGGTCACTTAGGTTTGACGAAGACTTCATATTGTTATTTTGGTTTGAAGAAGACTGCATATTGTCAATTACTTCGGATGGTTATTTGGATAGCTGTTGTTTACTAGAATGTGTATAAAACCAGTCCATCAAGGGCACATAACTATTAACTTTTCCTACATACTGGTATAGGTCACAGGTTTTTTTTAAGCACGGACAATTTCTTTTGCGCAAAACAATTCAGTAACATGGTGAAACATTGACTTATTATATGAGCATGAAGTTCAGTTTTAATTAACAAAAATATGACAGTTTATTCTGCATTAAAATGTTAAAACGGTATGTACAAAAAAAAACAAAAAACAACAGACCAATGCTACTTCCCTTTCATTTGGTCAGACCAGCCGTTGAGTCGAAACACGGATGAAGAGTGCCGTATGGTGCATGTATTCATTCACCACATTCATGTACACAGAAAGTCATATTTCTTTTTTTTCTTTTACTCTTTTTTATTAACCGAAATATTAGTCCAACGAGCACAACCAAACGTGTGACTCTTGCCCCTTTCTTCCTTTAAAAGCGATTACAGCCAAATTGGCTGAGTTTATGTCAAGTTGATATTTATTCGTGTTAGCCACGATTTATTACAATCCAAATTACGGCTATTGTCGTCATTATGCAACTGCTAGTTTCTCACTTTTGTTTATACTCTGCCATTTCCCAGACGATAATAGTTGATCTTTAACACAACTGTCTTCATAAGAAACATATTTTTGGATTAATTGACACTAATTACAAATAACGGTGGCTTTCTTGACATTTTCTGATAGTTCTGACGTAGCGATTATCAAATGCCAGGCAAGTAATAGTTCCACTATTTTCCCATAGGCACGCCTACCATAGGATAAATAGGACAAGTTGTGCATACGATTTGTAAATCTTATACCGACTTGTTGCTGTAAAAATATTAAAGCAGCTTCCAACTTTTCTACAAATCCATTCAATACATTTTGATTTATCCAAGGTCAAATTTGACCCTCTTTGCTCTAACATTAAACTCCATTATGGGACTTGGCTTATTCATCGTCAAAACCCTAACCTCTTGATGGAAATTACCTGTTTATCGTATAAACCCTAACCTATTTATGGGACTTGGCCTGTTTATCGTCAAAACCCTAACCCCTTTATGGGACTTAGCCTGTTTATCATCAAAACCCTACCCTTTTATGGAACTTGGCCTGTTTATCGTCAGAACAAAGATGGGCCGTGTAATACGTATAAGTTAGACAATATATCAAATTAGGTGTAACAGCCGAGATACCAATGACGTTGTTATCTGCCAAAACTCGGTGAGTCACCAACCGTACAGTATATTTTGAATTACATGAGAAAATGTTATATTAATGGTATAATGTATGATGCATTGTATGATATATTGTATAATATATTATATGATATAATGTATGATATATTGTATAATATTTTCTATGATATATTGTATAATATATTGCATGATGTATTGTATAATATTTTGTATAACATATTGTATGATATATATTTAAATATTTTGTATGATATATTGTATGTTATATTGTATGATATAATGTATGATATATTGTATAATATAATGTATGATATATTGTATAATATACGGTATGATATAATGTATGATATATTGTATGATATTATGTATTATACGTTGTATGATATCATGAATGTATATTGTATTCAAAAGTGCACCAAAGTCTTGTGAACTAGATCTAATTCCGACATCACTGCTGCTTGAGTGCTTAGACCCAATATTGCCTTCACTAACTGATGTTATTAATATCTCTCTCATCAGGAGAATTCCCATCATTTTTCAAAACTTCCATAGTAAAGCCACTGCTGAAGAAACCAACACTGGACCATAGCGATTTAAAGAACTACGTCCCAGTTTCTAATCTCCCATTCATATCAAAAATATTAGAAAAGGTTGTTCTAACTCAGCTTGTATCTCATTTGAATTCAAACAGTCTTTTTAGCAATGTACAGTCTGCATATCGCCCTTGCCAGAGTACGGAAACTACTCTTCTGAAAGTATTTAGTGAAAATTCTCTCTGCTATGGATAGTGGAAAGATTACAGTCCTCACTCTGCTGGATTTATCTGCAGCATTTGACACAATAAACCATGATATATTACTTAACCGTCTCCAGCATGTATTTGGCACTCAGAATTTAGCCTTACAGTGGTTCAAGTCCTACTTAGTCAACAAGACACAAATTATATCAGCAAATGGAATACACTCCAGCCCAGTTGACGTATGTTGTGGTATTCCACAGGGATCTGTTCTCTTCATTCTATATACTCATCCGCTCTCAAGTGTCATAGATCATCACCCAGTGTCGCACCAATTGTATGCTGATGACACCCAAATATACAAGTCTAGCCACCCAACTGAAGTTGATGCTACCATCCATGGAGTAGAGAAGTGCATTTCTGATGTGAAATCATGGATGACATGTAACAGGCTGCAGATGAATGATGATAAAACTGAGGCTATTCTGATCACAACACAAAGACTTTCTTATTCACATCCTTTACCTCAGATAATAAATATCGGCAACACCAACATTAAATTCTCACAGTCAGTACGAAACCTAGGCGTTACTCTAGACAGTACTCTCACATTGCACCATCATGTCATGAACATATGCAAGATTGCATATCTTGAATTGAGACGCATCAGTTCCATTCGTAAATATCTTTCAGTTGATGCCACTAAAACACTTGTGTATTCATTAGTACTTTCAAAACTGGACTATTGTACCTCAATTCTGTCTGGTTCGTCACACTATTTACCCCAGAAACTTCAAAATGTTCAAAACACAGCTGCACGGATCATCTTTAGAGTACCTCGATCAGAGCACACTCCACCACTGCTCTGTACCCTAAAATGGCTATCAATTCGATACAGAATCAAACACAAAATTTGTTCTCTGTGCTATGTTTCACTGACAGACTCCAGTCCAACATATCTATCCATCCTCACCCATGTGTATACACCAGCTAGATCCTTACGCTTTTTTTCTGATAATCGTATACTCATTGTTCCCAAGGTGAAAACAAAGTCATATGGACAACGTTCGTTTGCACACCAGGGCCCGGCGACGTGGAACAAATTGCCCATTGAAATTAGACACAAAGACACAGTGGTCCCTTTTAAGAGTGCTCTTAAGACTCACCTGTTTCGACTGCAGGGATAAACTTAGCGACCTAATCTTGTTTTGCATCTTATATGTTTTCAGCATGTTTTTATGTTTTCCAATTTCATTGTTTTTGTCATTTGTTGTTCTGTAGTGTAGTCATATCATTATTGATGGTGTAAAGCGCTTAGAGCTTCGAAAGATAAGGCGCTTTACAAAGTCCTCATTATTATTATTATTATTATTATTATTATTATTATTATTATTATATGATATTTTGTATATGTTGCATGATATATTGTATAATATGTTGTATGATATATTGTATGATATGTTCTTTGATAAATTGTGTATGATATAATATATTATATATTGCATGATATAATGTATGATATATTGTATGATATTCTGTATAATGTATGATATATTGTATAATATGCTCTATTACATATTGTATGATATATTGTATGATGGTTTGTATAATATACTGTATGATATATTGTATAATATATTGTATGATAGTTTGTATAATAAGTTGTATGATATATTGTATGATATATTGTATAGTATGTTGTATAATATATTGTATAATATTTTGTATATGTTGTATGATAAATTGTATGATATATTGTATAATATGGTGCTTGATATATTGTTTGATATTTTGTATAATATATTGTAAGAGATAGTCTAAGATATATTGTATAATATATTGTATGATATATTGTATAATATATTGTATAATATGGTGCTTGATATATTGTTTGATATTTTGTATAATATATTGTAATATATAGTGTATGATATATTGAATAATATGTTTTATAATATATAGTATGATATTTTGCATAATATATTGTATGCTATATTGTATAATATATTGTAGAATATGGTGCATGCTATATTGTATGTTTTTTTGTGTAATATGTTGTAAGATATATTGTATGATATTTTATATAATATATTATATGATATATTGTATAATATGCTGTATGATATATTGTATGATATTTTGTATAATTTATTGTATGATATATTGTATATGTTGTTCAATATATTGTATGATATAATGTATAATATGCTGTTTGATATATTGTATGATATATTGTATAATATGTTGTACAATATATTGTATGACATATTGTATAATATTTTGTATGATATATTGTATGATATTTTATATAATATTATTATTGTATGATAGGTTGTATAATATATCATATTGTATGATATATTGTATGATATTTTTATAATATATATGATATATTGTATGATATGTAAAAAATCATAGATGTAGCTGGGATTGTGCAAAGATTATTAAATGAGAAGTTTATAACAATCTCTGTTATTTTTGCATGTACATACGACAGCTATGTCATACTATCACAACATTCTGGTATTCATTCATGAACATTTGACAGAACTCTTATACTGTCATAACAATCTGTTATTTTTACAGGTACTTTACTGTTATAATTTCATAACAAAACTTTAGCATATCAGTGTGTCACGTGTTCTAGACACTGATGATGGTAGCACGGGAAGTAAATACATTATTTAGAGGTAAATGTCTTCTTAAATGAATTTCAAACCGAATTTAGGAAGAGTTTGTCAGTTATATTTGACCCTTCTTGATATGTTCCACTTCTGAGGAATACGTGCCACTATTTAGTCTGCTGAAGGATAAATGATTTGATAGTGCAAAACTTTCTGGCAGTCAAACTTAAATATGTTTGAAAATATTACATCGTGTTATTCTCTGTAGCATATTCATTTTTTGTATTGTGACAGAATACGTTTGGCCAAAGTTAAAGATGCAAAACATTGTTAAAATATATCGAACGAATATATGAACAAATGTTTCAAGAATAGACGGAGGTTATCATAATATGATACTTTCAGATAAAAGTGATATAAGGAGAATAATAAATTATCGTTCCAGTCATTATTATGTTTTAAGAACAGTTTTTTTCTTACATTCGGAGAGAACCTCAGTTTTTCGCAAATGCCACTGTCTGCATGCCCAGCACGGAACCAATGAACAATAAAATACTGAGGTTTATTAAGCTGTATTTCGACGCAAAATATCAAATATCAATGAAGCACACTAAACATACATGATGTAATCGTGTTGGAGTTTATTACTACACAAACCGCTAATTTTAAGAATCATCAAACGATCATTAAATTTGAATATATTCATATGGGCCTTTTTAGCTGCTAGAAATATACGTTGCGTGTCATAATTGTGTGTATTAAATTCAGACGATCACGCGATTATTGCTTTTTCAATGTTGTTGCCGAATTATTTTACATCTTCGTATGGAAAGTTCTGGACATTATTAAGAGTCCGTACCTCAACCACGTACATCATTTGTCCAAGTATATGAATTCTCTTTAAGACACTAATACAAATAGATAGAAACGAGTTGAAGGTTTGATTGTTTTAAACACTGATACAAATAGATGGAAACGAGTTGAAGGTTTGATTGTTTTAAACACTGATACAAATAGATGGAAACGAGTTGAAAGTTTGATTGTTTTAAACACTGATACAAATAGATGGAAACGAGTTGGAGGTTTGATTGTTTTAAACACTGATACAAATAGATGGAAACGAGTTGAAGGTTTGATTGTTTTAAACACTGATACAAATAGATGGAAACGAGTTGAAAGTTTGATTGTTTTAAACACTGATACAAATAGATGGAAACGAGTTGAAGGTTTGATTGTTTTAAACACTGATACAAATAGATGGAAACGAGTTGGAGGTTTGATTGTTTTAAACACTGATACAAATAGATGGAAACGAGTTGAAAGTTTGATTGTTTTAAACACTGATACAAATAGATGGAAACGAGTTGAAGGTTTGATTGTTTTAAACACCGATACAAATAGATGGAAACGAGTTGAAGGTTTGATTGTTTTAAACACTGATACAAATAGATGGAAACATGTTGAAGATTTGATTGTTTTAAACACCGATACAAATAGATGGAAACATGTTGAAGATTTGATTGGTTTAACCACCGATACAAATAGATGGAAACATGTTGAAGGTTTGATTATTTTAAACACCGACACAAATAGATAGAAACGTGTGGAAGGTTTGATTATTTTAAACACCGATACAAATAGATGGAAACGAGTTGAAGGTTTGATTGTTTTAAACACTGATACAAAAATAGATGGAAACATGTTGAAGATTTGATTATTTTAAACACCGATACAAATAGATGGAAACATGTTGAAGGTTTGATTATTTTAAACACCGATACAAATAGATGGAAACATGTTGAAGATTTGATTGTTTTAAACACTGATACAAATAGATGAAAACGAGTTGAAGGTTTGATTGTTTTAAACACTGATACAAATAGATGGAAACATGTTGAAGATTTGATTGGTTTAACCACCGATACAAATAGATGGAAACATGTTGAAGGTTTGATTATTTTAAACACCGATACAAATAGATGGAAACATGTTGAATGTTTGATTATTTTAAACACCGATACAAATAGATGGAAACGAGTTGAAGGTTTGATTGTTTTAAACACTGATACAAAAATAGATGGAAACATGTTGAAGATTTGATTATTTTAAACACTGATACAAATAAATGGAAACGTTAAAGGTTTAATTTTTTAAAATACTTTTATAAATAGATGGAAACGTTATTTGTTTGATTGGCTTTAACACACAAATATATAGAGACTTGTTGAAGATTTGATTTACACGCATACATATAAGTAGATGGAAACGTTTTGACGGTTTAATTGTTTTAAAGCCATTTTGTTTCACCGAATATTAGTCACGTGATGTCACCTTTTTCCCCTTTTGCTCGTCATTTTTGTCTTGAGTTTTAATCTTACAATCCAATCCCAGGGTAATTAGTATTACTTTGATATTTTCGGGAGTAGCTTTCGCATACATTTCAGCTGATGAATAAATGGCGGAAGTGTTTAAGAAAATCTGAATCACTCAAACATTAAGTCCAAATCTAAAAATAGCCGGTATCTTTGGCGCGCTTCGTCACTTTCACAAAACGCAAAGCTTTTGCAAAATTGAAGATAGAAACTTACCGCGACTGGGATATGATTTGTTCCAGATTGTGTTGTTGTAAATGTCATGTAAGTGATGCATCGAGAAAACAATGTAGCGCACCAAAGATATTAAAATTATAACTATTTATCTCGGCTGGTTTCTGATCTGGGCCATACTTCAAACACTTGCTGGGTTGGCTAACATAAATTCACATCTAGAAAACTAAATATATTCCGCATGTTCTTAATACCAGTCAACGTATAAAACATGCCAAAATACCGTACCAGTCTATGAATATTACATGTCCAAATGCCATAATAGTCTATGCATAATGCTTCAAAATGTTGTACCAACCAATGTATAATGCACGTCCAAATACCGTACCAGACTAGGCATAATACTTGTCCAAAAATACCGTACCAGTCTTTGTATAATAAATGTATAGCAAATGTCCAAATATCGTACCAACCAATGTACAATTCATATGCGAATAGCGCACCAGCCTATGTATAATATATTTCCAAACACATGCTAATCGATGTAAAAATACTTCCCAATATCGTATAATAAAAGTCTAAATACCGTACCTGTGTATAATACACGTCATGTGGAAAGAGGTCGAGATCGATTGTTCAATAATGCAAATGTTGATAGCTCACGATAAACGAACTAAATTATATATATATATATATATATATATATATATATATATATATATATATATATATATATATATATATATATATATATATATATACAATGGTCTAGGCGCTCACTTTTGCAAATCCTTCACATATCTGACCACGCGAGGTAGTGTCACGGTTTGACCAGCGTGGGTATAAAATCTGACCACGCGAGGTCATGTAACGATTCTTACAGCGTGGGTATAAAATCTGACCACGCGAGGTCGTGTCATGGTTCGATCAGCGTGGGTATGAAATCTGACCACGCGAGGTCGTGCCACGGTTCGACCAGCGTGGGTATATGAGAAAGGTTGTCAGTATCTTCACTTGGATCGGTGGTTCTTCCAAATGTCTTTCGTGGTACTTCCACGGTATTTCCATGGTACTTCCTCCAGTAAATATACAGGCCGCCACTTATAGTCTATAATGTGCATTAAACCACACAAATCTAACCTCGATATGAAGAATTTCGTGAACATGTTTTAATTTGGTATACCTACTACAGGAAAAGAATCGTGTGGGAACTGTACTGAATGCACATTGTGGAACGGAGAAACGAGGTCGTACTGCAATATCATTTGAGTTTATGTACGTAATGAACGGGCCATAATCATATGAGAGTTTTAAATTGACAAGATACTTCTACTTTTCTGTGACGATACACAATGTTTCGTTTCTCCAAACTGACAAAAAGGAATTACAAATAAACCATCTGTTGCTAGTTGTAAACTGATATTCAAAGATTTTATCGCACAACGCTTTAATCCTGTAAAATGATATTGTTTAAACAATTCGGGGTATACAATGTAGGCAACAATATGTCTTTGTAAAATATTTTATTGATGAAAAATTATGCAAATTCACGACTTTTGTTGTTTATTGATGGAATTGTAGTAATGTACAACACGTGGCAGGAATTATTTGCATGAATTAATTGCATTTATGTGGTGGGAGAGGGAATTCAAAAGGTAGTGTAAACAAAACTTTCGATTTTTTTTTTTACTTTTCTAAAGAGAAAAAGAGAAGAATTTGATCGCAGAAGTATATAGCAAAACGAAGGCTGGGTCATACCAAAGACTTACAAAATGGTACTATCAGCTGCCTCGCTTGGCGCTCAGCATTGAGAGGTTAGTGTTAGGACTGGTCGGTCTGGTGTCAGGATAATGTGACTGGGTCGGACATGATGCTCCAGTGCTTGACATCACTATAAACTGCCTAACTGCAGCATCGTCGCGATATGACTGAAAAATTGTTAAAGCTACGTTAAAAATCCCCCACCCCTACACACACAGAGTTACTGAATGCCGTTATTCTTCATAGTTAATGAATGTATATAATCTTCATAGTTACTGAATGCCGTTATTCTTCATAGTTAATGAATGCCTTTAATCTTCATAGTCACTGAATGTCGTTAATTTTCATAGTTAGTTACTGAATGTCGTTATTTTTCATAGTTAATGAATGCCTTTAATCTTCATAGTTACTGGATGCCGTTATTCTTCATAGTTACTGGATGCCTTATAATTGTCATGGTTACTGAATGCCGTTATTCGTCAGAGTTACTGGATGCCGTTAAGCTTCATGGTCACTTAATGCCGTTATTCTCAATAGTCAATGCATGCCGTTATTCTTCATATTTCCTGAATGCCGATATTCTTCATATTTATCGAATGCCGTTATTCTTAATAGTTACTGAGTACCGTTATTCTTTATATTTCCTGAATGCCTTTAATCTTCATAGTGACCGAATGCTGTTATTCTCCAATGTTAATGACTGACGTTATTCTTCATAGTTACTGAATGCCGTCATTCTTAACGTTTCCTTCAAATTAACTAATTGTCGACGTGCTTAGAATCAGCCAATAATTTTTACTAAATCCCGTTGTTCTTTTGAAAGATATGAACATTATCTTGCAGAATGCTCCGTGTTAACTTGTTCTTTTTTCGGTTTTCTTATTTGTGCTGTAAATCCTCTGGGGGTACCGAACGAATTAGGTAAGACAGATATAAATAAAAGGAGGGAAGAACAACAGATCCCTCCCTCAGTTTGTGACCTATGCCGTCATTTCTGACGATATTTAGTTTTATTAACGTTTACATTCTAGACTATAAAGTTAGGACCTCTTATTTATACTGGCGTCAGTGTTGTTATAGATGTCGTTAAGACATCATTAACGACATCAAGCGTAAATGTCGACACGGCCTTTTCTAAATTATTCAATGCATAAATGTTTCCGATGTCATTATCAGAAATGCAAGTATCTAGCACCATAAAGAAATGATTTCAAAGACAGCGAAATTTTGTACATATTCGGACGACATTACATTAAGCTAAGCACGTATACAGTTGTAATAGCGATGTTATCGGCTTTTAAGCATTCTTAACGCTCCATGATTGAATTTGGCGAGATTTAACGACAAGTGACATAAAAAATGCGAAAAAATGTTCTTTAAAAATACCGATCAGCGACTATTTGGATTGCTGTGAAAAATGGACTTGGATCTTTGTTATTGATGTTGTTTTGGCGTTTAACCCAACTTTTCGGCGCCAGAAAGTGTATTTTAATGGAGGCTAGTTAACTTTGAGAAAGTACAAAGGTTAACTCACGAGAAGCTATTGGCAGCTTTCTCTTATATACACCATTGTCGAGCCCGCGACTGTAACACATGCAGAGGTGAGATGGCAATGAACGGTAAACTCGAGCGCCTTAGACCACCCCACCCTCCTCACCTCCCCTGGCCACGTATCATCTTTGTATTCGAAAATTTTATTATAAAA
Organism: Unio delphinus; assembly: GCA_029339505.1. Lineage (NCBI taxonomy): Eukaryota > Metazoa > Mollusca > Bivalvia > Unionida > Unionidae > Unio > Unio delphinus. The sequence goes on along the minus strand of JAQISU010000035.1, from coordinate 12,781,147 downwards.
TATGCGGTGCTAAATATTGGTTTGATGAAATGGGTAAATTGGCGCGTATTAATTTTAGCGTTTTCTGTCAAAAAGTGTTTATTATAAACATATAATAACATGCAGCGTAAAGGCATGTGACCTTAACGGCTATATGTTCTTAACATACGGGTTCTGATTTCATGGGAATGTTTCTATAAATGTATGTACTTAGTGATGTAGATAAGTTTTAATTGAGTTAATTAATAGTGTGAGTGAATTATTGGTAATCAAGTCAGATTTAACTGAACTCACGTATCTCAAGCATGTATCATTTTCATTGCACTCGTGATCGTAACAACAGTTATATATAATTTTCATTCGATTCTTAATCACAAATAACTACAGAAGCAGTAAGATAGTGAGTAGGTGGCAATAAACATTTCGGTATCGTTGGTCATGGAGTAAATCTTTGATACTGATTTAACAGTACGGTTAAATTATCCTACATTATCGCCGTCATTAGAACATTGCCCAGTATCGTTGACATTCGGTGGAACAACCGTTTAGTACACATGTGTCAGTTGGCTGGAACTCTAGAAATATGTGTCAGTTGGCTGGCACTCTAGAAATATGTCAGTTGGCTGGCACTCTAGAAATATGTATCAGTTGGCTGGCACTCTAGAAATATGTGTCAGTTGGTAGGCACTCTAGAAATATGAGTCAGTTGGCTGGCACTCTAGATTGTCAGCAATTGCAAGGGAAGCGGTTTGTCCACTATTTACTATTTTTATTGAGTTTGTAGTTGTTTTTATTGTTATATATGTGGGACTCACTTGATAAGCGTTTACTATCATATTTTCGTATGGTTTAATTTTGTATTGATTTATATTGGCAAATACTGAACTGTACTGGTGGGTGTGAGAATAGCTGAGTGAATTAACCCTCAAAACGCGTGCCATGCAAATAATTTATGTACATGGATTTCCGTCCTCCTTTGATTGTATTATATTGTATTATACGGGGAAGATTTACATTAAAATTGTGCATACCAAGAAGAGGACTTTGCCATACACTTGTTAGCGCTTCCTATAAATATATTAAATCTACTAGCGGTTGAATGATTTACTCGTCGTACTGATCACATCTGGGTTAGGGCTATAGGGCTCTAATGATAGTTGCATGCCATTTTCCAGTCAGAATTGTTTCATTGGCATTAGTCTGTTAATCACCTTCTTTGCAAGATTAGTTAGCTCTTGAAACTCTGTGATTTGATGGCAAATCAACACAAATCATGACGCCCTTCTTTACTTCGGCCATTTATAAGATGTAGCCTGCTTATATTTCGGTGAGTTGTCCTTCGTATGCAAGGCATATTTCGCTCAGGGCTCTGTCGAGATGTTGAATCTGTCCAGTTCACAAACAGATTGAGTTATTACTCTCCCAGATCTATTTACTGACGTACTCTCCATTAGCGTGAGTACGTTCATGGCACCGATGGTGAAGTGGGTCACCATTGTCTTCTCTTTAGGTTTTCGACAGCTAAGATGGAATCCTCGTTAGTCACGGCATGCTGCTTACGATTACGGTTAAGTATTCAATGTTTATAACTCCTTTTGTTGCCCTTTCTCATGCTCTAGATGCGAGCAGCCGGATCATAAAATGGTCTGCCTAGTTACCAAGGGGACTACCAAGATCGACTGCCCAGTTAGCCAGGGGATTACCAAGATCGACTGAGCAGTTCCAAGGGGACTACCAAGATCGACTGCAGAGTTACCAAGGGGACTACCAAGATCGACTGCTGCATCGATTTAATGAAAAGCGATATTATATGAGCCACCTGTGTTCATGTCTGAAGCAACAGCTCCAATTGTATCTACAGCTCCTGCTTTGCCGTAAGTTCATCACCTAAGGACTCGAATGTAGCTGGTGGTGTTGGTGGTGATAGTGAATAGTATCATGACTAGCGCGTGAATCGGATATAAGTGAGGACAAGTTACACGGAGTCATTCTCACTATCTTGTCCAGGCCTGTATGAATTCAGTGGTGCAACAATTTTGAGAAGACTGGAGACAGGCTCAGATGCAATGGACAGCCATCAGTTCCTACTGCACCAAAGGTGATGACCTGGTCTACTCTAGTAATATATAGGGGGTCATATGTCTGAATGGGTCATGGGGGTACTCTAAGGTATTTTTCTCACTTTGTATTTTTTTCTTTAGATTATTATTTTTTTCTTCACATCAAGCTCGCGTCGATCACCTGTGGTCTACTCACGCTTTTTTTGCCGTCTGCCTTCAAAGTCGGGTGATGGGCTTATCTGTTTGGCTGTCTGGTCCACCAGAAAAGACTTTCCAAAAGGAATCAGGTTTTGCTGTCCATTCTGGGTCAACAGTCACAGGTACGACCTCCTACTGTTACTTACGGTAGCAGACGATGCCTGACATCCTTGTGTATAGAATCATGACTATTTCACCAACACTAACGGAATGAATAAAAAAGGGATCAAAAACCTGACATGACATGAGTCTAGATATTTTTAGGGACATATGTCAATAAACATACAATTACATTATTTTAATCCTTACATCTACCTATGCTCTCCCGGCATTTCCCTGTTCTAATCATGTATTGCTGAAACCTTCTCGGCATGTACTAAGGGAATCTAATTCATGCATTAAACTGCACACACTACCCCCTGCTGGATTGTAATGTTCATTAATAGCTTGAATATGTATGCTTAATATCATTATTCAGATAATGCGGATAACAGTTGCTGAGTGAAACATTTTTTTTATAGATAACGTAAGACAGGCAGTAGATATGTTCCCTATCGGATATCATACGTGTGATAAAAGGAATGATGGGACTGGACTTCACATGTATGTAGATACTGGAAGACAGAAAAGAGATCGCACGTATATGAAATTTGGAAATGCTTATAATAATAATAATAATAATAATAATAATAATAATAATAATAATAATAATAATAATGACTTTCTATAGCGCATAATCTTTAGAAGTTCTAAACGCTATAAACATGTATTATGATATGACCACAGACCCCCCCCCCCTCCAAAAAACCCGCAAAGAAATTATAAAACATAAAACATACTGATAATATTTAAGATAGGAAACATTATTAGGTCTTTAAATTTGCTCCTGCAGTCGAAAAAAGTGAGTTTTAAGAATACTCTTGAATGGGATCACTGTATCCTTGTGTCTAATTTCAATGGTCAGCTTATTCCATATTGCTGGGCCCTGATATGCAAAGGAACGTTGTCTATATGACATAGTTTTCATAGTGGAACAATTATTATATGAGCATAAGTATCCTGCTGGTGTGTGCACATGGGTGGGGCCAGATAGGTATGTTGGACTGGAACAAATTTTGTGTTTAATTATGGGAACGAATGGAGAGCCAGTGTTTGGATACAGAGCAGTAGGAAGGTGTGCTCTGATCGTGGTACTCTAAATATGGTTCGAGCAGCTGTGTTTTGAACTTTTTGAAGTTTCTGGAGTAGATATTGAGACGAACCAGACATACATGAGTTACAATAGTCCAGTCTTTAAAGTACTAATGAACACACAAGTGTCTTAGAGGCATCAGCTGAAAGATATTTACGAATGGAGCTGATGCGTTTCAGTTCAAGATATGCAGTCTTGCATATGTTCATGACAAGTTGGTGCAATGTGAGAGTACTGTCGAGATTAACACCTAGGTTTCGCACTGACTGTGTGAATTTAATGTTGGTGTTGCTGATATTTATTGTTTGAGGTAAAGGATGTAAATTCGAAGGTCTTTGTGTTGTGATCAGAATGGCCTCAGTTTTATCATGATTCATCTGAAGCTTGTTACATATCATACATGATTTCACATCGGAAATGCACCTCTCTACTCCTTGGATGGTAGCATCAGCTTCATTTGGGTGGCTAGACTTGTATATTTGGGTGTCATCAGCGTACAATTGGCGAGACACTGGGTGATAATCGATGACACTTGAGACCGTCTGAGTGTATAGAGTGAATAAAACACTCCAAGAACAGACCCCTGTGAAACACCACAACATAGATCAACTGAGCTGGAGTGTATTCAATTTGCAGATACAATTTGTCTCATGTTGACTAAGTAGGACTCGAAGTACAGTAAGTCCGTATTCTGAATGCCAAATACATGCTGTAGAAGGTGAAGTAATATATCATGGTTTATTGTGTCAAATGCTGCAGATAAACCCAGGAGAGTGAGGACTGTGATCGTTCCGCTATCCAAAGCAGAGAGAATGTCATTAAATACTTTCAGAAGAGTAGTTTCAGTATATGCAGATTGTACATTGCTAAAATGAATGTTGAAATGCAAATGAGATACAAGTTGGGTTAGAACAACCTTTTCTAAGATTTTGTTATATGACAGATTTTAAAATATCTAACAGCACAGATTATGACAGATCGTTTTTATCAAGGTAATATTAAACGGCAAACAAAGTGTCGAAGCAAGTCTTAGCAAACTCTTCTAAGGAAACGCGTTCAAGATCTATGGAAGCGCTTTGGGAAGATGCTGGTCACATTTTAATGGCGGATAACACCGACAAATAACAATTACAAGTACATTACGTGAGCAAAAGAAACCCCTCTTTACATATCGTTATGTCATGCAATAACGCTTATGTATGTCAATATATATTTTTTTATTTTATGAGTTTTGTTTGTTGCAATTGCCAGTTGTTTGTGTCCTCCGCCTTTAAAAAGGGATCTGTAATTTTCTCATACTTGCTGCATCGTGCTATGTCATGCTTTGTCTTTTTGTCTCTGTCTCGTTCTATTCTATTCTAGTCTACTATATTCTTTTCTACTCTATTAAAATGAAATAAATAAATAAAATAAAGCACACACACACAGACACACACACTCACATCACTAAAACCTATCAGCTAACAAATATTTAACATTAGATATCGACATAGACGAAGTTAAATATACCTGTATACTTTTTAAATCGATCCAATCACAAAATCTTATGCCCAAAACAACGATCACGGTTATGATATATTCATTAATTATTCTGTGTGTGTGTGTGTGTGTGTGTGTGTGTGTGTGTGAGAGAGAGAGAGAGAGAGAGAGAGAGAGAGAGAGAGAGAGAGAGCATGGTTAAGGACAACCGTGGATTCTTTTAAGCAAAATGGGATGAAAGCAAATGCCATCAAACATTATTTTCGCCGTTGATTGTAATGTAGAGTTAACTTTGTTAGACTATTTCGTCTTAAAATGTACACTAAGTACTTTTACAAAAGGCAAAACATCACTAAATAAATACTGCATCTGAAAATACATCTCTCACTTCTCGCACCTGTTTTTTTATTTCATTAAAATGATATATTATTATAGATAAAATTCCAGGTCAGTTTAATATCTACTATAAATGCATATCACTGGGGTCTTACGAGGGGAGAAGATACGAAGTTATCTTTGGTATGTGTAGCTTGCCAGAAACCATTTTATTATAATAATTCGCTGGTTATCATTCAGTAGATGGTTGTTCTGACAAAAGCAGAGTCTTAAACCGTATGGTAATGGGGGAGAGGGTACGTAAATATACGCTTGTAAGGATTTTAAAATCGTGTCAACTGATTCAGAGGAAAACCGCACGTGAGGTATCTTGAATCGATTACGTGGTGATAAATTCTCTCTGTCTCTATCTCTGTATCTCTCTCTATCTTTATGTATGTATGTATGTATGTATGTATGTATGTATGTATGTATGTATGTATGTATGTATGTATCTATCTATCTATCTATCTATCTATGTATGTTGTTTTAAATCTTGTGGTAAAATGAATAAAAATTTACAAGAGGTTGTTTTAAATCTTGTGGTAAAATGAATAAAAATTTTACAAGAGGTTTTTTTTTTAATCTTGCAAGATAACTGATAAGTATACATTTTGATATGACTGGCATACTTTGGTGCTGTCCCTCATTATACCTGATTGGACTTGTTACCTCTAAAAGCAGAAGTGTAGTTTTCAGGTAAGACATGTATTGCATTAAATTTGCTCTTTTAACGTAATCCAGCGAATTTGGCAAGTATTGCGTGTAATTTAATTATTTTCAACAAAAGAATCAAGCAAATTTAGCTACTTTTCCTATTGACACAATGTTTCGAGCAATACGTTTATTTAAAAAGTTTGTTTCTTGTAGCTTGAAAGTCACTACTTATGATAAAAATCATGCCAAAGGCTTCAAAATCATCCTGAAAAAAATAGTCTTTAAGTAGAGCATATACGGGCTTGGAGCTTAAATCTGTGCATAATTCAGGAGATTTAATTTTAAAAGAATAGCTTAACATCAATCGATAGTAAAACTAAAATTAAGAAGGAAAGATACTCAAGTTATGCAATGGTATTTCTAGGCTTGAGTCGGGAGTGCTGAATACTGAATGATACAACTCTCCACTCATTATATGTCTGCTTTCTGGATATGAAAGTTTTGTGACTTGCAAAGTTATAAACTAATTAATTTTTGGCATGAAGCATTTCGTGCAAAGATGGTTGAAAAATAATGTGTTTCGGATATGAAAATTTTGGAACAAGTATATTTGCGAACAAAAATGTATTCCGGGTAAGAAAGTCTTCGGGGACGCTTAGTTAATAACAAATGTGTTCCGAGTATTAAAGTCTTGAGGCAAACATAGTTAAGAATGAATGTGTTCCGAGCTTGAAAGTTTTGGGGGCCAGCATGGCATAAAGCAAATGTGTTCCGGTATGGAAGTCTTACAGCAAGCATTAATTAAGAACAAATGTGTTCTGGGTATGAAGTCTTACAGCAAGCATTAATTAAGAACAAATGTGTTCCGGTATGGAAGTCTTACAGCAAGCATTAATTAAGAACAAATGTGTTCTGGGTGTGAGTTTTTGCAGCAAACATAGTTAAGAACAAATCCCGCTTCTCATATTGTTTACTCAGCTCTATATAGTAAGGTATTGATTTCCTGGATTATCTAGGTTTCATGGAAGTTTTATGATAAGGGTTGAATTAGTATATCGTGATCTATAGGGGGTTTCACGGTTACTAGCTCACCAGAGGGCGTATAGGTGCAGCTCACTTCCGGATAGTTCAATAATTAGAGATGGCAGACGTTGATCAAAACAATTTGATAAACCGCTCACATTTTGCAAACATGATCGATATCTCACTATCTTAAAATGAAATTATATCAATATTTGATAAATTGTTGTTACATCTTTAATTTTTTTCACTAACTTGCGCTGCAGCCAGCTTTTAAATAAATGTTTTCTGCCCGTTTCAGATCTTCATTATCTTTCCATTACTACATTATGTACTAGTTTGTGTTATTTGATTGTGCAAAAGTGTATCGCTGCATAAAAAGTTCTTGCAATTTATCTCGCTTGAAGAATATTGAAAAGATGTTTATTTTTTTACAGATTTAATCACAGCAGTAAATTTATGTTGAACGACAACAAAAAATTCTAACTTTTTAAAGTTCCTTTATTATTGATTTAGACTATTGCATTTATATTAATGTTAATTATATTTTAAATGAAATAACTTGAGTTTCTTTCAAAATGCACAAATGTCGTCCGTGCTTGAACAGACAGGCGCAAGTACGAGTCTCCTTGATGATTATTCTAATTTTATTTCCTGGAACGGTTGAAAATTTTAGAGTATATTATGTAGAGTAATATCTATGTTAGACCCACTATGCATGTAAAGGACATTTATGGCTCTCGCCTATCTGCCTGTCTGTTTGTATGTGTGTCTGTCACATTTCATCTGGTACATTGGGTAATTATATCCTCGAATTAATGTGTTCGCATACGTATATTACATAAACATACTTCAGGTGAAAAATGAGTATAAATTGATGCTAAGAAAGAACGAGTGACCGATAGAAAAAAAACAAAGATGAATATTTGTGAGTATTTATTTATTATTGACTTGTAGGGCTTTTTCTTACAAGCAGTCTCTTTCTTAAAAATAATACTGTTTGCAATTTTACATCCGGTCACGTGGATTAATATTGATTTAAAAGACGAACCAAAGTAGTAGGACGAAATCTATGAAATAAATGTATTTTAAAAATTACATCTTTAATGCAAGGAAAGTTAAAAAAAATTAAGCTAATTTTAATAAGGCTGTTCTAAATGAATTTGCAGGTGTCAGTCTGAAATCTTGTTAAAGACCCTAGCAGATTTGAAAGTTATTGCATGTACCGTCCGATATTTGATGTTCAAATTTCTAAACGAAAATGAAACAAGATAAAACGTCATTAATCTGAAAATGGTACAATTTTTACACCCAAATATGAAACAATATTCCATCAGCATTAATTACACTCCTTTATCGATAGCTAATGTAATTACTGCTTTGTCAAATTCATCTGAATACATTAATATACTGTTCCTTTTTTAAAATTAAAAAAAAAACAACAACAACATTTCTGAATTAAAATATTTAGCATTACATATCAGCTGCTGGATTGAATTCGTATTATAATTGTCTTATCGAACTTGTGTTATAACTTTCTTAACTAGTGTTATAAACGAACTATTAGCCTTGCGAAAGTAACTGAGAAAGAAAGATATATCAACATATCAAAAATGCAAAGTGTTGAGATTATTTTTCTTTAAAGTTATGTAGCCAAAAAAGTGCAATAAATGTTTCAAATCGGAAAGCAAGGTGAAACGTTCCTACAAATGTGTCTGGAATGATGGATAGTGAATCTATATTATCAGGTATAATATAAATATAGACAGTGTATTTAATTTAATTAATTGACTTTCTTAAAGTATGGAAAGTAAATATTTAATTATCTGATATAATGTAAGTATGGACGCCGAATCTAATTATCTGATTTATTGTCTACAATTATTCTCCTAGTATAAACAAAATAAATTTGACATATAATTGATTCATTGGTTTTCCTTTGTTAACTTTATGTTTCGCTAATCAAGTGCGGAACAGTAAACTATCCGAACTGGAGATTTTTTGTGGGCATGCACATTGGAGCTAAGGGAGGTAATTTTAGGCGCTACGATCAGTAACTCCGTTGCAACCGTGAAACCCCCTATAATACACAGCATTAATTGACTTACTAATAAATGGTTCCGTATACCAGAACTTCATGAACCACTGATTATTGGTTCTATATACCAGCATTACATGCACCATTGATTTGTTGTTTCCATATACCAGCATTACAGGAAGCACATATTATTGGTTTCATATACCAGCATTACATGCACCACTGATACTTGTTTCCATATACCAGCATTACAGGAAGCACATATTATTGGTTCCGTATACCAGCATTACATGCACGACTGATTGTTGTTTCCATATACCAGCATTACAGAAAAGCACATATTATTGATTCCGTATACCAGCATTACTTAAATTACTGATAATCTGTTCCAAATACCAGCATTACTTGAATGACTATTAATCGGCCCCAAATGCCAGGATTAATAATAATTAGTTCCAGATAAACATCATTACTTGAATCACTAATAATCGGATCCAGATATAAAGCAATAGTGAATGCTGATTTACTGTTATGATTTTCTAACTCGATGAACCCTAAATTAATATTATTATTGTCCAAATGTACTTGGTTTTATCTAAGCCATGTATACCTTTTGTAATTTCTTTGCGCTATGCACGCTCATGAACCTTTGAGAACTTGTGTTCCACATTAGGATCAATGCGATTATTTAAGACGTTGCTGAATTTCTGGTGATTTCTTTAGTTCTTTGAACGTAACGCAACTTCATTCGGAATATTTCTCACCAATACTAGGGAAAACAGCAAAGAAATCGCATTCAAACGTAATAAAACACAGCTAAAACAGAACATCGGTCAAAATAGTACGTGGCATTTGATCTACATCAATCGATACTGATGATCTTGGTGATCAATGAATTAAGATAGCTTTGCTTAATCAACAAATTCGGAAAGCCTTGACTGTTATGGCATTGTTAACTACTAATTATTGGAAACTTCTTCTCGTGCCGTTGAAATGTTAATCAGTTAGATTTTCTTCTTATTGCACTGACGGCATTTGCATTGTGCAGATATCAAGGAATCTACCTTCTTTCCTTTCAAAGCTGACATATTTCAATACACTTTCATGCTGACATACATACTCAGTACACACTTTTATGCAGAAATATTTAATAAACACTTTCTTAAATTGTTAGTAGATATATTGTAGTTAACTAATGGTAAATAAGCGATTGTTTCTCTTAGAATTTACATCACTTAAGTATTGTATAACACCCGATTTACTGCTTGACATTATCACTTACAGTCATGTCGAACATTTTGTGACTATTCAGAAAGAGATTTGAAGGTAATTAAAGCCCTCAAGATTAGTCAAGTCTCAAACCAGTATTGCATTGTGTTTTCATGGCTTTATTTCTCTTCGTCTATATATATATATATATATATATATATATATATATATATATATATATATATATATATATATATATATATATATATATATATATATATATATATATATATATATGATGAGAAATCAAGCTAGAAGCCAATTTTTGCAAGTTAAAAAATATTCAGTGCAACATGCGTGGTTGCTACATTGTGATGTATTCAGTGTGTTTCTAAACCAAGCAAGCTACCAGAATATTGGCGCCAAAGATAACGATGCTTTGAATAATTTCCATTAGCATTCAGATAGAAAACAGCGCTGTTTTATCCGTCATATGAATGTAAATTCTGATTTTACTGCTGGACAGTTTCGTATCTTATCAGAGTATCAATGATAAAATTAAAAGCTTGTTATTGTGCTTTGTTACATGATTCCACATTCATCATCACAGTTACAGATGAACAGCAGCCGTGAAGTACCTTCTCTAAAGTATTATCAGGATTACAAATCAAACGAAACGCTGTTGCCAGGCTTGACGTCTGGCGTTATCAATGGCCGCAGCAGCTAGTCCTGTTGTTTCGAATTTATTGTGATAATCCTTGTGTTGTATCTCATTCCACGATTATAATACACTATATAGAATTAAAATAACCTGAAAGAGAGTGCTACTCAATTTAAGGTCAAGGTTTGAATAAGAAGGCTGTATTATTCATGTTACAAAACTGGGATTTGTCATGGATAACTTATTTCTCTTCCCATCAAGATGTGAAGGCTTGATATCTGTTGATTTTGCATTTATATTGTTTGTAATAGTAGATGATTATTTGCTTACAATAGTCTATTGATTTATCTTCGTTTAAATGATTGGGTTAGGTAATGTACGAGGCTAACCCAGAACCAACAAATAACAACTTTAATCTGTGGCAGCTAAAGGACACTGGATACTGATTGTATGGAAAAATGGAAACCAGCCTGGAAATGGAATATTTAAGAAGTTGGCTGGTAATGACTGGTTAATAATTTTATGTTTTGCGGAAAAAGAATATTTTGAGAATTATCTTAGCTGTAACTGATAAAAATGGAGAGGTTGTTGTATTGATGGGAATTAAGTCCTTTAACAGTCTTGAAATTGGAACACTCATTGTTAAAATTAACACCTGACTCTTTGTTGCGGAATTGAAAGCACATGTTTCAAACATAATTTTCTCCACACATATGCTGACACCCATGTTTCATCTATACTGATAAATATATGTTTGATCATGTGCATGCAGAAATGTAAAGTTATTGAATTTTGAATATCTTGGTATTTGCATATGTTGCTATGGGTACCGCGAGTCTTATGGTGGTCTTAATTAACAACTGCTCATTCTCTAGTGGGGTCTCGGCCATCGACCATTTAGCTTACTACATGTATAGAAATCGTGATACAATGTGCAAAGATGTACATGGACAATACATCTTGTTAGCGGCTTCCGTTGGTTTCGGTAATAATCATAGATGTTTATGTTGTTATTGTGTTGATATTGCTGATGGTACACTTCTATTTCTTGTAAACCATTCACATGAACTATGCTATTTGATGCAGGGTCCTCGTCGTTTTGACAAACGATATATACCTGACCATTATCTTGGGTAAGCTAGAAGACATGGTCCAGACATTTTAGGAACTGTCGATTAATCAGTGTTTCTGTAATTCGAATTTTACCCCCCCCCCCAAAAAAAAAAAAAAAGAGAAAGAAATCTTTAAACATATTTTGACAGTAGACAATGATATCTCCCAGAATCTATATATACTGCAGATTTCCATTTCGGAGCCATGAAAGACGAAGTCTTAAGAACGATACAATTATGGCTGAAATAGCTAACATTTGTGAAATTCCGCCAACCGCTATAAATGCCTTTTTTTTTTTAAAACAATGACAGGTTCGATTGGTAGATCTAACTCTAATGTATGGTTGGCACCGTAACGAGTCACTATGATTACCATGGTTATGACGTCACAAAGTTACATCCGGTTTCCCACGCACACGGTTGTCTGTCGCTTTTTGTGGTTCGAACAAAGTTGATTTTTGGAATTATTGAAAGCAAAAATTACAACAAAAACCAGCTTGGATTCATTACTTTGTCAGCCGGACATGCTTTTAACATGATACCATAACCTCACATGTGTCACTAATTAAATATGCAGATTGGCATAGTTCGTCACCGAATGCCAGCCTGTATACTCAGTTTGCAATGGGACCCCAAGAAGTAATGCTACAGATAATAAACGATCACCTTGATGTTCTGGAAACCATGACAATAATATTATGTTGAAATACCGCTATTACTTGTGAAAAATTATCTTCCTTGGTCCGTCTGTCATACATCTAGTGTGGAAGGTAGGAATTTGCTAGCAGCGAACATCACTGAGTGAAGCGTTAGCGAGGTTCCATGATGCCATGGTTCACTAGTAGTGCATTCAGGTCAAAACCGAACGGGTGACCTGACCTTGGAATATTTCTGGTGGCAGCAGAGGGTTCTTTGCTTGACCGTGTGTGTGATATATATATATATATATATATATATATATATATATATATATATATATATATATATATATACAACGAAAAATGCGTTCCATTTTTCATTTAAAAAGGATGGAATTTTGTCGATTGTACATGTAATGAAAAACTTAATACAGTGAGTGGTATATCGCGCCAGGGTCAATATTACGAACAGCAACTGGCTAATCATTTCGGGCATAGGAATATCTCCATTGCATCGAATTCCAATTATCTGATAAGTAATCACATCAATCTAAGAATTCCTTAAAATTGGGCACTATAACCAAATGCGCATACTTCAAAATGTATTAGAACATTTAATCATTTGAATGCTTTGTTTTAAAAATAAATAAATAAACAATGTATAAACAGAACATTTTTAGAATCTTTGAAGCCTGCTGGCTAGTCAGTACATTCCTTCAATTGATCGCGCTCACTGTTTGTACTTCTGTCTTGACCGAGAACCGACAGACTTATCGACCAGCAGAGAAACAGAGACGGGCAATAAAAACATGGTATGATCAATCGTCCCTACCCCCATCGCCCCTCTTGGTTCCTTAGTCAGAATATGTCCGTTTCGCCGCCACCCTTTCTGGAATATAGTCGAGCAGCAGAGGGGGCGAATCAGACAACTTTTTTTTTGTTTTTTTTTTATTATACCCTTAAAACGGTACGAATAGACCCTTCTCGCGAATAACCAGAAAAAAAAAATAAGTCTCCGACCCTTATGATTGTTGTCTGAAAACATTCGCGTTTTCGTTGATGAATCATAAATGTCACAATGATGTTGTGACTCGCCCCCTCTGCTGCTAAGGTTTACGGTGATTTTAACCGAATATTTTATCAAGTCCTTACTACGACGAAAATCCCCTTAGGATGAAAGTCTTTACGACGAAAATCCTTTCAGGATTTCACAAATAGACTAATTTGTAAAACCTCCTCTTGTAAATCAATCAGATTATTAGACTGGTCAGTGAGTTTGAAATTAATTCTGGTTAATGAATTATTATGACATCGCATATAGACTGGATTCACCGGGGACTCAATTATTAAAAACCCTGGAGGAGCTATTGGTGCAAATGAATACAAAATATATCCTTGCTGAGCTTGATTTGATCGTTCTAAATTTATTTGATAGCTTCCTTCGATCACATCACATACTAAATTGAGCGCAATCACCGTTGAAATATTCACATTGAACGGAGCAATATGCCTGCCACCACCATCTGGGTCATTATTATGTTTGAGGATTTTTATTTCCGGTGATGCTGTTTTTTTCCACGTATCATGAATTATTTTGAAACCGACATCGATGGCATCACTGAGAGATTTTTGTAGTTCTAAGATATTATATCCTGGTAGTTTGAATGTGGGGATATCTTTGACGCGTATATTATACTTCGTTGCAAATGTTGTTCTCGTTTGGGGGTTATTGTGATCTAATATATCCTGAATAATTTTTAGGTTAAATGTTTCCATGTCATTGATGATTTTGTTACATGTTTCTACAACGCTGATAAATTCATCTCGAGTGAGAGTACCGGATTTAAGGGATATTAACAACAATGAAAAATCTTTATTCATTGCTGTGAAATTGTCAATGATTTTAGGTTCGTTAACAAAAAAATGATGATGTCCCTTTATTTCCTCCTCTTCTCCAATTGGTCGATATACTAAACTAAAAAACTCTATAGTAAATCTATGATCTTTATAACTCTTTATTGGATTATCAGGTTTTATTCTGTCGGTGATATAATCAGATTTTTGTGGTTTTGGTAAATCAACGGTTTTTCCCCCGGTGGGGATTTCAGGCCATCCCAGTACGGTTCTAATAGAACTCTGATAGATATCTACGACGTAACCCTCTGTGCTTATTTCAATGGCAGATGATAGTGTTGGCTCATGAACCGTTATAGCTATTTTTGATTCTTTTCCAGTAATCGATTTTATTCTACGCGCGAATTCGTTATTGATTTGTTCGATTTGGTATGATCCGGTTGGTATGGAAACAACGTTCCAGTCTGGGGTACCGTCGGGTTTATTCTTATTTGCAAATACCAGTGAATTATTGGGTTGTTGACCACCAAATGATTTTGACCTAATATTTGGCCATTTGTGGTATACTCGTAATTTTGCTAGCGCTATCTCCTTCACTGGGACCGGAGAGGGGAAATTCACACTGAATTCTGGATTCGTTGAGGTTATTGACATCATGCTTGTTTGTACTGGGTTCGTGTTCTCCACTATTTGTTGAAGTAATTCCATCTGTGTTGTCATTGTTATTATACTCATGTTGTATTTCTAATTTTGACATCGCAGAATCATATATATCTACCATCGCTGAAAACTCACTCTCTGATATAATTGTATCATCGAGCGATGACGATATCAATGAGGATAATTGCGAGTATGCAGTGGACACAACATGAAATTGAATTATGTAGTCTTGTAGTTTCCGTTGGCTGCATGAGGATATTTTTTTTGTGATTATTGAAATTATTCCAGCGATTGTTGTTGCCGCAGAAATGCAAATTGGAACAGCTATCGGGGCCATCATTGTCACTGAAGACAGTATAATACCAGCTCCGGTGATTACACCACTCACAGCGTACACAGTAACATCAATTGCGGTAATTCTCCTGCGGTATTTTTTAATTTTCATTGCATACTCCTCAGACAAGGTTTTGAGTCTAGTTTGATACTCTCTGACCTGATCATAGCGATATTGCGATGATGAAATCATTTTTATTTTAAATACGCTATCGTTTTCAATTACGATTTACTTAAATCCGCTACGAATTCCACATTCCACGTTGTTGAGACCCTAACCAAATCTTTATCAGTAGATGTAATTGTAAACTTTTCAGTTGTATTCTTGTCGATGATCGTTGAAATCGTATTATTGACCCCGGATGAACTGGACGATGAAATATTAAATTGAGATAATGGTGTTACTAGTGTTAATCGATAAATACCCTTAACGGTTGCAGTGATATCTAATTTGTTGTTTGTAGGTGTCCACTCAAATGATCCGTGTTGGATCGTGTATACTACGTTGTTGGTTTTCTCATGAGGAATTTTTGTTTTTTCAATGGCTGTTATCATCCTCGTTGCATCCCCTTTGATGCCTTCGATGAAAGTTTTCGTCTCATCGATGGATTTTTTAATATCAGGGAGTTTTATTTCAATTTTATCGAATGTAGTTCCAATAAATTTATCAATGATATTTCTACGAAATGCGGTAAACTGTTTTATGTGTTCTTCGGTTTTAGATTGAAGTGTTTCTAGTTCCAACGCAGAATCGTTGAGAGTTTTAAATCGATCTGTAATCGTCGAAAAAAGTACACCCGGTTTGAGTTTACCCTGATCGGAAAATAACGCGATAGTATCCTCGATTGCGTTTTGTTGTTTAACCAAAATATCATCCAGAGAAATATTACTGGTTTTCAATTTACCCTGATCGGAAAATAACGCAACGGTGTTCTCGATTGCGTTTTGTTGTTTAACCAAAATATCATCCAGAGAAATATTACTGGTTTTCAATTTACCCTGATCGGAAAATAACGCAACGGTGTTCTCGATTGCGTTTTGTTGTTTAACTAAAATATCATCCAGAGAAATATTACTAGATTTCAATTTACCCTGTTTGTCTTGAAATACAACTATTTCGTTCGGGTCAACATTTACTAAATTCAACGTCTCAGCGATTTCATCTTTAATTTTTTTTTTATATCCTTGATAGAATCAGGAGTTGCAGTGTCATCGGGTTTGGGTTTCAGAGGTCTTCCCCAAATATCAATCATGATATTTTATATATCTCTCTCTAAAAAGCGATTACTAGTGTAGTCATTTACGACAATGTGTGGTGATTTTCTAGATGCTGAAATAGCGTCAAGGACATTTAATACTTCACTGCCGCATATTGGTGGGTCATTGATTTGTTGTGTTGGTAGCGTAGAATACCAAGTCTTCATTGGAAATTGTTTTATGTAACGCATAAACTCTTTTGGTGGGGCTAATCCATATGAATCAAAATAGACAATCCCACGTGGATCAATAGCGTATGCAACCCAGTGAGTTCCAGGTCCGGTGCTGTTATCGAGATTAATAATACCTGTTTCAGTTTTGTTTGGTTGATGTGGTAATTGATCTTTCATAAAAACACCTCTGAAATTTTTAATCACTAGTTTTTTAGCAGCATCCATTAAATCAAAATTGGACAGTGGAACCATAGACTCCTCAATTAATAAACCGTTCCTGGTAGTCTCAGGCCTGATCCGTGAACGGATCTCCCGCTGTACCATGAATACGGGGTTCCTGGTAGTCTTAGACCCTTTCCACTGTACCATGAATACGGGGTTCCTGGTAGTCTTAGACCCAATCCGTGAACGGATCGTCCCTTTTTTTTATACCCTCGACCTTTCTTCGGTTCATATGATTCAGCAATGCTCTGTACCGCTTTTGTTCCCAAGCCTCCAACTACCCCCAATGCGGCCGCTTTTGCTACTGCTGGGGCTGCTGCCGCAACCAATGCTGGTATTGCAGCAAACAACGGAAATATACCACCTGTTTTTATCATATTTTTGATAGCAGCCGCAGAGAGTGTGATCTGAACTCCTTTTTTATCCTTGAAAGCATCATTGAAATGTTTCACTTGACGAGTTGTCAGTGGCAATTTATTTGCCCCGCCATTCATTTGATTAGGTTTCAACGTGATTGTGGTTCCACATTGTTTAGCGGATTTTGATTGCAATTTTTTTAACTGACCAGGTGTCAATGACACATTGATATTACTATATGACATTATACAAATACAGATTGATTCTAATGGAAAAATCCTTCGGATTTTCAATCAAAGATTTTCCCTTGGTGCATCAATAAATCTCATTCGTCCACCAACACCTTCAAGTAGCATTGATTTATCACTGAGAATGACAGCAACCGCTCTATAATTAGCAACAGCACCAGGACGGGTTACACGGGCTCTGAAGTGTATATCAACGACAGATTGTCTTGTTAAATCAAGATGTTCCAGTGAAAAGTAATAAATCGGATAGAGGCTTTTGAAATCCCATTGTGATATTTGCAAACCGGTATCCACATTTTGATCACGTGCCATAAATAACAACAGGTTATGATAGACACGTGCAATATGATTTTGACCGTAATCAAGTTGCACATCTTCAGATGGTTCCTGCTGTCCGTTTATTCTCAGCGAGACTTCATTAACACCTAACTGATCAAATATCATATGACTTCGTTCTTGATTACCAACTCGTATATTATTCTGTAATGCAATAAATATATGACGTGGAGCTGAAACCCCTTGTTTTGATGCCAGGTGCCATGTGAATGTACCATCAACATTGTCTTGTTTAGTATCCGTAGTCACTGATAACCAACTCAATAACGACTTTCCTCCTTGGTCCATAAATGATAACAATTTTTCTTCTGCTGTGATTGATGGAGTTAACACTGGCATCCACAATGATAGTTTTGTTAAAACGACTTTACCATCAGGAACACCAGCATCACGCCATATTGCATCATTATCAGTACCCTTTCGTACAAGCGCTATTGTGTGTTTAGCTCCATAAATAACTTTTCGGACGTTTCTACAGAATCCGAATATATGATGCAGTGGAATTGCACATGAAAATTGTCGACGCTGTCCTTGCAATGTTGCTACGCGTGTTGCAAATCCTAGATTGTAAGTAGTAATAGTATTTATGACATCAAAATCACCAGCTGGTCTTTTATATCCGGCTGGTGCTGGATTAACTGAAGAAGCATGTGTTGCCTTGACTCTAGAATACTGGTTGTGTTCAGGGTTATCAGTAATATCCTTAGAAAACATCATAGATGGACCCGCTGATATTGTATAATCATCAGAATATCTTGCTAACCCTATGATTGTTGTAGCCACATCAACTTCACGGTCAATGGATTCAATTTCTTTTCCATCAATGAGATATCTAGCGCTTTCAAATAACGCCATGATACCGTTATTGACAAAACCAACTCGGGTAGTTTGGCTAATGTCATATGGAGGATCATTATGTGCAGCATCATTTGTTACAAGTTCTCCTTCTACTTCAATAAACGCTTCACAAGGCAAAAAGTATTTACTGGTATCATGAAGATGAAGTTCAATTCGTGATCAGAGATCGGGTTGTATTGCGTGATAAGAATAAAATTGAAAATCGCGTACAGAATCATCTTTACGCACTGGGGCATCCATATCAAATGCTGGATGAGATGACCTTTTGAACATTTTATTCTATTTATCAGAGTCTAAATCGGATTTTCCATTTCATCGTGAAAAACGCTAGCGTTTTCGTCGTGGTTTTTTAAAGCCACCTCCTGCTATCATGTTTGCTGTCATGTTATTTTGGTCCTCTTGATTTACCATCGACGCTAATTTTTCATCTACTGCGTTATTTATAATTTTACTAACACTTGCAGGCATCTCTGCTGTAGATGGCAATGGTTTCTTTATTCGTCTCACTAATGATGTTATTTTATCCTTCGCAGTTGAAAACGCTTTCCCGGCAAGATCTCCAACAGTACTAATACCCTTATCACGAATAACATCAATGGCTTTCATTCCTAGTTGTTTAGCTAACGGCATCACTTTTGGGGTCGTTCTTGTAAATAACCCTGCAATGGTATTACCTAAACCATCTCCGTAGTATGCTCTATAAACTGGAAACCGTGAATTAACTACATAGACGGGGGTTGGTTTATCATGATTGTAGTGTATAATCATCTTGTTATAAAACTAGTAGTTTTTTAATTAGTGATCAATCGCTGTAATAACCATGGGCATCTTTGTGATTTTCAACTAACTCAGCAATGAGTTCTCGATATACATTAATGTCCATGATACCACCGGCAAATAATCGTCTACAGATATCAGCTGCCTCATTAATTATTTCCGGTGAGTTGTTTCCGGCTCGTTTTCCCTCCGATGAGGACTTCTAACCGTGATATATCACTGAGAATGTTACCAGGACAAGTAACGCTAGTGTTTTCAACTATTCCGCTACCTAAATATCCATCTCCAGTTGACTCCTCTTCATCCTCTTTAACTACTATATTCATTTGATCTATTCTACTCAATACTTTGTCTTTAAAACTCTCAAAATCATTGCGGTTACCTTCTGTGATTCTAAATCTACCACGGTTTGCCGAGTATATTTTTTTTATCCAATTCTCGTCGTTTTTTATATACTCTTTATACTCTTTGTTTACAGCTATTTCTCTTTGATCGAGTGGAAAATTCCACACGGTAAAGTTAATTAAATTATTGTCATCTTTAAAACTTTTAATTATGTTGTATGAATAGTTTGTAAATATACTTTGCGGTGAATACATTTTTGATATAGTAACGTCTTCTTCCTCTTCTTGTTTTCTTGCAATAGCACCTAGTTCTTCTAGTACTTGCTCTTTTTTTTGTTGTTGCCGTGAAGTAGCTACTATATCCACTGGAAGTGTTTTTAATGATTTTTTTGCTTGTTTAGTTCTTTTTGCTATTTTTTCTAACACAGGGAGAAAAGTCTCTTCTTGTTTTTTTCCTTGCTCAGAGATTGTTGACACTATCTGTTTCGTTGTTGTAGTTATTGGTTTAAACAACTCTTCAGATCCTGCAGCAAAATCAGTCTGAAGACTCTGTCGTTCTTGCAGTTTATTCCTGACAGAGTCGCGAATTGGTATAAATTTCTTAATTGCATCTAGTCGCTCACGAGCCAATCGGGTCGTTAATGCTTCATTGACCATTATTTGAAATCAGAAACCATTTTTCAATTGCAAAACAATTTTTCCCATCGATGATTCCATCCTTAACGGTCCAATTTTTTATTGCTGTGAAATATTTTTATTTTTTATCCATTGATTTTGCCTGTTTTTGACAGTTTTGGTGCCATTTCGGTGGTTTTCAGTTGAAAATCTCAAAGAGATTTTACAGTCAAGTAGTCGATTTTACATGGGATTTTCCATAAGGAAAAGCTGTTAAAACTCATTTTTGATGATTTTTAGCCATTTTTCATCAATTTTTGCCTGTTTTCGGTGATGTTTGGTCATTTTTCATCGATATTCATCAAAAAACCTCGTAGGGTCAAGTAGTCGATTTTGCATTGGATTTTCCATAGAGAAAAGTTCTTTTAAGAACTTTCAAAGCTGTTAGGATTCTATTTTATTTTCGCAGTGTGAAATATTTTCACTGATTCAATCAAAAAATGACAAAAAAATGAAAATCTCAAGGAGATTTTACTGTCTGACAAAATCTTTTGAGGGTCGGTCAATCAAAATAGTTCATTTTCTTGAATTAACGCTCGTAAGTTTCTAATTTTAGAATTAACTTCCTTTTTCAATTCATATTCGTTACCCAATTCTTTTCGTATTCCTTCCACGATAGTATATAACGGAACAAACACACCTACTTCACTGGAAAATGCAAGAGAGTCTCGAATAGAATTTTGAATTTTTTTGATGAGTGCATATTTCTTTGGTAACATATACTTGCTAGTGCTAACTCCGTATTCTATATCCTGAAAATCCGACTTGATTTGATCAGGATTTAACCCATCTGACAATTTAATATCCTGATTTTTCAATTTTGCAATTTCAACTATGATGCTATTCATATTTTCAGAATTCATATATGATAATACATATTTCTAATTCATTTTTCAAAAATAAATGAGCCGTTAATATTTTCAAAATTCAGTCTGTATATATAAATATCTTTTTTAAAATTAATTCTGTATATATAACTATATTTTTTAAAATTAATTCTGTATATATAAATATATTTTTTAAAATTAATTCTGTATATATAAATATAAATGCAGACAAAAATAAATAACAACCATGATGAGCGGTTATCAGTCATTTGGCCCCCTTGATATAGGCCACTGTGTCCTTCATAGGGTTCTTTCTTTGAGTATTTCCATATTTTTCTGAGATTTCTTCGATCTCGATTTGACCCTATTTGGCCGGTAATTCATTTTTGAACACCATACGGGGCTACCCAAATGTGACGGAGAGCTAAAAACATCCATGGATGTTATTTATTTTAGGTCATTTATATTTACATTCACCGGAAACATATTCCCCTAAGAGTGAATCTAACTCGTCAAATAACGGGTTAGAATCACAAGAGGGTATGTTTACGTGAAATGACCTAGAGGTTACATATATACGACAACACATCTTTGGAACTCCTTGGTTGCCTTCACATCCAGGTAAGCCCAAAGGAAACCCGAAACATACATCTCCGGAAGGGAGGCCTAACGTGGCAAACGCCATCTTAGACCGCCCAGAAGATATGCTTGGGGTGACGTCACAACATATACTTAATTAAGGACAGCACAAATACCGTATATATCTCCACTCGAGTGTTGTGGCAAATTGTAGGTATACATATACTTAATTAACTTAATTAAGGACAGCACAAATACCGTATATATCTCCACTCGAGTGTTGTGGCAAATTGTAGGTATACATATACTTAATTAACTTAATTAAAGATGGATTATAATTCAATGATGATGTAATGATGATGGGACGGCACAAGACATCACAAACATGAAACGACGGGGCTGATTTTCTATGGCCATCCGACCAATCAAAGCAACCCATGAAATTAAACCCGGTTGCATGATTGAGAAAAGTCAACCACGCACACGTGTCAATGGCGTGGGTTATTTTTTGACTGGTCGGATTGGCCTTTGAAAGCCCCAGCTTTAAACCTTTCATTTAGTATATAAGGTGACTAATACAGCAGCGTCAATCCACAGAGTGTGTTATTTTATTTTCTTGAATTACTTGTTAATGGTGCTTCACAGTATTTAAATGAGACAGAATATTTGCATAAAGCACTAAAAAAAAGAATATAATCGTTTGAAAACATTTTATATTTGATTTCTTTTCTAATTAATTATAGCCCAAGCCGCTGAATCACAATTTAAGGGGAAATAACTCGACACCATCTAAGGGAGAGAGTATATAAGGCGACTTAATACAGCAATCCACAGGGTGTGTTATTTTATTTTCTTGAATTACTTATTAATGGTGTTTCACGGTACTTAAATGAGACTGAATATTTGCATTAAACACTAGAAAAAAGAATATAATTGTTTGAAAACATTTCTTTTCTTACAAAACAATGCCCAGCCGCTGAACCACAATAACCCATAAAACAAGTTAACACAATCTAAGGGAGAAAGTATATAAGGTAACTTAATACAGCAATCCACAGGGTGTTATTTTATTTTCTTAAATTACTTATTAATGGTGTTTCACGGTATTTAAAGGAGACATAATATTTGACTTAAACACTAAAGAAAAAAGAAAATATTTCTTTTCTTATAAAACAATACCCAGCCGCTGAATCACATCTAAGGGAGATAACTCCCTTGGTTATATCCATTGGTTATATTTAAGAGTTGTCTCCCTTGGTGTTATAGACATACGAAAATCGAATTTTTGGTCCTCTCTCTTTTGAAATGGCCTGTAGATTTGGTAAAGAATTATTCTGAGAATCGGAATCAATATGATCAATATCATAACCATCCTTGATCAATCCATTAAACACCTCGAAGACGAATCTGTGACAGAGATATTTTTTCTTCCCAGCACTAAACATCAAATACCCTCGATTAGTCACAAATCCAACTGGATTCTTCAATCTGCGGTTTCTGATAATACCATCACGGGATCCTTCATAATTAACAAGCACGGGGTGAGGTCTGAATTCTGGGTTCATTTGTATAATAACACTATTTTTCTAATTCATTGTTTGGTTTAATTATAAGTCTCTGTATATAATCTTGAGGAGTCTTTATGATTTTGTCATCGTTGGGGTCAATGACAGTATTTTTTATTCTTTTATCATAATAGCGTTTTAGTTCCCTGTATCGTTTGCCTCCACACCTAAGACATAATTGCGATTTTCCCCTGACCCCAACCCCACATCGAATACAGGGTAACGGACCAAGGCTTCCACGACGAAAGCTTTGCATATGATACCAACAGAATTCATTTCTGCATGATTTGTTACACGGTGTCACTGATCCAATCATAAGCCATTTGCAATGATTCATTATACTTAAATCTTTCATTTAAATGCTTGTTTTAATTATAGTATGGAGGAGTTCGAGAGATTATCGAAAATTAAGCCCTGGAAAAGTGTTCAATTCAATCTTGATAGAGTTTCTGATACACCAAAGAATAAAATTCTTGATAGAACTTTGATTAGTAAAATCAGAGACTGTTTTAATGAATTCAAGCGTGATGGGGCAGCTCATTGTTGGTCAAGATTTCGAATTGATGGTGTTGTTGACGCTACCATGAATGATGAAAAAGCAGCAGTGATAATCTCAAATGTTGGGGAAGAAATAAATTTTTTTCGAATAAAATTCCTTATCCGTGATAATGGGAAATGGATCATTAGGGACAAATACGAGCCTATTCTTAAGGACAAAAAAACTGTCACTGTGACTCAGGATTCAAAACCAGGAATTTTGACTGGACTTGATAAACCCTACTACGAAAAATCTTATCCTGTCACAGTAGTTGTTTACGGGATATATCCACTCAATGACAAACCTGATATTGCAAAACTAGCACCCATGAAATATTCGACAGGGCTCAATTGTGTAGCAACACGAATAATAGAACACTTCAAAAATGCGTCCCGGGGAAATAAACTAACTGATCTAAGACGAAAAAAAATAACCGAGTTGGAGTTCACGGTAAAAGAGCATGGGGCAACAATTCAGGATATAACTAAATTAGAAAAATCATTAAGATTTCCGATATCGGTAAGGACAATCACCGGAGAAGTATTATACGAATCGAAATATAAATCACAGGGAGCTCCCATTGAAATTATTGATCATAACGCACACGCGTGGTCATCTGCAGTAACAATATTCCCACGGGATAGAACCGTAAAATATCTATCTCAAACCGAAGAGTTTTTTTCAGAGCAGAAATTATTTGATGCTATTTACCATTTGAGCAAAAACGATCCTGTGTCAGTGTGGCTATTTCATAGTACTTCAGACGAAGAATGTAGATTTGATCAGTTTGTAAGGCCCAACGGAGAATTATACCGTACTGAAGAGCTGCATAATCAAATGAAACAACTAGCTAGTGAGTTTTCTCTGGAGGAAGACAACGATCGATTATTAGCAAACTGTTTTACAGTACCATCCATTGCAGCACATTTTGCTAGAAAGAAAAACGCGTGGAAACCAACACGAAGTGAGTTCTTATCAGATGTCAAATTGTCCTGTCTTGAATACAGCCATGGAGGATTATGGAACACAAAATACACCGCTGATACCGTTATTTCAGTTGATATGATTGCGTGTTATCCAGGAAGTTTTCTTGGGTATGGAGAGTGTGAGAAATATTTCAAACGATTTGGACACCCTACACACGAAATGACCCGTGTTGCTATTAATGGACCAATGCCACATTTCGATTTAACCGGATTCGCTTGTGTAGTATCATTTGAAATGGCTGAAGGACTTCATCCGTGTAGTTATCTTTGGATTGGTAAACACATCTCTGAAAAACACTGGATGCCAATAGTGTTATTACGGTATATGCTTGATTGTAAGATGTTAAAATCATTAATTGTCAGTGAAGCAATTATATCCTATCGAGCACAGAAATCAGTCTGGTTACCACAACCTGATCTAGAAAAAATAATTAGCGAAGAGCGAAAACTGTTTCCAAATTTCAGTGAACAACAAATCATGGATTGGTCCCAACAGTTATTTGAAATCAGAAACAATGAAGCAAAAGACCTTGGACGAAGAATAATCGGTAAATTTACCCAAGGTGGCAAAGATGATAATACGAGATATTCTTCACGATTGATTATAGACAATGCTGAATACGATTTTGTAATCACGGATTTAACGAATAGGGGCCTATATGTCAATCGTAAGGACGCATTTATGTCCGATGGAACCAAATTGGGTACAATTGTTACTTACACTGATGGATACAATCCGCAGTACACACATTTGAGAGCTTCTATGCTTGGTTATGCTTCTATTAATTTATTTTCAATGATCAATAGATTTCCTACCACCGCAGTTAGAGTTGCTACTGACTCATTTTACATAAATAGCAAAATGGCTGATTTTAAGGCTACTGGCAACGAGAATTGGGGGTCATGGAGAATTAAGAAGGAAATGCTTCATGATTATATTCCATCAGCAGATGTTACCATTGAAAATAATTACTTAGAAAGCAATCAGTGTTCAGAATTTTCTAGTGCACCACCGATTTCTGATCCAATCTGTAGATATAAAACAGTTTATTTAAACGGCTGTGGTGGGTCAGGAAAAACAACCCGGGCAATTGAGTTATTTCGTGTTTCCAATCCAAACATGATTGTACTAACACCGACTCACAGACTTGCAAGAGAAATGATACAGAGAGGGGTAAATGCCTGCACTTATCATAGTTTCTTTAGATGGAAGGGAGACAAATGGACTCCTGAGCGCATGGGAGAGAAATTTATTCCTGAAATTATCATTTGGGATGAAATAGACACAGTGTCCGAAGATGTCTTAAAAATATTTCTTGAGTGGTTGTTATTGAAGAATACAAAAGTCGTCATGTGCGGTGATCACGGCCAACCACCACCATTTGTCGGTGCATCTCCCCATGAATGGCTAAAGGGTTTTGTAGACTATTATGAAGAAATTGATACCGATCATAGATCACTTGATAATGAATTAAAAGAATTTAAGAAACTAATTAGATTACAACCGGATAAAATCCAGTGTGAAATAGCGCGTGAAATAATTTCAGAAACTCCAATGAATGAGTTTTGGGAAGCGTGGAGACCAAATGATTTAATCATTGCAAGTAGAAAAATAGTCAGGGACACACTTCAGATGAAGTTATTTGAATTGCATAAACAAAAATTTGCAACACTTCCAGTGCCCCTCTGTTATAGGCCATCGGATACACGAAAACAGAACATCGAAGTTGATATTCCAGGCCTGACAGAGTCAGGGCGTGAAAAGCAGATTCTCGTATTAAATGATATTGTGCTGGTTGATATCAATGTTGTTGAAGATGCATTGCGTGCTAATAAATCCCCATGGACGCTAGGTTATGCAGCAACAATGCACTCTTCACAGGGATTGACTATATCGGATACAATTGTTTGGATGGTAGATAATCGCATCGAATGGTCGAATTTAGTCTATCTCGCAGTGTCTAGAGTACGAAAAATAAATCAACTTCGAAGAATTGTCCTGACAGAGTCAGGCGATGATGAAATCATTGGTGGCGATGATGAAATCATTGGCGATGATAATGATATTATTGATAAAAAACTCTCCGGTTACAAACAACAAGACAAAAAAAAAACAACGAGAATTTGATATTGATGCTGAATTAATAATCACTTTTAAGCAACAACAAAATAATCACTGCGCAAGTTGCAATTGTATAATGCGTTGGCAGTATTCGGATAAGGATCCTCGCCAATTCACCGTTGACAGAAAAAATAACAATCTCGGTCATGTCAGAAATAATGTGATGTTGACTTGTCTTGAGTGCAATAGACGCAAGGGTGCTAGTTAAGCCCATGCGGTGGTAATTGAGTATCCTCAGGTATCACTTGTAATTGTTGTCTAGTAAAACCCCGTTGAGGGGCAGTTGAATCCAGTTTATAGATTGGAGGTCTACCCGTAGATCGTGTTATACTAGATATCTTGTGTGCAGTAACACTCCAAATAGGATCAGAAGCCCTTTTTGTGCCACCCTCAAGCTCTCCTGGTTCGTATAAGTACCTCACAATGACATTACTACCAAGAATTGGTTGGGAAACGCTAAAATCCTTTTGTGGTTTTTCAGGTATCGACTTCTTTTTAATCGCGTTGATAGGTTTCATGTTGATGGTTCTAGTAATCTCGTTATTCAGTGCAGTAATCACAGCTAGTAACCTTTTAACCCATTCACGGGATCTTTTTTCTTGAATGAATTCTTTTGCGTATTGATATCCAAATAACCGCTCAGCAAGGGTTTTATTAAACCGTTCTACAATTGCCTGATCACGATGTAGCGCAGTATGTCCTCGTCTGATAGTGCCTTTATGATTTTTCATTATTGATAACACTGCACCCTGAAATTCCTTGCCAGGATCAATTTGTAATAGATTTGGCCAGTGCAGAGGACTCCTTCGATAAATCCTTTCAAATGCAGAAGCCACTTCAGTGGCTGATTTTGTTTTTAACGGTTCTGCTTCTTTGTATCGACTTGCAATATCAACTACGGTTAATGCGTATTTGTAACCACGATCATGTGGCAGAAATAATATATCAGCCTGATGAACTTCATTGGGTCCGGTCACATCAAAATGCGAGAAATTGATTTGTTTAGGCGGTGGTAGATAAATTTGCCATAGTGCCTGTTTGGATAACCAATGAGCCGCAGTGGTTTTTTTCACTTTTGCAGCGCTAGCGAGTTTATGGATTGCTGATTTACCCCTCCAGTATCCTCTTGGGGAATAATAAATAGATTCCATGTTGTTATTAATTACCAGCACCTAACATCAATTTACTTTTCATAGCCGATTTTATCAAAAAGGAAGCCAATTTTTCTTTGAAAGATTTATCAGAAATAGCATTTAACGCATGAATTAATTTCACATCTGCTAGATGCCTGTGCTGCAGATTACTGCTTTTATAAGATACATCATGAAGGTGACAGGCCTTATCAATAGCGTTTATTGGTTCGTCACCGGGTCGGGGCTGATTTTGATCATTGAGTCTGATATTAAGTCTTGTTCCCGGTCCACAGTAGCTATATCCTGGAAGGTGCTTTTCTCCAGGGTATTTTGCCCATGGGGTTGCAGGGAGTTTAGTTAGCTTGGCTGCGATATCACCTCCTCGTTTTTTTTTAAAGGTTCCTTGAGTTCCTTGGGTTTAGAAACAAATCTAAATTTCTTTGTACTACATTGTACGCATTTACCAGAAAGCGCTGATCGGTTATTTTTAGTTGTAATCGTCGTCAAGTCATCTGTGCCAGTACGTTTTTTACACTTCACACAATATAGATCCATAATTTATATATAACGGCATGAATATAATTGATTATTCAGCTACCCGACGACGGGAACCTATTAAACATCATGAAATGTTGCCGAATTCAATTAGAATGATTATAATCGGACCATCTGGAAGCGGAAAGACACAACTGCTACTTAATTTGATAACGAGATGGATGAAATGGAACAAATTGTATTTAATAGCCCCGAGTGTAGACGATCAGCGATGCTATGAAGTGCTAAAGGATTTTAACGAGAAAGCAAAAGAATTTCAAATCGATGAAGATTTTATTGAGTTTATTACTGATATAGAGGAAGCCCCGAGCATTGATGCTATTGATGGTTGTATTAACAATTTAGTGGTATACGATGATATCATGTTAGATAATCAAAAAAATCCTGCTAGAATATTTTCCCGAGGCAGGCATAAAAACACTGATGTGATATATGTCACTCAACGATACACTCAGATACCAAAAGTGATCAGAGATAACTGCAATGTGTTGTGTGTATTTAACGGCGTTGATACTCATACGCTACGAAATATTCATCAGACCTGGTGCAGCGGTGATATGAATCATAATCAATTTAGAAATTTCTTTAGTCACGCTCAGTCAAAACCACACGGATTTGTGACAATAAATTTAGCAGACCCTAGGACACGATATCGTATCGGACTTGATAAAATATTCGGTTAAAATCACCGTAAACCTTAGCAGCAGAGGGGGCGAGTCACAACATCATTGTGACATTTATGATTCATCAACGAAAACGCGAATGTTTTCAGACAACAATCATAAGAGTCGGAGACTTATTTTTTTTTCTGGTTATTCGCGAGAAGGGTCTATTCGTACCGTTTTAAGGGTATAATAAAAAAAAAACAAAAAAAAAGTTGTCTGATTCGCCCCTTCTGCTGCTAGTCGCAAGGTACTGGAAAAAGTGTTAAAGGCAGGCGTATCGGATTTTAGCCTTCTGGATGTGTGTGTGTGAGAGAGAGAGAGAGAGAGAGAGAGAGAGAGAGAGAGAGAGAGAGAGAGAGAGAGAGAGAGAGAGAGAGAGAGAGAGAGAGAGAGAGAGTTGAATGTTACAAATCCTCTAGCAATGGAATGCGTTGAATGGTACAAATCCTCTAGCAATGTAATACTTTGAATGTTACAAATCATCTAGGAACGGAATGCGTTGAATGATACAAATCCTCTACAAACGGAATGATAAAAATGCATGACGCTGTTGTAAAAAAAAAGGTTATACGAGTCATTGTGAATTGGGGAATTAAAACAATGCTAAAGTTAAAATGTCAGACATTATCATTACATTACTTTGACATACTCTTCCTTCCAAAATTATTTTATTTATGGTTCAACACAGACACACTCTCTCTCTCTCTCTCTCTCTCTCTCTCTCTCTCTCTCTCTCTCTCTCTCTCTCAATTATCTAATATTGGGAATATATGAATAATTAATTTGTTTAATTAGGATTTTTTTTTAAACGTAGCTTTATACAAATTTCAGCCATTTTTGTAAGTCTTTGGTATGACTAGGATACCGGTTATGTAGAATTAAAATGTGTAGATGATATTAGAAGTTACCGCATAAGGAAAATTTGTAACCTTATATTCCATTTCTAGATACGTTCACTTCTCTATTAGATCAAGGATTATAGGACATGATATCGCGTATTTTGAAACCAAATCCCATCACTTGGTCGCTGAAGAACGATCATTCATCGAATATTAAGCACGTATTTAGGGTATCTCCCTTGATATGGCAATTCTCTCTCATATTGGGACATCTTGATTTCTTTTAATGGACTTACTATCATACCTTGGTCACACATTTCGCTTACTGAGAAAAGTTCTGTCTGTTCTTTTTCTTTGATGTTTTTGTTGTTGCTAAGTTTGTTTATTTATTCATTCATTTCTATGACTTTTCTCCTGGCAAGGATTAACGATCCAGATCACATACAAGTGCAAAACAGTTTTGAAAATTAGAAATAATGTGCTATTATTATTATTATTATTATTAGCAGCAGGGAGGGCCAGCAGACCAAATTTAGAAGCCTTAAAACAATAAATAAACACTTCTATGATAACAAAAAAACAACCCTAACTGTCCAAATGCCAAACTAACACTTCCTTGACGATCCTCATTTCTATGCATACAATATTGATTCCATAGAATACTATTAGTCCTCCTTTTATTGTTTTGAACCTTTACGACTTTTTTCAATCTTTCCTTTTCCCAAATAGAGCCTTAAGGTTCCTATGCATATAATATCCTATACTATAGAAATCTACTAGACCTCCTTTTGCTATTTTGCCATTTTACGAAAAACTCGTAAAGGCTCCTTTTAGCAAATAGAGCATTTCCCTTTTTGTTATTTTCTACATTTTTTTTATAACATTTTATACACAAGATGTTTATATTTCTTATAACAAAATAAGTTGGGGATCGTCAAGGAAGTGTTAGTTTAACATTTGGACAGCTAGGGTGTTTTTTTGTTATCATAGAATTGTTTATTTATCATTTTAAGGCTTCTAAATTTGGTCTGCTGGCCCTCCCTGCTGCTAAACACCATTTGTTGAAAAATATTTATTTTAAATTATATTTGTTAAAATGGGGCCTTTTTAAGAATTGACTGTTTAATGACCCTTGTACAGCATACTACTACTTTCCTGCTTTTTACAATATGATTTTATTTGTCCTTTTAAAACTGGTTTGATCCATATGGGACAAGTGTCATTAAAATTATTATTATATAGAAAATATGATACTTGTCCCATATGGTGCTTTTTTATTTTATGATTTGGATTTTATGACACTTGCGCAAATGTCATTTTTGATGTTATTTTGCTTTTGTTATTTATGTTTTTTATTTCATTTATTATCTGTTGTTTTTCAAATTGTTATTTGGTTTATTTATGATTTTAAGGGCTGTAAAATAGATCTGTTGGTCATCACTGTGTTAAATACCCTTTTGTTGAAAAATATTTATTAAATTATATTTGTTAAAATGGGGCCTTTTTGACAATTGACTGTTTAATGGTTTTGTACAGCATACTATTACTTTCCTACTCGTACTGGGTTTATTTTAACAATTGACCTTTTAATGACCTTTGTACAGCATACTACCACTTTTGCGACTTGTACTATATGATATTAATACCCAAAATAAAACTTTGGATGTTATTTGTTGATTTAAAAACCGGTTTTATCTGATTTACGCAAGTGTCATACTCTCCCTTATATGTAATTTTTATTATGACACTTGCGTAAATGTTGTATGTTATTTTGTTGTTTTTTATGATTTGTTTTTGGGATATTTGCGTCAAAATACAATTTTGAATGTTATTTGGCTTTTTTATTGTTTATTTTTATTATTTATTTTTTGGACATTTGCACCAAAATACAATTTTGGATGTTATTTATGTTATTTATTGTTTATTTTTATTATTTTTATTATTGTTTATTTTTATGTTATTTATTTTATTATTTTTATTATTTATTTTATGAATTTATACCCAAAGTTAATTGCAACTGTTCTCCTCTAAGATCAATCAAAGAAAAGTTCTGATCTACTATTCTTGATATATAATAATTGGTTGTTTCTAGATAAGATAAGAAGGGCTGATTCATCACAATTAAGCTTCCAGGAGAGACATTTGGAGAAAAAGTATATAAAATATAACTTTGATTTGCTCTTAATGATGTTGCTACATCTACAGAATAGCTACCTAATACCGCATCACAAATAACATGTATAGCAATTGTAGATGAAATATCAACATTTCCAGGTGATCTATGTTTATTATTTTTAAAAGCTGAGTTATTTGATTGTAGAATCTCTTCTGGTGGGATTGTCTTATACCATAATGCGTGGATTTGTCGAAAGGACTTATCAATGACATCTCTTAATGATTTTTTTTTAAATTCTAGTGCGTTATATCCATTAAATTTATAATCATGCATATTTTTATCTGTTAATGAAGTTATTTTTAGAAAGTCCTGTATGGCGGTTTTATCTGGATTATTTATTATTGTATCAAGCAGTGTTTTATTAAACAAATCCATATCAGAGATAATTTTATTTAATATTTCAACTTGTTTAATAATTTTATCACGTGAAACAGTTATATCAATCAATAGAGACTGTTGAAAAGAGTCTTGTAATTGATTTAAATGCCTTTGAAATGCTCTTTTTATATTGCCAAATTTAGCAGATAAATTATTATATGTTATAATCCAAGGTTTTTCTCCGAACGACCATGTTATGGGACCTTGTGTTATATATTCATTACTTTGATCATTTGTTATAATACGACAACTTTTTGTTAAATCCTTTGTGGTTTTTATAGCATTAATAAGACCATTTTCTTGATATTCCAATCCAATTGTTAACTGGTCTTCAATCTGAGGTAATTTGTCTGTAATAAAATCGTATTCTTTAGGCTCAGGTAATCTAAAATGAATTGCTGGAAGGCTCTTTAAACATCTATTATGGATCTCTAAAAAGCCATTATCAATAACATCATTAAGTTCTTTTTTTGTAACAATTGCGAGTTATTTTCTGGAAATTTAAATGTAGAAATGTCCTCAATACGAATCTTATATTTATCTGCAAAATCCCTCTTTGCTTCATCATTAGGATTATTAGAACTTGATAATACTTTTTGAATAATTTGTGAATTAAATTTACCCATATCTAAGATAATTTTATTACATATTTCTATATTTTTTATGACCTCGTTTTGATTTGTACTAAATGTTTTTACAAGTAAATCTTTAAATCTTTTAAATTCATTATTCATTTCTGTATATCGTTTTGTTATTTCCTCTGATCCTATTTTAATATTTATTGCCGTCACTTGTCCATTTAGATCATATACCCTAGATATATTAAAAAACCATGTTTGATCAAAAGATGGAATAAACCCTTCAAAATATGCAAGGTGATTTCCATGATAATCCTTTTTTGTAGATATATAATCTGATTTTGTGGTTCTGGCCCTATTGTTTTAATAGGAGCTTTTTCTGGTATATTCTCGGGCCATCCTAACAAGGTCCTAATTGAACTATTATATATATCTACTGCATAATCAGGTGAATCGATCTCTATTGTCGTTGATAACAGTGGCTCGTGACCTATTATTTCAATAGGAGATAAATCTCTATCATCTTTAACAATTATTTTATTTTTTCCAGTAATAGTCTCAATTTCATTTATAATCCATTCATTTATATCCTCTATGTCATATGCACCTGTTGGTAAATATATTGTATGCCATTCTGGTGTTCCAATGGGTCCATTTCTATAAGAAAACGTAAAACTATTATTAGGCATTTTATCATTAAATGGTACAGCTCTAACATTGGACAAGCTATAATAACATTTTAATTGAGCTAGTGCTATCTCATTAGCTGGCAATGGACTTGGAAGTTCAATACTAAATTCGGGGTTTTTTGTTACAATTGATACTAATTTAGTCTTTCCAGGTGTTGTATTTTCAACTATTTGTTGAAGTAGCTCCTGTAATATTTACACCATCATTATTATTATTGTCTAACTCTAATTTTAACATCGTTAAATTGTATAATTTAATTATTTGTGAAAATTCATCATCTGATATTGTAGCATCATCAAGGGATACTGAGATCATTGAAGATAACTCTTTGTACGAAGCAGATACAATATCTAAATTAATTATATAATTATGAAGTTTATTTTGAGAACATGATGATATTTTTTTGTTATTATTGAAATTACTCCAGATAAAGTTGTTACTGCGATATGCATATCGGAACTGCAATTGGTGCAATCATTACTACAGAATATAATATTATTCCAGCACCTGTTATTACACCAGATAACGAATAAACCGCGATATTAATAATATTAACTCTTTTTCGGTATTTTCTAGCTTTTTCTCGATATCTATCAACAAGTGCCTCTAACTTATTTTGAAATTCTATAACTAGATTAGATCGATATTGATGAGATAAAGCCATTATATTATAAAAGAGATATGATTTCTGCCTGAAAAACCTCCATTTTTGACATAAAATCTTTAATTTCTATACGTTTAGGTATTGTTACTTGTGGAGTACCAAAAAACTCATTAGCAGAAGATTGAAGATCTGTGATATGTCCTTGTGCTAATTTTAACTGCTCTACATGCTCATCATATTTTGATTGAAAATCTACAAATTTAGATAAAAAATCCTTAATTTCCACAAGTTTTGGTTCAATTATTGATGGTTTCGGAACTCCAAAAAACTCATTAGTAGAAGATTGAAGGTCTACGAAATGTTCTTGTGTAGATTTAAATTGTTCTACATGTTCCTCGTAATTTGATTGAAAGGTTACATATTTAGATATAAAATCCATTATCTCTGTTAGTGTTAATGTAACTATTGACAAATTCCCAAAAAAAGACATTAATAAAAGGTAAAATATTTAGGATATTTCCCTGTATTTTTTTGAATTGTTCTACATGTTCATCGTATTGTATTTGGAAAGTCGCGACTTTTGACATAAAATCTTTAACTTCTATTAATTTAGGTGTTATTGCTTAAAAAACATATTAGCAGAAGATTGTTGGTCTACGATATGTCCTTGTGCTAATTTATATTGTTCTATATTTCCAACAACTTTGCCATTTATGTCATTTAACGATTCTATCATTAACTTATAATTTGTATTAAGATCTGTAAATTTACCCATAAATAGGGCTATTTCATCATATATTTTTTTTAATTTCTCTTCTGATAATAATGAAATAGCTTTATTAATAAGAGCCTTAACTTGTCTAATGATCACTTCATTAAATTGACGTGGTGCCGTTCCTAAAATACTTGTCATGTTTATATATTATCTCAATTAACAATTGGATTATTAATTTGTTTTTTTTTTAAATAATTCATCATTGTATATTCATGAATGGCTTTATGTGGCAGTTTGGAGCGTTTTGAAATAACAGTTAATGCATTAAGGACTTCACGACCACATATTGGAGGATCTGTTAATGTCTGTATAGGTAACGTTGAATACCAAATTGGGATGTTTGGCAAAAGAGATACATATTTTACAAATTCCTTTGGTGGAGATAATCCATATGAATCAAAATAAATAATTGATTTGGGATGTATTGCATAACACACCCAATGAGTTCCAGGTCCAAGATTATCATCTAAATTAATTATACCTGTTTCTGGGACATATGGCCTATTCGGTAATTGATCTCTCATAAAAACACCTCTAAAATGTTTAATTGGGGCTTTTTTAACTTCATCAATTAGATCGAAATTTGACATTGGTATTAATAGTGCTTTGTGAATCGACTTCCTGGCAATCTGAACCCCTTTCCCTTTTTTTTACATATCCACTACCAGTTGCTTTATCTAAAACTTTTTTTGCTCCCCAACCTGCAACACCAGATAACGCCCCTGTTGCTATTGCAGCAAGAGCAGGAATAAGAAAAGGACGGAAACCACCAGATTTTATCATATCATCAATCGCAGATTGTGAAAATGCCAATTTAATTCCAATTCCTGCATTTTTAGATTTAATAAAATCTCCATGTTGAGGTTTTGTTAATGATAGTTTATTTGGTCCACCTATCATCTGTTTGTGTTTTAATTTTATTTTTGTTCCATTAGATTTTTTAGATTGTAATTTTTTTGCTTGACTACGTGTCAAAGTAACATTAACATGGTCATATGACATTGTTCTATATATTATTTAGATGATATATCATTAATTGTCGTTTTATCATGTTAAAAACATATTTATACCAAACTATTAATTCCAAGATTTCATTTTGAATTAAAGATTTTCAATAGGTGCATCAATTACTCTCATTCTGCCACCACCACCCTCTAATGTCATTGTTTTATCACTAAGAATAATTGCAATCCCTCTAAAACCCGTTCCTGGATCACCAACACGAGCTTGAAATTTTTACATCAACAACTGAATGTTTTGACAAATCGAGATGTTGTAGAGAAAAGTAATAAATTGGATATAACGTCTTAAAATCGAATTGTGATATTTGTAATCCAGTATCTATATTTTGATCACGACCCATATAAGACCATAATCTATGATACACGTCCCATTTGATTTTGATTATAATCAAAGAGGAGGTTTTCTACTGGTTCCTGTTGATTACTTATCCTTAAAGAGACCTCACTAACTCCACATTGATCAAATATCATATGACTGCGCAATTGTAAATTATCATGAGCAACTGCTGGATTTGCTTGCATTCGAAATATATTTTGTAGAGCAATAAGTATATGTCTTGGTGCAGAAACATTCTTTGATAGTGCGAGTTGCCATGTAAATACACCTCCAACAGTAATACTTATATTTGCAGTTGTAATATCGGACCATGATAATAATGATTTTCTACCATGATCCATAAAACACAATAATCTTGTTTCAACGGTTAATGATGGGGTCATAATTGGCATCCATAAGGCTAATTTTGATAGTTTTATAGCACCATGATTAACACCTGCACCGTGCCATAAAGCATAATCATCAGTTTGTCTTCGCATTAAAACTACAGTATGACTAGCTCCAAATATAACCTTTCTAATATCTCTGCAAAATCCAGATATGTGAGATAGTGGAATTGAACATGAAAATCTACAATGTCCATCCAACATCTTTTTTCGTTCGGCAAATCCTGGATTATAATTTTCATTTGGACCAAAAAAAAAATCTTCAATATCTGCATCAGTGGCCCCATCACGTTCTTTGGGTCTTCTTACAATAAGTGGTTTATCATTTGCATTGTTAGTAACGTGCTTTGTAAACATCATGGAATGACCCGCGTATTTAATAAAATCATCAGAATACCTTGCTAAACCTATTATTGTAGTTGCAATATCAACATCATTGTCAATAGCTTCAATTTTAGTAGAATTAATATAATACTGTGCACTGATACATAGGGCCATTATACCATTATTAACAAATCCAATCGATGTGGTATTAAGATTTCGATAATCAGCATCATTAGGCTGTGTTAGTTGTCCCTCTACTTCAATAAACGCCTGACATGGTAAAAAGTATTTGGAAGTATCATCAAATCTAAGTTCAATACGAGACCTTGTATTTGGAAATTGAGCATTAAATGAGAAGTATTAATAATCGCGAACTGAATCATTTTTTAATACAGGGGCATCAATATCAAAGGCATCGTCAATTTCATGCTTAAACATCTTATATAATAATTATAGACTCATTGATCTAAATCATAGTCGTTTTAATCCTAAATCAGCAATTTCTCCATATTTCTTCTTTGGCAATTCATTAATTTCCTTACTTATTTGA
This sequence comes from Unio delphinus, assembly GCA_029339505.1. Classification (NCBI taxonomy): domain Eukaryota; kingdom Metazoa; phylum Mollusca; class Bivalvia; order Unionida; family Unionidae; genus Unio; species Unio delphinus. Next base: position 12,742,806 of record JAQISU010000035.1, on the reverse strand, counting down.
GATGGCATTTCATTTGAAGATTGTAATTTTATTGTTTTTTTCCCATTTGTTTTTTTAAAAAGAGATAATAATTTATCTTTTGCAACGTTAAATACACTAGTACCAATATTATCTGCAAGTTTATCTTTTAAAACCCCAATTGTCTTTGATTCTAGTTCCTTTCCAATTCGTAGGACCTTTGGTGCGATACGAGTAAATAAACCACTAACGACGTCACCTAGTCCATCTCCATATGTCACTTTATATACTGGCAATCGCGAGTTTACAACATAAACTGGTCTTGGCCGGTTCATACTTTGATGTACGATCATTTTATTTATATATTATCTATTAAATCAATTATACGAATTTAATCACTATCAGTAATTTCATTGATAAACATGTGATATTGTTCAATGTCCATCACATGACCTTGAAATAACCTTTGACAAATTTCAGTCATTTCATTAATTATTTCTGGTGAATTATTTCCAGCTCTTTTTGCTCCAATTGAAACCTCTAAACGTTATATATCATCTAAAATGCTTTTTGAACAAGGTATATTATCTTGGTTGTATCCAGTGCCCCTTTTTTTAGATATATCCCCGAATTTATTTTGACTACTACTAGGATCAACCTCGGCTTTTACAACAACTTCTTCTAGTATTCGTTCTACATATTCTGGTAGACCTTCCATTAAGTCCAGTACCTTTTTTTCATATCCTACAAATCTATTATCGTTTTGAGAAGTTCGTTCCATATTAAATTTTATACAGTATATTTTTTATACCATTGAATCATATTGAGTGGTCTAGTATAATTGGGATTTTTGTATCGTTCTCTTACACTATATGAATCAACTGCAAATTTAGCTAAGTTCATAGAAGTATTGATTTGTTTAATTTGTTTTATTGCTTCGTTTGAAAATATATCAGTTGGATCAGTAGTCGTTCCCTCTCTTTGTTCTTCTGGTCCAACTGTGGTTTGGATAACTGGTTGAGCAGCTACTGTATCAGTAGGAAGAGTTTTTAAAGACTTTTTAACTTGTTTAGTTCTCTTTGCGATCTTTTCAGTTTCTTTACCAATTTGTTCAGTAGCTTGGACAATCTTTTCAGTTGATGTAGTTATTGGTTTGAACGTTTGTTCGGTTTCAAATGTAAAATCCCCCCTTTGTTGTTGTTGAGCTTGTAGATTGTCTCTAAAGGCAATTCTAACTGGTAGAAACTTCTTTATTGCAGATAATCGTTCTCTAGCTAATCTAGTTACTTGTGCTTCTCCAACATTTGCCATTTTATATATTAATTTATATCATTAATTTCAAACCTTGTGATTTGTTTTAAATGGCAATTTAGTAAATTTATAATCCAAATGATGTTTGGATTACTAATTCAAATACCAAAATGACGTTTAAACAACATTAAATAACATTTGGGGAGATCCAGATTTATGAAAAAAAAATACAAAATATACCATATGGGACAAGTGTCATATTCTCTATATAATAATATTATTAATGACACTTGTCCCATTTTAATAGAGCCATTTTTGGATCATTTTGAATGTTATTTCCAAACCTTATTTTGACCTCGTTTTGACTTAAATCTCATTTGTATGAATTATTAAATTGTTATTTTCCAAAATTTCATTTTGGATTTGATTAGGATATAATGAATCTGAGTCTGCATATTTAATGAACCAATTATTAACACTCCAAATATGAAACTTTAACATAAGACCATGAAGATTATTATCACTAACATCACCACTAATATCTTTTCATCCACAATCACTAATACAATTACCAAGTGATGTTAGTGATAATAAATCAATATTATCTAAAGAGCCTCTTAACCATGGTTGATAATCCATAAAATCTGATCTAGGCCAAACAGGATAATATAAAGTATAATTACATCGTTCTCTATGTTTATCATCATCTGGTTTTAATTCTGCTCCAAATCCACTATAAATTGCTTTTATTTTTCCTAAAATACTCTTTACTTTTAATGAACTATTTCTAAGTCTATAATCAGGAAATATTTCAGTAAAGTGTTTTGTTAAATTTTCATATTTCACAAGTTTATCTTTATCATTTAACATTTTTTAAATATTTTCTAAAAGATCATTTCGATAAATACACTCTACGTCCTTATCTAATTTACATGAAACTATATCTGGCAGGTTTAACATTTCTAAAACATCCCTGATTAATTGTAATAGCTGTTTTGGAGAGATTTTATTGTCTCTGTTAGGGACAGTTGATATACATGTTCCTTTATTGAATTTATCGACGATCACTTGTACCATTTTAAATCGTGAGACATTTTTTATAAAGATGCTCTATAGTTTTAGAATTAAATTTGCTAATGTCCGTTTGAAATACACTATTAAGATATTTTATCTTTTTTTCATAAGGACCTAATTTTTCTTCCGAATCATACATGTAACTTTGTGGTATCTTCCAATCTTTGATTGGATCATTGGTCGGATTGTTGACCAGATCAACGATCGAGCCATTTGTTTGATCATTATCTATATGTGAGTAGTTGTTAGTTAAATTATTACCTGCCTTTATTAACCTGTCCCCGATCGAGGTCTTTAAAACTTCATCTACATTCGGGCTATCTTTAACAACCTTAGATGGCATTTTAACTGTACTACGTTTCTTTTTAAGCCATATTTCATATTCATTTGGTATATGTTGTATAATTTCATATCCCGAATCCTTCATAAATGCAATTAACCTTGTAGTGAAATAAGCCCTTGAATTATTCTAATCGATAATATGGCTAATATAAGTAAATCCATAACTATTAGTTAGTTCATCAATTTTAGGGGCTCGAAATATAAGCTCTACAGTAGATAAGTCCTTTTCTTTGGAAATTATCATTTCAGTAATATCATCACGAGTCAATGGTAATGTTGGACGTGACTTGGGGGTTTCTGAATAATGAATCTCAGAAATATTTCTAAATCTATGAATGGCCTGTTTAATCGCTTCTACAGATCCTAATTGTTCAGAAAACACTTAGAGATATTTAAAATTATCATCTACAATTGATATCCCTGCTTCTACAGTTAAATTATATATAACAACATCAATATCATTAAACGCATTTTTAACATCCGAAAAATCCTTCTTTTTTTGTTCAGGATCACTATCGGCATGATAATAACTAACACGATAATTTCTACATTGGAGGTCTTTTGCTAAACTTTCTACAGAATAATGTCCATTATGTTTATTATGTGTAAAAACGACTGTTTTATTATCTGGTTTAGATAATTGATTTGTATCAAGATAATTTAATAATTTTGCATAGTTTTCTTTGTGCGATTGTTCTACATAAAACTCTTTGTCGTGATCTGGTTTATATGTATTAATAACAGATTCCATAGAAGACCTTCCTAGTTTATCTCTGAATAGTATTAAATCATCGTCATTAGCATCTGCATCTAATACAATTACGCAATCTGCACATGTAATTAGTCCAGAGAAACTCTCCCAAAGTGATTTGCTCCGTTTTACGGATGAAAATATCTGTCTTTGAATACCATGAAACTCATTTACTATAATTAGATTTGGAATCCCCCTAACATGTGTTAGGGATTCAACGTGAACAATTACTCTTCTATTTTCACCTTTCCTAAAATAAATATCACCAGGAATAACATTATATGATTCTAAATTATAATTTGCGATGGTTTTTTCTGTAAATGTTTTTCTATATGAAATACATAGTACTGACTGTTCTGGTTTTATCGATTTCCAAGCAGCTTCTGATTTGCCCATACCACAAAAAGATCCATCTATATAATCCCAATTTTCGATAATTTTACATCCTTGTCCCTCAAACTTTGTTTGGACTTTGTTTGGACTTTGTTCAGGTTCTGTTGTTTGGGATTCATGTTTTGGTGGTTCTGAGTATTTATATTTAAAATCTTTAGTTGGACATTCGCCAAAATAGTTCCACTTTCTTTAAGTAGAGCTTGTTAAGTATCTTTTATATTTCAAAATGGTTTTTTGTTCTTTCATTGTTTGGTTTGACTTCTTTTTGTTATCATCACTATTAGATTGATAATTGTCAATATGTAATGCATCTAAATCCTCATCTGTAAGACTAATTCGTATTGATTTGCCTTTTTTATCATATTTAGAAGCTCTAAAACAACCTATATATAATGCATCAAAAAAACAAGCAACATAACAATTAACACATGAAAAATCATTAGTTTTTCTAACTTCATTATATCCATGTCGTCTTTGACAGATTTTACAATAATGCCCCGGTTTGCGATCTAATGTTACTGAATTGCCATTTAATCCAGATCCTGTTTGGACAATACCTATAATTTGATCAGGTTCTCCTGTAAGTGCCATAGATATCATTTTGATCAAATCCTCGTTTAATGAAGTTCCGATAAAAGTTCCATTAAATACCGTTTCATTATTTGTATTTTTAATTGAATACTCATCAAAATCAATACAAATACAATCTTCTTGTACTAACGTTGGACAAACGAGCGTTTCGGATATAAGTTTAATTTCGCCATAAATAAGCATTTTAAATGCAGTTTCTTTTCCTGGTTTATATGATCTAGTTTGATATAACTTAATGTTATGAAGTCAAGCGTTAAGATCGGTTTTCCAATTAGGATTATCAATAGAAACTTGTATAAGTAGTTCTTTATTTTCATCAAAACTCACTATACAGTGTTTAATTAGCACGTGATATCCTGAATTGGTACTAAATACATATATTTTATCGCTAGGACAATCAAATAAATCTCTAAAATTAAAAACAATGTCATTAAGTTCAATGTCCCTTGTATCAAGGTCAAATACTGGATATCTAAGCCCTAGACGTGGAATTATCTCTGTGACTGATGATCGCCATGAAAAGTATTCTTCTGCAAATGTGTTAAATTCATCATCAGAGGGAAATATATAAAAATATCTATTATGTTGTATAATTATTCCTCTGCATAAAAGATCCTCGTTATCTAATAAAAGTTTTATTGCATATTTTTTACTAGGTCTATTTATTGGTACACCTAAAGCTCTATCATAATACTCACAAAGTTCTATATAATCTTCAGGATCTTCAAAATTTTCATCTGGGCATTCGTTATAATGTTCATAAAAAAACTGATACTCATTTAGCGCTTTAGGATCAGGCCATTCATGAGTTGATTCAAAAGATTTATTTGTCTTTTTAAAAGTGGTGTTTTTATCCAATTGTTATTTAAATGTTGTTTTGGATATTACCATTACATTTTCAAGATTCAAATTATCAATTTGCGATTGATCAGTTAATTCATTAGAAAGTAGAATATCACCGTTCAAAATGTTAATATCCTCCATTTCTATAGAATATTATATAAATATTTCAAATCTCTAATTAGAAAATAATTTATCAATTAGAAATATAATTATATTTATATGGCACAGGAGAAGAGTCATTGTCGTTGGCTTATAGAAGGCTCAACTGAGCTATGTTCAAAGTCTTGTTTTGGAGAATATTGCAGTTTGCATAATAGAAATGTTAAAAATGGATCGTTGAGCCCTAGGCCTTGTATAGGATGTAAAAAAGGAATACGAGGAAAAGGTCCATTATTATGTGTAAATTGTGGAGGAGCACATTATCGATCAATGTTAAAATATTATAAAGAAAGATCTCCCAAATACTTTTTTTAAAAGAGAAGCTCCATTTACAGTTGAAGAGTATTTTGAAATATTTAAATCAAGACATCCAAATTATGTTCCAAATACCATTTGGAATACAAATAATGATGTTCCCCAAAATGGAATTTAGGAAATGGCATTTAAATAAAATCATAAATAAATATTTATGATAGTAATTAAAAAATAATGTTTATTGCTTTTTCTATTTTTATTTTCATAAATCTGAGGACCTCCAACGTCGTTTGGATTAAATTTGGATTAAATCTGAGAGTTATTATTATTTATGAGTTTTTGTAGTTGATTAAGACGATTATTCATTATCTTTCTTTTCTCATATTCTTGAGATATCTTAGATCTAACGTGTTCTACTGCAGTATAAAGTGGTGCAAATTTAACCACGTCCTCGTCTTTTATCGGCAATAATGACTTTTATTTAGTATTGCATAGTTTTTATCATTCTGTATTCACTTAAAGGTGTAAAACCGCCATTTTGCGGTCTTTGTTGAATAACTTCAAAATCATCAAGTATATTTTTAGGGTCCAATTGTACATCTATACCATCCTCCTTTAACTTTTCAATTGCGGAAATTATAGTATCGATATTTTCCTTATTCATTATACATATAAAAGTTTTACATCTAAATATAAATTTGTAAAAATAAGAGCCTTTTAATAAAAAAATAATATAATTTAAATACTCATCCTAATTATTATGGTCAATGGATTAAAAAGATTATTCAAAATCAAACCTACTAAAAATAAAAAATTTAATATTGATAGAATATCTACTTCGATAATACAAGAATTAATTGGTCGAACAGATAAAACGATAATAAATAAAATAAATGAAGCAAGGAGGCAATTTCAAAGAAATAAAGCATCTCATGTGTGGTTAACGTATAAGATCCAGACTAAGTCTGGAACCGAGTCTGGGACAACTAAAAATAAAACAACAAATCGTCAATCAACAGTTACATTAAATATTACAATGAATCACAAACGTGCTACAATGATATTAGATTATCTTTTTGGTGATAAAAGTAATAAAAATATTTTATAAATACTAAATTTATTATTCAAAAAGAACCCAAAGCAGAATATGGATCAGATAGTGGTTGGATCATTCGTGATACATTTCCAATAATAATAAAAACGATAACAGGTGAGATTTTATACGAATCAAAATATAAGTCAAGAGGAGCTTCTATTGAAATTATTGATCATAATGAACATGCATGGCGTAAACTTGTATTAGTATTTCCGCAAAATAGAACTGTTAAATTTTATAATGAAAATATGTTCGATTTTATTAATTCAATAAGTAAAACCGATCCTGTATCTATATGGTTATTTAGTTCTGAAGATGAGCCTGATCAATTTGTACGTCCAAATGGCGATGTTTATCGTTTAGAAGCCCTCCATAATAAAATGAGTAGACTTCAATCTAAATACCAAACCGAATTTAATTCGGAATCTGGAATGAAATCCGGAACAAATGACAACTTACTTAATGAATGTTTTACTGAATTGTCTGTTGTTGCTCATTGTGCTAGAGAACGTAATTCATGGAAACCAACGCAATTTGATTTTATAGATGATATAGCATTGAGTTGTATTGAATATGGACATGTTGGATTGTGGAACTGCCCATATTTAACTAAAGATGTTATTTCTGTTGATATGGTTGCATGTTATCCTGGGAGCTTTTTAGGATATGGAGATTGTTCTAAGTATTTTAAAAGATTTGGACATCCTTGCAATGAAATGGCACGTGTATCTATAAATGGTCCATTACCAGATTTTGATGTTACTGGATTTGTTTGTGTTGAATCATTTGAATTAATTGAAAATCTTCATCCGATATGCTATATTCGGTTTGGTAAGCATCTATTATCAAAAAGGTGGGCTCCAATAATGCTATTGAGATATATGATTGATTGTTCAATGTTAAAGTCGTTAATTGTTAGCAGTGCAATTATCTCATATAATACACAGACTAAGGTTTGGCTATCAAATCCAAATGATGGTTGGAAAAAATATCCAAATAAAAAACAAAACATATCTGAAACAATATAAAAAGATGAGGAGGATCCGGATAAAACTGAATATAATAATCAAACAGCTCGGGATTATAGTAGAAAAATTATAGGTAAATTTACACAAGGAGGTTCTAATTATAAAAGGTTATGCACAAGATTAATAATGGATGATGCAGAATTAAACTTTATAATTGCAGATACAACTAATAAAAATACATTTATATCTAAAAATATAGCTTTTTTATTAAATGGTACTAAATTAGGTACAGTTGTAAATTATAGTGATGGTGAATCGCCGCAATATACACATATAAGGTCTTCTATGCTCGTATATGTTTCAATTAACTTATTGTCGATGATAAATAAAATTTCACAATTTGTAGTTCGAGTAGCTACAGATTCATTTTATATAAATAAAAAACATTCACAAGTGCTAGATGAGTTAAATATCATGAATTATGCGCCATGGAGCGAATGGAGGATTAAAAAAGAAAAAATATTAGAATATTGTAAATCTGCAGATCAATCACAAACTGATCAATCTGGTAAAAATATATATCAATGTAATCCAGTTATTAATTTGATTGGTGGTCCAAATCGCCATTTAGTAAGTTCTATTTGGCCATCGATATATGATCCTATTTCTAGATTTAAAACTACTTATCTAAATGGTCCTGGAGGCTCTGGAAAAACAACAAGAGTTATTAATTTATTTCGAAATTTAGACATGAATGTTTTAAAGCCCACACATAGACTAGCTCCAGAAATGAAACAACGAGGAGCCAATTCATGTACTTATCATAGTTTTTTTTTAGATGGAATGGTGATTTATGGACATCTGAACGAATGGGAAATAAACACATTCCAAAAATCATTATATGGGATGAAATATGCTCTGTATCATTAGATGTTTTAAAATTGTTTCCTGGATAGCTATTAACAAAAAACACTTGTATAGTAATGAGTGGTGATCATGGTCAGCCTCCGCCATTTAGTAATCCATCGCCACATGAGTGGTTAAAAAGCACAGTTAATTATTATGAAGAGATAATTACAGATTACAGAGCCCTCGATTCAACATTAAAAGAATTTAAAGGTCTATTAAGACTACAATCAAATAAACTTCAATGTAAATATCTACGTAGTATAATTCCTGAAACTCCTTTAAAATGTTTTGGAACATATGGAAACCAACTGATATGGTAGTTGCAAGTAGAAGGATTGTTAGAGATGACCTCCAAATGAAGTTATTTAACTTACATAAGAATAAATTTGCAAATCTTTTAGTACCATTATGTTATAGACCATTAGATACACGAAAACAAAATATAAATGTTCAATTACCAGGTGGAGGTGAGCAAGTCCTTGTATTAAATGATATTGTATTAGTTCATATTAATTTTGTTAATGAAGCGCAAAACTTTGATAAATCGCCCTGGACATTAGGATATGCAACAACAATACATTCTTCGCAGGGATTAACTATATCAGATACAAACGTTTGAATTGTAGATGATCGTATTGAATGGTCAAATCTAGTTTATCTTGCTGTATCAAGAGTTCAAAGAATAAATCAACTTAAAAGGATCGTTTTAGATTCAAGTGATATAACCCAAATAGAATTTAAAAATGAAATTATTAATTAAAAAAATCCAAATAAAATCCAAATGGAATTGGGAAGATAAGAATAAAAAAAAGCTCTCTGGTTATAAACAACAGGATAAAAAAGCTAATTGAAAATTTGATATTGATGTTGAATTAGTACTTATGTTAAATGAGCAACAAAAAAAATCATTGTGTAATTTGTAATTGTATAATGAGCTGGGATTGGTCAAATAAAGATTCTAAACAATTTACCGTAGATAGAATAAATAATAGTATTGGTCATACTAAAGATAGTGTAATGTTAACTTGTTTTGAATGTAATAGACAAAGAGGATTTAATTAAGATCCATTCGTGAATGCGGTGGTAATTGAGTATCTTCTGGTATCACTTCTAATTGTTCGTAAGTAAATCGACGTTGAGGAGCCTTTGAATCTAATTTATAAATAGCTGGTCTATCCAAAACCCCTTGGTAATTAAGAGATCGTGTTACACTGGATATTTTATGTGTAGTAATACTCCAAATGAGATCAGTAGCTCTTTTTGTACCACCTTCTAGTTCTCCTGGTTCATATAAATATATAACGGTAACATTATCTAAAATTGGTTGTTTTGAAAAGTCTTTTTGTGGTCTTCTTGTAGATATGTATTTTTTTTGTAATCGCATTATTTGGTTTTATGTTAATTGTTCGAGTTATTTCATCATTTAGTGCATTAAGTACACTTGGTAATTTTTTGACCCATTCACGAGATCTCTTGTCTTGGATAAATTCCCTTGCGTATTGATATCCAAACAGTCTCCCTGCAAGTGTTCTATTAAAACGTTCAACGATTGCCTGATCTCGATGTATTGCAGTGTATCCTTGTCTAATACTAACATTATGGCGTTTCATTGTTGATAAAACCTCACCTTGAAATTCCTTTCCTGGATCAACTTGTAATAGATTTGGCCAGTTTAAAGGTCCTCTTTGATAAATCCTTTTGAATGCATTTGAAGTTTCAAAAGATGATTTTTTTTAATGGTTCTGCTTCCTTGTAACGACTTGCAATATCAAATACAGTTAATGCATATTTATAAACACCGTCATGTGGTAAAAATAATATATCAGCTTGATGGACTTCATATGGTGTTTTAACCTCAAAATGTGAATAATTAATGTGTTTAGGACTTGATAAATATATCTGCCATATTGCTTGTTTTGATAACCAATTTGCTGCAGTAGCTCGTGTAACATGTGCTGCATTAGCTAGTTTATTGATTGCAGATTTGCCCTTCCAAAACCCTCTTGGAGAATAATAAATAGATTCCATGTTTATTTATAATTAGCACCGATCATTAATTTACCTTTCATTGCTGTTTTTATTAAAAAAGAGGCTATTTTTTCTCTAACTGTTTTATCAGGAATGGCATTTAATGCGTGAATTAACTTTACATCTGCTATATGACGTTGTTGTAAATCAGTATTACGATAAGCTATATCATGTATTCTACAGGCCTCATCAATGGCATTTATTGGATCTTCTCCTGGATTGGGGTTGTTCTGCTTATTAAGTCTAATATCTAATCGTGTTCCTGGTCCACAATAGCTATATCCTGGAAGATGTTTTTCTCCTGGGTATTTTGACCATGGAGCCCCTGGAAACTTAGTTAAACTGGTTGTAATGTCTCTTCCTCGTTTTTTTTTAAATTTAATGTTAATTTTCTAAATCGATATTTTTTTATTCCACATATTTCACACTTACCTGTAATTGCATTTTTATTATTTTTTGTAATGGTCTCTATTGGGTCTTTAGTTGATGTACGTTTCCTACATTTAACACAATATAAATCCATAAATATTAATATATCATACATTTAATAGAAGTTATTGATTTCTCAGCACAAAAAAGGATAAAATAAAGCATCATCCTATGTTACCAAACTCTTTTAGAATGATTGTGATTGGACCATCGGGTTGTAAAAAAACACAATTAATATTAACACTGATAATGAAGTATTTAAAATGGGACACATTGTATTTAGTTGCTCCAAGTGTGGATGATCAACATTGTTATCAAATATTAAAAGAGTATAATGAAAATGCCTAAAAAATAGCATAGCAGAAAGGGAAATTATTGAGTTTATCAAAGATATTGATGAAGCGCCCTCCATAAAAGATATAGATGCAGGAATTAATAATCTTGTAGTATATGATGCTGTAATGTTAGATAAACAAGGAAACACAGCTAAAATGTTCTCTAGAGGGCGACATAAAAATATAGATGTTATATATCTAGCGCAGCGTTATATACAAATCCCAAAAGTAATGAGAGATAATTGTAAATTATTATGTGTATTTAATGGCATTGATATTCATACATTAAGGAACATTTGGTTAACTTGGTGCTCTGATATGAACTTTGATCAATTTAAAGACTTTTTTAATGGTGCTAGGGCTTCTCCACATGGATTTATAACAATAAATATACATAATCATAATTCAATAAATGAGCGATATCGTATTGGATTAGATCGTATTCATTGTCCCATTTGTTAATCACCATTCAACAATTAGATTAGAATAAGTAGCGATTTGTATTTGCATTTTGTATTTGATTTGAAGCAGCCTCAATTTTTAATCTTCTAAAATTATTATTTTCTTTTAGTAGTTTAGTGTTTTTATCTTCTAATTTTGTTATTCTCGTATTAAATTTATCTTTTAGGAATTTAATATCTGACACGTACTTTTCAGACATACTATCATCGTAAGATTTAGTTTTAGTTCCAGACAAGGCCTGGGATTGGTAATTGGCTATTATTTCTTTTAATTTTACAATCTCTGCTGCATATGCCTTAGTTTTGGAACTAAACTTTTCAAGATACATACCTCGTTTATCAATAAGATTATCTTTACTTTCAATACGTTTATTCTGATTTAAAATGTGAATCTTTAGAGTTAGGATTTCTTTTGATAATTCATCTATTTGATTAGATTTGTTGTTTTCTGTAATTGGTTTGTCCTCTGAATTGTATTTAGAATCGCATTTAGAGTTATGTTTGGATAGTGTTTCGGATATAACCTGAATATCATCTAAATTATCTATATTAAGTTCTTCATTTGGATCCAAGTCATCATTTGTAGTGAATGTTGGGAGGGTGATAATGATAGGTTATTAAATGGTTCATTTGCATCAAACAGGGTCTGGAATAAAGTTTGGAATTTATCAGATGAATGATCGTCAGATGTTTGATTGATGGGTGCTGATTGTTCAACAGTTTGATCTGTAAATTGGTCTTTTTTATATGAATAGGTTAAATCTTCTGGTGTGGTATCTTGTTCCTCAGAATGTTGTTTTGAAAGTTGTTTAAAATCTTTTTGGGATTGGTCATCTTTAAAATTATAATCAAACTGTTGTTTAATGTGTTGTTTTAATTGTTGATCAGCTATATCAACGATCCTTCTAAATCCTATTTTAAATCTCTTAGATAGTGAAGCTACAGATTCAATATTACGTTTTGATGTTATTTCGTTTATTTGATCATAAGTTAAATCAACAATTTTAGGCATGTTATATAAAAATAATATAAATAATATAAACAATAAAAATAAATAATATAAATAATAAAAATAAATAATAAAATAATAAAATAAATAACATAAAAATAAACAATAATAAAAATAATAAAAATAAACAATAAATAACATAAATAACATCTAAAATTGTATTTTGGTGCAAATGTCCAAAAAATAAATAATAAAAATAAACAATAAAAAAAAGCCAAATAACATCCAAAATTGTATTTTGACGCAAATATAAAAAAAAAACAAATCATAAAAATCAACAAAATAACATGCAACATTTACTCAAGTGTCATAATAAAAATTATATATAAGGGAGAGTATGACACTTGCGTAAATCAGATAAAACCGGTTTTTAAATCAACAAATAACATCCAAAGTTTTATTTTGGGTATTAATATCATATAGTACAAGTCGCAAAGTGATAGTATGCTGTACAAAGGTCATTAAAAGGTCAATTGTTAAAATAAACCCAGTACAAGTAGCAAAGTAGTAATATGCTGTACAAAACCATTAAACAGTCAATTGTCAAAAAGGCCCCATTTTAACAAATATAATTTAATAAATATTTTTCAACAAAAGGGCATTTAGCACAATGATGACCAACAGATCTATTTTACAGCCCTTAAAATCATGAATAAACCAAATAACAATTTGAAAAACAACAGATAATAAATGAAATAAAAAACATAAATAACAAAATCCAAAATGACATTTGCGCAAGTGTCATAAAATCCAAATCATAAAATAAAAAAGCACAATATGATATGTGTCATTAAAATTATTATTATATAGAAAATATGACACTTATATCATATGGATCAAACCGGTTTTAAAAGGACAAATAAAATCATATTGTAAAAAGCAGCAAAGTAGTAGTATGCTGTACAAGGGTCATTAAACAGTCAATTCTTAAAAAGGCCCCATTTTAACAAATATAATTTAAAATAAATATTTTTTAACAAATGGTGTTTAGCAGCAGGGAGGGCCAGCAGACCAAATTTAGAAGCCTTAAAATGATAAATAAACAATTCTATGATAACAAAAAAACACCCTAGCTGTCCAAATGTTAAACTAACACTTCCTTGACGATCCCCAACTAATTTTGTTATAAAAAATATAAACATCTTGTGTATGAAATATTATATAAAAAATGTAGAAAATAAAAAAAGGGAAATGCTCTATTTGCTAAAAGGAGCCTTTACGAGTTTTTCGTTAAATGGCAAAATAACAAAAGGAGGTCTAGTAGATTTCTATAGTATAGGATATTATATGCATAGGAACCTTAAGGCTCTATTTGGGAAAAGGAAAGATTGAAAACAATCGTAAAGGCTCAAAACAATAAAAGGAGGACTAATAGTATTCTATGAAATCAATATTGTATGCATAGAAATGAGGATCGTCAAGGAAGTGTTAGTTTGGCATTTGGACAGATAGGGTTGTTTTTTTGTTATCATAGAAGTGTTTATTTATTGTTTTAAGGCTTCTACATTTTTGGTCTGCTGGACCTCCCTGCTGCTTTATTATTATTATTATTATTATTATTATTATTATTATTATTATTATTATAAATGGCATAGTGGAAACAAACTACTGTATTTTTAGTTAAATTGTCTTTTTTAAGACATCGAACTCCACCCCCTTAATAAAAATATTACTGGATAAAATTGATAGACTCCAAACCATTGAATACATCCGATGGAATTGTGTGCTATTTGATGTCACTGTAGATAAAAAGACAAACTTACGGACGTGCTTAACGGAAACGAAATGAATAAAACTGTATCTTTCACATTTTAAGCTCTTGTTGAAAAAAAAATATAGAGTCCATAGATTTTATTCGGAGTGAGACAAATGTACCATGATCTTTTTATCATTGACTGTGGATCGACAATATTACAATCTAAACTGACGGGCATTCTGTAATTGGTATTTCATAATATAACACACGGGAAAAGCTCAATGTTCCGGAAGTTGGAAAGAATCTGTTTTTTCAGACGTCCGTTCAATCGTTAGAATTAACTTGCATACGAGTATTGGAGCTATTAAGAGAAAGGTTTATAAAAAGTTGGACTATTTTGGGCCACTTGTCTCCGAGCACGTTAGCACTGGTCATTAGGATTTTGTTTATCAGTAAAGGATAAACACCGAGTAAATCGCCTATTTAAATGAGCGTATAAAGACATTCGTTAGAATCATAGATAATTTAGGTGTACAATTATAGATAATTCACTAATAAATTTGGAGATAATTGACCTCTTGATGACAATATTTATTGATCGAGGCCAACAATTTATTTGAGAAAATTGCTTTACAACCTGCAAAAGGAGAAGAAAAAAGGCATGAAGAAGAAAAGCACAGGTTGTTGATCATTATCATTACATTAAAGACTATGTACGCATCCTTTTAATGGAATTTGAAATCTTCGAAAAAAAATGTGTGCTTGGAACCGGGTTTTACATAGAGCTTTAAAAGAAGTTAAGTGGTGCCTGTCGTGAGCCATTTTATGAATTAGTAATTGGCATCGGTAGTACCTAATTATATCAACATATCTTTCATACTTTTCCACGTCATATTTGACCAAACTATTGCAAAATAAATAGCTATCAATTCTTGAATCAATTATATCCAATGATTTATCTGACAATGAGGATTCATCTGGTACGTATTCTTTTTTAAATTATTAGGAAGAAAATCTTACATAAGGAAACATTTTAAATTTTACAACATTAAAACACACTTCGTTTTAATGGCAAGCATTACCAGTAGAGGGATATGAAAATAATAACTTCCGTGACCATAAAAATAAATGTGTATTGTCCAATGACATGTTATTACCTGCTTAGCAGAGATTATATACATTGAATTCGGCAAGGTTATTGCCACAGCATTATAAAACGTCCATAAAAGTATAATTGTGTTTGGAATTCCAAAATTTGATTTTTAATAAAATAGTCGTTTTATTCAGCAAGCTTTCTGCTTAAAGTCTTCGGTACAACAATTCCACTCTGAATGATTACAATCTCATTTACAAAAATATGTAACATTTTACTGAAATAGGACTTCAAGGATTATTGTCAAACATTTTTTTATAAAAATGAACATGCTGTTTTATAACTACTTATGCGCCTTTCAAGAAAACTCTATATAATATATTTTAGAGATATATTTATACAATTGTTTTATTTAAAATACACGAATTTGTTTTTATTAATGCAGATAATTAAATCTAGAATAAATTCATGATAATCAACGGGTATACAATTCATTATTTGCTATTCCTGCAAATATAATTTTGAAGAAATGTATTTTATTATATTAAAATTGGATGCTAATTAGGAATAGGTTACTAAAACATTATTCTTCGTTACATCAAGAATATGTTATTTCCAAATTGAATTTTACTAAACATGAAGTTGGCAGTGAATTCGTCTTTTCCAAAATTAAATACTATAAACACGAATGAGTATAAATTCTTTCATACAATTAAACAGTTTAGACTGAACTTTTACCGGGAAAATCTCAAACATTATCGCAAAGATACGTTTGCACACACCATCAACCAACGCCCCATTTTTATTAGGCAGGAAATGTTTGTACCTTAAAGAAGTCTACGAACACAAACGATGCTTACCTGTTTGTCCATGAATGAACTGATGTTTCGCAAGCTTGTACTCAATTTATACGCAATGCTGGACGTTTACTCAAGGCCAAATACGGACATTGGTCTAGGTACTTTATTGTTCATTCATTCGAATCAGAACATGGCTACCGTCTTCCCTAATTATATTTTATGTGTCTGTGTTCGTCATAAAGCAGACAAGTTGCTGCATCAGCTTCATTGTTTCAAGAAACACTTGAATCTTCTAGCTTACCGAACATTAAGGAATTTGCCTGTTCAGCATAACTTACAAGCCAATCTAAAATTCGGTGACTTTTGGATACAAGGAAATTGTACTTTATAATTCAAGATTTTTTTGAATTTCTCGTAAAACACAATTTTTATTAAAATAGTATACAGTTGTAGCAAAGAAAAGAAAAAAGTAATTTCAAGATAATTTAGCGAAAGATTACTTTCAATATAATTTTATGCAATTTAATTTAATGCAATTTAGAGAACATTTCAATCTTAATAGTTTTACTACAACTTTTGTTCTAATAGATGCAACCGTGTTAAATGCCGAAATTTCCTGCCTAATAAAAATGGTGCGTTGGTGGCTGGTGTGTGCAAAACCTATCTCTGCGATAATGTTTGTAACTAATTAATAACAATTCAATTATTGTCCAGTACTTTTAGTCCCTAAGTTTCCGCTCGACAATTTTCAGAAATGTTTGTTTCCAAGCATTTTTTCGCATTGTGTTGCAACCATATGAAACCAAAAAACGGCAGAATCTTTTACATTTTTAATACCTAAACAAATCTAATTCATGCCAACATACGAATTCATGGATTCAACTTTAAATTACACGTCATCCTTTTATTTGATTGAGGAGATTCACATTTTACTTGGAACGTGAACTAACGGACTCGCAGTGAAGGTTTTTACTTACTATGATGGCGAATAAATCTACTAGGCGGAAGTGACGTAGAACCAAATGGAATAATTAAGTTAGTTTCGCTTATATTTAGTAGTAACTAGAGTTCCAAGTACCAGAACGTCTTTTCTTTGCACTCTGATACTGTAATCCCCTAAGGAACTACTTGGGATAACAAGCATGGTTTGGAAATTAGTCTACGAAAGGCAGACATACTCGAGGCAGTGAAAGACTTGGGTTTGTCTAATATGCCTATTATGATATTGTACAAGAAAAAACAAAGTAATTTTAATTCCAATTTTAAAAAAAAATAATGTTGAAATGCCATAGAAATTGTGTTGGGTGACCAAGTAAGAAGATTGTAAGAGTATATAATACAGTTGGTACCACTTAAAAGGGTCGATAAACGAGGATTCCTATTAGAATAACGACAATGTTTATTCCTATCGCAGTTTCACTACATATGTATCAAAAGAAATTTCATAGTGCCGCATTAGTTTTACACACACACACACACACACACACACACACACACACACACACACACAGAAACTGAAACTAAAATGAGAGCAAAATATACCACGTTAACAAATGGTTTGAATTGTTGAATGGTAAATGTTTATTCATACCATATTCGTTTTCCATATTTGCTTAGAAAGAAATTGCATTATTACATAGCTAAAAATGTGTATTGAACAGGTGTCCCTTTTTGAAGATGACTTATATATTAAACAAAACCACAATCATATAACATTGCCCCTTAGTCAATACTTTGTTCTTTCACCTATCTATTACTTGTCTGCCATGCAGATTTAGATGGTTATATCTGGGACAACCTAAGGGCTTTTATTAGTTTTATGACAGAACCAGACACCCAAACAAAAGGCTTTATATAATTGCAATGTTTCTCATTACTATCATTGTGTAATAAAACCAGACACACAAAAAGGGGCTTATATAATTTTATGGTGATTAGGTACAATTTCCATGTGGAATATGCAGCCGTTATAGTCAATATTGATTTACACGCAAATATGATAACACGATGTTAATTTGTCATTGCTGCTGTCTGTGTTTATATCCATTTTATTGTAAGATCAACTATTCTCTGTTTTTTAGGAGTCAACTTATTACCGCATGAAAAGTATTGTTAACTGTCATATAACTAAAGTAAAGAATAATTTGTGTTCATTTATTTTTATGTTTTTGTAATAACACAATCTCAGTTTCTCTCTATCTCTCCTAGATTTACAAAAGCCATATGACTTAATATAATAATATAAGTTATTATTTTATTTCCCTGCACATTTTAAGAATTCCCTTTAATGGGTTTGCGGTGGTATTCCGGTCACCGCGCAGAATACGCTATCAGTAGGGGGAGACTTTGAATCATGTCAACAAGGTTCATTTCTGGGACAAGTCACTTTCTCCAATTACCTCAGCACAATGATATAACCTATCGTGTATTGATGTGCCAGGATTAGTCAACAAATTAGTCTTTACGTTTGTCTAAAATGAAGCTGTTCTTAGATTATATTGGCAGAAATGTCGCTAAATCAACAAAACGTTTTAAATAGAGAAGTTCGACGCACGAGAAAACAAATCTTGCTCCTCCTTTCTAAGTCGTCGTCATGCCTAAATTCGTGTTAATCTGAGCATTTTATACTTCGGCTACCACATAACAGAATAATGTTTTCAGGGCAGATTGTAAGGAAAATAAGTGCAAACTATATACGCATAGTACTAAAATTTTATTGTTCTTCAATATTTTTTTCACAAAATCACACAGTGTCCGTAATAACAAGCAGCCACATTCAAGCGCCTCACTTATTGATCGTCTGTTTCCAGTGCGTGTGTGGAGTGTTCTTTCGTCAAATAATGTATATACACTTTGATGGTGATTGCGATTATATCAACGTACGGGAAATAGTAAGGGTCAAATGTCTCTTTGCAGTTTTTTAATCGGTCCAATTAAAGAGCCGATTAAAAGTATTAGTAACAGAAGATGTAATTATCCCAAATAAACGAGGACCCAAGCTATTACAAATATAAATAGATTCTGGCTCAAGGTTATCATGGCATCAGTTAAATTGATTATATTCAATTAAATACATTTTACTGCACACGTTTGAAGCAAAACTTACTTTTATATTGATTCAGTACAAAGGTCTATAGAAATTTAATGCTTCATTGATTCTTTTTCGAATACAGATCCAAAGATCTAGAAAAAAAAAAAAAACAATCCAGGAACTTGTTGACTGGCAGTTTTTCACAATTTACACAGTTTCTGCCCAATTAATAAAATCCATGCATACATCAAAGAATACTTTGGTGGTTACGTGTGTGTACGAGAATATATAAAATGAGATATATATTAAATCAGTAATTAACGTTAAACATAATTAACACAGAACTATGAGAGTAGGTACTTGCCATTAGGGTCATTTTAAGAAGGATGGTGATGGTTTATGCAACGCAGGAAATTTCCCAGTCACAAAGTTCATTCAATACTAGTGAGACAAATCGTGTTTATTTCATTTTCTTACTAATAATTCGACTTGACTGAACAATTCTTTTTCCCTGTCATCGATCTGGAGAATTTTCAGACTTGACGTATGTCTTTATTTCGATGTTGCGATCCGTGTTCTCTACAATTTACATAAACTAAACTTCCATTCTCAAAATCTTGAAGGCTTTATATCCAATAAAATATGACGTAAAAATCTTTGAAATTTATATTTTAATTAATAGATTTTTAATTTATGGTATACTTATGATTTTAGTCAGCGTCTTTGATGAAACGTATTGTGTAAGATCTACTTTATCAAAATATACAACATTTGTTTGCATGTATCAACAAGTTTACCAATATGTGGTTTCTTACTATTGTAGAACGAGTAAAGGCAGTCTCAAATTTTCGTTTAGCAATATCAACAAACAGTAGCAAAACTAAAAACAGAATTGTGCAATTCTTTGAAAGAGGTCATGAAAGTTCTTTTGTTAAAGAACACTTGGAGCTATGCATGAACACGCTCAATCATAAAACACTGATATGATAAGCTTATGTTTTATTGGTTACTTGGTGATATTGCAAAGTAATCTTAATTAAGTACGCAAGTATTCAGAGAATGTGATTTATATGCTTAATTAGCAAATTTGTTTTTCTTCTTCAGGTGACGGTTCTCCAAATATGCCCAAAACGTGCACGAATGTATCTCATTATTTTGGATAATAAATTCTCTCTTCCATGACGAACTGACACACTTAATGGTACACAGTCAGAAGCGCTTCATTCGAGACTCGACACAGATTATTGGCATGAATCTCTATTATTAGAAGGTCTAACTATTAATACGGAACTTATATGCCACAGATATATATTAATATTCACTTTACTCTGTGTACATTAGAAAAGGGATTTCGATGAAAACATCTCTCCAAACGAGACATCTCATCGTCCGCCGTGAAAAATTTACTTTGATGTTGATCTAGTTTCATCTGTAGTTAGGTCAGGAACAAATAAGAAAGATTCAATAATTGGATTTACAATTTGTTCGTGAATAAATCTTCAGATTCAGTAAAGTGAATATCAGCTGTCCTGGAATAACCATTGGTATTCAGTGAATACTGCCTTGAGTTTATCGGAATGTTATTCACTCGAGTCGTCCTTGTTGTGTCAGCAATATCCGGTAAGTACTTTGTCTTAAGACTTAAATAATTGTGTGAAACACCATGTGCTTTCTATTGGCTAGTGTTAAAGTTTATGTTCTCCATTGGTTAGTGTTAAACTTTAGGTGCTTTTGATTCGCTAAGAATTATAGTACAAATGCAACAAGATTGTCACACATGTTCCATTAGTATTTAGTGTGTTGACAAATTAAATCTGCAATTTATTTTAGTTTTAGCATTTCTTTGATCCCAAGTGTTTTTTTTAATACCTATTATGCTAAATCTGGATATATTTGGACCGAGACAATGAAATTCCAACGTAGGGGTTATATTATTTGTCTCCCCACGAGGCTTGTCCGAGTTGGGAGACACAGCGATCTTGTCCAAATCGTTATCTCATTACATTGCGTTCTACGAGAAATTCAACTTCGGCGTAGAGGTGAAACGTTTTTGGTATTTCATGAATGGCAAGTGGTCTTGTTGCCATTCACCAAAAAATATATGCTGCATTTGATTGGCAATATGGTTTTGATGTTCTGTAATTATTTATAGGAAGGACAATACTCATAAAGTTTTTTGGTTTTTTAAATTACTTTTAAGATCGCACAGTATCCATAATATTTATTATTGCTGTTTAATTAATTTTAAGATTGCACAATAACCATATTTATTATTACTCTTTAATTAATTTTAAGATTGCACAATATTCATAATATTTATTATTGCTCTTTAATTACATTTAGGATTGTACAATACCAAGAATGTTTTATTACGGTATGTTTCTTAAGAGTAGTTCGACTGTTGTTAGTCATATCTATGAAAAAATATTTGAGACACATGCTCAAGATCAACACCACCATAAGAAAATAAACACTGATCGTTTCAGTCGGATTGTTAGATTAGAATTATTGTAAGAAAATAAATACTGCTCCTTTAATTTGCATTGTTGGATTAGAATTATTGTAAGAAAAAAATACTGCTCCTTTAATTTGCATTGTTGGATTAGAATTATTGTAAGAAAATAAACACTGCTCATTTCATTTGTATTGTTGGATTAGAATTATTGTAAGGAATTAAATACTGCTCCTTTCAGTTCCATTGTTGGATTGAAATTATTGTACGAAAAAAAATACTGCTCGTTTCAGACGGGTTTTTGTATTACAATTATTGTTAGAAAGTAAAAACACTCTTCATTTCAGTCGGATTGTTGGATAATAATTATTGTAAGGAAACATAGACTGCTTATTTTCAGTTGAATTATTGTATTATAATTATTGTAATAAACACTTCATTTCAGTCTGAGTGTTGTATTATAATTATTGTAATACAGTAAACCTGCTCATTTCAGTCGTATTGTTGGATTAGAATTATTGTAAGAAAATAAACACTGCTCATTTCAGTCGGATTGTTGAATTATACTTATTGTAATACAGTAAACCTGCTCATTTAAGTCGGATTGTTGGATTAGACTTATTGTAAGAAAAAAAACTGCTCATTTCAGTCAGGTTGTTAAATTATAATTATTGTAATACAGTAAACCTTCTCATTTCAGTCGGATTGTTGGATTATAATTATTTTAAGAAAAACTGCTCCTTTCAGTCGGGACATTGGATTAGAATTATTTTAAGAAAATAAACACTGTACCTTTCATTCGGATCGTTGGATTAGAATTATTGTAAGACATTATACACTGCTCATTTATGCTGTTTAATATTGCGCAAGCTACGCTGTTTTACATTGTACAGGTTACTCTGTTGGACATATTGTGCCTGATGCTGGGTCCTCTCCAGGCCTTGATATTGGACTTTGTAGAGGCTATGCTATTGGACTTTGTAGAGGCTATGCTATTGCACTTTGTAGAGGCTATGCTATTGCACTTTGTACAGGCTATGCAACTGCACTTTGTACAGGCTATGCTATTGGACTTTGTGGAGGCTATGCTATTGCACTTTGAACAGGCTATGCTACTGCACTTTCTTTGTACAGGCTATGCTACTGCACTTTGTACAGGCTATGCTATTGGACTTTGTACAGGCTATGCTATTAGACTTTGTACAGCTATGCTATTGCACTTTGTACAGGCTATGCTATTGGACTTTGTAGAGGCTATGCTGTTACACTTTGTACAGGCTATGATATTGCACTTGGTACAGGCTATGCAATTGCACTTTGTACAGGCTATGCTATTGGACTTTGTAGAGGCTATGATATTGCACTTTGTACAGGCTATGCTGCTGCACTTTGTACAGGCTATGATATTGCTCTTTGTACAGGCTATGCTATTGCACTTGGTACAGGCTATGCTACTGCACTTTGTACAGGCTATGCTATTGGACTTTGTAGAGGCTATGCTGTTGCACTTTGTACAAGCTATGATATTGCACTTTGTACAAGCTATGCTATTACACTTTGTACAGGCTATGCTATTGCACTTTGTAGAGGCTATGCTATTGCACTTTGTACAGGCTATGCTATTGGTCTTTGTAGAGGCTATGCTATTGCACATTGTACAAGCTATGATATTGCACTTTGTACAGGCTATGCTGCTGCACTTTGTACAGGCTATGATATTGCGCTTTGTACAGGCTATGCTATTGCACTTGGTACAGGCTATGCTACTGCGCTTTGTACAGGCTATGCTATTGCACTTTGTACAGGCTATGCTACTGCACTTTGAACAGGCTATGCTATTGGACTTTGTGGAGGCTATGCTATTGCACTTTGAACAGGCTATGCTACTGCACTTTCTTTGTACAGGCTATGCTACTGCACTTTGTACAAGCTATGCTATTTGACTTTGTACAGGCTATGCTATTGGACTTTGTACAGCTATGCTACTGCACTTGGTACAGGCTATGCTACTGCGCTTTGTACAGGCTATGATATTGCACTTTGTACAGGCTATGCTATTGCACTTTATACAGGCTATGCTATTAGACTTTGTAGAGGCTATGCTATTGCTCTTTGAACAGGCTATGCTACTGCACTTTCTTTGTACAGGCTATGCTACTGCACTTTGTACAGGCTATGCTATTGAACTTTGTACAGGCTATGCTATTGCACTTTGTACAGGCTATGCTTTTGGACTTTGTAGAGGCTATCCTGTTGCACTTTGTACAGGCTATGATATTGCACTTTGTACAGGCTATGCTATTGCACTTTGTACAGGCTATGCTATTGGACTTTGTACAGGCTATGATATTGCACTTTGTACAGGCTATGATATTGCACTTTGTACAGGCTATGCTGCTGCACTTTGTACAGGCTATGATATTGCGTTTTGTACAGGCTATGCTATTGCACTTGGTACAGGCTATGCTACTGCACTTTGTACAGCCTATGCTATTGGACTTTGTACAGGCTATGCCACTGCGCTTTGTAGAGGCTATGATATTGCACTTTGTACAGGCTATGCTATTGCACTTTGTACAGGTTATGATATTTTACTTTGTACAGGTTATACTATTGCACGTTGTACAGGCTATATTATTGCACTTTGTACAGGCTATGCTACTGCACTTTGTACAGGCTATGCTATTGGACTTTGTAGAGGCTATGCTTATGCACTTTGTACAGGCTATGCTACTGCACTTTGTAGAGGCTATGCTACTTCACTTTGTACAGGTTATGATATTGTACTTTGTACAGGCTATGCTATTGCACGTTGTACAGGCTATATTATTGCACTTTGTATAGGCTATGCTACAGCACTTTGTACAGGCTATGATATTGCACTTTGTACAAGCTATGCATTTCGGTTGTTTCCAGGTTATACTGTTGTGTTTGTCCATTGCTTTTCTTTCGGAGTTTGTAGAAGGTTTTGTCCTGTTATTTGTTATCTTATATGGTTAAGTTTGACATAAATGATATAACCGATAACAATGAAAACAGAAAGGTCGATGTAGACATGGTCGCAGATTAGACATTTTCCACATTTTCGTGTATATTTAAAGCTCTTTGTCTTCAATTTGTTTTCTTTTAAAATTCCCTTCCAATGGCATAATTCATTTGTTCTGTTCTTTTTTTGCTCGATGCGTTTATAATGAATATAATACATTGCTGCTTGAGGGTGTTAGCTTCATTGCTAGGGTGTTTCTCATTTACATATTTTGTTCAATTCCTACGAGTCCCTCATCTTGTATAGGAAACACGGGCACTGCATGGGCACAACAAAATATAATTTAGGTAGTACAATTAAACTAGTGTCACGGTATGCTGCTAAATATCAAATAATGCTGCACATTGCTTCTAACGCTATTAAATGCATATAATTGATTTAGAAATGTTAAACATACAAGATGTAAAGATTTACATTAAAACACATTTGGGAAACGTCTTCTCTTGATCGCCTTGGTTCTGGCCTCCTCCGCCCCCCGATCGTCCTCGTTACATCAATGTTTTTCAGTTTTGAAGAATGAAGGAAAATTGTGACCAACGAGCGATGATAGCAATACTGATGCTTATTAGGTCATTTTCTGTCTGTGTCGTTAGCTCCTTTTGGAATATACTGCTTTTTATTTTACCCACAATGCATTTCAACCAGGGTAGAAGATTTTCTAATGTAGACACAAAGGAAGTGTGAAGGCCACTTATATGATCATTAACCCGACTATTTCTGTGACCACAACAAATGTCAGTTAATATTTATTTCATGTATCGAAACGTCGTTTCAATAGATAAGTGATGTTGTTTTTCAAAAAAAAAACAACAAAAAAAACACAACCCTCAAAAATAAATTTGGATAAATATTTTATTGAAATTAGTTTTTTAATTGGGTTTTTTTTTTTTGCTAGAATTTTGTGGGTCAGTACTTATCATGGATTCTGGTCTCAGGTTTCCAAAATTTCCTTACCCTGTTCATCATTTTCTTTCTATTTCAGTAAATTTTCATTTTACCTTTTACTTATTGCCATGCTATGTTGTGCGGTCTCTTTTTTAAGAATACATTTGAAGGTACAGTGGCGTTTTTACATCGCTCCATGGAATTTCTGTTATTAAACAGCTCATAAGTTTTCATTAGAATGTTACCAAGATTTGTTTATATTGTTTTATTCAAGACACAGTGGCTCCTGTTATCATTTAACTGGCTGGCTTTGTAATCTTCGGTGCGGTTAAATGCACTGAATGACCTGAAAGGTGACAATGTACAACCTACACGGACTCATTCATGATTGCTAGCTGCTGCATATAAGTGGGATGAAAAGTTTCGATCCTCTATTTTCAATTTTTTTTTTATTAATAAGAGGTATGATAAATTTAAGCTATAATTTATAACCAGAATATTCAGATATGGATTGATATTTGTCTCAAATCAAGGCGTAAAACACAGATGATTTTATTTCTCAAATTATGGCATAAAACTCAAATGTCTATTATATATCAAATTAAGGACTCGAATGCAGTCAAATGTCTATTATATTTCAAAGTAAGGCACTAAACACGGTCAACTTAGTTTATCTTCAAATCCAGTGGAAAACACAAACGCAGTACAGTTTCAAAGAATGAAAGACGTCGGTTTTTCTTTTCTGTTTTTACATCGATATCCCGCACAACTCGGTGGTACCAGTCAGTCATTATTCGTTCTTCTGACAACAAAGCAAGTCTGCGTTGATCTCATATCATTCGTTGTCCATATGTATTGGCTGAGAACCCACTGATGGACCACATTATACATTTTGTTACTTGCCGTCGTGCAAAGATGTAGGAATCATGTTTTTGAAGTTTAAGGATCTTCCAACCCAGCTTTCAGTAATGTATATTAAGCAATCACCTAATAACTAAGGGATGGATTCCATGACTGCCACATTTGGAAATATGTTGTACAGATGAACTATTTAACGAGATTGACACCTTCATATCCGAAAAGTATTCACTGTTCCTATTGTTGCACAGAGTATTTTACTTAAATGGCCATTTTGTTTAAATGTATAAATTCATGTGCTTTTAGTTCCAGGTGTGTTTGGTGATGGATATGAATACCGTCTGGTACAAGACTTGATGAAGGAATATGACAAGCGAATCCGCCCCTCCAAGAACCATACTCAGACACTCAATGTCACCTTTGGGGTCGCGCTAGCACAGATCATCGATGTGGTAATAATGTTTAAACCATCATTTAATTTTCCAAGGTCGTGGGTAATGGGGTGGGGGCTGCGATTTACCACATGTCACATTTGTTTAAATTCGTTCCTTACACAGGACATTTGTTTTTCATGTGGAAATTTGGGAAATGTACACAGGCAAATTAAGCAAAACATTTTCCAACGAATAAGGGAAAACAAAACAAAGCAAACACAACCTTCACCCGTGAATAAATTGTGCGATAAAATATACAGCGTAATGGTAATAGGTCCTTTTTATTGCATTGATTTTGTTTTCAATTGTATTTATTGTATTGAACTGGGTTTCCAGTTTGTGATACAAGCCTTAACACAATGGCTATAGGATCTCTTTATATTATTGAACTGGATTTCTAGTTTGTGATACGAGCGTTAAAGTAATGGCTATAGGGTCTTTCATTGTATTCAACTGGATTTCCAGTCTGATACT
The DNA here is from genome assembly GCA_029339505.1 of Unio delphinus. Classification (NCBI taxonomy): domain Eukaryota; kingdom Metazoa; phylum Mollusca; class Bivalvia; order Unionida; family Unionidae; genus Unio; species Unio delphinus. The sequence goes on along the minus strand of JAQISU010000035.1, from coordinate 12,715,185 downwards.
AGCCTTAACACAATGGCTATAGGGTCTTTCCTTGTATTAAACTGGATTTTTAGTTTGTGATGCGAGTCTTAACACAATGGCAATAGGACCTTTTATTGCATTGAACTGGATTTCTAGTTTATGGTACGAGCCTTAACGTCATGGCTATAAGGCCTCTTTATAGTATTGAACTGGATTTCTAGTTTGAGGTACGAGCCTTAACGTAATGGCAATAGGGCTTTTTATTGTATTGAACTTTATTTCTAGTTTGTGATACGATATATTAATAGCACAATGGCTATAGGACCTTTTCATTGTACTGAACTGGATTTCTAGTTTGTGATACGAGCCTTCACGCAATGGCTATATGGAGTAAGTGAGCAAAATATTTTTCCAACCTTTTAAAGGAGGTTGGAGGAAGGGTGATAATGCCCCAAAACGAAAATGGTAGTAAGACAGGCATTCAGAGGACAGACTGAAAACGTTAGATATGAAGAGAGGAAATCATATTACAGAAAAAGTAAAAAAAAAAAAACAAATTGCGTCAACAATTTTTAAATGTATGCCAAGAAAGGTGTTCAGACAGGTATGCAAATATATACAATTTGAGATTTAATTAAAGCGAATATTTAAAACTAATGAACGCTTGCTCAGAGATTACTCATTCTTTTCACTGTTTGCCTTGGTTTATACCTTTTTAAGGATGTGAATGGAAACAATTATCGGAGCTTGCAAAGTTTGATATCTCGAGGATATATTTTCACTTATATCCACTGTAGGTGTCTCCGATTAGGGAACATTTTGGTGTCTGAAAAGATTACTTGCACCCATATCCACCTCTAACAGTATACTGGCTCTATTGCCATTATATCTAAACAGAACACACATAATATCCAATTTACAAGTATCCTAGAACAGGATTTTATGAACGTAATACAAATCATATCTGAACGTAATATCTATAGGTTACTGCATTTGTATGGGAACATATAAACTAGTTTTTTTTTCGGTTTGAAATACTGCAGACCTTTGGAATGCTGTATTTTGTAATAAATGTGGAGTATGTGCATTTGTTTATAGCGCCCAGTTTTAAGGAAATTCTTAGATTTTTGTGATTACTTGTCTAATTATTGAAATTCGATGCAATGAAATACTTTGCCGTTTGTGACAAGCAAACATCACGGATTGGAATATTAGTGAGTTTCCGTGAGGCCATGGTTCACTTGTAGTGAATTCTGATCAAAACCGCATGCGAGTATCTCTGTCATACCATAGTCCCTATTAAAAGCTAGTGGTGTACATGGCTGGTGTAGTGGTTGTATTTACACTAGGAAAACGGTAAATTACACAAAGAAATAAATAAGAAAACACTCAGTAGATACCGCTTAAAAATACAGTGATGTAGTTGCATTTGCGAAAGCATAAAACGACTGATCTAGTTAAAATAAGTCCATGTGTTAGGTGATAGTTGTATAGTTCTTCAGCGTAAACTGCTGGCGGTTCGGAATGAAGAGAAACCATGCAGATGTGCGGTTGATATATATTTGGCAGGTTGTGTGATCCGTAAGCTTTCATTGAGTGGAATAAAATTTATGCATAGAACGGACACGTCGGGCCTTCTAATTTACAACTGAAGTTTTATGGAAGTCTTTGGAAACTTGGGGCAAAATATGACTTTCTAGCGGCAATTGCGCCAGGGTTTGACACCGCTCGGTCAAGTACATACCGATATCTTGTAACAATATCTATCCGACAAAACGAGTTCACATTTTCCCATGCAAATACAGTAATTTTATTATATACGTATTTTCTTATTCTACCTAAAGCTTAACTATTTAAAACAAAAATACATTTCAAAACAAACAGTAACTGAATTTATGCCGTATTGCAAACTAAATATACAAGCGCAAATTCATGATTATACAATAACAACATTATTAACGCGCTCGTAACTCCGCCCAAATAAATTTGGACTTAGTCGCACGCTAGATATAACTTTCAAAAGAAAATGTCATTGTGGTCTACTTAAAATTGAATTTGGAGTCATATTGCTAAAGAATTCGCATTGCAATAACTTTTTCATTTGATTTAGAATCAATAGGGTTTAGTATTTTTGTCGATTTTACGAAATTTTGTGATTATGGTCTAGATTTATCTGTGCCAATTCCACAAGAAGTACGTTAGATTTCAGCAGCTACGGAGCAGCATGTTGATATCTACACGTGTGATTCTTTTCTGCCATTGAATGTTTGAAATCATAATGTGGGAAAAACATGAAGTCTGTCAATTGTGATTATCAGAAAGTATTCTATGGAATATAGTAATTATTTCATTTTGAGTGCAGTAAGGAGAATGTAAATGCACTTGGAATATGGTCGAAATTACAGTACAATTTCGACATGTGTAATCAAGCATGAGAATTCATTATATGGCTCTTGTAATTCAGATTTGAAGAACTAAGAAAGTACATTTTGAGAAAATTCTGGATGAAAAAAACTAACTGTACGTTTATTTTTTGCCAGTCTTATTACCAGCTTAAGTAAACAGTTTGTGCCTTGTTACTTGCATGTTTGTAGGGACCCAGCATTTGTAGCAAAGCAGCTGTCAGTCGACGTAATATCTGCTTTAGTTCATTCAGAATCGGTACGATGTCTGTAGTGAGGCAGTTTATAGTGAAGTCTAGCACTGGGGCATCATGCTGCAGACATATAACATGATGTCCCACCCAATCACATTATCCGGACACCAGGCCGACCAGTCCTAACACTAACCTCTTAATACTGAGCGCCAAGCGAGGCAGTTGTAAGTACCATTTTTGTAAGACTTTGGTATATCTTGAACGATGTATCACGTGATCAAGAGCATTAGGGAGGCAAGGTCGGAGGAACAGACAGAATGTATCACAATAGCACTCTTTCAAATCTCTGGACTACAAGAATGTCCTTTTTTTCCCTCCATGATTTATGGAACTGTTTTTCTTTCGTTTATTCCAATTCAAATTGAAGTATTACGTTCTAATTTCAGGACGAAAAAAATCAGATTATCACAACCAATTGCTGGCTGAACCAGGTAATCTTTCCAACGATGTTTCTCTCAGTCAGTTTGTATTGACTTCGTAGTAAATCATAGTTAAGCAAATCCGATTTTTTGGGCAATTTAATTGTGTGTGTTTATATCTTTAGTATGCAGCATTAATCGATTTGTTTATAAGCAGCTCTATCTTGCACGTTTATTCTCTATGCATGTTTATCACTGCCCTTTTTGAGTGTATGTCTGTCTGTCATTACATTAGTACCTGTCTTTCATGTGTATGTATCTCTTTATTTCAATTTCTACGACCTATTTATTCGCTCATTGTTGGTATATTCAGTTGCTCTTTTGTGTGTGCGTGTGTGTGTGTCTGTCTGTCGGTTCATATTACATTTGTAACCTCTGATTACGCATCTGAAGGTAATATAATAAAGAATGTGTTTAATGGATTGACAGATCATTCAGATAAAATACAAATGCTATAGAATTTATTTATAGGTTTGACGGATCATTCAGATAAAATACAAATGCTAAAGAATTTATTTATAGGTTTGACAGATCATTCAGATAAAATACAAATGCTATAGAATTTATTTATAGGTTCTACAGATGATTGCGATACAATACGAGTGATATTGAATTTGTCTATAAAGTCTACAGATGATTGCGATACAATACGAGTGATATAGAATTTGTTTCTAAGGTCGACAGATGATTGCGATACAATACGAGTGATATAGAATTTGTTTCTAAGGTCGACAGATGATTGCGATACAATACGAGTGATACAGAATTTGTTTCTAAGGTCGACAGATAATTGCGATACAATACGAGTGATATAGAATTTGTTTCTAAGGTCGACAGATGATAAGATTATTTGAATATCAAAGAAAATCTCATATCTATTGCTAGCATTTCATTATAAGGTTTATGTCAAAGAAAACATCTCGATTCTGTCTATTGATAGAATTTCCTTATATGGGCAATCGCATGTAGGAATAAGGAAACCTCTTGGTCTTGTGTATTGATAGCATTTCCTTATATAGGCAATCGCATGTAGCAGTAAGGAAACCTCTTGATTCTGTGTATTGATAGCATTTCCTTATGGAGGTCATCGCGTGTAGGAACAACAGCTAGCATTTCCCTAGAGCAATCATCTCATGCAAGAATAAGAAAACCTTATGATCCTGTCTACTGCTAGCATTTTCTTTCTTGCCGGTCATCATTTGTAAAAATTTAAATAATCTCGTGTTTTCATGTACGCCTGATTTTAAAGACATTATTTAAGTCTAAAGTTTTTGTTAGTCGTATTAGTGGGTCTATATAGCAAGCTACCAGCTTACAACTTAGGAAACATAGACAATGCAAATCGAAATAATTTATTTTAACCTAATGGAAAACTTCTATGATGGGTACAGTTTTGACACAGCTTCTGAATATGTGGAGCAAAGGCATATATGTTTCAGATTAACATGCATATGACCGTACGTAATACTTTACGAGTTGCATATTATTTATACGGGACACAAAATATCCACGTAGTAAAATCTCTATAGATACTATATTTCTACGCATACAAAGAAATACATTTTACATATATACTGTATAAGGAACTCCGCAGATACTGTAGTTTTTAGTACTTGCTTTTCAGGAGCGTTAGAGTCAAAAGGTTATTTTGTTTTTCGGAAATCATTTACTTAAATTAAGTCTTGTGATGATGCGGTTTTTCATCACTGCACAAAACTACTTTGACAGTTGAATGTTTTTAGCGAGTTCTTTGCACTAAATTGCTGAAATTAAATAGATCATTTCATGCCTCTCTCTATGTTAATCTGTACATTCTTTCTTTTCATTTGTTACTTCACATTTGGGTATTTTAGATTTTAACGTCACGCGCCAAAATATACTATTTCTTTAAAAAAATATTTACTCGTCCGGGAGGTACTATATTGACCCGTTTTTAGGCTGCTTTTAGAGGCTTTGAACCACCAGACACTCTGGTTGATCATTATAAATTGCTAACAACTTTACAAATAATCAATTACATAACCGTAGCAACATTTCACATGACCTGTTCATGATATATATATATATATATATATATATATATATATATATATATATATATATATATATATATATATATATATATATATATATATATGCCTTTGTATTTTTAAATATAGGGATGGCTTGACAATAAACTAGTGTGGGATCCTGCCAAGTATGGAAACATAAGCGTGATCCGTTTGCCCCACGGGGATGTGTGGAAACCAGATATTCTTCTTTACAACAAGCAAGTATTATCATTAGGAAAAACATTCAATATTTTTCAATAAGAGACCCAAAGGTTATATAATTGTGACTAATTTTTGCTTTCTTGCACATAGCACCCATTCAATATTCTCCAATAAGAGACTCAAAGGTAATATATTTGTGACTAATTTTTGCTTTATTGCACATATCACCCATTCCCTCTCTCTCGTTATATATAAATAAAATCTCACGATTATAAATAATCGTCTTTGATGCTACCGTTGTACCTTGTTGACTTGTCGAAGTTACCAGGAAAACCTTTATTTCAGTTATGGACACTAGACATTCGTTCATTAGGAAAAAGACACTAAGCTAATATATAAAGAAATAACGGCATTTTCTTGCTTAGATATGTGTACTACTGTCGTGGAATAAGTAAACTAATAGACACGACACGTGTGGAAAGATCACGGTCAGCATTAATTACTTAATAGACATGACGCGGACTATTGTATGGAAATATCACTGCCAGCAAAGAGTACTTGATAGACATGACGCGGACTATTGGATGGAAAGATCACTGTCCGCAATAAGTATTTAATATACATAACGCGGACTAAAGTGTGGAAATATTGTAGAATATCGCTTTCAACAATAAGTAGTGAAATAAGCACAATTCGGACCATTGTAGAATATCGCTTTCAGCAATAAGTGCTGTCACAGACACGATTTGGACCATTGTAGAATATCGCTTTCTGCAAAAAGTACTGTCATTACGATCGTAGACACTTTGTTAATTTTAGATAATGAAAGAAAGCTGTGTATCACTTTTGTCATCACGATCTTGATAAGAATATACATCCTATTCTGAAACGAAAATGTTCACATGTGATGTGACAATACAATACAAGACTTTCTCAGGTTGCAAAGTTAACAACAGACGAAGTTAAGAAAAACGTGTTTTTCGTCTGATATCATGACATAATGTTTATTAGGAATTACAAAATTATGCACACATAGGCTAAGGGTATGCCTATATTTGTTTAGGGCCCTGTATAACCAGTGTTCATTTATTTATTGAAATCATCAAAATTTGTCCTGGAAATATAAAATTGAAGGATAAAGTTTTGTCTTCATTACTAATATAAGACACGGAAATAATGCTATTCTTTTCCTATTTGTTCCCATCTGATAGTGTACATCAGCTTTTCTTATAGGAAACATTACCATATCTATTATTTTAAACAGGAAAGTTACGGTATACAGTACTAAACTTCATTAAGTTTAAGATATATTCTTTAATAATGAGAAATGTTTTTTTAAATCCAACGTTTTAGATATATTCTTTAATAATGAGAAATCTTTTATAAATCCAAAGTTTTAGATAACCTGAAGTTTTTTATATATTCTATAATAATGAGAAATCTTTTATAAATCCAAAGTTTTAGATAACCTGAAGCCAGTTGAAGCAAATGTTAATCTAAGACAGTCTCGGCCTTGATATTCGTGATGGAACTTGTCGCTCGTGTCAAAAATATCATTCGATCTGAATCACCATTTATTCGATTTGAATGCCATTTTTATCTTAATTATAAACGTAAAGTTTTCATCATAATCAAGGTCAAAGGTATCAACAAACAGCAATTAAAGGTCATACGCCTTTCAGTGGAATTACAGTTCATACAAAGTGTGTATAGTGTATATATATATATATATATATATATATATATATATATATATATATATAAGGAAATGGCTACCATATGCTAATGGTGACACCCTTCATTGAGATTCGATATATACTAGCCAGATCATTGTATTAGTTAGATGATTTATGTTTGCTTCTTAATCGGCTCAACATAAATATAAACGTACTAAAATAAGTTGATATTTATTTTAAATGTATAGGATTTGTTCTGAAATGGCGAGAAACCAATATTTGTATTTGTCTTTTTCAGTGCTGACGTTAGTTCTACCGTCACCACAGTGAGTACAAACGTCATCGTTACGAACGAGGGTAACGTGACATGGCTCTTGATGTCCATATTTCGTAGCTCGTGTTCAATTGACGTAAAATACTTTCCCTATGACGTTCAAAATTGCAGCATGGAATTCGCTTCGTGGACGTACGACGCATATCGGTTGAACATAATCAACATTGGCGACGAAGGCGACATATCGAACTACGTCACGAATTCTGAATGGGCTTTGTTGGAATATAAACACAGACGTCAGGAAATCACTTTTTCCTGTTGTCCCGAGCCTTATGTATTCGTTAAATATCACATCGTGATAAAAAGACGGCCACTGTTTTATTTGTTCAACATGGTAATGCCGTGCGTTCTAATCACTCTGGTAGCTTTGCTTGGATTCTACATGCCCTCGGATTCAGGTGAAAAAATTTCAATGGGCATCACAACGTTGCTTTCAATAACAGTGTTCTTGATGATCGTGGCAGAAAGCATGCCTCCTACATCTGATGTTGTGCCATTAATAGGTAAGGCATATTCCAAGAGAACCAAGTGGACTCTTGATCTCTCTTGTTACTTGTTTCAGAATATATGGAAAATCATAAAATGTTATGAATATTAAGTGCTTGCTGTTTAACAATGAAACTGTATTGTAAACCACTTCATTCTATGTAGTGAACACACCGAATGTCCTACTTTCTATGTTGTGAACATACCGAATGTCCTACTTTCTATGTTGTGAACATACCGAATGTCCTACTTTCTATGTTGTGAACACACCGAATGTCCTAAATTCCATGGCTGTTTCTTCAGGAACATAACCTTTTGATTTGTTTGTGGTTTAAACTAGTTTATTTCAACTTCTTGCGTATGCTGGAAAATAGTTTTATTGGCCTTGAAAATCGATGAACCATAACGACACCTGTTTTTTTTTTCTGTAAATTTATGCAAGCGCAAATTATATCCTGGATATATCATGGCTGTAGTAGTAATTATAGGTTATTAAGCAAATTTTGAGAATTTTTAAAAGAAGATGTGTCGGCTGCAAAAGATAATTGTATTTGTGCATGGTGGTCTTTTCCTAGTCTTCTTGGTTTAGACTGCTTGGTTTCAATGTCCTATGGCGGCTTATGTAGCTACACAAAAGGACCAATCTTCTTAGATATGATTGGATGACAAAGAATCTGCACAGAGGCCGGTTGCAGAACATTTCCCCTGGCCACACTTTCAGTGATAGAACACTTGTTGCAATTGCTCACAATCCCAACTGGAATTCCGAAACCAGGAAAGAAAGGTAATCTTACTGGAAACGCCGTCTTAGAACATTGAAACCAAGAGTGTTTCAAATATTTAATTAAATACCTAACAATTATGAAGATACACAAATTTTGCTTCATCTATTGAGAGTATATCTGAAACAAAAAACAACCAGAGGCTATGTTTACACGAATGAAACGATAAGAAATAATCCTGAACGTGTTTTTGATAATATCGAACTAACATATGTAGATTCTCATCGACATCTAGGATTCGTACTTTCATCAAATACCAAATAGACTTGTCACATTGATATTACATTAAACACAGTATCATCTCGAATACACAATCTTCTAGAATTGAAATACAAACTTTGCAGGCAAATTTTATTAAAATGGTATATTAATTAAATCAGACCTATCTTGTTATACGCCAGCATAGTCTGGGATGGATTTTCAATGATCGATTCAGAAAAATTAGAAAACCTGTCGTCAAGAATAGTTAGAGGAGTTCCAAATAACACTAGCAGGCAATCTATTTAGTTTGAAATCAGAAAAAAATGTTTGCAGTCTAGAAGAAAAAGAACAAAGTTTTTAACAATCTGCAATATTAAAACGAGCCAGACTCGCGACTATCTCATTTAATTAATCTATCCCCCCACCACGTGTCCGTACCAATAAATTATAACCTTCGATGTTAAAAAAAAATGCTCACTTGTAATTATTGGTCACATTTTAGCAAATCATCTTGCATATCATTCACAGTATCCTTGTGGAACAATCTCAAACAGGGTACTCAATGTAACATGTCGTACAGTGTTTTGAAAAAGTGTTTATGTCTAAATCTCGTGTCAAGCAAAATGCCAAGTTTGATTAATCGAACACTTGATAAAATCCGTACTAGATTATGCCACAGTGCAAGTTTTATTAATGGAACAATGAATTAAATCCCTACTAGATTATGCCATAGTGCAAGTTTTATTTATCGAACACTGAATAAAATCCGTAGTATGCCATATTGTAAATTTTATTAATCGATCACTGAATAAAATCCGTACTAGATTATACCATAGTGCAAGTTTTATTTATCGAACACTGAATAAAATCCGTACTAGATTATGCCATATTGTAAATTTTATTAATCGATCACTGGATATTATCCTTACTAGACTATGCCATGATGTAAAATTCAATGAAAGCTCACATTTATGTTTTCCAACTTGTTGACACCATTTTTTGTTCCTGTGGTGGGATCGTAATAACCAAGTATTTCTCCATATTCTGTCTCAAGTACAGCGGACAACGAAACTAGTTGATCAGAATATTAGATTTATTACTTTGGGTAATGGTGATGAACATTAAAATTATATAACTATGTTAATAGTGCCAGTTCTGCGACATGTTAATAAATGCTTACCCTACGACATGTTGATAGTGTCTACTCTGCAACATATTTATAGTGCCTACTCGGTGATATTTTAACAGTGCTTTCCCTACGATATTTTCGGGTGTAAGGGTTGTCATGGGGGAGGTTAACATCTCAGGCTTGCTAAGCAGTCGTACTCCTTCAGTGGTAGCTCGCCCATCTTTGGTCCCCACTTGGCACTCGACTGGCCGGCTAAACCAGACGAAGGGTAGCCGACGGGTCTTAAATCCTCGGTGAGTTAGGCTCTGTCTACCTAGCATATGAAGACTGGATTCGGCCTGTGCGGAGGAACCACCAGCTGATCAACGGACAGAAAGGCTATTTTTAGCAAAGCGCCCTGGAGCGCTAAGAGCACGTCCTGGTCATCCACTGCACTCAACCCTGTCTCCGGCCGTTTCGACGTTATCGTGCTGCTAAACCCAGTTGATTATGAGAGAGAGAGAGAGAGAGAGAGAGAGAGAGAGAGAGAGAGAGAGAGAGAGAGAGAGAGAGAGAGAGAACTCAACTACTAAAGTCCTGTGGCGACATGCAAGCGACGAAGCTGCAGGTGTGGGTACACTGGCAGTAGTATCCGTAGACCTGCACACAGGCGGATCAGGCCATTAGGGTCGTTCACCACATACATGAAGCAGCCCTCTACTGGAATGCAGTGCTCACATAACTGGCATGAGTTAGGGGCTAAAAAATGTGCCCTAATTATTGGCTACTGTAAACTTCCCTAGCAAGCATTTCGTGGCTGGCAGAGACCCTACCTCAGCGGTCAAAAGCCATAAAAGAAAATGAGGATTATTCCTCTCAAACATGGCGCATGGAATGTGCGTAAATTACGGGACGGGACAGAAACAATGCGGGAAGACCCCAAAGGAGAACCGCTCTTATAGGAAATGAACTCGCCAGATACAACATGGACATTACTGCCTTGAGCGAGACCCGGCTTTAATGAGAAGGCGAACTACGTGAAAGGTGCTCCGGATACACTTTCTTTTGGAGCGGCGAGTAAGTGAAGAGCGCCGTGAGGCTGGTGTCGGCTTTGCAATGAATACAGCACTGATCGGCGAATTGGCTAGACCTCCAAAGGAAGTAAACGACCGACTCATGACCATGAAACTCCCACTCTTGTCTCGAAGAAAGCACCTTGCCATCATCAGTTGCTATGGTCCATCTATGACCACCCCAGATAAAGTGAAGATGAAATTCTATGACGATCATCACTGCATCATTGCTGATGTGTCAATGGCAGATAAACTCGTTATTCTTGGTGAATTCATTGCATGAGGAACCTGTGGTCACGTTGCCTGGGAAGGTGTGATAGGAAAGCACGCGGTTTGCTACTGTAAAGGCAACGGTCCTCTTTTGCACTGGACTTGCGCTGAGTATGAACAGCTTATCACCAACATATTCTTCCCGTCAAGGATCACCAACATATTCTTCCCGTCAAGGCTACCCGTATCCGTACGTCATGAATTCACACACTCCTTAAGTACTGGCACTTCTTCGACTACGTCATTGTCAGGAAGAGGAACAGGCAGGGTGTGCGTGTGACCAAGTCCTTGTGCAGCACTGACTATTGTACAGGCCACCGCCTCGTCATCAGCAAGCTCAAAATACGCATTCAGCCCAAAAGACGCGCACGGGGAAAGAAGGCTTCTAAACGACTGAATATCACTAAGCTGAGATGTACCATTATCAAACATTCTCCCGATGATGCCCTGGAAGAGCGTCTGAAATCCACCCCTCTTGACAATCATAATGTGGAGACGGACTGGGTCGCATTCAGAGAGCTGATCAACTGAAAAGCTTTGGAAATTCTAGGACCCTCAAGCAGAAAGCACCATGACTGGTTTGATGAGAACTGCGACGAGATCAAGCAGTTGCTGAATGAGAAACACCGCCTCATTCAAACCTACCTCAACAACCTGATTCCACCTCTAGGAAAGATGCGTACAACAACATACGCAGAACTGTACAACAGAAGCTACGTCAGAATCGAGACACATGACTGAGCGACAAAGCTGATGAGATCCGTCCTACGCAGACCAGCATGACACGAAAAACTTCTACAATGCCATGAAAGATATGTATGGATCTACATCCACTGAATCATCACCCCTCATCGGCGCAGACGGGAACACAATAATTACTGACAAAGAGAAGATTATTCAACGATGGGCTGAACACTTTGGCAGAGTCCTGATTCGCTCGTCATCCATCATGATGAAGTCATTTGTCGTCTCCCCCCAATTACCCATCATCGAAGCACTGGATGACCCTCCAACCTTCCTGCAGACACATAAAGCGATTGTCTGCTCTCCAGTAGCAACGCACCTGGTTCAGACTCAATAACAGCTGAAGTCTACAAGGAAGGGGCACAACTCTGATAGAAAGACTCCTCCAACTGCTTTTACCGATGTGGCAGCAAGAGACGATCTCCCAGGAATTCAAAGAGACTTCCATAATAAGCCAGTGTAGATTCCGAAAATAACGTGGAACCAGCAACATGGTGTTTGCTGCGAGGCAGCTATAAGAGAAATGTCAAACAGGGTTGTGTTCTAGCGCTCTCAATGTTGGCTCAGAGGCCGACCTGAAATGCAGCGTTGACAAGTTCTCCAGCTCCTGCACAAGCTTTGATCTAACCATCAGTACCAAGAAGACTTAAGTCCTGCATCAGCCTGCCATTGGAAAGCCCTAAGTTGATCCCAATATCACCGTCAACGGCCAAACTCAGCGTAGTGAACCGCTTCACCTACCTTGGCAGCACACTGTCGCAGAGCATCCTTATTTTGACGGCGAGGTGAACCTTCACATTCTCAGAGCCAGAGCAACGTTCTGCAGATTGTATTCCAACGTCTGGAATAGAAGAGGCATTAGCATCCAGACCTAACTAAAGGTCTACAGGGCAGTTGTGTTCCCCACAATTCTTTATGCATGATAAACGTGGACGGTGTACCAACCCCACCCCAAGAAGCTGTACCAATTTCAAACCACAAGTTTCAGGAAAAACTCAACATCAAGTGGCAGGACACGGTTCCAGACACTGAGGTACATGCCCAAGCACGTCTCCCTAGCATCCCCACTATCCCGATGCATTGCCAGCTACACTGGGTGGAACCTGCTGTACGCATGCCATACCACGGGCTGCCTAAGAAGCTGTTCTATTGCGAGCTACATCAAGGAAAGCGATCCCACGAAGGTCAGAAGAAACGCTTCAAAGACAATATGAAGTCTGCATTGAAAGTGTTCAATATAAACCATGATTCCTGGGAGCAAACAGCAAGCGATCGAGTCACTTGGCGTTCCTCTGTGAGCAAAGTTTCCAAGTTGTGCGCATCTGGCATAACAACAGCTTTGCAGCTGAAGAGGCAAGCCAGAAAAGCACATGCCGTGAGCCCTTCTGGAGATTTGTCGCTTATCCATTGTCCCTTATGCAAACGAACATTCCGTGCAATAGTTGGCCTCTTCAGCCACCTGCGTACGCAGAGAACAGAACCAGCTCCTCCAAGCCTCGGATAACTAGAAATGTACTCGCCGAATCGACGGACAAACAACACACACGACACGTTAATAGTGCCTACTCTGTGATATATTAATAGTGCTTACCCTACGACATGTTAGTAGTGCATACTCTGTGATATATAAATAGTTCTTACCCTACGACATGTTAATAGTGCCTTCTCTGTAACATATCTGGGGATGTTTAACAAGCGGATTTAATAAAATTCACGAGTTAAATATCCATTATTTTGGGAGGTCGTATTTATCTGTTTAATCATGTTTTTTGTAATTAAGGCATATGTCTATTTTCTATAGTATTGAGGTCTATGAATATGGCTTGTAAGAACAAAATCCACTTTATTGCTTCAATATACCCCAAAATTATATTTTCAGGGCTATACTATGGCATTACCATCGCCATTGTGTCGGCTACTACCGCCATGACTGTTCTTACATTGAACATTCATCATAAAGGAAGCAGAGGATATGAGATTCCCGCCATCGTGAAGAAATTCTGCTTCGGATTTTTAGCTAAGCTGATCTTCATTAAGCTTGATCTACCGGAACCGCCTGAGAAAGGAATGGTGGGTAAAATATTTGATAATTTGGGGTTATGATTAAATTTGCGATGAAATTCCTTAATTTAGGAGATGATGATTATCGGACATGGCCAATGTGGGTATGTGAGAATGCTGCGAGTATATTCCCGTGGGTAGGTGTTGATTTTTGTATTCCGGGGTTTCCCAGCGTTCTTCATGCACCAGTTATATTGGCAGCAATATATAATCCATCTAAACGCAAAATAACAACAAGCACAACTGTATTTATTTATTTATTTATTTATGTAAATTCTTCGTTGTCTTGGATTATTATCTCTGATGCTCTTGCTGTTCTACCAAAATGTTAAGTTGCATTTTAAAAAATCAAAATTACTACTTGGACATAACGCATTTTTGAATATCTTTGATAGATATGCTCTAGCCTTCGGCCGAAATATGCTTTGTTATGTATATAGACCCAAGAGACCACTGGTCATAGTCTGAATCACTCTATTTGCGAAACGTTACTAACATTTCTCTGAAATAACTGACAAGATGGTCAGAATGGTGTGTTCAATGCTGCGTCTCTCACGTTTGTAATGGACATTGCGAATATCAGGTTCATTTGTGTGTCTCTTTAAACGTTTTATTTGTGACTCCATCAACTCGTCCATACAATCAACACTATCATCTATGTTTTCAAATTGAAGAAACAGCTTCTTTATTTCATCCAAAAACAAATCTAATAAACCAAAATGAGCGTATATTCTTTTCTGTCAAAGTAGTCCGTAACACACGATATTAGGTTTAGACACGTGTGTCGTGCAATATGAAGCCGTGCAATATGGAAATATACTGCACGACTCTGACAATTAATATTTAAAAGAAAAGCTATGAGTATATCATAACACGTGTATCTTTAAACATTGATATATATATATATATATATATATATATATATATATATATATATATATATATATATATATATATATATATATATATATATAAGAGGTAAATAATCACCTTGCATTGCATCCTTTACAATGATTTCACAAAAGGAATGTTTTCTTAACGAATTAAATGGAATGGCCCGAAGATTGTCTGAAACAGCTACATGTTCAAATCATTTACTTCCGACGAAACTTGCTCAACAAGAGTGAAAATATATTTCATAATCAAATCGGCAATTTCGCTACATCAGCCATTTACTCACCCACAACATATCTCTGGCATTTGTTAGTCGATAACCTCCATAACTTACCGAGAGTACCTTTGCTGACCCCATGATCCAAGAGAAATGTATAGTGCGAGAGTTTTGCCTTAGTTCATAAGGACGTAATTTTTATTATACGAGTATATAGCTGTGATAAAGAAATAACTGAAATTAACTTCAATATCTTTTAGTGGAAAATTACTTTCAATGTAATGTAATTGTAAAAAATACTTTTAATACAACTTAGAGAAAAGTGTTTGTTAATTACAGAATTTTCCAGGTTGAGATGGTGAGCATAACAATTAATATCACACACAATAAAAAGGTCAGCGCCAATGTTAATTGAAAGTATATAACATATTTAACATAAATTTCATTGTGTGGATATTGCTCTAGTACATTGTGCCTGAGATCTGTTCTTAACATGTTATTCCAGACGTAAAACAATGAATTGTTCATTATCAAATAATAAATCTTTCTCCAGCACATATAATCAAGGATACCACGCCCCCCCTCTCTCTCTCTCTCTCTCTCTCTCTCTCACACACACACACACACACACACACACACACACACACACACACACACACCATTGTCTACTTGGTCGTTCATTGAAAATTGTGACGTCTCGGTCTACCAATAGTTTTTATCGGGATTCTTGAATGTATGGTCATACCAACATGAAGTTTTAATAAGAATCCTTACGGTTTCCAGTTCGTTCTGAATGAAAATAGTGCCGATCTGACATTAAATAAAGCCGTTCCGGAAGCCATATTGTAAATTTATTAGTCTCGAGTATAAAACTACATCGACAAGAGGTTTTCACCAGAAGACTTATGTTGGTCCAACTTGATAATATTGCCGATTGAACATCAATATGGCCGTCCCTGCAGCCTAATTTAAATCTTGTTGTTACCACTCCCATGTGATGGATGGTTGTATCAACATTGGGCTAAACTAAAATACATATGATGATGTCTTTTGGGCTCTCAATGAAAGCGATTCCGATCTGATATCCAATTTTGCCGCATTGGCATTGATTTTGAAATTACCGTTATCGTTACTCGACGATAAGACATTTTCATCAGAAGACGCTTTGTCATGCCAATTTACTAAGTCACATGCTACGATTAGTAGTCAGAAGACGGTTTGTGATGTCACTTTATTACGTCACTTACTACGATTAATAGTAAGAAGACGTTTTGAGATGTCAATTTACTAAGTCACTTACTACGTTTAATAGTCAGAAGACGGTTTGTGATGTCAATTTACTACGTCACATGCTACGATTAGTAGTCAGAAGACGGTTTGAGATGTCAATTTACTAAGTCACATGCTACGATTAGTAGTCAGAAGACGGTTTGTGATGTCACTTTATTACGTCACTTACTACGATTAATAGTAAGAAGACGTTTTGAGATGTCAATTTACTAAGTCACATACTACGATTAAGAGTCAGAAGGCGGTTTGAGATGTCAATTTACTAAGTCACTTACTACGTTTAATAGTCAGAAGACGGTTTGTGATGTCAATTTACTACGTCACTTACTACAATTCATAGTCAGAAGACTGTATGTGATGTCAATTACTAAGTCACTTACTAAGATTAATAGTCAGAAGAGGGTTTGTGATGTCAAAGTACTACGTCACTTGCTACGATTAGTAATCAGAAGACATGTTGTGATGTCAATTTACTACGTCACTTACGTAAAGACTATTAAATTCTCTACAGAGACATCGTCATATGACAAGCGAAAATCCCCAACGTTCGTATTTACATGGATTTTCGGACGTATCTAATCCAGAGGGAGAGGAGAGTGGAAAATGAAAAAAAGAAGAAAGGATTCGGATGAAATGTGTACCATTTTAATGTCATTTAGAAAACAGGGACTAATAATACTTTTATATCGCTATTTGCATATGCTATTTATGAAGAATGAATAGCAATAGTATTGGTATATCATTTTCATTTTGGTTTATACCAACGCTTTAAATACCTCGTGTTCTAAATCTGATATAATAATAATAATAATAATAATAATAATAATAATAATAATAATAATAATAACAATAATAATAATAATAAACACCAACATGTAGAATATGACCGTGTTTGCTTTATTGCTTCATTAGATAAAAGGCAATACTAGCATTTTTGATGAAGAACGTTTTGAGAAAACGGAACCTAAGAAAGACGAACAACTGGCATGTCAACTTAAAAAGTTAAAAATTTTACATAGAGAGAGAAAACATTATCCAGGACAACAAGAAACGACAACATTAAAAATTACTAAAGAGAAATCAAAAAGAGATACTCAACAACCAGTGGAATCAGCAGAGGCAGATAAGTTCATCAGTGTCAAAAATAAACGTACAGTAACTAAAAATCACACACGCAATAAACAACTAAGAAATATAAATGAAATACAAGTATCGCCAACAGCAAGAATAACCTATGAAACAAATAAAAAAGAAAACATCAGTAGATCCGTTCAAAAGAGTTCCAATAAAGATCAAGCAAAAAAAACTTGATAGTCCCAGACACACAAAGGCAACCTATGCAGATGCAGTAAAAAATGGGGCGAAGAAAATTATACAGGAATTCAGCAACACTAACATCACAAAAATAGATACAATACAAAAACTAATGGGAACCCTAACGGATATATTGCAGACAACGCAAACAGAAGAAAAATTAGGAGATTTATTAGAATCCAAAACAAGAACAGATGGAGGAAAGAAAAGAAAAGAAAAAAAAGAAATCGAAAGAGGGAAAGAAACTGTATTAAAACTTTCTAAGAGAATACTAACAAGAATGATTACATTCTTCTAGGTAAGGGGTTATCATATTGTCCGAGAACCAAAGTGCATGATAATATTAATTTAGTAGAAGTATTTTTCAAATACACAAGATCATTCAAATTAAAGAAATTTTTCTCATAATCGTGTACATATTCAAAATATCAAAGTAGTTTTCGTCTAAAAAAATAAGCCCTTTATTTCAATAAAAAAAAGAATGATCATTTACACCTTCTAGTGGACAAGATATTTATCTGGATTTTTATACTGAAGGGACTAAACAAGAAATTTTAAAATAGCAGTCCTAAAAGAAAACATTTTACAAACATATCTAAATAAGAACTAAATTCTTTACGTACCTTATCACAAGATGAAAGTATTATTATTAAAAAGCTGATAAATCTAGTACCATAGTAATAGTGAATAAGGAGGATTACATTAAAGAAGTAGAAAGACAATTAAATAATGAATCATATTATGCAAAACTTTCCTCTAATACTTTTGAAGAAATTAAAGAAAAAATAAGTAAATGTATAAATGAAATCGCTTTACACAATTGCTCCATATATGATGAACTTGATATCTTCCCAAATAAAATACGCACACCTCAGTTTTGTATTTTACCCAAAATATATAAAACGGCTAAGTCACTACCTTTAGAATATCCAGGTAGACCCATTATTTCATCATGTAACTCAATTACAAATAATATATCGCATTATATTGATCATATTTTACAACCAATAATGCAATCACTACCTTCATGTGTCAAAGATACTTTTGATTGCGTTACCAAATTGAAATCTTTACCGAAACTAACCGAAAATTCATTTCTAGTTAAACTTGATGTGGTTTCACTCTACACGACTATACCACACAATGATGGTATCGAAGCATGTAACTAATTTCTTGAAGAAAATAAATCTACATGTAAACTATCAAAAGAACATGTTTGTAATTTTATAAAACTTGTGCTCGAAATAAAAAAATTTCAATCTCCAAACGTTGGGAACAGCAATGGGTAGTCCTTTGGCACCTTCTTATGCATCTTTATTTATGGCGAAATTAGAAAATGATTTTCTAAATAAATGCCAGTTAAAACCAGATGTTTGGTTAAGATTTTTAGACGATATCTTTATGATCTGGAGTCATTTATTAGAAGACCTTCACTATTTTATAGACTGTTTAAACAAATTACATCCAACAATAAAATTTACATTCAATATGTCTAAAACTAAAATATAAGTTTTGGACGTTGAGGTCATGAACAATGAAAATAATGACATCACTACTATGGTTCATGTTAAAAACACAGATATTCATCAATATATTGAATACTCTTCATGCCATCCTAAATCATGTAAAAACGGGATACCATATAGTCAAGCAAATCGATATAGAAGAATTATTTCTGATGACACCGTTTTTAAATCATCTTTAACAGAATTAGTTAGCATTTTTTAAATAGAAATTACCCTATTGATATCATTCATACTGCTTTTCAAAAAGTATCTTCTCTTACACAATTTGAATCATTAGAATATAAAATCAAAGCTAGACATGAAGAAATCATTCCTTATGTTATTGAATATAATCCAAGTTTGCCTAACATAGGTAAGAGCACTAATAAAGTTTGGGATTTATTAAAATTAGCAAGTAAAGAAAGTGTTAAATCGCTACACAAAAACAAATCCATGCCTGCTTATAAAAGGGCTAAAAATCTTTAAGATTTCCTAATTAATTCTAAATTGGAAAAAAAACATAAAAAAGGATCATCTACTAAATGTAATAGACCTAGATGTTCGCACTGTTCTTAAATTAATGAAAGTACTTCTTTGAATAGCATTAATACGAAAGAAACTTTTAATATGTGTTGTGATACGAATTGTGCAACATCATATGTTATTTATTTGATCACATGCAAAAAATGTGTCATCCAGTATATTGGACAAACCAGTCAACAAATATCTACACGTATGAACCAACATAGATCAGACATAAAAAATGATATTGATCATTCATTGTCATCACATGTTGCCACACATTTTAAAAAGAGTTCCCATACTGCGCAATATTTCTCTTTCAACCTATTATCATAGCTGATTCAGAAATGGAACGTCTGCTAAAGGAATCCTATTGGATTGACCGTCTTACTACGATATATCCAAAAGGACTAAATTCTAAAACATTATACGACATTCATTAATCCTTTGAATGCACGTTATACATAATGAAAATATCAGTAAAACGGTTTATCTCTATTTATTCATTTAATGTTTATATATATATATATATATATATATATATATATATATATATATATATATATATATATATATATATATATATATATATATATATAGAGAGAGAGAGAGAGAGAGAGAGAGAGAGAGAGAGAGAGAGAGAGAGATTTCTTGAATGCTGTTTAATGAGAAATTCGTGGTTCAGATTAACCTTGCTTACCATATCTTGATAACATTAGCTGTGACAGATGTCAGATCTACCAATTGAGATGATCTAGGACCGATTTCAGATCTACCATTTTACTACGAACATCATCAGATCTATCAATTAACTAGGACCTTTTTCAGATCTACCAAATAACTACGAACATCAGTTCCACCAAATAACTAGGACTGATTTCAGATCTACCATTTAACGCCGAACATCAGTTCTACCAATTAGGCCTAACTAGGGTCTTTTTTAGATCTATCAAATAACCAGGACCAATTTCAGATCTACCAAATAACTAGGACCACTTTCCGATCTACCAAATAACTATTACCAATTTCAGATCTGCCATCTACCTGACAGAAGTAGTATGGATAGTGTAGCAGTCGGGACTAGAGGATTAAGATCTGTCTGAAAATGAGGTTATATTATACAACTAGCATCTTTGAGGCGTATTCTTTTCTTTCAATACGTTAGAAAAGATAAGCAGAACGTCTTTTCATTTCTTACGCTGAATACAGAAATGAAAGAGCTGTAATGCAAAGAGATGAGGCACTTATGTAACACCATTAATATTGCTGTGTTTTTTTCTTTTTCTTTAACGCATAATCAAAACATCGGTCAACGGAGCTCCCAGCCGTTTTCGACACGAGTTTCTCCCATTCTGATGATTTTGGTTATTATTATTATTATTATTATTATTATTATTATTATTATTATTATTATTATTATTATTATTTCCAGCATAGGGTGCCACAGATAGATTTGTATGGTTATGAAATGCCACCGTTTGATCCCTTGATTCGAAATCAAAAGGGCGGCCTATCACCAAGAATCGGAAACAAAGTGCACGCGGGTGGAGCGACGCCCATCGATAATTGTGAGCAACAGTTCATAAGGGTATTACAAAAAGTTTACCAGACTATTGAACGGAATGAAATACGTTTGACTGAGCAGGATCGGAGAGAGAAAATAAAGCAGGAATGGCAACAGCTTGCACTTATAATAGACAGAGTTCTTTTGATTTGTTTCATTTTTTTGTCTGTAACAACAACATTATCTGTTCTTATTCCGAATAATGATACTTGATTTGTGGAAAATCTTTTGATTTTTGTTCAATATATTTGTGTAAATATTACATACATTTTGGATGAATAAATAGTAGTCATTTGGTTCAATAACTAATACAGTCATTTGGTTTTAAAAGGTATTACATACAATTATGCTTTCAATTATGCTTTTAATATAGTCTCATTTCCAGAGGCTTGCCACTAGAAGCGAGAGTGAGGTTAAACGGGTTAGAAGGCATATTTGGATCGCTAGCAGTTTGAATGATGACACAGAAAACCAATTCCACACTCTTGAGAACTTCCATAACTAGTTAGTGAAATAGCAAACATAACAAGATTACCAACTATTAGACGGCTCAGTAATTTCAAACCGATTCTCGGCGTTCATCGTGAAAGCATTCTCTCTTTGATTAATCAGATTATATGCTTCGGTTACGGCTTACCTCATTCATTGTTATTTATTTTCTTGTAAAAGTTGGCTATACTCTCGTTCTGAGCGTTTGCTAGAATCTGGGAACTACACTCCTTATGATACTTATTTCTTAGACGTAGTGTGGGCTGGCATCGAAAGTAAATCATCCAATTAGTGCATTGCCTTAATGCCAGACCAGCAGACTAATTTGCTTCTTGCAAGTTAAGTTCGCTTAACCATGTTGCATTCCTCATATGCAATATTCAAGGGAAAATGGTGAAACACGTGCATTTTAACGTTCTTGTTTCTCTACTCTGCAGAAACGCAATGGATGTATACTGGCATGATATATATATATATATATATATATATATATATAGAGAGAGAGAGAGAGAGAGAGAGAGAGAGAGAGAGAGAGTTTATATGCAGTCTGTTGTAATGACAAGCTTGATCTAAATAAGGCCAGAAGCGCGCGCGCGCGCGTGTGTGTGTGCGTGTGTGTGTGTGTTGTGGTGGCTATGTATTTCACTATTTACACTTTAATATAAACGCATATATTCATTGAAAAATAATTATGCATATCAACCCTATAAATTAAAAAAATTGTTGAAACAAAATTTATGACTTTTGTAGATTTCTGATGACCATATACAGGGATTTATCGGGCCCAGAAGAAAAAACACAACAATATTACCTAGACCGGATGTTATGATAAAGATAATTTCTTCTTTTGGGGCTGAGCATTTCTTGGGGTAACATAAAACAATTGGATACTTTTTTCAACTGAGTTTTTTTTTAAGGCCTCCATATAATAAGATAAAATATAATAAAAAAGGAAAAAATTGAAACAAAACAAAAAATGTTAAAGTTGAAAATAATATTCCTTATTCCCGTTACTTATTGTTTCTAAACTTTAATTTAAAGCGCACATATGGACGACGAAATGACGGTCAACCAGCAGATGGGAAATGAAATTCGTCGGTGATTAATACTATGCAATGATTGACTCTTGATAAAGTTGCTGCAAGTTTTTATAAACCCTAGAAAGCGATACCCACCAAGGCCACACTCTAAATCATAAATCTCTTTTTTTAAAAAAGTTATATTAATTAAAGGACGGACGAACAGACGTTAAATAAGTTAGTCAAAGATTAGTGATGCATGATTCCCGTTCTAGCAGAATTTTATGATTGGATTATCAACACTATCATTAAGACATCGAATCTTATATCACCCTCTCGTGTATATTTCAGAGTGCTATAACGTTTGAGCTAAGACAGCAGATAGCGATTTAATTAGTAAAAATGTACAAATTTACAAATTTCACGTCATATAATAAGCAAACTACCACAACATCGAAACGCTGGAGCATTTCTGAATCCTTCACAGCGAATGTTTTTCTGTTTCTAGGTATCAGATTAAATCTTATACATGCTAGAAATTATTTCCTAAACAAAAAAGTATCAATATCTGGGTGAACAAACTTTGACGTATTTGGTAGGCCTGTAATCTGACACGATATAATCTACTTTGAATTGATTTTTTTTCCTTTACAGGTTATGTCTTTTAGATAAACGAAGTAGGCGTGTATAATGTAATCGATACGCTTTTGCTAAAGATTTAAGTACTGTATCTTACCGTTGACAACAATATCACATTTTCCAAATTAGAACTGATTGAAGTTAAAGTTAACCATATACAAATATAAATAATTTATTGTCAATTTCATATGACATGAATCGATTAAATGTGATAATACAGTGTTTCTATTTTTTCATGCGTAGAACTTGTGTACTTCTGGTTGACATGTCCCCACCCCCATTGCCTCCATTAACATATTCGTGTTAATACACGATATAAACAAAATCACGTTCCTGGAGATGCTCATTGCGCCTTACTTCCAAAACATAACAAATTATAAATGTTTTCTTTCGTTTTCGTTTTCTAATAACGGCATATATACGGCATATATAGCTAGATTTAACTTAGAGTATCACTTAGATTTTCATAAAAACCTGACAACCTTTATATAGAGTGCGAAGCAATAATAGTACCTGATGAATACTGTTTGGAATCTGCTAACTTAATTACAAGGGTTCATGGGTATTTTAATTAAGTTGGAAAACATTTGGGTGGGGAAAAATATATGTCAGTGTTTAAAGTAAGATAAGGAAATCCCAGTTGCATGATTAGACTGGGATTTTCTTGTCTCGGTCCGAACCCCAACATAGATTATATTAGTATACGAAAACTTCAACAAGGTCTGAAATAGTACAGAATTGTGAGTCCAACTCAGATCATAGTGTCCAAAGAATGGGAAACTGTGTGGTTAGGCGATTCCATAAGATAAGCCACCCTGTTATTCATCATGAAATAATTAGGGAAAGGGAACTGTGTGGTTAGGCGATTCCTTACGAGAGGCCACCCTGTTATTCGTCATGAAATAATTTGGAAAAGGAAACTGAAATTTGATGTAAAAGTTTCGAAGGGTAAGACAACATCTTGGTCGAATATTGTACTCCATTTGAATTAATTAGAATGTGTCGTATTCAGTTACTGTAATTATGTTTAACTGAGTTATGAACGTGTTTGTATTTATTACAATGTTTGTGTGAGGATGTGGATTTGCATTTATTAGAATGTGGTATGCGTAGATTGATGGTTATGCGACGTAATATCCTGAGCTGTATATAACTGAATGGAGGAAGAGGAAGATGCTGCATCTAAACATAGCGGAAAGAAATAAATGTCCTTTCCACAATAGCAGAGGACATTCAAGAGGAAAAGAAGATGTAGAAGAGAGGAAATCTGCCTCCCATTGTCTGTTCGGTAAAGCCGATGGCGCGGGTACCAAAACAGAAGAATGGTTTTGAACTGAGACCTGGAGCGGGGACCACAGAGGCAGTAACCACCACAACAACCACAGCTTATAAACCCGAGGGATACAACAATCTTCAGAGTCCCTGAAAGGAAAGATTGGGGTTCTTAAGCGAGTCAGGGTCCCTCAGCATTCCATCAATTCACGGGGTGGAGATAGTTGGAGTTAGTGCTGTGTAAGTATGACACTCGACCAGGAAGATGGGGGCACTAGGTGCAATGGAGCAACGAGAACGGCCCTTTTCAGAACAAATATATTTATAGAATCGGTGTACTGAGTCTATTTGCTTAAGATAAGTAACCGAAAAGGTGAAAGACAACAATATTTGTAAAATTAAATTTATTTCCGTGAATAAAAAGCGAAAAATGAGAAGAAAAAAAAAATAGATTACGGTAATGCGAATTAAATCCTCCAGAAAATCCAAGAATTACTGACACAAGTTCAAGTAATTTAAAGCTCTGAATAAAACTCAGTACAAATCCCGAAGAAACCTAAAAACTGAAGGCAATGACGTGCCTGTTATAGCTTATAGAGTGTCGATGTCTCAGCAGTCATTTGTTCATTTAACTCCAGGTTTGAATTCAGTATAAATTCCCATGAATGTCTTTATCTAAGAATGTTATCAGAGTACTTTTTTATTTAAAGAGAAAATAATCATTCCAATTCAATAACTTGAAGAAATAAAGTTCAGCCCAACTAGTCACAACATATAAACTACTTGAATGTACTAGATGTTAAAGCACGAATAATCAAGTCTTCACAATTACAAGATGATATAGTTCTTTATTTGACCTAAGGTCACAACTAGCATTTTCTATAATATAAAAATAATCATTACGTGATGGAAAAAAACTTGTAGAATGAGCCTCATATTTACAAAAATAACCTGGACTATGTATAATTCACTTAAGAAACTCCAAACTGGTGACCCAAATAAACACATTTACCACTTCAATTAATAACGATCCTGATATTAAGCCCATACACAGAGACTAATTTAGTGATGTATTAGTTGTTTACACAAAATAAAAAAGAAATCTCAGTCAGATCAAGCAGAAATAAACTCAATTTGGGACATTATGTAATGAAATTAATTTTTTTAAACAAAATGAACAAACGAGTAAATTAAATATACATAACTTGGATTACTCATCATTTGCCAAAATTGTTTCTGTTTGCATATGTCTGTATATGTTTGTTTGTGTACGTCTTTACCCATAAAATAAAAAATACATTTCCCTTAACAAAAGTGTATATTTGTATGTGCGAATTAAGTGATGTGTCTAAAAACACTTACAATCCTTTCTTGTGTGATAGCAGTGGCGTCGCTAGGGGGGTGCGGACCGCACAGGGGTGACACCATCTCAGAGAGGTGACATCAAAATGAAAAATTGCAAATTTTACGGAGCACACGCTGCTCGGTCTAGTCGGAGGGGTGACACCATGAGTTTACCGCACTGGGTGACACCAACCCTAGCGACGCCTCTGTGTGATAGTGTGTTTATATATATATATATATATATATATATATATATATATATATATATATATATATATATATATATATATATATATATATATATTGCATATGTTTATCTCTACCATCAAATATAATTTACCTCATCAAAATGCGTATTTGTATGTATGTTTGTATGTACGTTGCCCCATCTCATATTAATTTCTTCTCGTTCCACATGTACCTCATATTAATTTGTCCTTATTCTCCAGGTTACAATATGTTGATATATTGCACATAACTATTATGCGATGGAACTGAATATGCTTGATATATTCGTTATCTTTGGCATTGTTTCATATAAATTTGTCATGGTTCTATTTAAATGGTAATATATTTAATTATGTATCCTGGCTGTAGCTCGAAAGTAGTTTAAGGTATGAGGAAGAATGTATATATCTTGATACCGACAATGTGTATTGGACCCTATTTTGTCATTTCTCAAGGTCGAGGTCAAGGTCAAGGTAAGAATACTTACGGTGTCAGGGTAAATTTTGTAAGGTCTATTGATTAAGTTTTACACATGTCCAAATATGAGAAATATCATGTTAACACCATATATATAAATGTGCATCCTTCTGTAAGCATTTACTTGTGCTAAGCATCACATATAATTGTTTTGTTGCCATCTTCAAAATTAAAATTATAGACCTTGAGAGGGTTCTTTTACATGCTTTTACAATCAACTCAAGAGACATTGATGGGACATTTGAGGTGATTTGAGTATTTACACTTTAGCCACTTATTTTTAGCGGAATTTCCATGCATTTTCTGTAAATAATGATTGCAGTGGAATAGCATGCTGAAGATTTCTTTATGACAATAGCTATTCATAAGTTTAATATGAAAAAAGTTTGGTTCCAAATGACTTTTAATGGAGTTCTAGAAGCCTCATAGAAAGTTAAACATACATTATAATTGATCATTCATTTACCACATATCCGTCATGAATTTGAGAAGTGAGAAACTTTGTTTTTTAAAAAAAAAAACATTTCTGCAATCTCTATATTGATGAAAAACTATCTTATAACGAACAAACCATTTATTTTGGCAGTGGAGAGGTAGCACACGAGATATTTTTCTGTTACCTCAATACAGTTAATTCTTTTTAAATAATATAATGAACATACTATGTTTATTTGTAAACATGGCAGAGCGAGAGTTTCTTCAAGCTATTTGAGGGCTCGAAATGTTTTAATATTTAAGTAAAATATGCCAGTCCGATTCCCCCAACAAGAGTAGTGAATGAGGTCGGTTTAGCGTCAAGGGGGCTAATGTTAAAAAAGAGTATATCGAGATTAGCGTCAATGTGAATTTACCATGGGCAATGTTAACATGGAGTGAATGGTATTTCGAGATTGGCGTCAATTGGATTTATATTTTATTTTAACATGAAGTGAATAGATTTTCAAAATTTGCGTTAGCGGGAATAAATTAGAACTTGATCTGGAAACATGTAACAGAAAAGCTGCAAGAACAATTATAGGTCTTGATCAGCGCTCATCTACGGAGACAACAAATATCAGTCTTGAACTGTTGTTAGTTGAGGGATATTTTGATAAAATCAAATTAGGTTTCTTCTATAAAATCTGAAGAAATAATGGTTTGCTTGCCTGGAAAATTATATTCAACAGAAGAATTCTTGACTTCTTGATAAACGAGAGTGAGAGCATTGGTTTTTGTTAAAGATATATATCGTGTTCTTTTGAAATTACAGCAAGGCAGTTTCTTCTGCCTATACATGCACATCCTATAGTCTGTCTGTCCCGAAACCAGTCTGGAGGAGGAATATTGAAACGGCAGGTCTCTGCTGCGAATAATTATTGTGGAGATCTAAACTTAAAATGAGACCTGACCTTTTATATTATGCAAGTGTCCATACCAATCCAACGTTCCCTCTAATGCTCAGGCATCCCCGCGCAGCTGAATTGTCAATTTTTGCTCAATCCAACGTTAAATTTTGCTCGTCTCCGTAATGATTGCGCAGTGTAGAGGGCACTGCGCGCACATCTACCATTCGCTTAGAGGACATTGTACCAATCTACAACCACTTGCTGTCTGGAAGCATGGTAATGTTATCCTAAAAACCTTGGACTTTCACTAGCATTGTCCATTTAATTATGCGCTCAGTTTCAACAGAGGTTGAATATAACTGTAAACTCTTCAAAAGACTACAGCAAGAGCGAATCATATGCTACTATACTGCGAAAACCCTTAACGATGAATGTAATACTATGTTTGAAAAAATGATGAATGCAATAGACATTCTAGACACGCACTGGTTTTTATGTCAGGGCAATGACCCTTCCTGCATATCCTTTTGGGAACGAGAGTGGACATATTTGATTCTATGGATAATCAATCACGGCAGGCATTCATGTTTGCGGTGGCAGATGGAATAGACACAATGTACAGAGGAGCAAATGAACTTGAAAACGATATCTGATATTATGCTTGTTCAGTAAATTAGGGAAACTGACCCATTTCATTTCTATCATATAAATTATTTACCGGTATTCAAAGTGAGAGCCAATGTGATAATACATTTAAATCGTTCCAGTAGAATGTAAATAATTAAAATTCCCTTCTCTTAATCCTTGTTGTTTTTATAAATCTCTCTCTCTCTCTCTCTCTCTCTCTCTCTCTCTCTCTCTCTCTCTCTCTCTCTCTCTCACACACACACACACACACACACCTCTAAAATATAAATACGACAAAAAGAATTTGACAAGAGAGCAAATCTTGTTGTAACGGTGGCGTAGCCTTGAAAGAGCCTTTTGAGCTTCTTTTTTTTCTTTTATCTCCTTACGTCTACTTTTCCCCTAAGCTCTCCTCTTCCTCCTGTTTCTCCTTCTACTCCTCTTTCTTCCTCTTCTGATTCTCCTCTTCGTTTCCTAACATTTCGGTCTAAGCTCTCATTTGGACTTTATCTTCTTCATCTTCGTTTTCCTCCTTTTTTCCTCTATCATTTAATTCAATATGACATCCCTTTCTTAAAATTATTAATCTCCATTGTCAATCTGTGCGGGCTAAAATTCCTAAACTGCAATGACATCAATATTACCTCGATCATACATCGGCTATCTACTACGTCCTGCAACTTCATTATTTTCTGCAAATGTTTGTTTATAGCCATGACCTTATATTCAATGCTGAAAGGCTCGAATGACGAACGATGTTCGTTACATACATCAAGCACAAACGTGAATTATATACTATCCACATACGTACGCGAACGCATACAAACACAATATCTACTGTCAACACAGAGATGAGAAGAAGAAAAGAAACCAATATATATTATTCACACATAAATGCAGAATGAAAAGCAATATCAACTATCCACACAGAAGGGAAGAAAATACCCCAATATCTATTATCAAATACATGTAAACCAATATCAACTATCCACACAGAATAGAAGGAAAAAAACCCTTTATATAGTATTAACAAAAGTACTCAAACGCATACAAACCCAATATCTACTATCAACACATAAGCGTACCCCCCCCACACACACACATCAGTAATGGGGTCAATGTTTATAATCACAATACTCCACATAGACATGAATTGGCAATTTGAATAGTCTCTTTTTTAAAGCTCTGGTTAGCTATTTTATGAACTTCAGATTCACCAGCTTAATGCTGGCACATCCTAAATTGGACACCACAGATAAGTCGATAAATGTTCTAAAGAATATCAAAGACTGCGCTGATGAAGAAAAAAATCACAATATTGTCATCACACCATTGAATCTTTGCCTTGTAATCTCACACTATTGAATTGCGTCGTCTGGGCATTTCTTCTCGTAAAGTAGATGATATCGTCTTCCCAAGGTGGTAATTAATGCGAATTAAAATAATCAACATAACCCTCTTTAGGAAAAAAAAATAGCTACCCGGTGTGTTTCTGGGAGATGACTGATGGCCATGTTGGTGACATAAGCTTGATGGTGTTGAGGTTTGCGATGAGGCAGTTTATCTTTAGCACACACGACATGATTCTAAGAGGCAATGTACAAACTGTTGTTTAAACTTTAATAAAGTTCTCATATATCCATTGTTTGCTCATTTTTTTTCTTCACAGGTAATGATAAGTCATCAGTTTTAATCCTGACGTTTTGTTTGAAAAACTCTGACGAGTAACAATTTCTTAGTTTCGTCTACCAACTCTGAGCCGAGAGATATCTGATGAAATGGACCCCAAAATTAATCAATGGAAGAGAGGATTGATCACGCAAGTCTTTATTCCATTGATGCAACACGGCTATCTTTTGAGATGAGACCCCAAGCGCTTACCAGATAGTCATCCGATTTTTCTTCTTGACACAGTATCAGACATTTATCGTGTTGAATTTTACTGGGATGATCGTTTTGACATCCTTATCAATCTTTCTCGATCGGTGCCGTAAGTTTATCTGCCAGGTTTTCAGCAAAACATGAGACTAAAAGTCCTCCACGGCATCTTTGTCTTCCACAAATTTCCCGATATCATTACATTCCGTTTCCACAATTTCCATCATTCAAAGAGGGAAACGTGTATTCCATAGCTTTAATAGTCCATAATTGCTTTTCTTAAACTGTTGATTTATATCGTATCGTCGAATTCGGCATACATGATCACGTTCACTGTAAGTGGTACAGCTTCTGCAAACTAAAGATCTACACGCAGTTGACAAGATTTTATAGGGTGAAAATCGCCATCGTCGCTGCCTTGGTCTGGAGTGAAATTAAGGCCCACAAAGTTTACCTTCCTGCTTAATCGTCGTACGAAATCCCGTAACTGGTATTAGTACCTAACTGTCGCAAGGTTTCATACAGGGACAAGTACGACATCAATTAAATTCTTCTGGGTAAAGTTAGTTCAAAAGGTCTAGTACACAAGGTCTTGGCATCACGACTGACTTCGATTTTAGACACTCTGTAATGCTTAAACTGGAAAAGATTTCGATCTTTGGCTCCGGTGAAGGCTGCATTTCTAAATAATACCAACGATTAAACGATTAGATCACTGTCATTGAAACAGATGGTCTTAGATCTTGGATCGAAATCCAGAGGCAACGGTGAAAATGTTCACATCCACACGTCGTATCAGATACTTGGCAGTCGTTCTGCTCTAAGTTAGACTGATGTCGTTTCGATCATTAGATAACACTTTCACATGACGCACGTAAAGTTTGACTTCTTGGATGATGGTTTTGTACTCGTTGGCATGAGCCATCAAATAGAAAACGGTATTACTGAGATATAGTTTCAGGCAGATACCCACTCCGTTCAGCAAAAAATTGTCTTGCAACCGCATGCCATAGTGCAAATGATCGATTATTTCTACGCTACGTCTTTGCGGAAGTTTTGTTCGACTTTAGTTAAAGCTTACATTGTGAGGAGAGTCATGTGATATCAGGACTGTGTCAGTACAATTACACATGTTTTCGCCTGCTGTGTCAGGTTTCCCTACCACTAAGGCATCTAGATGATGTGTGTTCTTCGCTTTCCGTACGTCAAGAGATTTTCTAGGTACGCTCGGTAAGGGTAAGTATCCATGCTACTGCTGACGAATTTGTTATTCAAGTATAAATCCACTTCTCTGAACAAGGAATGCATGAAATTGTTGACGGAAACATTATTGTTGTCCGTTTTGATCACTTCGACTTTCAGGTACAAGTAACTGTTATTCAGATCAATGTAATCTTCGAGCTCTCTTTTATGTTTTAGACGAGATGTTAACTGAATCCGTGAGAAAAGAGCGGGAATGAAACTCTACTCATTGGGATTATTGCATCCTCTTCATAGTTGGTGAAATAGCAAACAGATCCAGTTCCAAGTTGGAACAGGCATACAACTCTCGGTGCATCATTTTACTCTCTCTTTTATTTAATAATCAAACACGTCCAAGTCTCAAACTGTTCTTCTTTTTTTAGTCTTTCTTGCTTTGAGGGTATGATATCCTCTGGAGGGGTGTCTTTGACGTCTCTTTCTGCTCTTTCCCTGTTGTGTTGTAAGGGAAACAGGAATGCTTGACTCGTTACCTCCCATGACATTTATAGTAGTTTCTCGTCGGTCCGAAATGTCTTTACCGGTTTGAAGCAAGTCATTTTTGCCAGCTATCAAGAAAGCTTTTTGGGTATTTTGTTTGTCGATGATGACATTTTGGAGAAACTGTTTGCCTAGCGTAGTGGCTACCTTCAAGGCGTGTAATATTCGTGTCACCATTGGTATAAACATGGGGGATATTGAACGAAAGTCCGATTTCAACATATCTCCTAAACCATGTCCTCACTGTCGACTCCTTGGTAGACAGAATACATGACTTATGAATCGGAGTTTCAATTTGACTTTACCTTTGATGAATGAACTATTTTTGTCCCAGATCTCATTTATTAGCATGACACGTTGTTGTCCGACATTTCGGGTTCCAATTTATAGACTGCAGATTGACTGCCACTCATTCGTTCAGTGACAGTAAACAACTCAGTGGTCCAGTTCGGTAAGTATCCTTTGTGGAAGGTGCGTTTGGTTTTTCCAATGCACACTCAATCTCCGGCTTTAAAGCGCTCATCGTTAAATATCACTGCCATCTCACCTCTTTCTGCGTGGGTTCGAGTCTTGGGCTCAGACAGTGTGGGTATGTGAGAAAGCTTGCAGGGAGCTTCTCATGGGTCGGTGGTTCTTTCTGAGGTTTTCCTGGGTTCTTTCTCAACCTTTAAAACTGGCATCCATGTATAGCCTATCTTGTGCTGAAATATGGCGTTAAACCAAATAGCAACAAAACAACTGTTCCCGTTTGCCCGCTCCTCTTTTTCTTATGTATATGTATTTTCTGGGGCTGTCGTCGATGCTTGGTAAGCTTGGTAAGCATTTGTTTGGATGACGAATATGTTCTTGTATTTTTCCGTTTACTTTTTGGACAGGAGAAGGACGATGATGACGGTGTGCACTTTTTTGAGTGGACATCTTTTGGCGCTCAGGAACACACACACACACACGCGCGCGCGCGAGCTGAAGTCCATTGCTTGACATGCGTGCTTTTATTGTATTTGTCTGAGAATGATTGAAACTAATCCTCTCCTTTGGCTGCTCCTCTTTTTCTATGGATGACTGTGTCTTTTCATGGATATATATGTCTATGTGCTTGGCTTGGTTAAGCGCTTTTAAGGAGGATGACGAAAAGACTGTCTTTTTACTTTACCGTTTCCTTTGTGGACAGAATAACAACGGTGGTGATGGTGTGCACATTTTAGGGTGACATCATTGGGCGTTCAGTAGCACACAAAAATGTACTAAAGTCCATGATTTGACACGCATCCTTTTTCAAGTTTGATAAACCTTTTTGCTCAAGTTTTTGTTTAAACTGATTGATCATATGTTCAATGCGAAAACGATTTCCCCTTTGCTGGCTTCTCCATTTCTTTGGACGAAAGGGTCTTTTCTGGTGGTGACGTTGATGATTGACTAAGCGCTTTTTTGGATGACGATAATTTCCTTGTCTTTTCCTTCTTGGACAGGAGAACTACGATGGTGGTAATGGTGTGTACTTCTTTAAAGGGACATCTTTGAACGTTTAGGAGCACAAATACACTTATTTCTCGTGTTTGCCTGAGGTCTTTATTATACTGGAATGATTGTCTTTACATGCACCACGCGTCGTAAATGGGTTTGCAGTGCACTCAATCAAAACATTTCTTGCTTGGATAAATCTAGTCAATTCTTTAACATGCCCGATATCTCTTGGCCTTTGCTTTGTGAGCAACTGCTACTGCAATTCAAGAGGAGGAGGGTGTCAGCGCTGCAGGACACGCGGGTTTCAGTTATATCACCAAATAAAGCAGAATGGCTGTCAAATTGGGTTTGGAAGGCATCACCAGCAACGGATGAAGTGTAAAAACCTGAGGCTGCTAGAGACGCGGTCACTGTCGCTGCAGGTCGCGGTTTGAGGATGTAAGGTTGCGTACTGGCTTAAGTGCCTCTCTTGTGGGTAGAAGCTGTTTTACGTAGTCTTCCTGTGGACTTTTCTTTTTCTGAGGCTGTGATCAGGTGTTGACACTGCTGCTTTTTTATTCTTCTGGGTATGTTGGGGAGTGTTTGTGCTCCTATTGGAGAACATTGGAATCATTAGAAGTCCCATTTGAAGCGGGAGCGAATGATGACACCTAATAGAAAACAGCTACCTCCAAGTTTCAAATTCATTTACTTTTTTTTTTATTTGAATGTCGATTCGATGAACCGCCAGTTTCGTCAAGGCTACTGTGTTTCCCTCAGAAAAGTGTTAATTTTGATGTGGAATGTAAATGATGCCTTGCAGTAATTGACGTGCCGTCACCGTAAACCATTGTAAGACTTCTTTGAAACTGGCTTCTATGACACGAGCACATATTTGTGGATTTATTGCACGACTGATGTCGTGCAAGGCACGAATGAATTTGACGGGAGGATGAGACTGAAATGATGTTATGTTGACGTTGTGTGAGACTGACTCAAAGTTTTTATAGATTTTATTTTGTTCAGTCAACGGGGACGTGCACACGACATGCCCTCCGTCTTGGCACTAGTGGTGAAACAAAAGGGTTCGAATTCACACCTAATCCGGGAATATGTAATAAATTCACGAGTAAATTGACGTTTGTGGTTTTAGTGGCATCGTCGTACGCAAGAGTCAGCCAGTTCCTTCCAAAATAGCTAAGACATGCACTTAAGATTTATCTCTATGGCTTTTAAAGAAGGTCATGTCATGATCTTTGAAACTGTGCTATAGGCTCTACTTCGTTCAAACATTTTGAATGATGCAAATTAAACTGGCATTACGATGATGACATTTGTACGTTTCCCCAGTGGAATTGCTTCTTCGAAGATAACCAGATGGATTTCACTTGGGTCAGACACGATCATTGTATTTATCAGAATTTCTCATGATGTGGTACTGAATTAATTCGTTCAGAGCGTACGGTATCAATGCAATTGCAAGGCACAGCATCGCACTCGAGTTTCGTCTCGTATGACACTTGCTGTTAAAAGGATTCATCATTCTTCTCTTGGCAATGGTAGTCACAATGAACTATCGGTATTCCCTTTTTACATGCTGACCAATATCCCCCTCCCAAAAAAAATGAAGATATGTGAATAATAGAAGTTCCGGACAGAAGATTAGCTTTCTTCACATTTCTAAAGGACCCTAAACGGAGATCGATATTATGGGAGATCAAATTAAAGAGAGAAGGCTTAATGCTAACTCAACACACCAGGTTGTGCCAGAGACATTTCGAACTTAAATGTTTCTCAAAAGACCCGAGAGCAGCGCCATTGTCAGAATCTGACGAGTCCTGTTCATCTTTGTCCCGTGAATCTATCATGTAAGGTTGGATGTTAATTGAATATTCTACTTCGGGAATTTTATCCACATCACTGTCTTCACTAACAGTCGACATTATGTAAACAATCAAGCACAACCAACTCATATAACGCTTTATTGCATTATCAACAGTATATGGATAACTCGCCAATTTTAAAAAAAATATTGCTGTTAACTTTCTTGATTGCTACAAATAGTATAATTAACATTATTCATTAAGGTAGTAATTGCTTTCAAACTCGGACCAGGCTGATTCGGTTCGAATTGCTGACTGATTGGGCACGGATATCTGGTTGATTCTTCAAATTTTTAAGCTGATTCGGACCATTTCAAATATTATTCAGTTTTGTACAGGATTTAAACGTGACATTTAAATTTCTTGTTTAAGATGGTTTTCTCATTATGTCCAATGTACGTCGAGCGAGTCAAATATGTATTTAAGGTATTACAAATCCCGTTAATACACGTGATCATGGTGTTGTTATATATAATAAAATAACGTAAACCTGATTATTTTGCATCGGAAGTTTAGTAGTGAAACATCTTTTAAACTTCGCGTTCAACTTTAAAGAGTTTGTTTTATTGAGAAATAATAAAATTTCGAACACTAACAAATAAGAAGAAATAAACTAAACGATGTTTAACTCAGTAGCGACCGAATTTTCTGAATTGGCGTCAGTCAATGCTGTTTTTAAAAAAATGAGTTAAGTTTCATTCATTATTAGGCTGGTGCCCTTTCAGTTATAAAACTGCAGACGTCACATCATGCTTACGTCCGCTCTATTTTTTTCCCCAATTAAAATGTATCGATTGATTTGAAGAACAGAGCAAAAGGGATAGATACTATTTCTTTTTTGTTCTGTATAAAAGCTGAATCGATCATATGGACAAGTTGAAAAGTTACAAAGTTTTATAAATTTAAGAAGTTATTAAGTTGAAAAAGACAACAATAAATAGAGCCTTAACAACAGTGTGGCGACGTCTCACACGTAGTATATAGGATCCTACTCACCGGGCGAGTTCTCTATGAGGAGTGTTCTCCATTATTCATTATCAACAATGTCGGTGTGTACATAATGTTTCAAATGACGTCACTTCCGCTTTTTGTGAAGGGATTGGGAAGCGAGTTGTTTTAGTCAAGACGGATCGGGAGAGATGATCGGTTTTTAATAAATTTCTTAGTAACAAATAAGAATGAAAGGTACACATTTTCAGAAAATGAACCGAACACATGTAGCAAATTATATAAAAAGTTTGAGCGAATTTCAGTTTTGCATGTTTGTCCACTTTAAAATCGAGATCCTCTCCACTTAGTAAGGCTTCTTTTAATTCTCCAAAGCTCACCCTTTTACTGGCGCGAAACTTGAGAGTCAATCCTTTGATTTTACACTCCGCTTGAACTTATCCTTGGGGCTTCCGGTAATTTTTGGGACTTGCAAAACATAGAATCTTGTCGTTGGTGTGCACTTCTGTCCAGGCTCCTAAACAAACTCTTTCGATGTCAAGGTGGCGTTGACCCAGGCGATCGATGTAGATGCAACTGTCGTTGTCAAATACAACACACGATCTCCTAATTGGCGTAACTCTTTGTACGATTTTAAGCTAGCATTGGATGTCACGTAGACCGCAATGATGACATTTCTAAATTCGTCAGCTTCTAGAAAGTCAAGTTCTTTTTCGCAATTGACAAAGATCAAAATCTCATTAAGGAGATGCAAGTGTTTCATGTATTTGGTTTTGTCATAAATCATCTGAAAGTAACGGAAAGGTTCTGTCAAATAATCCGTCTAGGGTAAACACGATCGTTATATCATTCTGCCCCACAAGCAATTTTACATCACCTTGACAGACTTCTTCCTGGGTGTACTGACAAGGTCGGTCAAATGTTGCACGTTTCGGCCCAAGTACGGTACAAACGAAACATTTTTCTTGCAAAGGTGAGGTAAAGCTGGATGGTACAAGTCCATGGATGGCACGACTTTGCAATTGGTCAATCCGTCGTATTATCGAATGTTGTCCAGATTGATCTGTTCCGTCAGCAATTATAGGTGCCCTGGCAAAATGTGACAATATTTCCACACGTAAAGATACAATGAACACACGTCCTTTCTCCTCCTCGGTTTGGTACAGCAAACAGGTGGCATATATCCGTCATCTGTACAAACTATCTAATAGGTTCAGATGGTCCACGAATTTTCTGGAATGCGCTTAAACTCAGAATGAGTTTTCAAACAGTGATCGCACTCGCGTTCCAACATTTCCTCCACTTGGTATCCTTTTTGTTCTAACTTCAACCATCGCTGACAAGTGGCCTTGTACTAGTCTTACATGGTAAGCTGTAAAATCCGATTTTTGTGCCACGTTGAGAATAACAGATGGAACATCCGTGAAATAAGCAGCCATTCAACTCGTACACGATCTTGGGTTTTTTAAGTCCAACAATTCACTAAAATACTTTCAGAAGATATGTTTGCCTTCTCCATTTCGGGCATGTTTTAATCCATTTGTCTTCTTTGTATCACAAGTAACATAGCCAGCGTAGGCTTTGTTCAAATATTGACGATTGGCAAAGTTCGTCGTTTGAGGTCTTATGACAGCCCAGGTGCTTTCAGTAATGAATCGTTGGCGGTGCACAATTGGACACGCCTTGGCAATGTTACAAGCTTCCTTCAAAAGATCGATTCCTCCACGCTAAAATTTCCTTTGTTAAATTCCCATCTATGCTAATCTCGATATACCCCTTTTTAATATTAAACCCCTTCGATGCAAAACCACCCACATTCACTATTACCAAGGAAAGGAAAAAGATATGTGAACCCAGTTTAGCTACATATTACTCTTGTTTTTTTTTATTGTATTTTTTTTGTCATACAGGGCCGACCATAGGCCGATTGGACTTTCACGGCGCTCATATGGGTCAGACGCGTTAATAATTTAAAAAATATGTCTATAGAGAAAAATCAATTTTCAAGCAATGTAAGAAAATACTAAGCTCAATATCATAAAAAATTTGTTCAAAAGTTTATTTCCCGATGCCGTGCTCACCGGGGGCCCTCGTGTAAATCCGGTGCTGGTGATTGGGTAGATTGTCAAAATGATTCAAATCGGAAACCCGTGTTTGCTAACCTTTCACAGTTAACTTAATTTCTTGAAAAGTAGTCAAGAATTGCAACCTGTTTAAATATTTCCTTTTATAATTTCGTATCCACAAGTGCTGCCTCGCTTGGCGCTCAGCATTAAGAGGTAAGTGTTAGAACAAGTCGGCCTGGTGTCAGGATAATATGACTGGGTGGGACATCATGCTATATGTCTGCGGCATGATGCCCCAGTGCTAGACATCACTATAAACTACCACTGCAGACATCGTAGCGACATGACTGACATTTTTTTAAAACTATGTTAAAAATCCTGATCATACAAACAAAATATCCATAAGCTGATAAGCTGATTTACGAATTATAGACGTTTCGACCCAGGACATATCGCTCCACTTTAATGGATATTTCGCTCTACTTTAATGGATATTTCGCCCCACTTCAATGGATGTTTCGCCCCATGGAGGTTTCCATCCGGAAAGATGGCCGCCATCGCATAACTATTCGAGAAAGGCTCTTCCGATTTTGAGCTATTTTTGTGATATTTGTGCTTGTTGTCTATCTTCGTCTACATTATTGTGTTTCATCATGCATTGGCTGTTCTGTTCGTAGAGTTAATTCATCTCCTTTTTTTGGAAACGAGGACAATTAGAAATTTTCTTAGCTGTTTTGTTCCACTGTTAAGACGTCATTTGTTTTTTTAATAAACCGCCGTCATGTGAGCGCTTACAATATGACCGACCCTCAATATGGATTAAATGACCACACCTTGGTTCTAGATATTACATTGTGCTCAAGACTGAACGAACTGGGAATACATTCATCAGTACTTAAATGTAAACGGAAGCGAAAAAAGAAACGTTCTTTCAAAGCTGGCCGGCGTAGAACAGGAAGAAGAATTCCAGTTATCTCCCTTTCGCCCGTAACAGATAAACAATTACAAAATTCTGCCGTTAATTTTTATAACCTGGTTCAAATTCCTCTTAAATCGTCAACGTTGTGTCAACTGTCCCAGGGATACCACTACATATTGCATTATTCAACGCTCAATCAGTAGGATCACCGGAAAGCGCACAGAAATTGTTAATTTTATCAACGACCAGAATATCGACGTCTTCTTCCTGACAGAAACATGGTTACAATCGTCAGGTGATGAACATAAGTATGCGGATTTAACACCCGGCGATTACTCCATCAAGTTGTTCCCCCGCAACTCTCGCGGAGGTGGAATTGCTGTAATTACAAAGAATTCCATGATCAAATGCCTTAAGTACAATACAACCTTCAATTTCAGCCACGCATCGTTTGAACTAGTCCAAAGAAAGTTCACAATGGAACAAAGGTCAGTTCATATTTTCAGTATCTACCGCCCTCCTCCTAGTATGAAAAACAAGCTGACTGAATCTCTCTTTTTGGAGCAGTTTCCAAATCTTCTGGAGTATGGAAATTCAATAGGTGATAACAATTATTCTTGGAGATTTCAACTTTCACTTTGACTGTCCTGGAAACCATGCACGTCAAAACTCCTAGATTCCATTCATGTTTTCAATCTTAAACAGTCAGTTAACCATCCCACCCATAAACTTGGTCACATTTTAGACTGGTTCTTTATAGACCTGATAATAATATTCTGTCCACCCTTGTATCCCACGAACTTGCATCGGATCACCTCTGGATTGTATGCCATCTCGACGTATCAGTCCCTAACCCTCCACCTCTATTTGCTACTAAGAGAAACCTCCGTGTGATAAATAGAACCATATTCATGCGAGACATCCAAGAAAGCCTAACAATTTTCCTACATCCAACAGCGGAACAACTTGATAACTGCTTGCGTTCATTGCTTAAAAAATATGCCTCAGCCACCAAATGCAGAGTATCAATAAAAAAGTGTTCTCCATGGTATAGCAGTGTTAGGGACCAGTTTCGCACTGCTAAAACACATCGCCGAAAAGCAGAGAGGCTCTGGCATTCCACCAGACTCACTATTCATAAACAAATCTATGAAGCCGCTAAGAAGAACGTCACAAACATAGTCCATTCAGCCAAATTATCCCACTACAGTACTAAGATCACGGAGGGTTCTAGTTGCAAAGAGCTCTTCGAGATAACTAACAAACTAATGTCAAGGAACAAATGTATACCACTTCCAACTACCTTCTCTCCACTATACACTAGACCTTCCGGGCCAATTTGCAAATTTCTTCCGTGACAAAGTACAAACCATTAGAGATATGCTTGACAGCAGAATTTCAACTGACTCGTCACCATACAGATATGATGCAGAATTTCAGCGACAACCGTTAGGAGCATTTGAACCTGTTTCTATTGATTTAGTACGGACACTCGTGATGAAAAGTGCACCAAAGTCTTGTGAACTGCTTGAGTGCATAGACCCAATATTGCCTTCACTAACTGATGTTATTAATATCTCTTTGTCACCTGGGGAATTCCCATCATGTTTCAAAACTGCCATCGTAAAGCCACTGCTGAAGAAACCAACACTTGACCATTACGATTTAAAGAACTACCGCAAGGTTTCTAATCTCCCATTCATATAAAAAATCTTAGAAAAGGTTTTTCTAGCCCAACTTATATATCATTTGAATTCAAACAGTCTTTTTAGCAATGTACAGTCTGCATATCGCCCTTGCCACAGTACGGAAAATATTCTTCTGAAAGTATTTAATGACATTCTCTCTGCTTTGGATAGTGGAAAGATTACAGTCCTCACTGTCTTGGATTTATATGCTGCATTTGACACAGTAGACCATGATATATTACTTCACCGTCTCCAGCATGTATTTGGCATTCAGAATATAGCCTTATAGTGGTTAAAGTCCTACTTAGTCAACAGGACATAAATTATATCTGCAAATGGAATACACTCCAGCCCAGTTGATGTATGTTGTGGTGTTCCACAGGGATCTGTTCATGGACCTTTTCTCTTCATTCTGCACACTCAGCCGCTCTCAAGTGTAACGGATCATCACCCAGTGTCGCACCAATTGTATGCCGATGACACCCAAATATACAAGTCTAGCCACCCAACTGAAGTTGATGCTACCATCCATGGAGTACAGAGGTGCATTTTTGATGTGAAATCATTGATGACATCTAACAAGCTGCAGATGAATGATGATAAAACTGAGGATATCCTGTTCACAACGCAAAGACTTTCTCATTCACATCCTTTACCTCAGACAATAAATATCAGCAACACCAACATTAAATTCTCAGTCAGTACGAAATCTAGGCGTTACTCTAGACAGTACTCTCACATTGCACCAACATGTCATGAACATATGCAAGGCTGCATATCTTGAACTGAGACGCATCAGTTCCATTCCTAACTATCTTTCAGTTGATGCCACTAAAACACTTGTGTGTCCATTAGTACTTTCAAGACTGGACTATTGTAACTCAATACTGTCTGGTTCGTCACAATATTTACTCCAGAAACTTCAAAAAGTTCAAATCACAGCTGCACGGATCATCTTTAGAGTACCACGATCACAGCACACCTCACCATTGCTCTGTACCCTACACTGGCTATCGATTCGGTACAGAATCAAACACAAAATTTGTTCTCTGTGCTATGATTCACTGATAGACTCCAGTCCAACATACCTATCCAGTCTCGCCCATGTGTATACACCAGCAAGATACTTACGCTCTTCTTATGACAATCGTATACTCATTGTTCCCACGGTGAAAACGAAGTCATATGGACAACGTTCGTTTGCCTACCAGGTCCCGACGACGTGGAAGGAATTGCCCATTGAAATTAGACACAAAGACACAGTGGTCCATTTTAAGAGTGCTCTTAAAACTCACCTGTTTCGACTGCAGGGACAAACTTAGAGACCTAATTGTGTTTTGTATCTTATATGTTTTCAGCATGTTTTTATGTTTTCCAATTTCATTGTTTTTGTCATTTGCTTTTCTGTAGTGTAGTCATATCATTATTGATGGTGTAAAGCGCTTAGAGCTTTGAAAGATTAGGCGCTATACAAAGTCCTCATTATTATTATTATTATTATAATATTATTATTATTATTATTATTATTATTATTATTATTATTATTATATAAATATATCAGCATTACACCATTGTCTTCATTTTACTTTAGGGGCCTACCGTTAAGATTTCATTTCATACCCCCATAATCCTCTCTCTCTCTCTCTCTCT
This sequence comes from Unio delphinus, assembly GCA_029339505.1. Classification (NCBI taxonomy): domain Eukaryota; kingdom Metazoa; phylum Mollusca; class Bivalvia; order Unionida; family Unionidae; genus Unio; species Unio delphinus. The sequence goes on along the minus strand of JAQISU010000035.1, from coordinate 12,672,260 downwards.
CTCTCTCTCTCTCTCTCTCTCTCTCTCTCTCTCTCATATTTCAATTACATCTAGCGTTCCGTTATACCAGACAATATTTTCCCATTTTTCTTCATTTATGTAATAAGACTGATCAGAAAATTTATCTATTGTTTATAGTTTATAGTGATCATTTTCTATGCAGCAGTACTTTTATTTTCGCCGGTACACAAACTGATGAATACGGCTCCAGTGGCCTAGTGATTAGAGAGTCCGCTGCGGAAGCTGGAGGTCGTGGGTTCGATCCCCGGCCGAGTCGTACCAAAGACTTACAAAATGGTATTTACAGCTGCCTCGCATGGCGCTCAGCATTAAGAGGTTAGTGTTAGACTGGTCGGCTGGTGTCAGAATAATGTGACTTGGTGGGATTTCATGCTACATGTATGCAGTGTGTCCGTCTATAGTGATGTCTAGCACTGGGGCATCATGCCGTGTATAAAACCAACGACCTCCGCATTCTAGGCGGACGCTCTAACCACTAGGCCAAATGAGCGGTCCCTCATAAACATGAGGTTTTAACTACATTATATCCTATTCGTTGTTGTTTCTCTTCCACATAATAGCTTTTTTTTTTGAAATGTTGAATTTTACTAATTTTTTTCAAGATAGATATATTTTGCTTCATATCTCTTACCATTTATTGGCATTGTTACTAATTAATAACATTTTGAACAGAATATTATGGTGACAGTTGCCTCTTTTTAAATGGTAAGCATTGCATTATTTTGTTTTCGTTAATCGATCGAATTCGGTATGCATTTCGCTTCAAGTTTGACAATTTACACTTTATTGTTAGTTATCCCCAAAATAGTGTTTCATCGTTTCCACGCTCGAGTGATTCATTACTTTCAGTCATCGAGCTGAATGAGGGGCGAGGAATAAAAATTTTAATTAACAATAAAGAGATCTAAAAACTGGTTACAGGCATTTATTTTCGAAATATTAAGCATGTATTTGCAAGTTTAAATAAACTCAAATCACTAATCAAAATTAAATCGCATGACAGGGTAGAAGTGTCAAATTATGATGTGCAAAAGTATACTTCTAAACAGTAACTATGATTTTCTCTTTTTTTAAAACTAAAAAATGCATTGAAGTAAAACATCAGTTAATACCATACAAACTTTAAATACAAATATAATAATATGTTACTGTTGCTATGTCTAACATGGGCCATACAATCTGATACAGCATTTAAGCAAGGTGTTCGTGCTGATTTAGTGGTTTCCAAACAAATAAGAAATGTTTACAAGATACATAACAAAACTGCCTAATTAATGAGCATTTCTTTTTAATAGAAGATGGACTGTATAATGCTTTATGTACATCGATATTACTGAAATTAATTGTTGCGATTTTCTGTGCTTTCTTGTCCGCTTCGATTTTTAGCTTCTTCTTCTGGTGTCAAAAAACTGTGTGGGCGCTGAACGTCAAATGAAGAGATACCGGCTGCAAATGTTGATGCAGCATCAATGTTGCCCATAAACTCGTTCACTACGTGGTGCTGGGCATTTGCTCAAATGTCTTTCAATTGTTGACTTATATCCAACCTGTAATTATAAACAGGTCTAAACCTGTCCGAAAATGTTGAAAACCAAGTTAAACTAAACCGAATATGGTATTTACACATAAAGACGTATTCAAGCACCCGTACGATTCTAAAAAATAAAATAATATTCACTAAAATCAAAATATCTTTATTGATATAAATCGACGTTGAATTTCTCATACTCTCCATCTGGTCCTGAGATGTACCGGTATTCATTTCAAATCTGGAAGATATATTTGGTATGGCGCTTAAGTCCATTTTGACATTGTAGCCATCTGCCTGTAAACAGTATTAATATTAGAACAATATAAAAGTGCACATAAGAACACTAACGTGTTACATTTAAAATCAAAAGGAGCTAGTTAACTAGAATGGAAGGTCGTGTAGACCAAGAAAAACAACGATTTATTTGATACAAGAAACATTATGTTCTTTTTTTTAATCATTGGATGTATTTAGATTTTCTTTATTTAAATTGTATTTCAGAATGTTTTGGATGGGTGCTAGAGCTACTAGTCTTCCAGCATTTGTGATAGGGAGAAAGTGGGCAGTGTTCCACATTTGTTCGTCATTTATTTTACCGTAGCTTAAGTACGTCGAATGGGTTCTAGGTGCTTTGACCACAGGTGCTTTGACCATAGGTGGTTTGACCATAGTGGTTTGTCCACAGCGGGGGTTTGACCACCGGGGTTTTGTCCATAGGTGGTTTGTCCACATGTGGTTTTTCTAATAATAATAAACTGTTATTTAGAGTTTAAAATTATGATTCAATTAATGAAATTTTATGTGACAAGTTTCCTTTGAGTTGCCAATAAGTGAATACAAGTCATCTGGATGTTTGTTTGCAACCAATAGGCACAGTGCATCACGCAGTGGATTAAGTGCCGCAACCAGAGGCGTAGCTAGGGTGGTGCAGGGGGTACATATGTCCCCGGGCGCCAAGGTACAGGGGCGCCAAAATGAGGCTTACAACGTTACATTATAATAAGTAAACAAGGGTAATAAATCGGTCATAGAAAAATGTGATTAAACGGGGAGGGGGCTGTGGCGCCAATTTTATAGTTCGTCCCCGGGCGCAAAATATCATAGCTACGCCTCTGGCCGCAACTTAAGATATAATTACGCAACTTACTGTATAATCCCTTGATAAAGTTAAGATATACATTACACAACTTATAATCCTTCAACAATACAAAGTTTAGTGAATTAAATGCCGCAGCTTATAATCCCTGAGGATATGCTTTTAATCCCTCACTTTAATCCCCAAATATACTTACATCTAATGCTCCAACAACTAATCATAGTCTTTTCATATTATTCTTACCACCTATGGTCAAAACCCCTGTGGCCAAACCCACGCTGTGGACAAACCACCAATGATCAAACCCCCGCTGTGGACAAATCACCTACGGTCAAACCACCTATGGTCAAAGCAACTGTGGTCAAACCTCCGCGTACCGTCGAATGCGAATGGCAACCATCTACTATAGCATGTATAAATTCTTAAAATATTTTGTTTGTAATGAAATCTTACCTCCGGTTTTGAATTGCACAGGTCACACATAAACTGAAAATATATCTTTTTACGTCTAAGAAGACCGTACTTGCAGCTTGTTAGACCTGTGAATAGAAACCTTTTCTTCAGATCATTCAGTTCATTCCATCGACGTTTTATGATTAAATTTAGTTTGAAAGACATTTGATAATCCTGAAACACGAACAATATCATGCGAGAAAACGACACTAGACACATAAAATTATTATTAAAGTTTTATTTTTATTTTGCTATGCCCGTTCATTTGCAGAATGATCGTAATATGATTTAGAAACAAGCAAACAAATAAATAAATAAACTTACCAGTATTTTCACAGGCTCTGTGTTGACATAGGCCACACATATAGTAATATATGGCCTGCTGATGATGGGTACTGGTTTTCTGCAGTAAATGCTCGAAGACATTGCTCGATCTATTGACTTGCTAGATACTATAACAACTAGTACAATGAAAAGGAAAGACTGTAATTTATAGAGCCATTGATAAATTTTCAAGCAAACACGTACACGAACTTCTATATAAAATAATCTGTCGGACAATTCACTTGAATAATCACAATTTTTATCATAAAGCTCAGATTTTGATATACTTTTGATATACGTTGTTTTAATTATATGTCATTGTTTTTGTTATTAGTGAGCGCCAGATTATCTGTGCTAAATTGTAATTTCCGTTTCATAAAAGATTCCCTGACTTACTCAAAACCATGGCTGCATCATTATTAACTCGATACCACATTTAGTAGATTATTTAACTATGAAGATCAGAGAAGTTACCTGGCTGTAACAAATAACGCTGGAGAGAGAGAGAGAGAGAGAGAGAGAGAGAGAGAGGTATGAAATGAAATCTCCATTGATGTGGGGCAAAATGACTTGGGCCAAAACGTCCATGGGCCGAAACGTCCATGTACCAGGTGGTGCGAAATGTCCATTGAAGTGGGGCGATGTGTCCATTGAAACGGGGCGAAATGCCCTGGGCCGAAACGTCCAAGTACTGGGATGAATTTGCTATGTCCATATGTGGTTGAAATTCGTGTAGAGTTTCACCTGATAACATTTAACTTTACTATTGGTGAACTTGGGATTAGTATGATAGATAACAGATAAAAGCTAATCCTTTTATTATTTTATTTTTTCGATAGATCGATCGAGAAAAAGTAACCATTCAATTGCTAACACTGATTCCACTTCATAATAAATTTCTTGCTTTATCCACTGCTCTAAAGATGTGTAGAAAAACCCTCTTTACTTTAAGGAGGATACATTACTATTATCATAACTATGAAACCCTATTTACGCTATGGACGATACATTACTATGTATCATAAGTATAAAAACCTATTTACGTTATGGAGGATAATTTACTATGTATCATAACTATGAAGCCCTATTTACGTTATGGAGGATACACTAATATGTATCATACCTATGAAACCCTATTTACGTTATGGAGGATATATTACTATGTATCATAACTATGAAACCACGTTTACGTTATGGAGGATAAACTAATATGTATCATACCTATGAAACCCTATTTACGTTATGGAGGATATATTAATATGTATCATACCTATGAAACCCTATTTACGTTATGGAGGATACACTAATATGTATCATACATATGAAACCCTATTTACGTTATGGAGGATATATTACTATGTATCATAACTATGAAACCACGTTTACGTTATGGAGGATACACTAATATGTATCATACCTATGAAACCCTATTTACGTTATGGAGGATACATTGATATATATCATACCTATGAAACCCTATTTACGTTATGGAGGATTCATTGATTTGTATCATAACTATGTAACCCTATTTACGTTATGGAGGATATATTACTATGTATCATAACTATGAAACCACGTTTACGTTATGGAGGATACACTAATATGTATCATACCTATGAAACCCTATTTACGTTATGGAGGATACATTGATATATATCATACCTATGAAACCCTATTTACGTTATGGAGGATACATTGATTTGTATCATAACTATGTAACCCTATTTACGTTATGGAGGATACATTACTATGTATCATAACTATGAAACCACGTTTACGTTATGGAGGATACACTAATATGTATCATACCTATGAAACCCTATTTACGTTATGGAGGATACATTGATTTGTATCATAACTATGTAACCCTATTTACGTTATGGAGGATACATTACTATGTATCATAACTATGAAACCACGTTTACGTTATGGAGGATACATTACTATCTATTATAACATGAGTGACAGCAGTAAATTAGATAGTCTTTGTATTATCGCACAAATTGAAAAGCATCAACAGCCACGAACACCATTGAAGCCTAGGATTACGATTTGCTTCGGCACGTCCATAAGCGCTCTTTTTAGATAAGGATGGCCCCACGTACGTCTACCTTTGACTGTTTAAAACACGATTTTCGGCCTTTTAATATCGAAGACAAACACAATTTCCATATTGTTCTACATTTTACATTAAATAGAAAGAAAGCAAATGGAGCCAGAAAGAAGGAACAGCTGAATCTGGAGCTCCGCCATCGTCTGACGTAGACAGACGGATGCCAAGAAAAATGGCGTCACGATTGCAAAAAGTCTTAATTACAGTACCCGTCTTCTCTCTCTAATAATAGCTAATCTCCTCTTTTTTTTTCTATCCCCTATTTCTCCCCCGACCCTTCTGTGTATACTTTAATATTAGTGTACACGCAATACTTTAAGAATGTTTTCGTAGGATCTAAAAAAAGAACAACTGGGGATTTTTTTTAGTTCCTTTTTTTAGAGACATGTTCGATTAATTAATATCTCCTCTACAGTGAGTTACGGGTGGTAAGGAATTCAACCCTTTATCTGTCAAGGCAGCCAAAATATTTTATAAAGTTCCCCTTGTAATTAAATACATGTCATACTTGTTTTAAATCAACATTTTCAGTACTGAGGTTGACAATAGCAGGTAAACTATTCTATATTTATTCAACACCTTGTGTTTCTATATACATTTTAAAAAAATATATAATTTCTGATCGTTAAGGTATATTGAATCAAACAAGGTGCCTTTATTTTTCTTAAGGCTGAAAAAAAAATGGCTTCATCAAGACGAACGTGAGTAATTCTTAGTGTAATTTTAGATGAGTTTCTACAGAGCCAGACATTTCATTCATTTATTCATTTATTCATTCATTCATAGATTAAAGTTTTAATGGATGTATTGAAATTGTTATTGTAGGGTTTAACGCCATTATTCAGCACATGAATAGACTTAGACCAGATAACTTGGTCTCTAAACCTTTTTTATTTATTTTGACTTGGTGCCAAGTCCAAAAAAAACACACAAAAAAAACAAGGCTTAGAGACCAAGTTAGCTGGTCTAATGATAGACTATACATGGCGGCCAGTATTAATGGTGGCTGAAAGAACCACCGATCCACGAGAAGCTACTGGCAAGCTTTCTCACATACCCATATTGGCCGAATCTGAGACTCGAACCCACACAGACAGATGTGAGATGGCAGTGATCCGTAACGGATAGTGATTTAGACCACTCGACCACAACTCCCCCCACCCCGATATATTGAAATGAATCTGAACTAGAAAATTTAATTTTTTTTTTTTTTAATTCTGTTCCAGTACTTTTAGTTCTTGCAATTAGTTAAGGAATTAATTCTTTTGTTAGGTCATGGTATGTTACAACCAGATTATTTTATGGAGTCTTCAATATTCTTTACATGGCACACACACACACACACACATATATACATGCTTGCATGCACACACATAGATACATACACGCACACACACACACACACACACACACACACACACATTGCTTGAAAAACATGCCCCAGCCATTAAATGCAGAGTATCAATAAAAAAAAAAGTGTTCTCCATGCATGGTATAGCAGAGTTAGGGACCAGTTTTGCACTGCTAAAAGACATCACCGAAAAGCAGATAGGCTTTGGCTTTCCACCAGACTCACTATTCATAAACAAATCTATGAACCCACCAAGAAAACCGTCACAAACATAGTCCATTTAGCAAAATTATCCCACTACAGTACTAAGATCACAGAGAGTTCCAGCTGCAAAGAGATCATCGAGATAACTAAGAAACTAATGTCAAGGAACAAATGTACACCACTTCCAACTACCTTCTCTCCAGTAGACTTTCCAGACCTATTCGCAATTTTCTTCCATGACAATGTACAAACCATTAGAGATATGCTTGACAACACAATTTCAATTGACTCATCACCATACAGTTATGATACAGAATTTCAGCGACAACCATTAGGAGCATTTGAAGCTGTCTCTATTGATTTAGTACAGACAATCGTGATGAAGAGTGCACCAAAGTCATGTGAATTTGATCCAATCCCAACATTACTGCTGCTTCAGTGCTTAGACCCAACATTATCTGCACTAACTGATGTTATTAATATCTCTCTCTCTCATTGGGGGAATTCCCATCATTTTTAGAAATTGCCATTGTAAAGCCTCTGCTGAAGAAACCAAGACTTTGCCATAACGATTTAAAGAACTACCAACCAGTTTCTAATCTCCCACTCATATAAAAAAAATCTTAGAAAAGGTTGTTCTAACCCAACTTGTATCTCATTTGAATTCAAACAGTCGTTTTAGCAATGCACAGTCTGCATATTGCCTTTGCCATAGTACTGAAACTACTCTGAAAGTATTTAATGACATTCTCTGAGCTTTGGATAGCAGAAGAATTACAGTCCTGATCCTCCTTGATTATTCTGCAGCATTTGACACAGTAGACCATGATAAATTATTTCACCGTCTCCAGCATGTATTTGGCATTCACAATACAGCCTTACAGTGGTTCAAGCCCTATTTAGTCAACAGGACACAAATTGTATCTGCAAATGTAATGCATTCCAGCCCAGTTGATCAATGTTGTGGTGTTCTACAGGGGTTTGTTTTTGGACCTGTGTCTCACCAATTGTACGCTGATGACACCCAAATATACAAGTCTAGCCACCCAACTGAAGTTGATGCTACCATCCATGGAGTAGCGAGGTGCATTTCTGATGTGAAATCATGGATGACATCTAACAAGCTGCAGATGAATGATGATAAAACTGAGGCCATTCTGATCACAACACAAAGACTTTCTCATTCAGATCCTTGACCTCAAACAATAAATATTAGCAGCACCAATATTAAATTCACAGTCGGTACGAAACCTTGGTGTTACTCTAGACAGTACTCTCACACTGCACCAATATGTCATGAACATATATGCAAGGCTGCATCTCTTGAACTGAGACACATCAGTTTGATTCGCAAATATCTTTCAGTTGATGCCACTAAAACACTTGTTTGTTCATTAGTACTTTCAAGACTGGACTATTGTAAATCAATTCTGTCTGGTTCATCTCAATATCTACTCCAGAAACTTTAAAAAGTTCAAAACACAGCTGCTCAGATCATCTTTAGAGTACCTCAATCAGAGCATACCTCACCACTGCTCTGTACCCTACACTGGCTATCTATTCGATACAGAATCAAACACAAAATTTGTTCTCTGTGCTATGTTTCACTGACAGACTCCAGTCCAACATACCTATCCAGCCTCACTCATGTGTATACACCAATAAGATCCTTACACTCCTCTTCTGATAGTCATATACTCATTGTTCCCACTATGAAAACAAAGTCATATGGATAGCGTTCTTTTGCATACCAGGGCCCAGCAATGCGGAACGAATTGCCCATTGAAATTAGACACAAAGACACAGTGGTCCTTTTTAAGAGTGCTCTTAAAACTTACCTCTTTTGACTGCAGGAACAAACTTAGAGACCTAATAATGTTTTGTATCTTATGTGGTTTCAGCATGTTTTTATGTTTTCAAATTTCATGGTTTGGCGCTATACAAAGTTCTCATTATTATTATTACACCACACACACACATGAAGGGGCCCTGAGTGGCTGAGTGGTCTAAAGCGCTGTCCATTACAGATCACTGCCATCTCACCTCTGTCTGCATGGGTTTGAGTCTAAGATTTGGCTAATGTAGCTATGTGAGAAAGCTTGCCAGTAGCTTCTCATGGGTCGGTGGTTCTTTCCGGGGGTTTTTCCTGGCTTCTTCCTCCACCAATAATACTGGCTGCCATGTATAGCTATTGTGTGCTGAAAAATGGCATTAATCCCTACAACAACAACAACATACATACATGTAGAGATAGATAGATAGATAGATAGATAGATAGATAGATAGATAGATAGATAGATAGATAGATAGATTTAAACAACATCATAATCTGTATTTAGCACATCAGACCACGAGAAGCCAACAGTTTTGGTTCAACCCTCCAGAACAGAGAAAGTATCAAGGGATGTTTCTCCCACAGTTTCACCTATTTCTGCGAGGAGGAGACATGCATATGTAAGCATTTCACCATCATTGCTGGTCAATAAATATATATATATATATATATATATATATATATATATATATATATATATATATATATATATATATATATATATATATATATGGAGTTTTTATTTATAATGAATAATTTTAGACATTTTAAGTTATTAATGAGAGCTGCTATTTAAATTTTCCATTATGTTTATGTCTTAAGACATACAATGGTATCATAGTTGGGGGGTGGGGGCAATGCATTAGTGGGATTCCATAATTGTGTTTTATGCACAGTTATATCTATTGTTTTAATCTGAAGCATGAGATACTAATACAAAGAATTTAATTGAGGGGTCTGTCACATTATAAATATTCCTTTTGTCCCATTTATTTTAATCAGATATTTTTGTAATTCATTGAGTTTACACTTTTATGAAGTCAACATACTTTAGCTTGAAAAGAATTTTGTGTGTGAATGGTCTAAATTGGGAAAATGTACATGGCATATCTTTGCAGTTTAAAGAACTATTATTAAAAAAATGTATACTCGTTGGCAGTGTAACGATGATTCTTAATGGATCAGATTCTTGTAATCAACAGAATATCAGACACTGAAGTGGTTGACTCTATTCTCATCCGATACATTTATCAATGGTCCAATGTGAAGAATGGGGATTGACAACTCTTGGCTAGAGGAAACACAAAGTATCGAACACTGTTGTTTTGCAACATGGGGATAACATGAGATGAACAAATGCCAATAAGAATTCAATAGACTAACAAAAGATCCATAACATCTTCTCAGGAATCTCTTGTTAACATTCACTGTAGGAAACGTTTATTAATTTTTATATTATATGTTTAATATACAGTATACAAGTAGTATTGTTTATTATGGTTGAGCATTACATTGATTTGTTAATATATGAATTTGAGGAAATATCTCAACAATTAAAGAAAAGCTTTGTTTTCATTTCTTTCAACAGGAACCAGTACCACCAAATGTGACATTGGGTAAGTTTAGTGGTAATTGTCTTTGAACGTTATTCTTTTAGAGTATGGAATCTTTGAAAAATACAGTTATATGGTAAACTATTCCAAAAGATACACATTATAAAAAATTAATTATTAATTATTGATAAAGTTCTTATTTTCAGAGGAAGAGGATTAGTTCCTGACGTTTACCCTCTTAATGTGTTTTTCAGTCAAAAGAGTTTGCTCTCAATATCAAATATATTGTCGTCATTCTTTGTCACACATTAACTCTGGTAACAAAAATTCTGGCTTGGCCAAATCAATTTTTAATTTGAAAATATTCAGTGAATATTTTCCAGTAAAGGTGGGTGAAGTCCTCAGATATAACTCGTGACTCGAAGCATGGATCCATTGCTTGACATTGTTCCTTATGTGTGTTGTTTCGTAGAGTTTTTGTCAGTCATCATAATATAGCATATAATACCCTGGACAGTGGTTTTCAATTTGTCTGTAAGTGGGTGTTTATCTTTAAGTGTGGGAGTTTGTAATTGGTACTGTATTTGCTCACCTTTCTGTGTCTTGCTGCACCCATATCTAATTTCCATAATCCACATAGTGATTAATCCATGTTGAATTTCTGTCGATGACCATATTGATGCATTCATGAATGAATCGCATACAGAGGCATTGTGTCCTATCCCTCCTCCATGTTAAGGTTGATAAATGGCCATAGAAAATCATTCCTCATTGTAATGGAGAGCCATCATAAATAAGTGTCCCATACATGTTCACTTTTCATGGCATCCATCCATGATAAATACTTCCATATGTACCCATAATGCCCCACCCATGTTTTAAATTCCCATCTAGGGTCATGGTGACTCATCCGTGTTTGAATCCCATAAAGGGCCATATCAACCCAATGACCCTTTCATGTTTTATTTTCATAAGTGCCATAGTGATCCCTCCCATTTATGACTAGAGAGTCCCATCCTCCATCTTTAATTCTGATAGATGAACAATGTGTTGTGTTCCACTGTTAAATTCTCATGAATGGCATAATCAATCCCTAATGTTAAATTCTCACCGAAGTCCATACCTAAGCATTCATGCTAAATGTTCACATTGGACAATACTAAAACATCATGTTACATTCAGTCCCGGATTACCCATTAGACAGAGTAGGCAACTGCCTATGGGCCCCGCGACTTTTATGGGCCCCATCAGGGGCCCCCATGAGACCGTGACCATGGGTCTGGGGCCCCAAAAGTTTGACTGCCTATGGGCCTCCACGGTGCTTAATCCGGCGCTGGTTACATTCTCATTTAAGGCCATACCTTCCTATCCCTGTTAAATATCCAAATATCCCATAATGGCCAATGTCCTAATAGAGAGTTTCCTATTCTTTGTTATCTTAACATCAATAAAATTGTTGTGCTTTTATTGACACAATTATCGCATTTTTTCACTCTGTTTTAATGGAGGAGTAAGATTTCAAAATTCTTGATAGTTGGGCTGCACTAAATATTTTACTCTTTTTGTTTGATGTCCGCACCATAGAAGTTGGATGATGTGCCCTGAAAGTGAAATTTTGGTTTTATGTTAGTGATATTGCACTTGTAAAAATTGGGGAGGTGGAAAGAATGTCTACTGCATAATACTTCCAGTACATACACCTCATATTTATAAAGAACTTCTCTGTCCCCACACAACAATTTTTGTTGCATCAGTATTTAGCTATATCTTTATATTCTTACAGTAAATGTATATAAAATATTTTATTGGTATGCATGTATACTTCATACTAATAATAAATTCATTGTTCCTGAGTTTGTGCCTATCATGTTTCAGTATATATGTACATATGTATATTAAAACTTAAATGCACAAATACATTACAGTCGAAACATATTAAAGAAGTATCAAATATTTTATTCCACCTTAGTCACATTTTATTGTTTTTTTCACAATAAATACATGTCTGATGTATTTTTAGATACATCGCTAGTAGACTTAAGTGCAGCATTGTATGAAGACTTGAGCCTTGTTCTACGTAAGGATGGCGCTTGGAGGAAACTACTCCAAACTGAGGACAAAGTTACAAGAAAAATGGAGATGGATGCATCCAGTTACATGGAAGGCAGGCTTTATATTTTAATTCATGATATATTTTATTTCTTCCTTACTACTTACTACACATTAACAGACATACTCTTGTGTGAAATGATATGCAATTGTTAGGGGGTGAGGGGGGCGGGCCATCAGTTCTTGTTTTTTTTTTTCCATATTGTAATTATCATTTGATTATGCTTTTCTTTCAGTACTTGTGTAACAGTATTAGTGATAGTTTTTGTTGTTGTCATGATAGTTGCCAAGCTTTTATTTAAAAATAGCCAGGTATTTGCAACCTTCATCAACTGTCTTGAAAATAACGATGTTAACAAATGTATGTATGTATGTATGTATGTATGTATGTATGTATGTATGTATGATAAACAAAGCATCTATTCAGATACAAAATTGTCAACAGTGTTAAGTGCTACCCTTATTAATATATGCTTCCAAATGTAGAAGGAAACATTATGCATATTTATTAAACATTCAGTGTTTTTAATTATTTATAACCACTAGCTGCATTTACTGACATTGTTTGATTTCTCCATGATTCTGTTGTTTTATCCCTATTTGACTTAGAAACATGTAATATTTGTAGAATTACTATGAAAATCATTCATTTCTTTGAAATAATTTGAAGTTTTAAATCAACCTTCCATATTATCTCCAATTGCATACATTCATATCAGTTACCATTCCACTATAACTTTGAAAGCCAAAATGGCTCATTGTAATCTTTACTAGCATGAGTGACATGGACCTGACTGGCCTGAGTGACTGAGTTTCTGAGTGACTTAAAAAGCTTGCCTTTACAAAATACTCACACATCTTACTTCTGTCTGAGAGAGTTAGAGTCTCCTTGGGCTGAGATAGTTGGGGTCTCCTTGGGCTGAGATAGTTGGGGTCTCCTTGGGCGGAGAGAGTTGGAGTCTCCTTGTGCTGAGAGAGTTGGAGTCTCCTTGGGCTAAGAGAGTTGGAGTCTCCTTGGGCTGAGAGAGTTGGAGTCTCCTTGGGCTGAGAGAGTTGGAGTCTCCTTGGGCTGAGAGAGTTGGAGTCTCCATGGGCTGGGCTGGAGTGTACTTCATTTGCAGATATAATTTTTGTCCTGTTGACTAAGTTGGACTTGAACCACAGTAAGGTTGTATTGTGAATGCCAAATACATGCTGGAGACGGTGAAGTAATATATCATAGTCTATTGTGTTAGAATGCTGCAGACAAATCAAGGAGGATGAGGACTTATCATTCCGTTATCCAAAGCAGAGAGAATGTCATTAAATACTTTCAGAAGAGTAGTTTCAGTAATGTGGCAAGGGCAATATGCAGACTGTGCATGGCTAAAAAGACTTTGAATTCAAATGAGATACAAGTTGGGTTAGAACAACTTTTTCTAAGACTTTTTAAATGAACAGGAGATTAGAAACTGGGCAGTATGGTCAAGTGTTGGTTTCTTCAGTGGAGTCTTCACAATGGCAGTTTTGAAAAATGATGGGAATTCCCCAGGTGACAGAGAGATATTAATAACATCAGGTAGTGAAAGCAAATTAGGTCTAAGCACTGAAGCAGTAGTGATGTTGGAATTTGATCAAGTTCACATGAATTTTGTGCACTCTTCATCACGATTGTCGATACTAAATCCATAGAGATGGGTTCAAATGTTCCCACTGGTTGTCACTGAAATTCTGTACCATAACTGTATGGTGATTACGAGTCAATTTAAATTGTGTTGTAAATCGTATCTTTAATGGTTTGTGCTTTGTCATGGAAGAAATTTGCAAATAGTGGTGTACCCTGACATTGTATGTATGTATGTATGTATGGATGTATGGATGTATGGATGGATGGATGGATGGATGTATGTATGTAAAACATGACTATTGGTGTCTTATTCAAGACAAATGGTTTCACTGAGTAAAAAGTGCGCATTTTGCTTGGACTTCCATTCAGTTATATTTTCTGTTACAGTTGTCTTTTATGGGAGAATGATGATAAATGGATATTTAGTTTTAAGTGAGTTAATTTTCAGATGTTTAAATATATAAAATTGTGAATTACATCACATTTATTCCAGACTTTGAACATAAACCAGGCAAAAAAGCATTGGACATTCTTTCTGAGAAAGGATGGACATTACAAAGACTGAGGGATAGCTTTCATCAGCTTGGTTTCATGGATTGTCAGGACCTTCTTGAAAGAGTATTAGGTATGTACAAAATTTAACAAATTTAGTTTTCGATTCTTCTACATTGTCGGATTGCCAACTGCTGACCAAGCAACCTGTCTGTCAGTGTATGGATTAACCATTCTACCGCTGTTCTTATCTATCTGCTTACCAAATATGAACATATAAATGTATAAGACACTTGCTATATTCATTTTCTTTGCAGAAACCAGAAGACCATATGCAATAATTTATTGGCTGAGTGCATGCTAGCATTAAGTACTATGAATTATGCAGTTTCCTTAAAATATGACCACTGTGTCTAACAACAGGAAACTAATAGAGATAAATAAAGCTGGGTATGAAGTATCATTACATTAATGGGTATGAAGTATCATTTCATCAATGGGTGTGAAGTATCATTACATTAATGGGTATGACGTATCATTACATCAATGGGTATGAAGTATCATTACATCAATAGGTAGTAAGTATCATTACATTAATGGGTATGAAGTATCATTACATCAATGAGTATGAAGTATCATTACATCAATAGGTAGTAAGTATCATTACATTAATGGGTATGAAGTATCATTACATCAGTAGGTAGTAAGTATCATTACATCAATGGGTATGAAGTATCATTACATCAATGGTTAGTAAGTATCATTACATTAATGGGTATGAAGTATCATTACATCAATGAGTATGAAGTATCATTACATCAACAGGTAGTAAGTATCATTACATCAATGGGTATGAAGTATCATTACATTAATGGGTATGAAGTATCATTACATTAATGCGTAGTAAGTATCATTACATCAATGGGTAGTAAGTATCATTACATTAATGGGTATGAAGTATCATTACATCAATGAGTATGAAGTATCATTACATCAATAGGTAGTAAGTATCATTACATTAATGGGTATGAAGTATCATTACATCAGTAGGTAGTAAGTATCATTACATCAATGGGTATGAAGTATCATTACATCAATAGGTAGTAAGTATCATTACATTAATGGGTATGAAGTATCATTACATTAATGAGTATGAAGTATCATTACATTAATGCGTAGTAAGTATCATTACATCAATGGGTAGTAAGTATCATTACATTAATGGGTATGAAGTATCATTACATCAATGAGTATGAAGTATCATTACATCAATAGGTAGTAAGTATCATTACATTAATGGGTATGAAGTATCATTACATCAGTAGGTAGTAAGTATCATTACATCAATGGGTATGAAGTATCATTACATTAATGGGTATGAAGTATCATTACATCAATGGAAGTATCATTACATTAATGGGTAGTAAGTATCATTACATAAATGGGTATGAAGTATCATTACATTAATGGGTATGAAGTATCATTACATCAATAGGTAGTAAGTATCATTACATCTATGGGTATGAAGTATCATTACATCAATGAGTATGAAGTATCATTACATCAATAGGTAGTAAGTATCATTACATTAATGGGTATGAAGTATCATTACATCAATAGGTAGTAAGTATCATTACATTAATTGGTAGTAAGTATTATTTCATCAATAGGTAGTAAGTATCATTACATCAATGGGTATGAAGTATCATTACATTAATGGGTATGAAGTATCATTACATCAATAGGTAGTAAGTATCATTACATTAATTGGTAGTAAGTATTATTTCATCAATAGGTAGTAAGTATCATTACATCAATGGGTGTGAAGTATCATTACATTAATGGGTATGAAGTATCATTACATCAATGGAAGTATCATTACATTAATAGGTATGAAGTATCATTACATTAATGGGTATGAAGTACCATTACATTAATGGGTAGTAAGTATTATTTCATCAATAGGTAGTAAGTATCATTACATCAATGGGTATGAAGTATCATTACATCAATGGGTAGTAATTATTATTACATTAATGGGTATGAAGTATCATTACTTCAATGAGTATGAAGTATTATTACATTAATGGGTATGAAGTATTACATCAATAGGTATGAAGTATCATTACATCAATAGGTATGAAGTATCATTACATTAATGGGTAGTAAGTATTATTACATCAATAGGTAGTAAGTATCATTACATTAATGGGTATGAAGTATCATTACATCAATGAGTATGAAGTATCATTACATTAATGGGTATGAAGTATCATTATATCAATAGGTAGTAAGTATCATTACATCAATGGGTATGAAGTATCATTACATCAATGGGTAGTAAGTATCATTACATCAATGGGTAGTAAGTATGATTACATTAATGGGTATGAAGTATCATTACATCAATGAGTATGAAGTATTATTACATTAATGGGTATGAAGTATCATTACATCAATAGGTATGAAGTATCATTACATCAATAGGTATGAAGTATCATTTCATTAATGGGTAGTAAGTATTATTACATCAATAGGTAGTAAGAATCATTACATCAATGGGTATGAAGTATTATTACATTAATGGGTATGAAGTATCATTACATCAATAGATAGTAAGTATCATTACATTAATGGGTATGAAGTATCATTACATCAATAGGTAGTAAGTATCATTACATCAATGGGTATGAAGTATCATTACATCAATAGGTAGGAAATATCATTACATCAATGGGTATGAGGTATCATTACATCAATAGGTAGTAAGTATCATTACATTAATGGGTATGAAGTATCATTACATCAATGGGTAGTAAGTATCATTACATTAATGGGTATGAAGTATCATTACATCAATAGGTAGGAAATATCATTACATCAATGGGTATGAAGTATCATTATGTCAATGGGTATGAATTATCATTACATTAATGGGTATAATAATAATAATAATAATAATAATAATAATAATAATAATAATAATAATGACTTTTTTTTAACACAATTAGCTAAGAACTAATCTACCTTGAGGCCCTCATACAAGGAATTTATTTAATTCAGCAGCATCTCAGAAGCCACTGGATATATTGGGTTTGGAAAATGGAAATAGAGTGGGCATTTCTAATCTCAACTGGAATACTATTCCAGAGCAAACTTTTCTTGAATAATTCCTTATTTGGTTTGGGAATTTTATACTGTTTTGTAGATATTGATCGCAGGTGGGGATTTCTTTGCTTTCTTTCTGGTTTGATATTAGCCTAAATACTCTTTTCTGAAGATTTTCCAACTTTGATATGTTTTTATTATTTGAATTACCCCATACTGTATTACAGTAGTCTAAATACAGTTGTATCTGTTATAAAATAATTTTCTGTGCCTTTCAGGGAGAAAATGTCATATCCTACTGAGAAGCCATAAAGTTGAATTGACCTTTTTACTGATATGTTTGATATGATCAGTCCATGATAGATTATTATCTACCAAAACACCAAGTAGTCTGTCGTGACAGACCATTTGCAAATTTTTATCCTTCCATGTCAGACATAGTTCATTGCTATCAAGATTTTTCCTTTGTTTCCTTGTTGAGATAAGTAATATTTTACTTTTACCAGTATTTACTACCATGACATTGCATGTGCACCAGTTTTCCAGCTTGTTTAATGCATTCTGTAAAGAAATTTCGAGTTCATGCTTTGTGTTTTGGATGTCTGATAATGTTGTGTCATCTGCATAGAGATCTGTAGATGATATCGAGTCTCTTAGTAAAAGTGGTAGGTCGTTAATAAATAAAATAAATAGTAATGGACCTAGAATTGAGCATTGTGGTACTCCATATCTAATTGTTTTAGGTTCGGACAGAACGTTATTTATATAAACATGTTGTGTTCTCTCACTTAAGTATGAAGTAAACCATCTAATTGCTTTTTCATCGCATTGGTAGATTTTTAGTTTCTTCAAAAGGATTTCATGATCCACCATGTCAAACGCTTTCCTGAAATCTACAAATACAGATCCTATTATTTTACCTTGGTCAAGTGCTTGAAGCCATTTATCAGTTAGGGAGATCAAGGCAGTCTCACATGAATGTTTCTGTCTAAAGCCTGATTGATTAGGGTGTAACAGCAAGTGTTTGGTTAAATATGACATGAATGAGTCATGGACATGTTTTTCAATCAATTTTGACAAGTTTGGTAGTATTGAGATTGGTCGGTAGTTATCAGCATCATTCTTAGATCCAGATTTGTAAATAGGAGTTTTTTTTGCTGTTTTCTATATTTTGGGGACAGATGAGGTTGCAATACTTAAATTGATTATGAATGTTATGCTATCTAAAATAGCAGAGGCAGAAGATTTAATGAGTCTTGGACCAATCTGATCAAGTCCTGTAGCTTTCTTGGTATCAAGTTGGTATGAAG
This sequence comes from Unio delphinus, assembly GCA_029339505.1. Taxonomy (NCBI): domain Eukaryota; kingdom Metazoa; phylum Mollusca; class Bivalvia; order Unionida; family Unionidae; genus Unio; species Unio delphinus. The sequence goes on along the minus strand of JAQISU010000035.1, from coordinate 12,653,155 downwards.
TATCATTACATTAATAGATAGTAAGTATCATTACATTAATGGATGTAAGTAGCATTACATCAATAGGTAGGAAGTATCATTACATGAATGGGTAGTAAGTATTATTACAGCAATAGGTATGAAGTAGCATTATATCAATAGTTTCATAGTTGCATTATCTCAATTGGTAGGATGTACTATTACATCAATGGGTAGGAAGTATCATTACATCAATGGGTAGTAAGTATCATTACATCAATGGGTAGTAAGTATTATTACATCAATGGGTAGTAAGTATTATTACATCAATGGGTAGGAAGTATCATTACATCAATGGGTAGTAAGTATCATTACATCTATGGTAGTAAGTATTATTACATCAATGGTAGTAAGTATCATTACATTAATGGGTAGTAAGTATTATTACATCATTGGGTAGTAAGTATTATTACATCAATGGGTAGTAAGTATTATTACATCAATGGGTAGTAAGTATTATTACATCAATGGGTAGTAAGTATTATTACATCAATGGGTAGTAAGTATCATTACATTGATGGTTATGAAGTACTATTACATCCATGGTAGGAAATAGCATTACATCAATAGGTTGTTAGAAGCATTACATAAATGGATATGAAATATTATTACATCAATGTTAGTAAGTATCATTACATCAATAGATAGTAAGTATTATTACATCAATGGGTAGCAAGTATTATTACATCAATGGGTAGTAAGTATTATTACATCAATGTGTAGGAAGTATGATTACATCAATGGGTTGGAATTATCATTACATCAATGGTAGGATGGAAGCATCATCACATTAAAATCCAAAAAATAGATGTTCTGAATGGGTTTCAGATCCTTGAATGCACTGATCTATCTGCCAACAGTCCTGATGTACCAAAATGGCATTTTCCAAAAGTCCTTTAAATAATTCACAGTACACCTAGATTAATATTTTAGTCGAATGAGCACTTTCTAATTCCAATGAATAAGCCAAACAAATGTTTCCTCTCAAATTATATCTAAACACATCATTGAATACATCTGAAGACTGATGTTAAAACAAGAACATGAAAAATTATTCTCCAAAATAAAAAATAAAAATGAATTTATTGCTCAGTTCTATCCATATATACATCTCCAAGTATCTATTATGTTGATATGTGACAATATGACAGGCCTCACTACTCAGTATACTATTTCACATTATATATCCATGTGACCTAACCCATCCAATGGAAAAAAACCTTGTTTCTTCTAAAAGTCCACATGACCCCACAAGCCAATGAGAAATTAACCCAAACTGGTCGACAGGTTTAATATATAGGTTGAACTTAACTTGTCAACACCTGTTTATAGCTGAACATCTATAAATATAGAATCTACTCTCTTGGACACAAAATTAGCTTTGTAATATTTTATTTATATAGGTTCACTACCATTTACAGTCATGAACAAAAGCTGCACATAATATAGACACAATCAAGAGAGTTAAATAAAATAGATATACATAACATTTTGGAAATAAAACTCCGTAAACTATGCAATGCCAGTAGAAGTGTATCATGTTCAGCATTGGCGATCCTGCTTCAAGGTCAAATGTCATGGCCTAGTTGTTTTTACTTGCTTTACTTTTTATTCTTAGATTTTTAAACCATTACTGATTAAGAAATTAAACTTGGCATTATTAAAAAGTGTGTCAGGTACCACATTGGTGGGCATGTGTCTTGTCTACCACATTCAAGGACATGTGTATTGTGTACCACATAGGATGACATATGTCTTGTGTGCCATATTTGAGGACATATGTGTTGTGTACCACATTGGAGAACAAATGTGTTCCATACCACTTGTGTTGTGTTCCACATTGGAGAATGTATGGGTTGCATATCTGTTGTGTACCACATTCAAGGATGTATGTGTCATGTACCACATTAGGGGACATATGTTGTGTGCCACATTAGATGACATATCTTCAAAGCCAAATTCATGACTTAATATTGGATGTTCTGGTTATAAGTCAAAATCAGTAAGAAATTTTGATGTGTATCCTTGTGTATTATACTTAGAAGAATGTTTTTTGTAGTCAGTCTTATCCTCATGGTCAATGTCACATGCTTCTTTTCTGCTTTCTTTAACATGTAGAACCCTTTCAGCTTGTGGATTACCTTCAAGATAGGGTGGGTGGGGTATTTTCATGAATCAATATTTTAAGCATTCTTTTACTTTCCTTTTCATGTTACAATCATGCTGTTTGAGATAAAGACAGGAAACTTGGAATACTCATGCATCATAATTAGAGGGTGTGATACATACCATTTTGGGGTTCAAGGTCATGGTTGGAGAGTTGATATTTTTGTAATGCTTTTCATTCTATAAAATCTGAGCAATCTGTGATTAGGGGATGAAATGTAATACATTGGTATTCATGTGAGATTAAGGGATGAAATGTAATACATTGGTATTTATGTGAGATTAAGGGATGAAATGTAATACATTGGTTATCATGTGAGATTAAGGGATGAAATGTAATACATTGGTATTCATGTGAGATGAATGTGAGATTAAGGTGAGATTAATCACAATAATACATTGGTATTTTTGTGAGATTAGGATGAAATGTAATATGTTGGTATTTATGTGAGATTAAGGGATGATGTAATACATCGTTATTGATGTGAGATTATGGGATGAAATGTAATACATTGGTATTTATGTGAGATTAATGTGAGATTAATCACAATAATACATTGGTATTTATGTGAGATTAGGATGAAATGTAATATGTTGGTATTTATGTGATGTAATACATCGTTATTGATGTGAGATTATGGGATGAAATGTAATACATTGGTATTTGTCTTTAACATAAAGGTCATAATTAAGTGCTTTAGGCTTTATAAGCATTTCTTTCTCCTTATACCTTGTTTTTTTATACAATAAATGAATGAAATTTGGGGAACTTGTATATTGAAACCAGAAGATGTGTTGCAATTCGGTTTATCCTAGGTCACAGGCATTATGTTATTTCTGCTTTTTAACTGCTTCATGTTTTAAATGCTGTTTTAGGTTCAGGGATGAGTTGTAGTACACTTATGTTTCTCTGTTTAGTAACATTTGATGTATCATTGTTAAGTATGTTAGCTTCGATGTCAAGGTTATTGATCAATCTGCTATGTGTCTTTGCTCTAATGTCCTCTATCAACACCTGATATTATCATGGTATACTTTTGGTCAACCCATTACAGTTGACTTGATTGATATACATTCATAATAAATTGAATAATGTTGATATACATTCATAATAAATTTAATAATGTTTGAGTTTTTTTTGGGAAGGTGCTGAGGAAACCACACACATTAACAATGGAATCTCTGTGGAAAGTCTAAATGCATGCCTGGTCTCAGCCTCAAGTTTAAGCATCAATAGTCAGCAATCTGTTGATTCTGAAGGTAGACTCTGTTTCTCTGTCTGTATGTATGTGTGTGTGTGTGTGTGTCTCTCTCTCTCTCTCTCTCTCTCTCTCTCTCTCTCTCGATCTCGAACAATTTCTATAAATGCACAAATCAGCCAAGACCAGGTATCACTTATACTTGATAGCAGTTCATTTCCTTTAAAATTGAGATAGGAAAAACTGTAGAGCAAAGACTTTTAAGGATTTAATCTGAGGTTCACTGAATCACATTTAAGTCCATTTGTAAAAGATCCAGACTATCTGGAATGGTCTTTGTGTGTGTCTGTGTATGACTCACAGAAACGAAAAGTATACATTTTATTCCTTCCTGATACATTCTCGGAGAATCACTGACTCACAGTGAATCACTGAATCACTGGCCGGTGAGACTGGCAATGTATGAAAACAGTTTAGCCATTATAGAAGGGTGACCTGGATTGTGAGATTTGGTGCATATCTTAAGGTGGTAGTGGAGGTGTGAGTGGAGAGTTGACAGAAATGTGTAAGCAGTCAAGGCTATTTGACATTATTACATTGAAATACTTTCACAAAAATATGATTATTTCCAGACTTCATTCCATTTGTTGACAGCATATTGTAGATTAATTAGCATTAAAAAATCATCCTCTTGTAAATGTGTCATTCAATCTGACTACACACAAGTAAGGAAAGGTCTAATGTTAATGTGTCATTCAATGTGACTTCACACTGGTAACAAAAGGTGACTTCTTTAAATGTCATTCAATCTGACACACTAGTAGGAAAAGATCTATTGTCAATGTGTCATTTATCTGACTACACACTGGTAAGAAAAGGTCTGCTATCAATGTTTCAAGTAATTTGACTACACACTGGTAAGAAAAGGTCTGCTGTCAATGTGTCATTCATTCTGACTACACACTGTTAAGAAAAGTTCTACTGTTATTGTGTCATGTAATCTGACTACAAATTGATAAGAAAAGGTCTACTGTCAATGTGTCATGTAATCTGACTACACACTGGTGAGAAAAGGTCTACTGTCAATGTGTCATTTAATCTGACTACACACTGATAAGAAAAGGTCTACTGTCAATCTGTCATTCAATCTGAAACACTAGTAAGAAAAGATCTACTGTCAATGTGTCATTTAATCTGACTACACACTGGTAAGAAAAGGTTTACTGTCAATGTGTCATTCAATCTGACTACACACTGATAAGAAAAGGTCTACTGTCATTATGTCATGTAATCTGACTACACACTGGTGAGAAAAAGTATACTGTCAATGTGTCATTTAATCTGACACACTAGTAAGAAAAGATCTACTGTCAATTTATCATTTAATCTGACTACACACTGATAAAATATTTACCGTCAAAGTGTCATGTAATCTGACTACACACTGGTAAGAGAAGGTCTACTGTCAATGTGTCCTTTAATCTGACTACATACTGGTAAGGAAAGGTCTACTGTCAAAGTTTCATGTAATCTGACTACACACTGGTAAGAAAAGGTCTACTGTCAATGTGTCATTTAATCTGACTACACACTGGCAAGAAAAGGTCTACAGTCTAAGTGTCATTCAATTTGACTACACACTGGTAGGAAAAAGTCTATTGTCAGTGTGCCATTCAAGCTCACTACACAATTGTAAGGAAAGGTCAGTGTGTTACTGCATGTGTAATATCACTTTTATGCTAGAATTTAGTCAGATCGACCATGAAAAAATATATTAGTATGAATTTCTGTTAGGCATGTTCTTAATACAGTTTCAAAAGTTGATTCTTTCTATAATTTATTAAACAGTTTTTAAGTGTTGTAAAAATTCCACTTGCACTTCACTAACAGAACACTGAAAAGAAACTTAAAATATGCTGACTACAGTCTGGACATCTGCCAGAAGATTTAATTTTGTAGGTTTATATTAGTCTTTAGACATTTTTCTAGACAGTGTATGGTTAGCTTCAGTTTTTGACATACCCACCCTTTCGGAAGATCCTCATAGTGATCATGTATGCATCTGCGTGAATGACCATCCATCCTTCCATAGCTCAATCCACATGCCAGATTAATGTTAATGTTAAGTGTTTACTTGCATTTTACTCTGGTGACATTTTATTCCAACCTGATTTGATTTAGAATGCAGTTTCAGTGTGAACTGAATATTATCTTTAATCATCTAGTTCCATATGTGATCTCTTTGAGTGAGATATGTATCAATATTAACAGTGATAACACATGAACTTGAAATTAATCATACTGGATTTTTTATATCTTTATACATCATTAATGTGGTCAGCTTTTCAAGTATTTCTGGCTGTAATCATGTCACTTGGTACATGGAACAACTTGCTTTCCAGACTTCCTTGTTATTTCATTTTCCTACCAACATGGCTAAAGAATTGTGTGACTTGGTTTGTGGACAGCATCTTTTTCTGTGAAAAAAAAAAATGCCATAAGGAGCTAGATTTGACTAAGACTATGGTCAGTTTATTCTTGACCACAGAGACATAAAAATTGACATAACACTATGTTTTGGCAAGTACAACACCTTTTCACTAAACACAGATCACTATGGCATATTTAATGCTTCTCAATAAAGGGACTTGATAATTTTATTAATTTCTTTTGTAAATTAGTATTTCACAGCATTCTCTAATTTAATCATCTTCATAAATTTGCAGGATTAGGTACTGAAACAGATTCCTTTTCATCTGATCAAATGTTTGGAGGGGGAAATGGAGAAAGGATTGAGGTAATATTTTTGGAAATCATAACAATACAGACAGAGTTTGAGATCACGCTTTTAATGTCTAATGAAGAACATGATGAAGCTAATCTACATTTTATGAAAACTAACCTTTGCTTAGAAATATGCTTCCATACAAACCTTCAAATAGGTACAAACTACATACAAAATACAGCTTCCTGAAGTTGTGTTCATACTTTCTGACATCCTGTGATATGGGGCCCCAGGTAGCTGAGTGGTTTAAAGCGCTCTCCATTATGGATCACTGCCATCTCACCTTTGCATGGATTTGATTCTAAGATTCAGCTACTGTAGTTATGTGAGAAAGCTTGCCAGTAGCTTCTCGTGGTTCAGTGGTTCTTTCTGGGGTTTTCCCGGGTTCTTCCTCCACCAATTATACTGACCGCCATGTATAGCTTATCATATGAAATGTCGTTAAATCCTACAACAACATCATGTGAAGTAATAGACAAATATAATGTTTAAGACTTTGACACTATTTACTAATTAAAGTGTTGAATTTTAAAAAAGGTTGACAGTTCTTTGTGGTGTTTATTGACTAACACAGGTCACATGAATTACATAATATCTGCTGACCTTTATTCCATGATTTATAATTCCATATGCTGACACCACTATGGGCATTTCTAATTCCATATGCTGACACCACTATGGGCATTTCTAATTTCATATACTGACACCACTATGGGCATTAATAATTCCATATACTGACACCACTGTGGGCATTTCTAATTCCATATACTGACACCACTATGGGCATTTATAATTCTATATACTGACACCACTATGGGCATTTATAATTCCATATATTGACACCAATATGGGCATTTATATTTCCATATACTGACACCACTATGGACATTTCTAATTCCATATGCTGACACCACTATGGGCATTTCTAATTCCATATTATGCTGACACCAACTATGGTCATTTCTGATTCCATATACTGACACCAACTATGGGCATTTCTTATTCCATATATCGACACCACTCTGGGCATTTATAATTCCATATGCTGACACCAACTATGGGCATTTCTAATTCCTTTTACTGACACCAACTATGGGCATTTCTGATTCCATATACTGACACCAATTATGGTCATTTATAATTTCATATACTGACACCAACTATGGGCATTTCCATATACTGACACCAACTATGGGCATTTCTAATTCCATATACTGACACCAACAATGGTCATTTCTGATTCCATATACTGACACCCACTATGGTCATTTCTAATTCCATATACTGACATCCACTATGGTCATTTCTAATTCCATATTCTGACACCACTATGGGCATTTATAATTCCATATACTTACACCAACTATGGTCATTTATAATTCCATATACTGACACCAACTATGGGCATTTATAGTTCCATATACTGACACCAACTATGGGCAATTATAATTCCATATGCTGACACCCACTATGGGCATTCTAATTCTGTCCCCACCCTTGCAGTGTTTAATTGCACCAGACATGATTTTCTCAACAATAGCTTTCATGGATTTGTCACATTCTTGTTTTCATTTGAGCTCGTCACACAAAATTCTGGAGATTGATTTTTCTCTCGTCGGGATTGTGGTCATGTTTCGACAGCCTGGGTCAAAGGTATCCTGAAATCTGTCAGGTTGGAAGATGTGAACCTTCAACATTAACGATCATCAGATCATAACTAGAGTTTTCCATACAAATGGCATTAACAGTTCCGTTTAGGAAAGGTGTTTCTACCATGATCCTAGCTATGGGAATGCAACCAATCATCTGATCAAGTAACATACATAGGTACTCCCACCTGAGCATTTGGTGATCCTGCATGAGACTATGTTTGATCACTACACCCGTGCAACCAGTGTCATGTAATGCTATGACTTCTCGACCATTCACGAAACCTCTCACAGTTGGTACTCATGCTTCAGGGAAAAGACACGTGCCAAGTGAATGAATACCTGGTTCTACCTGCAGAAGATTATCAGATATAACTTTATTCTGTATAGCCATGGCTACCTTATGTACAAGTTCCCTTTTTTAAGACATTTTGGTTGAACATGACCCCATTCACAAGTAACATTGTATACCCTGACAACCTATTTCCCTAACTGACCTACTTGCCTCAGCTGATTTCACAAGCTCTCTAGGCATCAGTCTCGTAGACTGGTTTCCAAACTTAAAATGTTGTGAAACCATGTTCTGGGTTTCCCTATGAGCCTTGGCAAAGAAATCGGCCTGCTTAGCCATATCCTGTACATTTCAAAAGACTTTCTCTTTCAGAAACTGATTTAGTTCCCGACCAGCTGTGTTCAACAATTAATCTCTGACCAAGAAATCAGTCAATCCTTCTAATGTTTTTGCCGCTTTGCCGCATTCAAACCACTGCTGAAAATAGTTTGCTATTCTAACGATGAACTGACCAAAGGTTTCTCCCTTCTCAAGCTTGCTATACCTGAACTTTTTATGGAAACCCTGTTCAATGAGCTCGTAGCTCTAGGTAGTCATGAGTACACTTCAGTGCTTTACCTTTTAATAAAGCACTGAGATGCAGTGCCCAATCATATTGTCTCCACTTCAGGTTCTCAGTATACCGCTCATTCCAATTTAGATAACTATCCATTTTATCCTTTTCATTGTCAAATGGGAAAAATTTAGGACCTTTAATTTGCTAGAGGCAGAATCGTCTTCTCCTGTTCTAGCTGTAGCTAACTCTACCTTACGTTCATGATCTCATTGCCTTAATCTTTCTTCTCCAAAGCTTCTAACCTTGCCTGTTTTTCCCTTTCTAACTTTCTATCTTCTACTTCTTTAAGCAGTTCTATATTCTCCCTATCTGCATACCTTTCCCATTCTATCCTTCCCTTTTCAGCCTGTTTATTTTCTAGATCCATCTTACCCTTCTCTAATTCTATTAGCTCCTTCTTGGTTTCCCTTTCTATCTCCAATTTCTCCTTTTCAATTTCCCTCTCCTTTAACCTTAGGTCCCTCTCCCGGGCTTGTTCTTCCTGAATAAATTTCCATAAGCTTTCTCCCTTATACCCAAGTTTTTTGTCTAAGGCAACCAAGTCTTTAAGGGATGACATGATTAAATAATAATATTATATAAAATATAATTTTACAAAACAGACTAACCTTATCTTGTTGATGAAGGCAACCAAAAAAATGCTTTGAATGTGTTTATACTGGACCCACAGAACTAGAAAAACTAAACAAAATAAACACCTACTTGAAGATTATCTTGTCAAGAAGGTCACACTCGAATATAAACAGTAAGTGTAGACTTTCACAAACAAGATGATGACGATTCACTTAATCCAAAGATCCCACTTCTGACACCATTTTGCAGAATAGAAATTGAGTGAGTTTTCGACCAAATGAATAACACAAACACAATGTGTGAAAGATGGAAATTTATGAAATGAATTAATAAAGAAAAATATGTGGTGTATAAATACAATGATTCTCACATGCTCTTAACATACAATTTACCCAATCACTCTATACAAACATTCACACATCGAAAATAAACTGAATATGTGATTTGAATATGAAATACAGATTCAAGAAACTTCATGGACTGCAGATACATTTCAAACAATATTATTCACTGTAAGAGAGATTCACATAATCTCACATATGGACTACAATTAAGATTCAAATAATCTCAAGGTATTCAAATGTGTTTGAAATAATGTCATGTACTGTAAAGGAGATTCTCATAATCTCCTGGAATACAACAAAGATTCAAAATAATCTCATGTAAATGAAAATGTACCCCATTGAAACAACAATTGGAACAAACGTATGCTTCTTGACCCTTGTACAGTCGTACAATTCATAAACTGATGAACCACAGAATCCTTGGGTTGACCCACACTTGTATTGGCCGCTCATACCCTTCATGGATCCACCACATGTACAGTTATACGTATATACAAGTACAGACAGCATACAGCACCCTTGAATTAGCTATGTTTACATTCATGGCTCCACCATATGTACAGACATACGTACATACATATAGACAGCTCTATAAAGCTCTAGTCACATAGTCAGCTCTAGCTCAAGTTAGATACAATAAAACCAAACTGGTCATAATAATGGGTTCTGAAAAATCTCTAGATATATGCAAATACATTAAACTCTAATAGCAGCTTGTAGTTCAAAGTTCACAACGTTTTAAATCGGCATTGTAATAAATGCATCATTACACGACATGACATTACAAACTGAATAAGATTCACATATCAAGTGAAATATAAATTTAATACTTACCCCTATGGCTGAAGAATACAATAGAGAGCATACGCTCCTTGACAAGATCCAACACAACCAGTGTGTCGGTTATAAATTGATTTTCCTTAAATCCATAGGAGAGTGAGTAATATTCATGATAAAATACCCGTGCATATCATGCTATTAATGTCCCTCATCACAAGTAATTTCTGGCAAGATAAATGTTAGCACTGTTGCTTACCTGAAAAAGCACTTATTCACCCTAGATAAGGTTCTATGCATGTACAATGAAAAATAGTTCTAAGGCATAACAAAGTTATTTTGTTTCCTAATTCTGTGACAGAGAGGATCTTTCTGGTTAGAACTTCTGCGCTCCAAGCAGATAGAGCATTTTGACACTAAACTGGAAATGCCAATTGAGGTTCTTGGCCAAAAACAAGATATCTCAGGCTCTTTGCAGATACTTCTCAATGCCTAAATGTCCTGAATGTACGGTTTCTAGCATTTTCTGCCTGAGGACTTGTGGTATGACTATTTTTTTACCTTTCAAGATGAACCCATCTACTACTGAAGAGTGCCTCTATAATTCCAATAGTCAATAATCTCTGATTGACACCTTGACCTCTTTTCAGGCTAACCTTCAATTATGACCCGTTTCAATATGTCCAACTGGGGGTCTTGTTCAGTGAGAGATTGAATTTCTTCTTTCTTATGATCCGATACAGGTAATGCTGATAACACCATATGGACATTCATATATATATACCTTCAGATAAGGTGTTGTATCAGATATGTACTTACGGGAGAGTGTGTCTGCTATGGGTATTTTCTTGCCTTGCTAATATTTTACCTCTAGGTCAAACCACTGCATTTGCAAAAGAATGCATTGTAGTTGTGTAATTGTGCTGGGACTGCATATTATATTTTTCATTAGAGACAAGTGAAATGTGGTAGTTTGAATGTGTACCATCCTCATGGATACATATTGATGGAACCATGTTCGGCCGAACTGTATAGCGAACATTTCTTTCTCTATCTGAGCATAATTTATTGCAGTTGTAACCAAGAATTTTGATGCATAAGCCAAAGGCTTATCATCTTGCATTATGGAAGCACCAAGTCCATATTTTGAGGAGGTCAACTTGCAAAGTCAGCGGTTTCTTAGGGTCAAAAAAGGACAGAACAGGTCCCTGGCTTATAGTAATTGTCTTTGACCTTTTGAAATGCATCTTTTCGTGGAGAGTCCCATGAAAACTTATTCTATCGATAACGGTTGTCTTAATGGACTGGTGACCTCTGCCAAATTTGGGGCAATTTTGGACAAATAGTTATCTATGCCAAGAATGGTTTCTAACTCCATGTGGTTACAAGAGGGTTCCATTTCTCTAACTGCTGCTACTTTGGCAGGGTCGGGTTTGAGACCTTTTGCTCCTAGAATGTGCCTGAAGTATTGTACTTCTGTAACACCTACTTCTAGCTAGCCAGATTCCTTTCTTGATGGAACATTTGAGAAAATTTGTTAAATTTGTATCATGTTCATCCTGTGTATGTCTGAAAACTAGTATATTGTCACAAATCGAAACGATACCACTTAAACCTTCAAAATTCTCATTGATCTGCCTTTGGAATTAATCCTGAGATGATTTCAAACCAAATGGGAGACTCAAGAAACGATAACAGCCATAAGGTGTGTTGAAAGTTGTGAGGTATGAAGAGTCACATAACAGTTTTATTGCCTAAAATCTGATCATGCATCCAATTTGGTGAAGTATTTTGCATTTGATAATTGGGGTAGAATATTGCATAGGGCAATGTGGACGCAAAGTTACTAAATTAAGATCTTGTGGGTCGAGACATACCCTTAGTTTACCTGATTGCTTTTCTATGACAACCATAGAATTTACCCATGCAGATGGTGATGTAACTGGGGCAATGATATTTTCATTTTCCATGCGATCAAGTTCAGTTTTGAGTCTGTCATGATGTGCAACAGGTACTCGCCGCAGTGGGTGCACTACAGGTGTGGCATTGGGGTCAATACCATGTACGTATGGTACATTCCCCTTGGAAAAGACCTATGCCATTGAAGACTTTGGCATATTCCTTGAGAACAACTGCCTTTGAGAGGGGCATGCTCATGTTACATTGTAAATTTAACTAAGTTTAATTCCATACAAGATTGTAAACCAAGTGTAGGTGGAGCTTTCATTTTAACAAATGACTGTTGAACTTGAGTTCATGTGTACGTTCAGTGCGTTTACATGTTATATTTACTGTACCCATTGTACTCAATAATTTTCTGTCATATGGAGATAATGTGTTTAACATAACAGAGATTTCGGAAACGCTTAATTACGCGTATTTGGACGCAAACTTTTGGTCCGGGACGCAGAAAATCGCCCATGCCCGAGTCCTCCGTACGCACATTTTTTCTGTTGTTTTTTTTTTTTTTTCTTCTTTTGCAAACAGGAAAGTTTTGCGACACAATAAATATGTTCTAATCACTGTGAAAAATGAGACAATGCTTTTATTTGAGGTGTCTTTTGCTGACTTTTTTTAGCAAAGGTCGTCGGCTTACTTTGATGATGGTTCGTTTGTTATTGAAGGTGCCGCTAAAGACTCCAGTTGAAGGGTCAAACAAATACCTGTTATTGCTGCGGCAACTTCAGATAATTGTAGAACATTGAAACAGATTTGTTTTATTTGTTTAGTATATATCAGTGCTTCAAAGGTAATCAGTTCTCTTTGAAGTGTCAGCAAACGTATTTTTTCTTCTTCCATCTGGAATTTGTTTTTAAATTAGTGTCATCTGCTTGACTGTACTCATTTTATGTTTCCGCCTTCTGCGGATTCAGATTTTAACTAGTCAGTTGCATAAAGTAATAAGGCCAGATATCATCATTAGCGGATTATGATATAACAGTGCACTGTTAGGGTGATTTGTCAGTATGAGACAAGGACTTGTTATTTTAACAATATATTCCAGTACATTGTTTCCTGTCATGGTGCCTTTGATTTTCTCTACTCCAAACGCAAGACTGTATCTACGGTTTTTATCAGCCAAAATTGGTGTCGCCACAAATATCACCAGATGGTATATTTTGTCACCAAAACGGAAAACAGAATCGCAGTTTGCTACATCAGCGAAGCCCCGTGATCCTGTAATTGATTTCATTTCCGATTGTAGCTGTATAAATATTGCATGCGAACTCGAAACTAAGACACATCGAGACTTGAACAAAATGCCATTTGCAAATCTAGACAAGTATTTTGGGGTTAAACGAAAAAATGATGAAGATTTAAATGAGATTCAGAACTGTGCTAAAGTTGCACAAATAGCATCACACACATATAGCACACATAAGGATAATAAGGGACCACTAGCCATGGTCAAATAAAATTAAAGTAGAATACTAAAAGTAGAATACTAGATTGGGTAGGCCAAATCCCAACTAGTAAAGACTACTGTAATAAACACTAGGGACCTAGACTAAAAATACCCCTTACCGAAATATATTATAACCCCGATGGGGAAAATTAAATGGGGAGTTTAAATAATTTATAAATAAAAACCAACATAAAAACATATTGGGGGACACAAACATACATACAAACTTTTTAAAATTTTTTTGATTGGGGGGGGGGGTCATCTGTCTGATGCCACCCCCACCCCCCAAAAAAAGTTGCTAGAACTGTAGTTCGGATGCGACACTATCCAAGTGTAAGAAAGTACTGGGACTGCAACTTTTGCATGTGGGACTCATAATTTTACCAAATTAGGAGTCCTGGACTCCTAGTTTTAAAATCCTAGTGAGAACTCTGCATAATTTGAAGGGGATGCTTTATGTGTATGTAAAATGAATAGAAACTAAATTAGGTCCTACCTCGATCATCACATATGCCTGGCCATTAGCAATTATATCCCATTTTACATTGTCAATATATAAATCCTCATTGTGATGTTCATTATTAATCACACTGACCATTTTTGATCTACAGACTTTCTCAAAGTGTTTGAGTTTATGATTCATATTGCAAGTCTTTTTTTTGCAGGGCACTTGCCCTAGCTTGAATGTGATTTGTATCCACAGAGTCCACAGGTTGTGTTGATGTTCTGTCCTGTCAGTCAGTGTTACTTTGTCCATGCATGGAATACCATGTCTTGAGGATTCAAATTCCTGTCAGGAAAAGTTGCTTTTTCCTTACAATGAATACCAACATGTCTTGAGGATTTAAATCCTGTCAGGAAAAGGGGCTTGTCCTTGCATGGAATACCAACATGTCTTGAGGATTGAATTTTAAAATAAAATGAAATAATATGGATTTTGTTTATTTTTATTTTTATTTTTATGTTGAGCTCATGAGAAGGTTTAAGAAAAATGTTTTAGTTTTAACCATCATTGGACAGAGTCCTGGTTTAAGGAGTATATGTGATTAGGATTTTTAGGGTAGCTTGAATGATTTTTCAGTGATATGCATAGATGTCTGCAGTGTGGCAGTTTATAGTGATGTTTAACACTGGAGCATTATGCCCAGATGTCCCACCCAGTCACATTATCCTGACACCAGGCCAACCAGTCCTAATACTAACCATCCTAATGCTGAGTGCTTAACTGTTAGGAACATTTTTGTAAATCTTTGGTACGACTCAGCCAAGGTTCAAAAGCATGACCTGCTTCTGAGGTGGATACTTAAACCACTTGGACACAGGAGTCATCTTCCTGGTTTAAGGAAATGGACAACAGAAATTTAAATGTTGTAATATTGTTTGATTTTATAAAAGATTTGTTCCTGTAAATCCAACTTTCATACATACAGTGCAAATAGTGTTTTCGTCCTATATAGGAAACAGATCATGAGACTTTGTAGATGAAATACTTAGTCGGAGTCAATAACAATAAAAATTTAGTGTTTCTCAGAGATAGGTCATTTGATCATCTTTATGTTTGTTATTTTTTATGAATAACAATCCTTTCTGTCCTAAAAACACTGATATAATAATTGATGATGCAGTTTTATTGGCCTATAGTATATGTATGTATAGAATACAGTGGAATAGATGCTTATTAGTACATAAAACATGTTCACCAATGGAATGCTCAGTATTCACAAAGACCCCAGAGAGAATAGTTGCTTATAATATAGCTACCATCTTGTAATAAAGAATTATTTGTAATGCCATATCCGGGCTACAATAAATTTGATTCCTCCTGTCTAGCTTTTGATAGAAATAATAATACAAGTCCTTATAGATTCTGTATCAAAAGTATATATTTGTTAATTACGTCAAGAACAATAGCAGGTGAACATACAATTACTGAATGTCAGTAGAGTTACATAAACATAACAATTAAAATTTAATACCAGACTTATATAAACCAGATAATCATGGGAGACAGAGGTGATCAATTCCATGGGGAAAGGTCCAGTTGAGCTTCAAAATTAATTGCACCTTCTCCACCTATCTCTCTGAGTGGATTTAAGAATATATTTGTAAATATTTATATCACATAGAATTCATATTATGGAAGTACAAGAAAGAATTGCTTAAATCAGGGCAGTGAATAAGGTGAAGGTGAAGTATTAACCTTCAGGTGTTGAAGGTGGTGAGTATCATAAAGTGAAGGTGCAACATGAGTTTGCCTTCTAACAAAGGTGAAGAGTGACAGTTTAAAATTTCATTAGACCTAACCATTGTAACAGTTTATCAAACATAGCTTGAGACATTATAGAATAAATAAAATGGGTAGATTGTCACCCAATGCTTTACTTCCGTCTGCTCCAAATGCTGGACAAGATAACAGTGAAGCTCTACGTTACATATGTGGTACTATTTATAGAAAAAGGTCATGTGACCAATAGCCAATCAGATTCCATAGTGCTTGCTGACCAAAAGAGTGCAAATGGCAGATTAGTATGTATTTTGGACATAAGAATGGCGGAATAAATTGACCATTTAATTTTACGTGATACAAGGCAATTTCATTACTCTGCTATGACTAACAGGTAACATATATGCACAAAATAATCATATAATGTTACAATACATTCAAAATCTGTTTATCACATGGTGTTACAACATCATGAGTCAGCATGTTCCAATTTAGGTAACAAAATTCACTTGCTAAATACTGAAAGTCATGTCCTAAATAAGTACATTATAAATATTACCATACATAAAGCACATCTCTCATCTAGGAAATGATGCATAGTAATTATATTATAAGATCATAAACCATAATGGAGGTAATGTTCATTGCTTATTATTATTATTATTATTATTATTATTATTATTATTATTATTATTATTATTAATTGTATTATTAATATTATTATTAATTTTATTCTTATTATTAATACTATTATTGCTATTAATTTTTATTATTATTATTGTTATTAATTTTATTATTATTATTATTATTATTATTATTATTATTATTATTATTATTATTGTCATCGGCTTTGTTGTAAATAATTTTAATTCGATTGCTGAGTTGGAGTAAACATAACACATTAGAGGATTCCATTAGTACTTTATATATCAGAACTGTCTGATGTTGAACCAGGGACAACAGATGCATTAAATAATCATGTTAAACAGGAATTTGTCATTTGTGAATGACTCTGACCATTATTTATTTTCTTTCTTCCAAAGATTCCAATGTTGGATGAAAGGTACTGATTTACGATCATGTACACTAGTATATTCCTAAAAAAAACTTCTAGTAAAGTACCTGAAAATAATTTTTGTCATGTATTTTATTTTTGTTACTAATATCTATATTGTGTTTAATAGTTCAGGTCTGCAACAACAGATAATGCAGCTGTCCAGCTAGTAAGAGCTGTTTCTGGACCATTTGATGTGGCTAATGACCCAGGTATGTGAAATTATTAGTACTTCACACCCCAAGACTGGTAGTTCTTTGAAACCATTTTATGGGATAATGACACAGGTATGTGAAATTTATTACTTCACACCCAAAGGTTGGAGTGAAATCAAATCAAATTGGAATGCAGAACAAATGAAGAATGAATGCAAAGAAAAAGCAGAATGAATGAACAAAATGCAGAATGAACCCAAACAAAACCATGAGTACATTTTGAAGAAAATGTAGAGTGAAAATGTACACTGCAGCTCTATCAATGAAAACAAGGAAAAGCTAATACTTGTAAATAAAATCCATTATGATTTAGCTGCTGCTGAATTACAGTTGTTAAAAGTCATTTTATATTTTAATCCTGAATTAGCCTTTGTTGAAAGACTTTTTATAATTTAATCTTTAATTGTCATTGTTGAAAGACTTTTTTTTATTTTAATCCTTGAATATGCCATTGTTGAAAGCCTTGGAAATTCCGACATAGAAAAATGCAGTTCCATGTGTTTTAAATTATACAAGACTTATATGTCTTCATATAATTTGACATGTTTTTAAGTGAAGTATTTCTGGTCCTTATTGGAAGTAATTACTCAATAATTTCACTGTATTTACCATATATGTTGGGACACTGTATTTGTTGGGACACCATATTTATTTTTGAAATAAATTTTTTTGCACCGTATGTTCTGGGACACATCATTTTTTACAAAGGACACATTTTTAATCATTTGAGAATTACATGTCAGAAAATGCACTCCAAGTAAAATTTTATTTTAATATTATAAAACTGCATTTGAGATAAAATACTAATCCACTGCAGCATCATCTCATCAACCCAATGCATCTCCTGCATATGAATGATCCCTGTTTTCAGTACATGAATGTTATTTAGCTTTCTCGTATAATGATAAGTTATTTTTTGAGGCAACACATCTTTTGAAGTGGAAAATGCAAAGGACTAAAGTCAGATTTGTTTGAAAAAGTCTGCACCAGTCATGCTAATTGTCACACTTTTAGCTCCCATCTTATCCACAGTTTTGTCCAGGAATGAGATCAAGGTATAAGTGGATTTTATCCATGTTAATGGATGCAAAATCATCTTCTCTTTTGACCTTCACAAATACATCAAATGATTTTATTTTCTTCTGGGGAACTCTCGGTCATCGATGACCATGCACAAGTACAATATTGTGTCACTTTGCATTATTTCAATTTATTTTCAAAGTTCCAGTGAATACTGGTGAAAGGTAACCTAAGTTAGATTCGCTATGTCAAGACACTTTGTATATAATAAAAAAAATCAGCACACTTAGAAGAATCCAAAGTCAGCTTGTGAGGTGGCTTACATTGTAATAAAATAACCTTTTTATTGATAACCTTTTAACCGCTCCGGTGGCCTAGTGGTTAGAGCGTCCGCCGCGGAAGCGGGAGGTCGTGGGTTCGATCCCCGGCCGAGTCATACCAAAGACTTACAAAAATGGTACTAACAGCTGCCTCGCTTGACGTTCAGCATTAAGAGGTTAGTGTTAGGACTGGTCGGCCTGGTGTCAGGATAATGTGACTGGGCGGGACATCATGCTACATGGCTGCGGCATGATGCCCCAGTGGTAGACATCACTATAAACTGCCTCACTGCAGACATCGTAGCAATATGACTGAAAAATTGTTAAAGCTACGTTAAAAATCCTAAACAAACAAACAAACAAACAAAATTTAAAAACGAATTAGCTTAAAAATATCTAAAGTCAGCTTCTGAGGTTGGCTTACATTGTAAAAATAATTAACCTTTTTATTGATATTTTTTTTAAAAAAAATTAGCTTAAAAATATATAAAGTCGGCTTCTGAGGTCAACTTGCTTTGTAACAAAAATAACCTTTATCAATGATAACCTGTTGGTAAATTCAAACAATGAGTTTATTTCTTGCTGCCAGTTCTGTTTATTCACCACCCAGGCTTCTGTTCGCTTGGCAACTGTAGTCATAATTAATACAAACGGGTATTGATGTTTGTGGATAAATAGCATACCCATTAATAACTTAATTTAATAATACTTTTTGTAACTCATACTAGCAAATATGATTGTCATTTGCACTCAATTGAATTGTTTTCAAATAATGATTTTATTTGTGAGATACTGATATATAGTTGACCTGGATATAATACAATCTTGTTTATTTTGCACTTAACACCATGCCATGCATGAATGGCAGATTCCTTCAGTTTTTATTGATAACCTTTAAAAACAAATTAGCTTAAAAATATCTAAAGTCAGCTTCTGAGGTTGGCTTACATTGTAAAAATAATTAACCTTTTTATTGATATCCTTTTTTTAAAAAATTAGCTTAAAAATATATAAAGTATGCTTCTGAGGTCAGCTTGCTTTGTAACAAAAATAACCTTTGTCAATGATAACCTGTTGGTAAATTCAAACAATGAGTTTATTTCTTGCTGCCAGTTCTGTTTATTCACCACCCAGGCTTCTGTTTGCTTGGCAACTGTAGTCATAATTAATACAAACGGGCATTGATGTTTGTGGGTAAATAGCATACCCAGTAATAACTTAATTTAATAATACTTTTTGTAATTCATACTAGCAAATATGATTGTCATATGCACTTAATTGAATTGTTTTCAAATAATGATTTTAAATTGTGAGATAGTGATATATAGTTGACCTGGATATAATACAATCTTGTTTATTTTGCACTTAACACCATGCCATGCATGAATGGCAGATGCCTTCAAGCAATCAGTTTTTATTTTGTCCTTCTCATTTATGAGTTTTTGTTAGATCCAGTTTTAATAACCTTCAAGCCATTGAGTACATGTACAACCATACATGATTTGTTTCTCTATGTTCACATCAATGAATAATATGTTGTGGGCTATATTACATAAGCAATACATGCTACATGTATGGAGTTCATGGATATATTTTATTATCTAATGCTACTGATGAAAAAAAGAGGAATTAATGGTAACAATATAAGATTTTTTTCTTTCATTTTAGTTTCAAATAACTATTTAGTTTATAAATTTTATTACAACATGCAGGGCAGAGGGTACAAATTCAACACAAATTTATTTAATTTCTTGAGTCTTGGGACATATGACCTAATTGAAAACAAGTTTTACTAAAAGTTCTTGGACAGGAATTTTTGTAAACTTTTATATATGCGGTAACTATGGTAATATCCAGTATAT
The DNA here is from genome assembly GCA_029339505.1 of Unio delphinus. Classification (NCBI taxonomy): domain Eukaryota; kingdom Metazoa; phylum Mollusca; class Bivalvia; order Unionida; family Unionidae; genus Unio; species Unio delphinus. The sequence continues at coordinate 12,632,635 of JAQISU010000035.1, read as the reverse complement.
CTCTTTTTCATGGATCAATATCCCTTTCATCAAAATGGTTATTCCTTGTTCTGTGGTTCATCTTATCATTCTTTTGTCTTGTAGGATCACCTAAACTCAAGCTATAACTGTGACCAAAGTAAGATAGTCTTTTAGATATTTTCCAGACACATGCTATAACTGTGACCAAAGTAAGATAGTCTTTTAGATATTTTCCTGACACAAGCTATAACTGTGACCAAAGTAAGATAGTCTTTTAGATATTTTCCTGACACAAGCTATAACTGTGACCAAAGTAAGATAGTCTTTTAGATATTTTCCTGACACATGCTATAACTGTGACCAAAGTAAGATAGTCTTGTAGATATTTTCCTGACACATGCTATAACTGTGACCAAAGTAAGATAGTCTTTTAGATATTTTCCTGACACAAGCTATAACTGTGACCAAAGTAAGATAGTCTTTTAGATATTTTCCTGACACAAGCTATAACTGTGATCAAAGTAAGATAGTCTTTTAGATATTTTCCTGACACAAGCTATAACTGTGACCAAAGTAAGATAGTCTTTTAGATATTTTCCTGACACATGCTATAACTGTGACCAAAGTAAGATAGTCTTTTAGATATTTTCCTGACACAAGCTATAACTGTGACCAAAGTAAGATAGTCTTTTAGATATTTTCCTGAGACAAGCTATAACTGTGATCAAAGTAAGATAGTCTTTTAGATATTTTCCTGACACATGCTATAACTGTGACAAAAGTAAGATAGTCTTGTAGATATTTTCCTGACACATGCTATAACTGTGACCAAAGTAAGATAGTCTTTTAGATATTTTTCTGACACAAGCTATAACTGTGACCAAAGTAAGATAGTCTTTTAGATATTTTTCTGACACATGCTATAACTGTAACCAAAGTAAGATAGTCTTTTAGATATTTTCCTGACACAAGCTATAACTGTGACCAAAGTAAGATAGTCTTTTAGATATTTTCCTGACATAAGTTTGTTTTGGTTGAATGGTCACCTAAACTTGAAATGAAAACTACTGTATAAATGAAATCTGCTAGGTATTTCCCATACCCAAGGCTACCTGTGTATGGGAAATACTAAAAAGTGATTGTTTTGATTTATTTTAAATGATATGTACACAACAAATTTTGTATTAAAAGAGATTGTTTTGATCTATTTTAAAAGGTAAAGCACACAAAATATTTTGTATTAAAAACCAATTACATTTATTTTGAACTATTCAAAAAGGTATGCATTCAACAAATTTTGTATTAAAAAGTGATTGTTTTGATCTGTTCAAAAGGTATGCACTCGAAACAAATTTTGTATTAAAAAGTGATTGTTTTGATCTATTCAAACAAGGTATGCACTCAAAACAAATTTTGTAATAAAAAGTGATTGTTTTGATCTGTTCAAAAGGTATGCACTCAAAACAAATTTTGTATTAAAAAGTGATTGTTTTGATCTGTTCAAAAGGTATGCACTCAAAACAAATTTTCTATTAAAAAGTGATTGTTTTGATCTGTTTAATAGGTATGCACACAACAAATTTTGTATTAAATAGTGATTGATTTGAATTTGGTCTATTGATAAATTTGAGATAAATTTTCGAAGTGATGTCAGCCAGAGCAGTGACATCTACACAATGCCTTACTTCATTGCACATCCTGTCGATGACTTGTAATCATACACAGTGGATAAATTACTTTATTGATTAATTACTTCATTGCACATCCTCTCGATGCCTTGTAATCATACACAGTGGATACAATACTTCATTGCACATCCTCTCAATGCCTTGTAATCATACACAGTGGATACAATACTTCATTGCACATCCTCTCGATGCCTTGTAATCATACACAGTGGATAAATTACTTCATTGCACATCCTTTTGATGCCTTGTAATCATATACGATGGATAAATTACTTCATTGATAAATTACTTCATTGCACATCCTCTCGATGCCTTGTAATCATACACAGTGGATAAATTACTTCATTGATAAATTACTTCATTGCACATCGTCTCGATGCCTTGTAATCATACACAGTGGATAAATTACTTCATTGCACATCCTCTCGATGCCTTGTAATCATACACGATCGATTAATTACTTCATTGCACATACTCTCGATGCCATGTAATCAGACGTGAAGGATAAATTACTTCATTACACACCCTCTCGATGCCTTGTAATCATACACAGTGGATACAATACTTCATTGCACATCCTCTCGATGCCTTGTAATCATACACAGTGGATACAATACTTCATTGCACATCCTCTCGATGCCTTGTAATCATACACAGTGGATAAATTACTTCATTGCACATCCTCTCGATGCCTTGTAATCATACACAGTGGATAAATTACTTCATTGATAAATTACTTCATTGCACATCCTCTCGATGCCTTGTAATCATATGCGATGGATAAATTACTTCATTGATAAATTACTTCATTGCACATCCTCTCGATGCCTTGTAATCATACACAGTGGATAAATTGCTTCATTGCACATCCTCTCGATGCCTTGTAATCATACACAGTGGATAAATTACTTTATTGCACATCCTCTCGATGCCTTGTAATCATACACGATGGATAAATTACTTTATTGTACATAATCTTGATGCCTTGTAATCAGACGTGAAGGATAAATTACTTCATTGCACATCCTCTCGATGCCTTATAATCATACACAGTGGATAAATTACTTCATTGCACATCCTCTCGATGCCTTGTAATCATATATGATGGATAAATTACTTCATTGCACATACTCTTGATGCCTTGTAATCAGACATGAAGGATAAATTACTAAATTGCACATCCTCATGGTGCCTTGTAATCATACATGATGGATAAATTACTTCATTGCACATCCTCTCGATGCCTTGTAATCATACACAGTGGATACAATACTTCATTGCACATCCTCTTGATGCCTTGTAATCATACACAGTGGATAAATTACTTCATTGCACATCCTCTCAATGCCTTGTAATCATGCACAGTGGATAAATTACTTCATTGCACATCCTCTCGATGCCTTGTAATCATACACAGTGGATAAATTACTTCATTGTACATCCTCTTGATGCCTTGTAATCATACACAGTGGATAAATTACTTCATTGCACATCCTCTCGATGCCTTGTAATCATGCACAGTGGATAAATTACTTCATTGCACATCCTCTCGATGCCTTGTAATCATACACAGTGGATAAATTACTTCATTGCACATTCTCTTGATACCTTACAGTGCAATAGTAAATTATCTTACACAAATTATGATTTTCTGAATAAATTTAAATTCAATCAAAACAAACTATTTTGAGTGTCATACAACATGTAAAAGATTTAATGAGTAATTCATTGTCATAAACTGAGAGATATTACAAATGATCGTTCTCGTACACCATTCTCAAAATGAATACTTTAAAAAATTCATTACCCACTGCTGTGTATTCTTTAGAACGAACTCCCCAAAACATTTAAATAAAAAACAAATCTACATATTTTTTAAAACAAAAACATATAACAATATCAAAAGGCAGTGTTCATTGTAAATATTGAAATACATATTACACTCTATTTTATTTTGTTAATGCATTTTATAGTTTCTGCCTTTATGCATAATGTGTTTTAAGCATGTTTCACTTACATTTTACATGTATCTAAATATGCCAATAGAGTACCTATGTAAGCCAATATCGTGTCTAAGTTAGCAAATAAAGTATCTTAATCAGCCAATTGAGTATCTAAAATTACCAGTACAATTTCCAAGTAAGCCAATGGAGTATCTAAGTAAGCCAATGGAGTATCTAAGTTAGCCATTACATCATCTAAGTAAGCCAATAGAATATCTATGTAAACCAATAGAGTTCCTAAGCCAGATCTTAAGTAATTCAGTGTATAACTCTGTTACTTAATGGTCAAAAACTTAATATATTTTCTGCATACTATTAATATACATGTATTTGATATCTGAGATGTAGTCATGCTATTTTTGAAAAGATTCATTTTTACATGTTTGGTAAATTAATTTGTTTTCACTCTTGTGGGAATTCTTTTCACTCATGATAAGCTAATAATAATAATAATAATAATAATAATAATAATAATAATTATACTGAGATACCTGCATGAAATATATTATTCATCCATGAATAAAAGTACAATGTACTCTATTGACTTACATAGATATTGTACTGGCTAACCTAAATACTCAATTGGCTGATTTAGATTATCTATTGGATTACTTAGATACTCAATATACTTACATATATACTCTATTGGCTTACTTAGTTACTCCATTGGCTTACATAGATACTCTTTAAGCTTGCTTAGATACTCTATTGGCATATATATATATATATATATATATATATATATATATATATATATATATATATATATATATATATATATATAAATTTTATTAAAAGGAAACTAGGCTTGCATGGTATATCATTAATACAGCATACATATTGTGCATATAATATATTTATATCACACACATATTTGCCTTGTGAGTTCAGACTGACTACTGGTAAATATGTATTGACTGAGTGAATGGACTCACATCCCTGCTGAGTGTGTCACTACAAAATATAGTTCTATGCTTTTTTGGCTATTCACAATATCTTTTGCATATTAATAAGTTGATTGTTCTTTCTTACAGTTTCTTTTTTTCACATTGATTAAATCAATGTAAGACACTTATGATTTATACATGAAATATGGTTTTAATGAAGAAAGCAGATCACTACAAACACAACATTACAGTCTTGAACACTGAAATGTCAGCCATTCATGTACCTGTGAATTTAATTTAGCATGGAATGGAAACTATGCAAAATGAGAAACCAGTAAGAGGTAATTAAAATAACATAATATATTTATAATTGCCCTAAGTCATTATTCTGCTTTAATTAACATTTCTACCAACCATAAAATTGTTTCTGTCTGTCTGTGTATCTGTCTCTCTGTCTCTCTCTGTAATAAGATAACTGGGTGGGATTTCCGGATTCACAACAGAACACTTTTAACAATGATAAATACAATGTTAATAATGAATGACTTAAATGAGGAATTAAATTATGAATTTGTGCATGTATATTTAATCCAAATATTAGATTATTAACATAATAATGCATAACTGTAATAAAGAAAAATACAAACAAATAACTCTACAAAAGACAAACACAAGGCATTAATGATTCACGGTGACTAAACAATGGAAATATGGATATAGTTTACTCAGATAGCAAACAATGTAGAATTTTACTAAAATGAATTCACTCATAGTGAAATTATGCAAATGAAAAAGGACAGATATACAACTTATCTTTCCAGTCCCAATAGATACAATGGGTTTTACAAAGAGGGGAGGAGGAAATGGATAAAGAACAGACAGTGATACAATTGTGTACCATCTTAAATTCATTTAGAAAATGGGAATTATTATTACTTTGTATTGTTATTTTTATTTGTCTGTAATGATTCATGAGTGGAAATTCATCATCAATCTATAGGAATAGAAGGGACAGTACACAGCTCCATTAATGTTTATATATTCATTTTATTCCACCATTGGCGGGTCACAATTTGGTATACCAATAGCACTGGTGTATCAGTTTTGCTTTATACCACCAACACTTTAAAAGCCATGTTATTTTTAATGTATGTGATATATATATATATATATATATATATATATATATATATATATATATATATATATATATATATATATATATATATATATATATATATGCACATTATTATTATTAGTATTAGTATTATTACACAATGGTCTTAAAATAAGTGACAGAAAAAAATGAAAACTAACAAGATTTGTAAAATTCAAGAAGTTATTTATTTCCCTTGAACACAAAGTGAAAATTTAAAAAGAACTTACACTATTGTGAATAAAATCCCAAATAGTCCAAAAGTTTATATCACCAGTCCTAATAATGTTAAGTTCTGATTAAATACCAGTAGTGTTCCAAACTTCAACTCTGAATGCATTGATTTGCATGTAGTGGTTTGTGATGTGTGGTTGTACCATTAGTCGCCTGATGAATTAAAATAATATAGTACAAGAATATTATTGATGAGCACTTTGTATTTCCAGAGAATAATAATTTGAATAAATAATTTCACTAAAATGAAATACTGAATAAACAATAAGACTGATTCTGCCTCAGATATTAAATACAAGAATGAGTAATTTCTCAAGAAAACAAGATTAACAAACTAAGACCCAAAAGTAGAACCAGGATAAGGGTCAAGAGTTAATTTCTGGAAAATACTAAGTTGTCAACAAGATAAAATATGTTACTGTAATTATAAAAAAGAATGTGGTAAACATAAGGTAGTCCCAGTGTATCATAGGGAATTCCAATATCCTAGACCAAGACCCAAATAAACATGTTTACCATCATTGATAGTGATCCTAATAGTTAGCCCACACATTAACTATGTATTATTTGTTTACAAAATGAAAGTTACTTGTCAGGTTACACAGGTAGAACTTCATTCTGGATAAATTCAAATCCAAAATATAATTATACATAACATATAATCATGGTTAAAAAACTAACAAACAATACAAATTAATTAAGTACACATAACAATCACATAATTGAAGCAATTTACTACAACAACATTGACATTTATGACACATCTCAAAAGAAAAACACTTCTAACATTATTAGTGTTGTCTATTAAGACCTGATTGAAGTGACAATATCATTCAAGTTTGTACAAGCAGGCTTGTTTGACATTAATTAACAGCTCAATATTTATTATCAATAATAACCTCTTGTTGGTTATCATGCAACATGGTTTGGATGTCTTTTATACATTTTCTACAGATAAAGTAATAATTCACACTACTCTTACAGAAGAAGAGACATCCGGTGAACCTCTCTTGCCAAGTTTTGAAATGCTTATGGAAAACTTGGAGGAGGAAGCAGTGGATTCGGGTCAAGACCAGGCTGGACTTATTCAATGTGACGTTCATCAAGAAAGCGGGGTAAGAAACATGAAACACAAAGCTAGGACTAGTTGCTAACACTGATACATTCTAATAATGATACATAAAGCTAGGACTAGTTGCTAACACTGATACATTCTAATAATGATACACAAAGCTAGGACTAGTTGCTAACAAATATACAATCTAATAATGATACACAAAGCTAGGACTAGTTGCTAACACTAATGCATTCTAACCATTTTATGGTATAATGACCCAGGTATGTGAAATCATTAGTACTTCACACCCTAAGATTGGTAGTTATAGGAGTGAAATCAAATTGGAATGCAGGATGAATGAAGAATGAATGAACAAAATGCAGAATGAACCCAAACAAAACCATGAATAAATTTTGAAGAAAATGGAGTGAAAATGTACACTGCAGCTTTATCAATGAAAACAAGGAAAAGCTAATACTTGTAAATAAAATCCATTATGTTTTAGCTGCTGCTGAATTACAGTTGTTAAAAGTCTTTTTATATTTTAATCCTGAATTAGCCATTGTTGAAAGACTTTTTATATTTTAATCTTTAATTGTCATTGATGAAAGCATTTTTTTTATTTTAATCCTCAATATGCCATTGTTGAAAGCCTTGGAAATTCCGACAGATAAATGCAGTTCCATGTGTTTTAAAGTATACAACGCTTATATGTCTTCATATAATTTGATATGTTTTTAAGTGAAGTATTTCTGGTTCTTATTGGAGGTGATGACTCAATAATTTCACTGTATTTATTTATTTAAAAAAACATGGATTTTCCTATATTTTATCAAATCTAGGACACAGGGATTATTGTATTATTGACAATATTAATACAGATATTACCATCTTTGAAACTTACTTTGTCAAGAACCTGGCTTATTATGTGTGTAACAAGGTGATTATACGCAGGCAGTACAATGAATGCTGAATTAAGAAACATTCCCAATTTAGATTTTAAATTGCAGAATTTGACCTATTTGAATAATGGATTGCAGATAGTGTCATAGTTTGTTTAATTACAATAAATTAGCTATGTGAGTAAGATTTATTAAGGTCTCCGCAAAGGAAGATCCTCAGTGGGGCTGCATTTGTATGCAGATATGTAACCTATTTGTATGCAGGTATCTAACACATAGTTTATACTGTGTAGCTATGAGAGCACATCATTGCTGAACTGGGTCAAACATGACCTTGAACCCACTTGCCTCAACACCAGCATATTCGCCCCTATAGATCACACGTAATGTCATATGAATCTTCACCAGCCTATTTGCCCCTATAGATCACACGTAATATCATATGAATCTTCACCAGCCTATTCGCCCCTATAGATCACACATAATGTCATATGAATCTTCACCAGCCTATTCGCCCCTATAGATCACACATAATGTCATGAATCTTCACCAGCCTGTTCGCCCCTATAGATCACACGTAATGTCATATGAATCTTCACCAGCCTATTCGCCCCTATAGATCACACGTCATATGAATCTTCACCAGCCTATTCGCCCCTATAGATCACACATAATGTCATATGAATCTTCACCAGCCTGTTCGCCCCTATAGATCACACGTAATGTCATATGAATCTTCACCAGCCTTTTTGCCCTTATAGATCACATGTAATGTCATATGAATCTTCACCAGCCTATTCGCCCCTATAGATCACACGTAATGTCATATGAATCTTCACCAGCCTGTTCGCCCTTATAGATCACACGTAATGTCATATGAATCTTCACCACCCTATTCGCCCCTATAGATCACACGTAATGTCATATGAATCTTCACTAGCCTATTCACCCCTATAGATCACACGTAATGTCATATGAATCTTCACCAGCCTGTTCGCCCTTATAGATCACACGTAATGTCATATGAATCTTCACCAGCCTGTTCGCCCCTATAGACCACACGTAATGTCATATGAATCTTCACCAGCCTGTTCGCCCTTATAGATCACACGTAATGTCATATGAATCTTCACCAGCCTATTCGCCCTTATAGATCACACGTAATGTCATATGAATCTTCACCAGCCTATTCGCCCCTATAAATCACACGTAATGTCATATGAATCTTCACCAGCCTGTTCGCCCCTATTGTTCACACATAATGTCATATGAATCTTCACCAGCCTATTTGCCCCTATTGATCACACATAATGTCATATGAATCTTCACCAGCCTATTCGCCCCTATAGATCACACGTAATGTCATATGAATCTTCACCAGCCTGTTCGCCCTTATAGATCACACGTAATGTCATATGAATCTTCACCAGCCTGTTCGCCCCTATAGATCACACGTAATGTCATATGAATCTTCACCAGCCTATTGGCCCTTATAGATCACACGTAATGTCATATGAATCTTCACCAGCCTATTCGCCCCTATAGATCACACATAATGTCATATGAATCTTCACCAGCCTGTTCGCCCCTATAGATCACACGTAATGTCATATGAATCTTCACCAGCCTATTCGCCCTTATAGATCACACGTAATGTTATATGAATCTTTCACCAACCTATTCGCCCCTATAGATCACACGTAATGTCATATGAATCTTCACCTGCCTATTCGCCCCTATAGATCACACGTACTGTCATATGAATCTTCACTAGTCTGTTCGCCCTTATAGATCACACGTAATGTCATATGAATCTTCACCAGCCTATTTGCCCCTATAGATCACACGTAATGTCATATGAATCTTCACCAGCCTATTCGCCCCTATAGATCACAAGTAATGTCATATAAATCTTCACCAGCCTATTCGCCCTTATAGATCACACGTAATGTCATATGAATCTTCACCAGCCTATTCGCCCCTATAGATCACACGTAATGTCATATGATTCTTCACCAGCCTATTCGCCCCTATAGATCACATGTAATGTCATATGAATGTTCACCAGCCTATTCGCCCCTATAGATCACACGTAATGTCATATGAATCTTTCACCAGCCTATTCGCTCCTATAGATCACATGTATGTCATATGAATCTTCACCAGCCTATTTGCCCCTATAGATCACACGTAATGTCATATGAATCTTCACCAGCCTATTCGCCCCTATAGATCACACGTAATGTCATATGAATCTTTCACCAGCCTATTCGCCCTTTTAGATCACACGTAATGTCATATGAATCTTTCACCAGCCTATTCACCCCTATAGGTCACACGGATCTGTGACAACCTGAATGTCATTGGATTTGTGACAACCTGAATATCATTGGATCTGTGACAACCTGAATATCATTGGATTTGTGACAACCTGAATATCACTGGATCTGTGACAACCTGAATATCATTGGATCTGTGACAACCTGAATATCATTGGATCTGTGACAACCTGAATATCATTGGATCTGTGACAACCTGAATATCATTGGATCTTTGACAACCTGAATATCTTTGGATCTGTGACAACCTGAATATCATTGGATCTGTGACAACCTGAATATCATTGGAATGTGTGGAGACTAGTAGTATGAGGCCGAGTGGTCTGAAGTGCTCTCCATTATGGATTACATCATATTAGACTTCTTTTACATTCGTATGCCCACTATATCAGACAGTTACAATTAATGAGACCCTCACTATCAGACACTTAAAATTTATTTGAGACTACTTTAACATTTTTATGACCTCTCTATCAGACAGTGATAACTTATTTGAGACCACATTCACATTTGTCTGCCCTATTATCAGACACTTACAGTTTATTTGAGGCCACTTTCACATTTGTCTGCCCTATTATCAGACACTTACAATTTATTTGAGACCACTTTCACATGTGTATACCCTCTCTATCAGACACTTACAATTTATTTGAGACCACTTTCATGTCTGTACGCCCTCTCTATCAGACACTTACAATTTATTTGAGACCACTTTCACATTTGTCTGCCCTATTATCAGACACAATTTATTTGAGACCACTTTCACATGTGTATACCCTCTCTATCAGACACTTACAATTTATTTGAGACCACTTTCATGTCTGTACGCTCTCTCTATCAGACACTTACAATTTATTTGAGACCACTTTCACATTTGTCTGCCCTATTATCAGACACAATTTATTTGAGACCACTTTCACATGTGTATACCCTCTCTATCAGACACTTACAATTTATTTGAGACCACTTTCATGTCTGTACGCCCTCTCTATCAGACACTTACAATTTATTTGAGACCACTTTCACATTTGTCTGCCCTCTCTATCAGACACTTACAATTTATTTGAGACCACTTTCACATTTGTCTGCCCTATTATCAGACACTTACAATTTATTTGAGACCACTGTCACATTTGTCTGCCCCATTATCAGACACAATTTATTTGAGACCACTTTCACATGTATATGCCCTCTCTATCAGACACTTACAATTTATTTGAAACCACTTTCATGTTTGTACGCCCTCTCTATCAGACAATTACAATTTATTTGAGACCACTGTCACATTTGTCTGCCCTCTCTATCAGACAGTGACAATTAATATGAGACCACTTTCACATTTGTCTGCCCTCTCTATCAGACACTTAAAATTTATTTGAGACCACTTTCACGTTTGTATGCCCTCTCTATTAGATAGTGACAATTAATATGAGACCACTTTCATGTTTGTATGCCCTCTCTATCAGACATTTACAATTTATTTGAGACCACTTTCATGTTTTTATGCCCTCTCTATCAGACATTGACAATTAATGAGACCACTTTCACATTTGTATGCCCTCTCTGTCAGACATTGACAATTAATATGTATGGTTATATCAGCCATTTTTTTTTTTTGTGAAACTGTTAATAATTAAACTGCTTGTTTAAGTGGCACTTGATAAAATATTTTTATTTATGTCATAATTAAAATATTATAATTTATTAATTCCTTCAAGTTAAAATTAATTATAATTTATACTTTCTACTGTATTCTGTGAAAGTCATATGGCCAAAATGCATGATGTAATTACCAATTAGGGCATCAGAAATCATATTGCCAAAATACATCTTGTAATGACCAATCAGGGCATTGGAAATCATATGGCCAATTTACATCTTGTAATGACCAATCAGGGTATTGGAAATCATATGGCCAATTTACATCTTGTAATGACCAATCAGGGCATTGGAAATCATATGACCAATTTACATCTTGTAATGACCAATCAGGGTATTGGAAATCATATGGCCAATTTACATCTTGTAATGACCAATCAGGGCATTGGAAATCATATGACCAATTTACATCTTGTAATGACCAATCAGGGCATTGGAAATCATATGGCCAATTTACATCTTGTAATGACCAATCAGGGTATTGGAAATCATATGGCCAATTTACATCTTGTAATGACCAATCAGGGTATTGGAAATCATATGGCCAATTTACATCTTGTAATGACCAATCAGGGTATTGGAAATCATATGGCCAATTTACATCTTTTAATGACCAATTGTGGTATTGGAAATCATATGGCCAAAATGCATGGTACTAATCAGAGAACCGCTTTGGTGGCCTAGTAGTTAGAGTGTCCGCTGCAGATGCGGGTTTGATCCCTGGCCAAGTCATACCAAAGACTTAAAAAAATGGTACTAACAGCTGCCTTGCTTAGTGCTCAGAATTAAGAGGTTAGTCTTAGGACTGGTAGGCCTTGTGTCAGGATAATGTGACTGGATGGGACATCATGCTACATGTGCTAGACATCACTATAAACTGCCTCACTGCATACATTGTAGGGCTCCCAAGTGGCCGAGTGGTCTAAAGTGCTTTCCGTTACGGATCACTGCCATCTCACCTCTGTCTGCGTGGGTGCGAGTCTAAGATTTAGCTAATGTAGTTATATGAGAAAGCTTGCCAGTAGCTTGCTGTGGGTTGGTGGTTCTTTCCGTGGGTTTTCCCGTGTTTTTCTTCCACCAATAATACTGGCCGCCAACTATAATGTGCTGAAAAGTGGCGTTAACCCTATGACAACAACAATAACAACAACAAAGCAGACATCGTAGTGATATGACTGAAAAATTGTTAAAGCTACGTTAAAAATCATAATCAAACAAACAAACAAAACCAATCAGGGCATTGGAAATCATATGGGCAAAATACATAGTGTAATTAACAATCATGGTACTGGACATCACATGGCCAAAATACATTGTGTAATGACCAATCTGGATATTGGAAATCATATGGCCAAATACATGGTGTAATTACCAATCAGGGTATTGGAAATCATATGGCCAAAAGATATTGTGTAATAACCAATCAGAGCATCGGAAGTTACTTGGTCAAAATTACATGGTGAAATGACCAATCTGGGCATTGGAAGCTATATGGCCTAAGTATATGGTTCGTCACAATATTTACACCAGAAACTTCAAAAAGTTCAAAACATAGCTGCACGGATCATCTTTAGAGTACCTCAATCAGAGCACACCTCACCACTGCTCTGTGTACCCTACACTGGCTATCGATTTGATACAGAATCAAGCACAAAATATGTTCTCTGTGCTATGTTTCAATGACAGACTCCAGTCCAACATACCTATCCAACCTCACCCATATGTATACACCAGCTAGATCCTTACTCTCTTCTTCTGATAATCGTATACTCATTGTTCCCAAGGTGAAAACAAAGTCATATAGACAACGTTTGTTAGCACACCAGCACGTTACCACCTTTATTTCTGACACAATTACCATTTTCAAGGCTGTAATTCTCATACAATTACCACTCTTACAGCTGTATTTCTGATTCAATTACCATTCTCAAAGTTGTATTTATAATGCAATTGCCATTCTCAAGGCTGTAATTCTGTTACAGTTACCACTTTTATGGCTGTATTTTTGACACAATTTGCTTTAGGTCCGCGACGAGCACGTTTTCGTGGATTCATCTTCTCCAACGTTCCTTTTTCTTTTCTCCAACCTTGGATTACACTCTCGTCAATATCATATTTTCTGCCTGTGGCTCTATTGCCATGCACTTCAGCATACGCAATGGCAGTTAGCTTGAAGTCGGCTGTGTAAGACTTTCGTTTTGGCATTTTTTAAATTAAACAGAAAGAAATTATTTAAACTCGAATTTACACTTCACAAGAATACAAGATTATTTAGAAATGTCCGTGTTTATGTAGCCTGTAGTTGAGGCACAGCTCCTATAGACAGCCTACGCACACAAGCACTGTGTACCGTGTTTTTTTGCTGACTTTTATTGAGCAAAGGTCGTCGGCTTACTTTGATGATGGCGCCGCTAAAGGCTCCAGTTGAAGGGTCAAACAAATACCTGTTTGTTATTGCTGCGGCAACTTCAGATAATTGTAGAACATTGAAACAGATTTGTTTTATTTGTTTAGTATATATCAGTGCTTCAAAGGTAATCAGTTCTCTTTGAAGTGTCAGCAAACGTATTTTTTGTTCTTCCATCTGGTATTTGTTTTTAAATTAGTGTCATCTACTTGACTGTACTCATTTTACGTTTCCGCCTTCTGCGGATTCGGATTTTAACTAGTCAAATGCATAAAGTAATAAGGCCAGATATCATCATTAGCGGATTATGATTTAACAGTGCACTGTTAGTGTGGTTTGCCAGTATGAGACAAGGACTTGTTATTTTAACAATATATTCCAGTGCATTGTTTCCTGTCATGGTGCCTTTGATTTTCTCTACTCCAAACGCAAGACTCTATATACAGTTTTTATCAGCCACAATTGGTGTCGCCACAAATATCACCAGATGGTATATTTTATCACCAAAACGGAAAACAGAATCGCAGTTTGCTACATCAGCGAAGCCCCGTGATCCTGTAATTGATTTCATTTCCGATTGTAGCTGTATAAATATATCTATGGTTGCGGGTTATACAAAGGTGCGGGTTATGCCAACGATTTTTTACACAAAACCCCAAAACCCGCGGGCTATATGAAGATGCGGATTATCTGCGTGTGCGGGATATATGCGCGAAAATATGGTAATAAGTAATATACATATATTACATATGTTTCTAGTTTTGTACCTACTTATGTAGCAATTAATATACATTTATTCTTTTCAAATTTTTTACCTATTTATGTAGCAATTAATATACATTTTTTTCCCTTCTAATTTTGTACTTTATATAGTAATATACATATATTACATATTTTTTTCTAATTTTGTACCTATTTATATAATGATTAATATATTCATATTACATATTTTGTTATTACTTTTGTACTTGTGTAGTAATTAATATACATATATTAAGTTTATTTTTTTCTACATTTGTACCTACTTAGGTAGTAATTATTATGTATGTGTTACATATTTTGTCTACTCTTGTATCTATTTATGATGTAACTTTGTGCTTATTTATATAGTAATTAATATACACATATTACATTTATTATTTTCTACTTTTGTACAGTGATAACCAAAGTAGTAACTCATATAAGAAGTTGTGTTTTGTTTTTAAAAAATATGGCTTGAAAATTGGTGAAAGTCCTTGAACATTTCTTGTGGTTTTTGGTTTGAATGTCATTTTTAAGCACATGATAGGCTATTCAGGATGGAGGAAAACCCCAGAAAGAACCACCAACCCAATGAAGCTACTGGCAAGCCTTCTCACATATCCACTTTGGCCAATACTGGAGGTCAGAATTGTGTGGGTAAAAGTTCTGAAAAACCTCTTTGCTGCCTGAGTCTCTGGCCTTCAGATGGAGTGTCTTAATAATCCATACTTAGGCAGACATGGTTTCTATTCATTTTATGCATTTTTATTATGGCTGAATTAGACAAGGCTGTCAAGTTCCATTCTACTCCAGTGTTACTTCTTATATCAAGGACTTCTCCTGGCTGCATTAGACAAAGCTGTGAAGTTGCATTCTTCCCCAATGTTATTTATACATCAGAGACTTCCTTTGGTTGAATTAGACATGAATGTGATGTTCCATTCATCCTCAGTGTCGATTAATATTTAAGAGACTTCATTTGGGCAGATTGCACATGGGAGAGACATCACCTTCATTCTCATTTTCCTTTAATACATCAAAGATTTCAGTTGGCTGGACTAGACATGGGTGTGAATTCATACTATTATTATTGGATTGATTGTCCGAGTCAGGTGATATGTTAGTAGTATTGCTTTCATCCCTGTTGACATTGGAATCCCACTCTAACTTAGAAATATGGTTATTGCAGCAGGAAGCAGTTTATGAAACTTTTCTAGCTTTCAAAACTTGCACAATGTATTCTTTGTTATGTTGTCTTTAATGATGGAGTTGATCCTTTTAGGTTTCAAGACTTGCAGAAGGTATTCCTTGTTATGTTGTCTTTTATAATGGAGTTGATCCTTCTAGATTTTTAACTGTTGTAACATAGAAATTATACAGTGTGGATTTTCTAATAAGGATACACATTGTTATGACTAGTTGCTAGCACTAATGCATTCTAATAATGATACACATAGCTGTGAATAGTTGCTAACACTGATACATTCTAATAAAGATACACAAAGCTGTGACTAGTTGCAAACACTGATACATTCTAATAAGGATACACAAAGCTGTGACTAGTTGCAAACACTAATGCATGCTAATAAGGATAAACAAAGTTGTGACTAGTTGCAAACACTAGTGCATGCTAATAATTATACACAAAGTTGTGACTAGTTGCTAAGACTGATACATTCTAATAATGATACACAAAGCTGTGACTGGTTGCTAAGACTGATACATTCTAAAAATGATAAACAAAGCTGTGACTAGTTGCAAACACTAATGCATTCTAATCAGGATACACAAAGCTGTGACTAGTTGCTAACACTAAAGCATTCTAATCAGGATACACAAAGCTGTGACTAGTTGCTAACACTGATACATTCTAATAATGATACACAAAGCTGTGACTAGTTGCTAACACTGATACATTCTAATAATAATACACAAAGCTGTGACTAGGTGCTAACTCTGATACATTCTAATAATGATACACAAAGCTGTGACTAGTTGCTAACACTGATACATTCTAATAATGATACACAAAGCTGTGACTAGTTGCTAACACTGATACATTCTAATAATAATACACAAAGCTGTGACTAGTTGCTAACACTAATGCATTCTAATAATGATACACAAAGCTAGGACTAGTGCTAACACTGATGTATTCTAATAATGATACACAAAGCTGTGACTAGCTGCTAACACTGATAAGTTGCTAACACTGATACATTATAATAAAGATACACAAAGCTGTGACTAGTTGCAAACACTGATGCATGCTAATAATGATACACAAAGCTGTGACTAGTTGCTAACACTGATACATTCTAATAACGATACACAAAGCTGTGACTAGTTGCTAAGACTGATACATTCTAATAATGATAAACAAAGCTGTGACTAGTTGCAAACACTAATGCATTCTAATCAGGATACACAAAGCTGTGACTAGTTGCTAACACTGATACATTATAATAAAGATACACAAAGCTGTGACTAGTTGCAAACACTAATGCATGCTAATAATGATACACAAAGCTGTGACTAGTTGCTAACACTGATACATTCTAATAACGATACACAAAGCTGTGACTAGTTGCTAAGACTGATACATTCTAATAATGATAAACAAAGCTGTGACTAGTTGCAAACACTAATGCATTCTAATCAGGATACACAAAGCTGTGACTAGTTGCTAACACTGATACATTCTAATAATGATACACAAAGCTGTGACTAGTTGCTAACACTGATACATTCTAATAATGATACACAAAGCTGTGACTAGTTGCTAACACTAATGCATTGTAATAATGATACAGAAAGCTGTGACCAGTTGCTAACACTGATACAGTCTAATAATGATGCACATAGCTGTGACCAGTTGCTAGCACTAATGCATTCTGATGATACAACACTGATATATTCTAATAATGATACACAAAGCTGTGACTAGTTGCTAACACTGATTCTGATTCAGACTATAATTGATGAACTGTCCTTTTTATGCATTTTATTTGATGTTTTGTCATTCAATAGATTTGAGAATTGTTAATTTTCAGATACTTTATGTGACACATTTTGTAGCGAAAATGTTAATTCTTTTTATTGGAAGCAATAAATTGTTAATTATATTCAATATCTTTCAGGCTGGGATGTGCAAGCTTCTACTTCCCAAGAGCTCAATCCCTCTTACCCAATCCAGCTTTGTACAACCACAGTGCAGTGATGATGCCTTTCTAACTGAAATTGACCTAAGTGTGGCAGATTGACAAAATAGGCAGGAGATTTATGACTTCAACATTATTTTTTGTATTTTTATTTATATATCATTACATTTCACTGCTTATGAAGCTTTCAAATAAAGCTGAATATTTTTGTTGAAGTTGATTTATGGCATTGTTGATTTTTATGAGATAATCATATTTCCAAACATAAACATGTGACTGAATTTTTGAGCTTCTTGTCAGACCTGTGACAAAAATTTCTTGTTTAAAGTCATATTGAAATATATATATATATATATATATATATATATATATATATATATATATATATATATAAACCCATAATTAATATTATATAAGATTGATGAAAACAAATTTGGAGATTAAGGTCAAGGGCATATGGATTTATTGGTTAAATTCAAGATGGTTGCAGGTCCATTGATTTAGCTTTTAGATCTGGCTGTATTATCCATTACTGCTTTGAAAGAATCATCCACAGACATACTATGAAAGTCTACCATTGTATATAATAGAACTACTTTTGTGGAGATCAAAGGTCAAGGTCATCTGAAATAATTGATTAAATTCAAGTTACTTGCAGGTCTATTGATATAGCTTATAGATATGGCAGTATTATCTACTACTTCTTTGAAAGAATCATCCTCAGACATAATATGAAAGTCAACTATTGTATCTATTATAACTACTTTTGTGGAGGTTAAAGGTCAAGGGCATATGGATTAATTGTAGTGATGGGAATCGGTCAGAAATTCATACTTGATAATCGGTTCCCCTTAACCAACTGATCATTGATTATAATCGGTTACTAAGAGCAAATTTTAATTTTTGGTTAAACAGTTATATCTTTGATCAAGAGTTCAATATGTTTATAAATATACAGGAGTAATCTCTTTTAATGACATATATACTTTAACCTGACAATAATATTACATTATGTGTTACTTTTGTTCTACAACTTTGTTAAATGAATGCAACTTTTTATGGCTGATCAGTCATATATAACTGACATACTGCTACAATCTCCCAAAATTCTTTCGTTCACATGTGCTGTGTCTATAATTTAAAGTATAGAAGGACATGTTTTTCTTGTTTTTCATTGTTTATAAATACTACAAAAGATGTTGCAATTTAACTGAAACAAATCAACAAAATGTGTTTAAATGTATTAACTCAACAATTTAACAACTTGACCATGTAATAATGACTATATGTTCCTAATTATGAATAATAAGGTTTCATATTTGTAGTTGTGAAGGGAATTAATAAATTTCAGGTCAACTTTGATGGCTTGGAGTTTTACTAACCTTTGTGCTTTTGCATACACCTAAAAAGTAGTCTCCCTTTACACACAGTCGATTATGGAGTTCACAATCGATTATCTGCCCAACCAACTGATGATCGATTATAATTGATAATCGGAACAACACTAATTAATTGGTTAAATTCAAGTTACTTGCAGGTCTATGGATATAGCTTTTAGATCTGGCAGTATTATCTACTACTGTTTTGAAAGAATCATCCTCAGACATAATACGAAAGTATACCATTGTATCTATTATAACTACTTTTTTGGAGGTTAAATGTCAATGGCATATAAAACACTTGCTTAAGGTGTCGAATATTGGTCATTGGTTAAACTTTGTGTATCTGGTAGCATTATATTATACTGATGTGAGTGAAATGTGATTAGACATACTAAAGAAATTTACCATGGGAAATGAAATATGAAGATTACCATGGGAAATGTGTTACGTATATCTGATTTTAACATGTATTTGTTTTAATTAAATATTGTTTGTCATTTTTCATTTTTTTTTCATTACATGTTATTGTAAAGTAAATTTATTAACAAGAGATGTTTTTTCAGAAAATCAGTTGATCAAATTATTCTTTGGTAAACAAGTAATGTTGACCTAGATCCTGACCTTGGTTCAATGTTAATGGAAACCCTGTAAACAAGTTTTATATTTATTTTAAAATAATATGATGTTGTCAATGTCAAGATGGGACTAGTGATGAAGTAACCAACGTTTTGGGTGGCCGAGTGGTCTAAAGCGCTCTTCGTTACAGATCATTGCCATGTCACCTCTGTCTGTGTGGGTTTGAGTCTCGGATTCGGCCAATGTGGGTATGTGATAGAGCATGCCAGTAGCTTATGGTGGGTCGGTGGTTCTTTCTAGGGCTTTCCCAGGTTCTTCCTCCAGAATTAATACTGGCCACCATGTAAAGCCTATCTTGTGTTGAAAATGGCGTGAAAATATACTACAACAACAACTAGCTTTTTATTCTTAAAGTAAAAATGACTGGTTCTTGTCAGGGTCATGTTAGGAGCATGTGATACCTGTATAATCGATCATGTGACTCCTTCACCCACCTCCTTCGTGATTTCACAGTTTGGGAAGGTATTTGAAATTGCGTATTAGAATACAATATAACCTTTGTTTTAGTAAAATATTTTAGTTCGGGTCTTTTACTACTGTTGTTAAGTAATTTTCTTCGGTTGTAGCAAGTTTTTGAATCTATGTTAACTTTCTTTCAGTTCACTTGGATTTTAAAGGATTAATTTGTATTTATGGAAATAGTTGATGTGCTCATACATATTTCTTGGACAAAGACAGTTTATCAAAATATTGTTTGCATTTCCAACACCAGAATGTTAAATCTTGTGATTCTACAAGGAACTAATAAAAACACAAAACGGACTTAAACATATGTTATTGTTTTCCATCTTGGATTTTCAAACAAGACTCAAACTACATCATTGTCTTCCATCTTGGATTTTCCAACAGGACTCAAACTTGAATCTGTTAAAGCATTTCATTACTAGGAATTTTTTAAAATTTTATTTGTGGATTATTCTTGGTCTTTTTTTGGATCTGATTCTTAAAACTAAGTTCTTTTTCATTTTTGTAATCTTTTTCCAGTGAAATAAATTATTGTAAAATTTTACAAAGCTTGTTGTTTTCACTCTTCATTTGTTACGATTTATTAGAGCTTGGAGAAATAAAGTAAGCAAACTGATTAAATAAAACAAGAGAAAACATTTCTAAAAAGTTCTTGATGACAAAAATAAATTACCTTATAATATTTAAAAAATATGTTGTGGAACTTGGAGCATGAAAACGCAGAAATAAGACATGTATAATCCCTAATTAATGGATATGATCCATATGACATTGCAAATATTTTCAGCGAATTCTTTGTAAACATTGCCTCCAAGCTTACAGGAAAACCTTTAGACTTTGATAATTCAAAACTCAAAAGTTTTTGTTCCACAATACTTCTAATTGACACTAAATTCGAAAACCCTTGAAATAAGTTTGTTTTGAAATACCTCAAAGAAATTGCCATTTTTAAATCTTCTGCATTGGGATGATAGGTTCAAGACTTCTTAAGGCAGCTGCATAGTAGAACAAGTAAATGTCCCCAATCTAGGATAACTGCCAAAGTAACACCACCGCATAAAGCTGTGCTGCTCCGGTGGCCTTTTGTTAAAGCCTCCACCTCAGATGCGGGAGGTTGTGGGTTCGATCTCTGGCCAAGTCATTCCAAAGACTTACAAAAATGGTACTAATAGTTGCCTTACTGGGCAATCAGCATTAAGCGGTTAGTGTTAGGACTTGTCAGCCTGGTGTCAGGATAATGTGACTTGGTGGACATCATGCGACATGTCTGTGGCATGATAACCCAGTGCTAGACATCACTATAAATTGCCTCACTGTAAGTCTTTGGTATGACTCGGCCGGAGATTGAACCCAAACCTCCCGCTCCCACAGCAGATGCTCTAACCACTAGGCCACTGGAGCAGTTTATGTTATGATAGATGATTACTTGAACTATTTGTAGATAATAATTTGCAATGACTTCATCATATCAAGTATATTTCAACAACAAATACACTCTTACCTATGTCTCCTAAAGACTATCAAGGCCTCCATTCCATTATATTACAGAGATACCGCCTACAATAGTTACATTCTACCGCATCTTGACTGGTGTACTGAAATTGGGGGAATTTACAAAACTGCTACAAATATGAGAAATTTCCACACTCTAGAAAAAGGCATTAAAATAATTCTTGATCAGCAAACAGAAAATATTCAAACACCAGTGCTTAAATTCAAAGTATTACAAATACATGAACAAATATTTTTGAGAAAGGCCACAATAATTTACAAGGTTTTTAACAAATCTGCTCTCACTTATCTAAACACCCTTTTCCAGGAAATAGAATCTACTAGTACCCCATATCTAACATCATTCAAAGGGCAAAATTTCAAAGTACCCAAGCCAAAAATGGAGCTTTTAATTTTCAGGTGCACTTGTTTGGAATAACATTCCATATGATACTAAATCAACTCAAAGCATTCCTTACTTCCACCACAGGTATATTAGATGGATAAAATCATAAACAATGGTGTACTTATTAAAGTACATGATACACCACCCACCTCATGTACTTCATTTTGATTTCTGAAGCAATGTATTTGTGTGTGTGTGTGTGTGTGTGTGTGTGTGTGTGTGTGTGTGTGAACACATTATTATCAGTAGCTTGTATCTTATTCATGTGTATAATAGAATGCCTCAGAGTAGACATGTTTCTTGTGTCTAACTAATTGAGTCACCCTCTAAAAACTATTATATGATTATTATTATGTTATTATGCAAGGATTCTGAGAAAACTTGATGACCATATACATTAACATCTTTAATGGTAATAGGATAATGAACACATACATCAATATATTTTAATGGTAATAGGATTATATTTACTGATTTTAAAGATTATTCCTCTAAAAATCAATTGCAAACAAAGTTTAGAATTCATGTGATAAAATAGTGAGGCACACTGAATGATAAAATCACTGTGTGGCAGTCTATCATCTGAATGATAAGTTATTGTGTAGCTGTATATGTAATATTATCTGCATGATAAAATCATTAAATTGTCACCAATGTAACATCATTTGAATGATAAAATTGTTGAATTGTCACCTATGTATCACAGAGGCGTAGCGATGATATTTTGCACCCAGGGACGAACTATAAAATTGGCGCCCCTGCGATCTTGTGACCGATTTATAACCCTTGATTACTTATTATAATGTAACATTGCAAGCCTCATTTTGGCGCCCCTGTACTTTGGCGCCTGGGGACAATATGTACCCCCCTGCACCCCCATAGCTACGCCTCTGATGTATCATCATCTGAATGATAAAATCATTGAATTGTCACCTGTGTAACATCATCAGTATGATAAAATCATTGTGTGGCAGACTATGTAACATCATCTGCATGATAAAATCATTTTGTGGCAGTCTATGCAACATTATCTCATAAAGTCATTGTGTGGCAGTCTATGTAACATCATCCGAATGATTAAGTCATTTTGTGGCAGTCTATGCAACATTATCTGATAAAGTCATTGTGTGGCAGTCTATGTAACATTATCTGATAAAGTCATTGTGTGGCAGTTTATGTAACATTATCTGATAAAGTCATTGAGTGGCAGTCTATGTAACATCATCTGAATGATAAAGTCATTGTGTGGCAGTCTATGTAACATCGTCTGAATGATAAAATCATTTTGTGGCAGTCTATGCAACATTATCTCATAAAGTCATTGTGTGGCAGTCTATGTATCATCATCTGAATGATAAAGTCATTTTGTGGCAGTCTGCAACATTATCTGATAAAGTCATTGTGTGGCAGTCTCTGTAACATCATCTGAATGATAAAGTCATTGTGTGGCAGTCTATGTAACATCATCTGAATGATAAAGTCATTGTGTGGCAGTCTATGTAACATCATCTGAATGATAAAGTCATTGTGTGGCAGTCTATGTAACATCGTCTGAATGATAAAATCATTTTGTGGCAGTCTATGCAACATTATCTCATAAAGTCATTGTGTGGCAGTCTATGTATCATCATCTGAATGATAAAGTCATTTTGTGGCAGTCTGCAACATTATCTGATAAAGTCATTGTGTGGCAGTCTCTGTAACATCATCTGAATGATAAGTCATTGTGTGGCAGTCTATGTAACATTATCTGATAAAGTCATTGTGTGGCAGTCTATGTAACATCATCTGAATGATAAAGTCATTGTGTGGCAGTCTATGTAACATCATCTGAATGATAAAGTCATTGTGTGGCAGTCTATGTAACATCATCAGAATGATAAAGTCATTGTGTGGCAGTCTATGTAACATCGTCTGATAAAGTCATTGTGTGGCAATCTATGTAACATTATCTCATAAAGTCTTTGTGTGGCAGTCTATGTAACATCATCTGAATGATAAAGTCATTTTGTGGCAGTCTATGCAACATTATCTGATAAAGTCATTGTGTGGCAGTCTCCGTAACATCATCTGAATGATAAGTCATTTTGTGGCAGTCTATGTAACATTATCTGATAAAGTCATTGTGTGGCAGTCTATGTAACATTATCTGATAAAGTCATTGTGTGGCAGTCTATGCAACATTATCTGAATGATAAAGTCATTCTGTGGCAGTCTATGCAACATCATCTGCATGATAAAGTCATTTTGTGGCAGTCTATGTAACATCATCTGAATGATAAAATCATTGTGTGGCAGTCTATGTAACATCATTTTAATGATAAAGTCATTGTGTGTCAGTCTATGTAACATCATTTTAATGATAAAGTCATTGTGTGGCAGTCTATGCAACATTATCTGATAAAGTCATTGAGTGGCAGTCTATGTAACATCATCCGAATGATAAAGTCATTGTGTGCCAGTCTATGTAACATCATTTTATTGATAAAGTCATTGTGTGTCAGTATATGTAACATCATCTGATTGATAAAGTCATTGTGTGTCAGTCTATGTAACATCATTTTAATGATAAAGTCATTGTGTGGCAGTCTATGGAACATCATCTGAATGATAAAGTCATTTTGTGGCAGTCTATGAAACATCATCTGAATTATAAAATCATTGTGTGGCAGTCTATGCAACATCATTTTAATGATAAAGTCATTGTGTGTCAGTCTATGTAACATCATTTTAATGATAAAGTCATTGTGTGGCAGTTTATGCAACATTATCTGATAAAGTCATTGAGTGGCAGTCTATGTAACATCATCTGAATGATAAAGTCATTGTGTGTCAGTCTATGTAACATCATTTTAATGATAAAGTCATTGTGTGTCAGTCTATGTAACATCATCTGAATGATAAAGTCATTGTGTGTCAGTCTATGTAACATCATTTTAATGATAAAGTCATTGTGTATCAGTCTATGTAACATCATTTGAATGATAAAGTCATTGTGTGTCAGTCTATGTAACATCATTTTAATGATAAAGTCATTGTGTGGCAGTCTATGTAACATTATCTGATAAAGTCATTGTGTGGCAGTCTATGTAACATCATCTGCATGATAATGTCATTGTGTGGCAGTCTATGTAACATCATCTAAATGATAATGTCATTGTGTGGCAGTCTATGTAACATCATCTGAATGATAATGTCATTGTGTGGCAGTCTATGTAACATCATCTGAATGATAAAGTCATTTTGTGGCAGTCTATAAAACATCATCTGAATTATAAAATCATTGTGTGACAGTCTATGTAACATCATTTTAATGATAAAGTCATTGTGTGTCAGTCTATGTAACATCATTTTAATGATAAAGTCATTGTGTGGCAGTCTATGTAACATCATCTGAATTATAAAATCATTGTGTAGCAGTCTATGTAACATCATTTTAATGATAAAGTCATTGTGTGTCAGTCTATGTAACATCATTTTAATGATAAAGTCATTGTGTGGCAGTCTATGCAACATTATCTGATAAAGTCATTGAGTGGCAGTCTATGTAACATCATCTGAATGATAAAGTCATTGTGTGTCAGTCTATGTAACATCATTTTAATGATAAAATCATTGTGTGGCAGTCTATGTAACATCATCTGAATGATAAAGTCACTGTGTGTCAGTCTATGTAACATCATTTTAATGATAAAGTCATTGTGTGGCAGTCTATGTAACATCATCTGAATGATAAAGTCATTGTGTGGCAGTCTATGTAACATCATCTGAATGATAATGTCATTTTGTGGCAGTCTATGTAACATCATTTGATGCCAGTATTTTCCAAACTAATTCTTAACATATAGAAATAAATCTGACTTAAAATGTTTCAATTCGTGTATCAGAAAACTAATTTTTGTTTTCGTTCTCGAACCAGGTTTCCTACAGTGTTCCCAAAGCATTAATATACTCGAGACAGCATGTTATTTATGACCCGCTGTAAACTAAACGAGCTCAGTGCAACTGTTGAATCGCTTTTAATGAATATGTAACTTTAAAGTGAGAGGTCAATTTTATATCTGCACAACAAATTTACATAAAGTTTGCCACAACATTGGAGAGATCTGGACAACAATAGTCATAGCTACACTCAGACGGACAGATCGGCTAGAAGAAACAAAAGGATGAAGCTAGTATCCGTAGTGTGGCAGTAATAGTCCTCGATAGTATAAAGAAAGCCAATAGTCCTCGATAGTATAAAGAAAGCTAATAAATAGTCCTCGATAGTATAAAGAAAGTTAATAAATAGTCCTCGATAGTATAAAGAAAGCTAATAAATAGTCCTCGATATTATGAAGAAAGCTAATAAATAGTCCTCGATAGTATAAAGAAAGCTAATACATAGTCCTCGATAGTATAAAGAAAGCTAATAAATAGTCCTCGATAGTATAAAGAAAGTTAATAAATAGTCCTCGATAGTATAAAGAAAGCTAATAGTCCTCGATAGTATAAAGAAAGCTAATAAATAGTCCTCGATAGTATAAAGAAAGCTAATAAATAGTCCTCGATAGTATAAAGAAAGTTAATAAATAGTCCTCGATAGTATAAGGAAAGCTAATAGTCCTCGATAGTATAAAGAAAGCTAATAAATAGTCCTCGATAGTATAAAGAAAGCTAATAAATAGTCCTCGATAGTATAAAGAAAGCTAATAAATAGTCCTCGATAGTATAAGGAAAGCTAATAGTCCTCGATAGTATAAAGAAAGCTAATAAATAGTCCTCGATAGTATAAAGAAAGCTAATAAATAGTCCTCGATAGTATAAAGAAAGCTAATAAATAGTCCTCGATAGTATAAAGAAAGTTAATAAATAGTCCTCGATAGTATAAAGAAAGCTAATAAATAGTCCTCGATAGTATAAAGAAAGCTAATAGTCCTCGATAGTATAAAGAAAGCTAATAAATAGTCCTCGATAGTATAAAGAAAGCTAATAAACAGTTCTCGATATTATGAAGAAAGCTAATAAATAGTCCTCGATAGTATAAGGAAAGCTAATAGTCCTCGATAGTATAAGGAAAGCTAATAGTCCACGATAGTATAAAGAAAGCTAATAGTCACTAACCAGATACTAACCATGTCAAGACTTTTCTAGCTAGTTTTAATTCTCCATAAACAATTAGTATCATCGACATTTTTTTCACCAATTTTAGTACTGAATCCCTTTCCTCTCTGGGATTTACTCTGCTTTATCCAGTCAGTTTTTACAACTTGCTTCTTCCATAACTGCATGACGGAATATTAAGTGACATCATTAAGTTTAGTAGTGATAAAACACATACCAATTTATATCAACTTCAACGACGGTCCATCCTTTCTTGTTGGAAGCAAGACCCAGGCTCTGTCTCTAGTTTCAAACGTCTCCCAATAATGTTTATGCATCCTATTGCTACTTTTCCCCCCAGTATAGAACTTTTCAAGCTTTAGTACGTGGTAGCAAGTACCTCCTGCACTTGTCGTGTTGGGCTTTGTGTCCATTCATACTTGAACATTTGCGCATTTATTCAGATTGCATCATGCAAGTATGGTTGAAATATCTTTCCCAAATATAAAATAACAAACATTTGGAATTAGGATGGTTGATGGCCCAGTGTCTTAGAAACACTCCAGTGTCTTGTTAACTATTTATAGAGGCCCCGAGTGACTGAGTGGTTTAAAGTGCTTTCCGTTACGGATCACTGCCATCTCACCTCTATCTGATCAGGTTCGAGTCTTAAGATTTGGCTAATGTAGTTATGTGAGAAAGCTTGCCAGTAGCTTCTCGTGGGTCTGTGGTTCTTTCCGGGGGTTCTCCCGGGTTCTTCCTCCATCAATAATACTGGCCGCCATGTATAGCCTATCGTGTGCTGAAAAACGGCGGCACGATTTACCCAAATATACCCAAATTCTGCTCAAATACACGCAAATATACCCAAATACTGCCCGAATATACCCAAATACTGCCCAAATATACCCAAATACTCTCAAATATACCCAAATACTGCGACTTTTTGGTAATTTTTGAAGCAATAAAGGTGACTTCCGGCATATACAGTTGTAAATGTAAAGTCAAATTAAATTAAAATAATGTTATGTTTTATCTTTTATTAAAGGGGAGAAATACATTAAAATAGCAATTAGTTCTCAAATACAGCTGTGTCCGTCATACAACTAGCAATAACAGCAACCTTATATAATTTATTTCACAATGCATTGTTTTTTATTTTATCACTTAACAGTGTGTGTGTGTGTGTGTGTGTGTGTGTGTGTGTAAATAAACGAAAAGATTTGACCACACAAAGGCTAGTCCAGACACAGAAACTATATAGCAGACAAAACATAATAGCACAGAAAAAATCGCTGGCCACGATCACTGGAAATAAGGACTATCTTATTTAATTATTCACAGATAAATATGTCAATAGTATAAAACATATAACAAGTTTTTAATATTATAGAATAACGTAATCAAGTATTGGGAGAGGGGGAAATAAGGGGCCTGTATAATCAGGAACCTCAGAGAAATATTCATCCAAGAAAGAAGCAAATTAAGAAAACCATCGCAACTATAAACGATCATAAAAACACATTTTCTATTCAAAACTCTGTTTTATTTTTTTTAACGATAAAAAAAACATAAATATTAGAGGATGGGAAAAGGAATGCAAGTCTTTTAATGTTTCGAACAAAGAGCCATGTAGCAACTTTGTTGTAGAATATAGACATCTGCAGTTAAGAATGCAAATTATATATATATATATATATATATATATATATATATATATATATATATATATATATATATATATATATATATGTCGTCCCGGACTCCCGATAATTTCCGAGAAAATGGTAATTGGAGATGTTCGTCGAAACGATTCGCAGAACTAATTTCTAGTTGCTTAAGTCATTTAACATATTTAATTTGACCCAGAACTTAACTTGAAAATGAATTAAAAAATTTATTTCGTAGTAAATGTATCACGTGCTTGTCTCTGGACAGTATTTTGGCAATATTTGGGTAGTATTTGGGCAGTATTTGGGTAAATCGTGCCACCCGCTGATGGCGTGAAGCCCTACCACAAAAACAATAACTATTTATAACATTTGGTTATTTTGTGTCTGATATTTCTACTGTCCAATAATGTATATGTCCCTTTGAAAATGTTATTGCTAGATTGTCGACATTGGACTGCATAAAAACCGCGAGGTACCGAATATTGTGACTGGTTTCATCTTTAGTAGGGATATTGATTAAGCACATCTTAAAAAGTAGTCTGCTACGATAAAATATAGAGATTTTCATATGCAGTCTCCAAAAGAGGTCATGGAATATCTAAGATGGTCGTTCTTTGGACAATCCTGATAAATGTGGCCTGTCTTAGTTCTTACTGCAGAAAGCCCAAGCTACATTCAACGAAGTTTTACATCAGAGGCGGGTATCTATACAGCTTCTGCCGAGTTATCATGTCTCACTTAATGTGATACAGAATACCTATTTTCAAATCTTATTGCATAATTATAAAGTCTTTCATTATTGTATTCAAAGTTTCATTGTTGTAAAGTTTCATATCTATCTCTTTCGGTATGTTTGATATATTAAATTAGTTGAAACGAATTAACCAAGATAGTGTTAAACTGAACAGTAGGGCATGGGAAAGGTTCGGTACTTGTCTGCTCATTGAATGTGAAGTGTTTCGCTCGGTTTTTGCTTGTTTCAAAAGGATCCATTGCTTATAAAATTGAAAAAACATGAGAACTTTAATGATGATTCCAAAACAATCAAGGTTCATTAGTACCGTTGGTATTTTAGTATCTGCATATCAAAGGACAGCCACTTGATTCGGTCAGGGAATTGTGCCAATTTGTTTACAAACATTTTGTAAAAATAAAATATTGTTTGATTTTTCAGTATTATACGTTTAATTATTGATCACTCATTTAACGGTCTACTAAAAAATTAGTAGAATTCCACTCTGAACGATGAAAAATAAGTTTAATGAGATGCGTAAACTTTATTAATTTTACAAAAAATAAAATATAGAAGGAAATTGATAAATACCTTTGGGAGTGACGAATATAGTTCACTCGCTGCCATTATCAGCTGTTGGTATCTGCCAATATTCCTTATTAGGTCTAATTTGGAAATGTATTTATGACCTGCCAACTTTGAAAATAAAATTTCCATGTCTGGCATTGGTTCTGCGTCGAACACGGTGATTTTGTTCAATTACCAAATGTCAATACAAAAGCAGGTCATTCCGTCTTTCTTTCTGACCAAACGGTACTCTACTTACCCTTTCCTTAGAGACCGTCTTCTGGTAATTATCGCACGAGCGACAAAACTGCGCTACTTAGCTATTAACGCCAGGTCAATAGAATTTGCTTAATACCTTGACCGTTATTTTATTTATATTCTAATGGTCTCTCCTACTGGACTCTTGCGCCACCATGAGTACGTGTGACCTAAATTTCTGGGGAACAGATCACAAGAACTTCCTAACATTAGGCGTTGTATACTCTCTATACATGAAACCTCTTCGATCTAGTAATTTAGAAGAACACCCGCTCTTTCATTTCCTCAAGATACCCGAAAATGCTTTCTTCTCGGTTGCACGTAAAGACGCGTCACGTTCTTGCTCATTCTGAAATTCGTCGCGAGATATCAATAATGGCTTCCGGTACTTTTAATTTACGTAAAGGTTTGTTATCTTCCTTTTTGAGCCTTAGTTTACATTGATTGGATGATTCGGAATATGAAGTCAGACATGGTTGGGAGTCTAGATTCCTGTACATTGTCAATCGTAAGTTCATAGATCGGGTTGGCTATTCACAAAGCTTCCACGGTTCCGGTCAAAAAGGTGATTTGATAACTACCGTCAAATGTTTGGTCTGGCAGCGTACATGTCGATTTAAACCCAAGCAAATGATCATCACAGACTAGGCTCCGTTTCAAGACTACATTAGTGCGCCCTGTGTCTCGTAAAACGGTCACTTCTTGTCCATTGACAGTGCCATTTGCCGTCGGTACCCTTGCCTCCGGGAAGATACAAGTGCCGATTGGATTGCATTGTGACCGATCTCGGCACGCGACACTGGCACGTACACTGCATCCCATTTAGCCTGTTGAGAAACATAGTTTTTGATCTACCGACCGTCTGCCTTCAATGGCCACTGCGACGCTTTGGACTGGTCCTTTCCGCTTACGACAATTGGGGGATATATGACATCACTACTTGCGTGTAAAACTATGATTGTCCTTATATCTTCCCAGTTTATCCCTATCAGATTCCGTGGATTTTGGTCCTTGATCTGATTTCTACATTTTCTGTCTCACGAGATGACACGCTGGGAACATCTTCAGCTTCAGCGAATTAATACGCCTGTGTGGCCATGTCATATACATTCGTGAAGGACCTTACCTCAAGAAAATATATAACTCCTTGCCAAAAGTCTTCAATAGCTGGTCCCGAAGCAAGAAATCCAGAAGACCCTTCAATGTCTTAGCGACCTTACCACACTTCACCCATCACTGCAAGTAATTGCACGTCCTACTCATGAACTGGGTGAATGACTCGCCTCTCTCGGGTTTGCTATACTTAAACTTGTTGCGAAACCCTTGCTCGGTTAGCTCGTATTTATTTTTTCAACGCGAGGTAATTCAGCAAATCGCATACGTCTAATGTTTTACCCTTTAACAACGCGCTAAGATGAAGCAACCAATATTCCTTTCTCCATTTTTGTACAGTAGAGTACCTTTCAAACCTGTTTAGGTAACTATTCATATTATCTTTACAGTCTTCAAATGGGGACAATTTTGGATATCTAAGTTTACAATCATGTTACCCCTTCCTTTAAGTTTGCAATACCTCAGAGTTTATTTGATATTCCATCTCGCTATTTATATCTTATGAAGCTTCTCTCACTTGTTTTTCGTTTCTAACTTCCTATCCTCTTACTTTGCTTAAAAGTTTTACCTTTTCCCTTTTTGATTCTCTTTTCCATTATAACCTTTTATTTTTGGGCTGTTTTTCTAAATCTATCTTACCTTCTCCAATTCTATCTTTTTCCTCTCGGCATGCTTTTTTAACGTTATCTTCTTTTTAAAAGCCATTTTTCTTTCTTCGGCTTCCTTTTCTATCTCTTGTTTCTCCCTTTCTGCTTGTTTTTTAATTATATCTTCCCCATATCTAATCATATCAACTCTTTCTTAGCTTCCTTTTATGCCTCTAGTTTTTCCCTTTCTATTTCCCTCTCCTTTAACCTCTGCTCCTTTCCCTATTCTGTTCTTCATAAAGGAAATTTCAAAGGGACTCTATCTCGTAGCCAAACTGTTTCCGAAGTTCTTTCATTGATGACATTTCAAACGTTCAACTTAAAAGTACAGTACTAAACAAAATACGTAATTACTATTTCAAGAAACCGTATTGTCCTTTCTCACAATGCAACAAAAAATGCAACAAAAGCACTGAAACATATACAAAAAATAATGTTATGTGTAACTCAACCTCATTGTCTTGTTAAGAGCGTCTGAAACACACACAAGAGCATCCAAAATATAATGAAACAATATTGGCGTTCCGTTAAATCCGAAATAATACCACTTCTGACACCATTTGTAACAAGATAACCGATCGTTGTTTCCGGATTCACAACAGAGAACTTTTGACGATGATATAAATACAATGTTTAATAATGAATGACTTAAATGAGCAACTATCTATGAATATGTAGTGTATAGAATATCCAATTATTGGATTTTTTAAGATAAGAACGAACACGTGTAATAATGAAACAGAAATAAATTACTTTACAAAATACAAAGACAAGGGGTGAATGATTTTCAGTGATTTCACAATAAAAAAAATGGATATAGTTTACTTAGCTAGTAAGTAATGTAGAATTTTACTCATGTAGTAAAATTAAAATTAACTCAGTGAAATTACGCAAACAAAAGGGAAAGGTATACAACTTATCTTGAACATCCCGAAAAATACAATGGTTTTACGAACCCCAAAATTAGCATACGGCTAAAAAATTAGATCTAAGGAGATACACTCCGTCATCAACACACTTTATTTCAGCTCTACGGCTGCTACAGTTTAGCTTTACTGTTGTTACGGTTAATTACTGTGGTTAGCTTTGCAGCATGCACAACGTAGACCTTGAACACTCCGATAACTTTGAACGCTTGGGTCACTCTGATCATCATAGACACACTAAAAACATTTTTAAAAAATCTTAACCATCTGGACGCTCCATACTCTAGACGACCCTACATAACTCTACACACTCCTGACATTCCGGACAGCTGAAAACATATCCAAAACCGTGTACTAAGCATAAAACGTAATAACAATATAAACGGTAAGTTATACAGATTACACTATCGCCACAATAATTACAAAGTAAACCTAACCCTGCTCGATAAGATTCATACTACCTGTATACTAAACATTTATTAAAAGTGTAGCCTTATATTACTAATATAAATCCTTTGCCAAGTCGCAAAACAAGAATAGAAATATGTGCATTTTACTGCGTGAACCAAAGCAACAAAAATTCAAAAATAAACGTGAAAGTACAATAGTAATATCTTGTATATAAGAAATTATTAATCATACCTCTACAGCAGAAGATGTGCAAGATCTTATATTAGATCCGCACATTGACAAGACTATCCATAATGTCAAGAGCGTTACCTTTGGTGATGTATTTATGAACATATATCGTCTGTGCCATGCAATCAGTCGGTTATTCCCATCAAAAGCACTTCGCGGCATAGGATGGACCAAACTCACTATTTCGAAATACAACACAATATACATTAATCTAGCAGCAGGGTGGGGGGGGCGAATCGGACATTTGTATGAGACATCATTTGCTCTAAATCTAACAAACATCTCGAGAGAATTAATTCGAATCCTTCTTTTTCAACCCAAAAAAAAAGGATTACTTGCTCGAAACATAAGTTTTTCGCAAATCATACTCCAAGACCGCTTTCATCGTTTAGTCAAAATACGGTCTCGTCGTGATGTCATCGCCCCCCCCCCCCCCCTGCTGCTACAGGTTAATAATTTATTTCAGCCAAATATTTGATCGAGTCTTTAGGACTTTACAAACAAACTAATCGCTAACACCTCATCTTGTAGATCAATTAAATTATTTGACTGGTCAGTGAGTCGGAAATTAATTCTCGTCAGCGAATTATTATGGCATCGCATATAGACAGGATTAATTGGGTTTTCAGTAATTAGGAATCCTGGAGGAGCTGTTGGTGCAAACGAATAAAGAATATATCCTTGCTGAGCTTGATTTGATTGCTCTAGATTAATTTGATAGCTTCCTTCAATTGCATCACATACTAAATTGAGCGCAATCACCTCTGAAATATTTACATTGTGCGGGGCAATATGCCTACCGCCGCCATCTGGGTCATTATTATATTTGAGGATAATTAAATCTTATACTTGTAATACCTTGATAACATTTCTAACAGATTCTTTTAGTTCCTCAGCGTTATATCCGGGAAACTTGAAATTATGTAGATCGGCTTCTGTGATATTGTAACCGGTTAGGAATCGTTGTTTATTGTTGCTGTTGTCATTAATTATTGTTTGAATAATTCGTTCGTTGATATATTCCATATCAGATACAAGCTGACTTAATATTTCAACGTGTTTTCGCGATTTTGTTTGCCGTAGTTGTTCTAGTTGTGTTTCATGTAATTGATTAATTTCATTAAAATAACCAGTGATGTCAGTTAGCGTAAATGAAATAGTAACAGTTGACTCATCTGTTCTTTTAATGATAAAATCCCATTGCAACGTATTTTTGTTGGTAAATATGAATCTATCGGCGATTTTTACTTTTCTTGTATCAGATAAATCATCTTGATATACGGGATTGATTTCATGATATGACTGTACGTCTGTGGTTAAGTCGGCGGTTCCGGGTGTTTTTTCAGGCCATCCTAACACTGTTCTTAACGAGCTGTTATAGATATCCACGGCATACTCAGGGGAGTTTATTTCGATCGACGACGAGAGCGTCGGTTCATGAACTTTAATAGCTATGCTTGATTCTTTTCCAGTGCTTGATTCTTTTCCAGTGCTTGATTCTTTTCCAGTGATTGATTTTATTCTACGCTGAATTTCAGCATCGATTTGCTCAATTTGGTACGACCCGGTTGGTAACGAAACAGTTTCCCACGCTGGAGTACCATCGGGTTTATTCTTATACGAGAACACCAGTGCGTTATTCGGTTGCTGACCGCCAAATGCAACCGATCTGATATTAGGCCAGCTATGATATACTCGTAATTTTGCCAGCGCGATCTCACGCACTGGAATCGGAGAAGGGAAGTTCACACTAAATTCAGGGTTTGTTGATGTTATCGATATCATGCTTGTTCGTATCAGAGTGGTATTCTCCGCGATTCGTTGAAACAGTTCGAGTGACATTATTGTTAACGCTGTCTTCAATTTCCAATTTCGACATCGCGGAGTTATACAACTGGGTCATCGTGGAAAATTCAACATCGGATATGAACGAATTATCTATGACAGCGAGATCAACTTGGATAATTTCGAGTATGCGTCAAATACCACCCGGTACCGAGCTGTATAATCACTGAGTTTTTTTTCTGAGAACACGATGATAACTTTTTAGTTATTGGAACTGCAATCGGAGCCATCATGGTCACCGTCGACAAAATAACCCCGGCGCTGGCCATCACACCGGACACCGAGTACACGGTGATGTCGATGATTGCTACGCTGCGTCGGTATTTTTTCATTTTTTCACGATAACGCTCAGAAAGTGATTTCAAGTTCGCGGAAAATTCTTTCACGGTATCATATCGATATCGATGCGATTGTGATACCTCTGGGATTATTATCGGTTCAATTGATTTCATCGATGTCATTGTTATTTTAAACCCGCTGGTGTTTTCAATTATTCACCATCGTTAAGGGGAATTGCTGGCCTATAGGTATGGTAGCTTCAGCCGGAAAAGTTATCTACAAGTTCTACACACCAGGCTATTTTTGATCTAATGGTGGAGCTATCAACCGCGACGAAGTGAAAGCTTTGTGTTTTGCCAGTCTCGATAATTAACGTCGCGACGCCACCAGAGTAGGTTCTATTATCGTCCATGATCATATTAAATCGATGAATAGAGGCCCACGTTAACCTGTAGATACCATCGACCTTCGCTTCCTCCCCCCACAAGAGATTGACGGTAATTCTATGATAATTGTCGTCTCTTGTCCAATCCACCATTCCATGATTGATCGTATACACGATATTTTTAATGCCTTTGTGCGGAATCCTTACCTTTTCAAAGGCTACTTTTAGTTTAAGAATATCCGTGTAAATATCGAGATAATTTGCCTTAATTTCGTTAGAATTAATCATCCCCTTCTCCTCCTTGTTAGAAAAGAATGAAACCAGAAAGCTGTTGATTCCAAGCCGTGATTGGTTTTTAATATACCAGTCGATGTAAGAAAATGTTGTCGTGATATCTTGAGGTTTACTGCCCCCAAAGAACTTATTAAGAATTTCTCTGGTGGGCTTTTGTTCGTCAATAGCTTTTTTACTTTCATCGATAGCCGCTTTAATTTCACCGAGAGTCATAACATCCACAAGTGAGGTTCCAAAAAACTTACCAACGACGTCGTTAGTGGGTTTTTGTACCCTTTCAAAATTTTCTTTTAGTTTAAGAATATCATTGTAAATATCGAGATAATTTGCCTTGATTTCGGCAGCCGTCATTATCTCCCCATTCTCCGTGTTCATAAAGAATGGAATCAGAGCCCTTTTGATTTCAAGCTGTGTTTTGTCTTTAAAATACCGGTCGATGTTAGAAAATTTTGTCGTGATATACTGGGGGTTACTGCCCTCAAAGATCTTATTAACAATTTCGCTGGTGAGCTTTTGTTCGTCAATAACTTTTTTAATTTCAGCGAGGGTCGGGCCTGTCAGAGATGTGGTTTCAGATTCACGTGTTCTCCCCAAAAAATTATCCACGATGGTATTAAGTGTTGCTTGTCTCACCATAAACATATTAATATCTTTGAGAGTAGTCATCGTAGATGTAGTCGGGGCACCGAAAAAATTAT
Organism: Unio delphinus; assembly: GCA_029339505.1. Classification (NCBI taxonomy): domain Eukaryota; kingdom Metazoa; phylum Mollusca; class Bivalvia; order Unionida; family Unionidae; genus Unio; species Unio delphinus. Next base: position 12,594,921 of record JAQISU010000035.1, on the reverse strand, counting down.
TAGCGACGTAGGCATTGTGAGTATGCTTGCCAATAAACTCGCTAATTTCAGCGAGGGTCGGGCCTGTCAGAGATGTGGTTTTAGATTCGCGTGTTCTTCCCAAAAAATTATCCACGATAGTATTAAGTGTTGCTTGTCTCACCATAAACATATTAATATCGTTGAGAGTCATCGTAGATGTAGCCGGGACGCCGAAGAAATTATTAGCGACGTAGGCATTGTGAGTATGTCTGATAATAAACTCGCTAATTTCAGCGAGAGTCGAGTCTGCCACAAGTGGGGATCCAAAAAACATTCTAACGACGTCGTTGGTGGGTTTTTGTACCTTTTCAAGATTTTCTATTATTTTAGAAATATCCGTGTAAATATCGAGATAATTTGCCTTGATTTCATTTTCATGCATCATCCTCCCCGCTTCCTTGTTAAAAAAGAATAAAGATAGAAAGTTTTTAATTTCAGCGAGAGTCATGCCAACCACAAGCGGGGTTCCAAAGAATTTATGTACGACATTTTTGCGAAAAGTACTATAACCTCGTATATACTCATCCAGATCACGGCCGTGGGTGGCAATCGCGTCGGTGATCGTAGACACAAGTGCGCCTGGTTTAAGTCGTCCGTCGTTGGAATACAGCGCAATAGAGTTTTCAGCGGCGTCGTGTTGTCGTATCAAAATGTCATCCGCGGATATATTACTGCTTTTCAATTTACCCTGGCGATCTTGAAATACAACTATTTCGTTCGGATCAACACTTGCTAAATTTAACGTCTCAGCGATTTCATCTTCAATTATTTTTTTTACATCCTCGATAGAACCCGCAGATGTTTTCGTGGGTGGTTTCGACATTGACAGAGATCGTCCCCAAATATCAATCATTATTGTTAGCGCAACTTGTATTTTCAATTTATTGATTCTCTAAAATTACCTTGTAATTTCCCACTCGTGTATTTATTTACAACCAGATGAGGTGGTTTCTGTGACGATGAAATCTCCGCGAGGACATTTAATACTTCACGGCCGCATATCGGCGGATCATTTAATTGTTGTGTTGGCAGCGTGGAATAAAAAATCGGAAACTCTTTGAGTTTCATCGAAGAATTTATATACCGCATAAACTCGCTTGGCGGAGCTAACCCATATGAATCAAAATATACAATCCCACGTGGATCAATCGAGTATGCAACCCAGTGAGTTCCCGATCCGTTACTATTATCAACATTGATGATACCGGTTTCAACGCTGTTTGGTTTTCTCGGTAATTGATCTCTCATAAAAACCCCTCTGAAGTTTTTATCGCTAGTTTTTTAGCAGCATCAATTAAATCAAAATTGGACATGGGAAAAATTGGGCTTTCAACTAATAAACCGTTCCTGGTATTCTCAGACCCTTTCCGCTGTACCATGAATACGGGGTTCCTGGTAGTCTTAAACCCTTTCCCTATTTTTATATCCTTTCCCAGTTGCCTTTTTCAACGCCATCCCTGCCGCGGTCCCAACGGCTCCCAACGCCGCCGCTTTTGCCACCGCTGGGGCAGCCGCTAAAATCAATGCTGGTATTGCAGCTAACAATGGAAATATACCACCTGATTTTATCATGTTGGCGACTGCAGCCTTTGAAAATGCAATTTGAACCCCTCTCTTATTCTTTAGCGCATCATTGAAATGTTTTATTTGACGATCCGTCAGTGATATTTTATATGTACCGCCGGACATCTGCGCTGGTTTTAACGTTATTGTTGTTCCACATTCTTTAGCGGATTTTGATCGCAATTTCTTGACTTGACCATCAGTCAGCTTGACACTAACAACACTATATGTCATTTTCTTGTAAAACACATTTATGCTTTCAATTGATCTAATTGGAAACTCTTCAAGTTTCATTTACATATTTTCCACTGGTGCATCAACGATTCTCATTCGTCCGCCGGCCCCTTCTAACAACATTGATTTGTCGCTGAGAATTACAGCATCCGCTCTATAATCAACACCACCAGGATTTATACGAGCCCTAAAATGTGTGTCAACGACGGATTGCCTTGTTAAATCAAGATGCTCCAGCGAAAAGTAATAAATCGGATATAGGTTTTTAAAATCAAGTTGCGATATTTGTAAACCAGTATCAACATTTTGATCACGACCCATAAATGACAGCATCCGATGATACACACGTGCTGTGTGGTTGTTTTCGTAATTAAGCTGTATATCCTCAGATGGTTCTTGTCCGTTTATTCTCAGTGAAACCTCCTTGACTCCTAATCGATCAAATATCATATGACTGTGTTCTTGGGAGCCTAATCGATTCCGATTCTGCAGCGCTATAAATATATGACGTGGAGCTGAAACGCCTTGTTTTGATGCCAGGTGCCATGTAAATGTATCAGCAACATTATCCTTTTTGGCATCAGTTGTTGTTGTTAGCCAACTTATCAATGATTTGCCACCTGTGTCCATAAATCAAAGTAGCCGCTCTTCCGTGGTAATTGATGGGGTCATTACTGGCATCCACAATACTATTTTACTCAAAACAACTTTACCATCAGCGGCACCAGTACGCCAAATTGCATCATTGTCATTGCCTTTTCGCACTAACGCGATTGTGTGCTTGGCTCCATAGATGACTTTTCTGACGTTTCTACAGAATCCAAATATGTGATGGAGTGGAATCGCACATGGAAAATATCGTTGTGGTCCGTACATTGCTCCTTTTCGTGTTGCAAATCCTAAATTGAAATTACCATTAACGCCTCCGAGAATATCAAACGCAGCTCCGGGTCTAGCTCGACGTTCTGGATTAGCTGCTTCTTGTTGATTTGCTTCTGCAGTATCTTGTGCTGTCAACACTTTAATGTATTGAAGGTGGTCAGCGTTATCAGAGGTATCCTTTGCAAACATCATAGATGGACCAGCCGACCTTGTATCAGCTGTTCGTTTAAACATTATATTATTCACACTAGTGTTTTCAATTGTGAAACTCTTTGTAATCATCGTCGCTTTTGTTTTCGTTTCAAACTACTTCCTGCTATCGCGTTCATGATAGCGCTATCTGTTACCGGTGAAGCCGTCAATGGCGACGGAGTCACCGAAGCAGCCAACGACGCTAGTTTTTCTTCCACTGTGCTATTTATTGCTTTGCTGATTTTTGCAGGCATCACTGTAGTTGATGGCAGCACTGTTGGTTTCTTTCGCACCAATGATGCTATTTTATCTTTCGCGGCAGAAAATGCCTGTCCGGCAAGATTTCCAACAGCGCTGATTCCATTATCACGAATAACATCAATGGCCTTCATTGATAATTGTTTAGCTAACGGCGCCACTTTTGGGGCCATTCTTGTAAATAGCCCCGCAACGGTACTGCCGAAACCATCTCAGTAATATGCTCTATAAACAGGCAATCGTGAGTTCACCACGTAGACGCTTACGGGTTTATCATGGTTGTAGTGTATGATCTTCTTGTTATAAAACTAGTAGTTTTTCAATTAGTGATCAATCGCTGTAATAATGGGCATCTCTGTGATTTTCAACTAATTCATCAATGAGTTCTCGATATACATCAATGTCCATGATACCGCCGGCAAATAATCGTCTACAGATATCAGCTGCTTCATTGATTATCTCGACGGAGTTGTTTCCGGCTCGTTTTCCGCCCATAAGTACTTCCAACCGTGATATGTCACTGAGGATGTTACCAGGGCATGTCACGGTTGCGTTGAAATCCTTTGGATTTTTAATCGAATATCCTTTTCCGCTTGTTTTCTTAGAGCCGGTTTCTGCTCTTATGTTTATTTGTTCCGGGATTGGATCCTCCGTATAACGTGGTGGTTGTGGACCGCCTTTAACCGCAGCTAGAAAGTCATCATAACCAGGGTGCTGCAACGCTCTGATTTTATTCCCGCCGCGTTTCGCTAGATATATTTTTGTTGCCCAATCCTTTCTGGATCTTATAAAATCTTTAAACTCGTCTTTTAATAAATTCTCTCTTTTACCCTTTGGAAAATTGTCTATAGCAAAATCAGCTAATTCGGAATCCGTATGGTTTCCTCTAATTTCATTTAATGCTGCGACTGTAAATATATTCTCAGGTGAATAGTCTTTTCCTCCAGCTGCACCTTGTTGTTCTTCTTCGAGTTCTTCAATTTCGCGTTGAGTTTTTATATCACTGGATAGCTGTTGTATCCCTACGCGTGTTTGTTCGGTCTCTGCTACTATCTTTTCAAGCGTATCAAGCAGCGGCGTCTTCTTTGCTCGTTCTCGTTCAGGAATATCTCCGTATATCGCTGCTTCAGTTAACTTTTTCACATCTCTGGTCGCACTTGTTATCGGAGTAAACAGTTGTTCACTTGACACATAAAAGTCACGAGCCTGTACATCTTAGGTAAAACATAACGACCCTTACTAAACTGATACTCAATGTCTTCATATTCCGAGGCAATCCTGTCGCAGTCGAGATCTTCAGATAATACTATCCCTCGAGTCTTCAAATTTGAGATTTCAGCAATTATAGAATTTACATCTTTGATATCCATTATTTATATAATACATTTTACCTCTAATTATTAAAAAAAAAATAACACTCATTTGGCAATCCCGCTGGCGCCCTATGACGTCAGAGAGACCAAGAGGTTACTTTATTAACTTAATTTAGGACAGCACAACACGCATCTTTGGAACTCCTTGGTTGCCTTCACATCCAAGTAAGCCCAAAGTAACCCGAAACATAATCTCCGGCGGGAGGCCTAACGTGGCAAACGCCATCTTAGACCGCCCAGAAGATATGCTTGGGGGACATCACTACATGTACTTAATTAAGTTAATTAAGACTGTACAATGAAACGATGATGTGGGACGGCACAATTCCATATAAGGATGGATATTTACAATGAAACGATGATGGAATGATGTGGGACGGCACAAGACAGTACAAACATGAAACGACGGGGCAGATTTTCTACGGCCAATCCAACCGATCAAAAGCAACCAAACTAATTTAACCCAGTTGCATGATTGACAAAAGACAACCACACGCCCGTGTTGATTGGTCGAATTGGCCTTCGAAAGCCCCAAGCTTATTACGAGTCATAACATATATAAGGTGAATAATACAGCAGCGTTGATTCACGGATGTGTTATTTTATTTCCTTGAATTACTTATTAATGCTGTTTCACAACATTTAAATGAGACAAAATATTTAAATAAAACACTAAACAAAATAATACAGTTGTTAGATAACAGCGTGTATTCTCCCTGTTCTAATTCTCTAGACAAAATGCATTATCGATTAGATCACAAAGAGCTGTATACAGAGGAATTTTAACCACGCCCACCTACTTCAATGAATGGAAAACACTAGTGTTTCATGCTCGTTCCAGCTGAGCGAACATTGGTAGCGCGCTGGATTATAAAGAACGTCTGTACTAAAAGTGTATTAATAGCTGAATATAGATGGTCTAAATAAATACAACTCGTATATTATACTCCACTACAGTCACGTGTGCGCGCCTATGTTAATTATACCTCTCTCTCTACAGATGTAGCAGACGACACAAATTCCTTTGACGTCATAATACAAAGGAACTTAGTAAGTAGAGTGTTATGAGTGGCGGCGGACTTATCCATAAAGGAGTTATCTCCCTTGAATAGTTTCAGATGTATACGAATTTTATTTTATGAACATTTTTCTTTGACAGAGTTAATTTTTGAATTCCTTCTGCAACAAACCGTATTGAAGACCTACAAATATCAAAATATGTACTGGCTTCATTTATTGATTGAAATATTTTTTCTTCGTTGGTTTTTGTATCAAATGCTTTGACATGTTTTGTCCTTTTTGCGTGTTTGCCGGTTCCACCTAATTTTGCATTCTCACTTTGAGTAACAACTCGTAAGTTATCCAATTTGTTATTTTGAGGAAATCCATCAACGTGATCAATCACAAATCCGTTTTCGATTAATCTGTAAAATGCTTCATAGATGGCTCTGTGACAGAGATATTTCTTCCCCCGGCTGTAAACATCAAATAACCTCTATTATTTACCCATCCAACCGGTTTTTTTTAGTCTGCGATGTCTGACATCACGGGATGCTTCATAATTAACAAGCACTGGGTGAGGTCTGAAATCTTGGCTCATTTGTATAATAATACTATTTGTCTAATTTATTATTTGCTTTAATTATAAGTCTCTGTATATAATCTTGAGGGGTCTTTATGATTTTGTCGCTGACGGAGTCATCAGTGGGATCAATGACTGCATTTTTTATTCGTTTGTCATAATAGCGTTTTAGTTCTCTGTATCGTTTGCCGCCACAACTGAGACACAACTGCGACTTTCCCCTTACCCCCACCCCACATCGGAGGCACGGAAGGGGGACAAAGAAACCGTTACAAACGCTTTGTAAATGATACCCACAGAATTCGCTTCTGCATAATTTTTTACATGGAGTTGTTGATCCAATCATTAGCCACTTGCAGTGATTCATTATACTATATTTTTCTATTTAAATACTTGTTTTAATTATGCCATGGAGGAGTTCGAGAGATTATCAGCAATTAAGCCTTTCAAAAACGTTAAATTTAATCTCGATAGAACCCTCAAAGATGTGCTAAAACGGGCAATAACTGATAGAGCCCTGATAAATAAAATACGCGATTGTATTAATGAATTCAAGCACGACGGCGCATCTCATTGCTGGTCAACATTTCGAATTGATGGCGTTGTTGATGCCAGCATGAACGACAGCAACGCAGCGTTGGTGTTAACACAACTTGGCAACAAAAAGTATTTTTTTAGAATGAAATTCATTATCCGTGTAGAATCAGGCGGTTGGATTATAAGAGACAAATTTTAACCGATTCTCAAAGACAAGAAAACAGTCGTTGTTAGCCGTGATTCTAAGCCGGGTTTGTTAACTGGAATTGACAAACCATACTATGAACGAGCATATCCTGAAACAGCAGTTGTGTATGGGATATATCCGTTAAATGAAAAACCTGATATAAGAAAACTTAAACCAATGAAACAGTCGTCGCCGGCGACTTCGTCGTCAGTGGCTTTGCCACTCAATTGTGTAGCAGCACGAATAACAGAACATTTTACAAATGCATCCCGAGGGAACAAACTTACCGATCTACGGCGTAGCAAAATAGCTCAATGGGAGTTAACGGTGAAAAACCGCGGAGCAACTATTAGCGATATAGCAAAATTAGAAACGTCGCTGAGATTTCCAATAACCGTTATGACGATAACCGGAGAAGTTTTATACGAATCAAAATATAAATCAAAGGGAGCCCCAATTAAAATTATTGATCATATCGAACACGCATGGACGTCCGCGGTCACAATATTTCCACGAAACAGAACAATAAAGTATATACCCGACGAATTCGTACGAGAAGAATTCTCCAGGGTTGGTTTTCTCGTTGAAAAGAAACTATTCGATGCTATTGAGCATTTGAGTAAAAACGACCCGGTGTCGGTGTGGTTACTTCGCAGCACTGAAAACGACATGGATACGTTTGATCAGTTTATAAGACCAAACGGTTAATTATACCGCACTGAAGCATTTCACAACAAAATGAAAAAAACAGCTAGCGGATTTTTAACGGCGTGTGGCGAAGGCACCGATGAAATTATCAACGACGAACAATTATTGACAAACTGTTTTACAATCCCGTCGGTTGCAGCTCATTTTGCAAGAATCAAAAACGCATGGAAACCAACGCGCGTAGAATTCTTGCCAGACATTGAGGCTAGTTGTTTAGAATTTAATCATGGCGGTTTATGGAATCAAAAATACGACCATGATAATATCATTTCAGTTGATATGGTTGCTTGTTATCCAGCAAGTTTTCTTGGTTATGGAGAGTGTACTGAGTATTTTAAACGATTTGGACACCCCGTACATGAAATGACTCGTGTTGCAATTAATGGGCCGCTGCTTGATTTTGATTTAACTGGATTCGCTCGTGTAGTATCATTTGAGTTCGCAGAAGGACTTCATCGCTGTTGTTATATTTGGATTGGTAGACACATATCTGAAAAGAAGTGGCTGCCAATAGCGCTATTACGATTCATGATTGATACAAAAATGTTAATTTCACTGACGGTCAGTGAAGCAATTATATCATATCGGAAACAAACCAATGTCTGGTTACCAACACCGGAACGTCTTGATAGTATAATTGAGAAATCCAGAAAACATATTGATGCCAACGAAGAATATATCATTGAGTGGTCCAAACGGGTATTTAATTAACGAAACATCGAAGCAAAAGATCTCGGCAGAAGAATAATCGGAAAATTCACTCAGGGAGGAAAAAAATGCGACTATAAACGATATTGTTCACGGTTGATTATGGATAACACCGAATACGACTTCGTAATCGCGGATGCAGTATCTAAAAACATATATGTGGATCGTAAAGATGCTTTTTTGTCCGATGGAACAAAATTGGGTACGGTTGTTACTTATAGCGACGGTTACAGATCCCCGTATACACATTTGAGGTCGTCGATGCTGGGCTATGCTTGTATTAATTTATTTTCAATGATAAATAGATTTCCTGACACTGCGGTTAGAGTTGCCGTTGATTCATTTTACATTAACAGCAAGTACAGTTGCGCAGTTGCTGAATTCACTAATTCGGATGAAAGTTGGGGATCATGGAGAATTAAAAAAGAAATGCTGCGTGATTACTCTGAATCAGCAGATGTTGAAATTAAAAGTAATTACTTACGCAATGATAATTTATCAGAACGTTCTAATGCACCACCGATATCAGATCCAATTTGTAGATATAAAACAGTTTATTTAAACGGCTGTGGCGGGTCAGGAAAAACGACGCGTGCAATCGAGTTATATCGAAGACGCGTGAACATGATTGTGCTGACGCCAACACATAGATTAGCCAGAGAGATAAAACAACGAGGCGTTTCCGCGTGTACGCATCATAGTTTTTTTCAGATACAGTGGTGGCAAATTGACACCTGAACGAATGGGAGAGAAATTTATTCCCGAGGTTATAATTTGGGATGAAGTATGCACAGTATCAACAGAAATATTAAAGATGTTCTTGGATTGGCTGCTGACAAAAAAACGCGACCGTGATAATGTGCGGAGATCATGGACAGCCACCACCATTTGTCGACGCGGGTCCACATAAGTGGCTGAAAGAATTCGTCGATTATTATGAAGAAATTGATAGCGATTATAGGGCACTTGATGAACAATTAAGTGAGGTTAAAAGTTAATTAGATTACAACCGGATAGAATCCAATGTGAAATAATCAGAGAAATAATTTCTGAAACTCCAATGGAGGAATTTTGTAATATATGGAGACCAAACGATTTTGTAGTTGTTAGCAGAAAAATAGTCAGAGACACACTTCAGAAAAAGTTGTTTGAGCTTCACAAAGAAAAATATCCCCTGATAAAAGTTCCATTGTGTTATAGACCCGCTGACACACGGCGACAGAATAATGAAGTTGAAATTCCAGGACAGCGCGAAAGACAAACACTAGTATTAAATGATATTGTGCTGGTTGATATCAGTGTTGTCGAAGGCGCATTGCGTGCTAATAAGTCGCCATGGACACTGGGTTACGTAACAACAATACATTCCTCGCAGGGATTAACCATCGCGGACATAACTGTTTGGATAGTCGATAATCGCATTGAGTGGTCAAATTTAATCTATCTTGCAGTGTCTAGAGTACGGCGAATAAATCAACTTCGAAGAATTGTTTTCGATGATGACACCACAATGGATGATATTGATGTTAGCATCATTAATAAAAAAAACTCTCCGGTTACAAACTCCAAGACAAAAAAAACAACGAGAATTTGATATTGATACTGAATTAATAATTACGCTGAAGCAACAACAAAATAATCACTGCGCGAGTTGCAATTGTATAATGCGTTGGCAGTATTCGGATAAAGATCCTCGCCAATTTACCGTAGATAGAAAAAATAACAGTCTCGGTCATGTCAGAAACAATGTGATGTTGACTTGTCTTGAGTGCAACAGACGCAACGGCGCTAGTTAAGACCAATTGAGTATCATCAGGAATCACTTGTAATTGTTCGCGTGTAAAACCCCGCTGAGGTGCAGTTGAATCCAATTTATAGATTGGAGGTCTACCAGTTGATCGTGTTATAGTAGATATGCTATGCGTAGTGACACTCCAAATAGGATCAGTAGCCCTTTTTTTTTTACCACCTTCGAGTTCTCCTGGTTCATATAAATATCTCACGGTGACATTGCTGAGAATTGGCTGAGAAACGCTATCTCGCTGTGGTTGTGGTATATACTTTTTTTATTGCGTTGTTAGGTTTCATATTGATTGCTCTGATAATCTCGTTATTTAGCGCTGCAACTACCCCTGGTAACCCTTTGACCCATTCACGGGATCGCTTTTCTTGGATGAATTATTTTGCGTATTGATATCCAAATAACCGCTCAGCATGAGTCCGATTAAATCGTTCTACAATTGCCTGATCGCGATGTAGTGCAGTATGCCCCCGTCTGATGGTGACATTGTGATGTTTCATTGTAGATGCAACCACACCTTGAAATTCCTTGCCAGGGTCGACTTGTAATAGATTTGGTCAGCGTAGAGGGCCTCGTCGATAAATCTTTTCAAATGCAGAAGCAACTTCAGGTGATGATTTTGTTTTTAGCGGTTCTGCTTGTTTGTATCGACTCGCAACGTCAACTACGGTTAGCGCGTATTTGTAACCGTTGTCATGTGGTAAAAACAATAAATCAGCTTGATGAACTTCATTAGGTCCGGTAACATCAAAATGCGAGAAATTGATTTGTTTAGGACGCGGTAGATAACTTTGCCATATAGCCTGTTTGGATAACCAATTATCCGCAGTGGCCTTTTTCACTTTTGCGGCGTTAGCGAGTTTATTGATTGCAGCGTTACCCCTCCAGTATCCCCTCGGAGAATAATAAATAGATTCCATATTATTAATTACTAGCGCCCATCATCAATTTGCCTTTCATAGCTGATTTTACCAACCACGAAGCCAATTTTTTTTGAAAGATTTACCAGGAATAGCATTTAACGCATGAATTAATTTCACATCCGCGAGATGCCTGTTTTGCAGATTGCTGCTTTTATATGCAACATCATGAGCATGACACGCCTTATCAATAGCGTTTATCGGATACTCGCCGGGTCGGGGCTGATTTTGATCATCAAGTCTGATATCTAATCGTGTTCCGGGGCCACAGTAGCTATATCCTGGAAGGTGCTTTCTCCGGGGTACTTCGCCCATGGGGTTCCAGGGAGCTTTGCCAATTTGGCTGCGATATCACCTCCTCTTTTTTTTTAAAAAACAACTCCGGATTTCATAGAAACAAATCTAAACTTTTTTATACCACATGTTGCACACCTACCAGTAAGAGCTGATCTGTTATTTTTAGTTGTAATCGTCGTCACATCATTTGTGTTAGTACGCGTTTTACACTTCACACAATATAGATCCATAATTTATGTATAGAGATATGAATATAATTGATTTTTCAGCGACTAAAACAAGAGAACCAGTTAAGCATCATGCAGCGCTACCAAACTCTATCCGCGCAATTATAATCGGGCCATCTGGATCCGGCAAGACGCAATTGTTGCTCAATTTAATAGTGAGATGGATGAAGTGGGATAAGTTGTATTTAGCTGCTCCTAGCGTAGATGATCAACGATGCTATGAAGTGTTAAAGGATTTTAACGAGAATGCATCAGAAATTAAGGGTGAGAACGCCATTGATTTTATAACTGATATTGACGAGGCACCATCCGTGGATGACCTTGATGGGAGCATTAACAATTTAGTCGTATACGACGATGTGATGTTAGACAATAAAAAAAAAAAACCCAGCTAGAATATTTTCCCGAGGCAGGCATAAAAACACCGACGTGATATATGTCACTCAACGCTACACTCAGATTCCAAAAGTGATCAGAGATAACTGTAATATTCTTGCTGTGTTTAACGGCGTTGATACACATACGCTACGAAATATTTGGCAGACATGGTGTTCCGATATGGACTTCAATCAATTTCGAAATTTCTTTAGTAACGCTCAGTCAACCCCGCATGGATTTATAACAATAAATTTACATGATCCTCGGACACGATATCGTATCGGACTCGATCAAATATTTGGCTGAAATAAATTATTAACCTGTAGCAGCAGGGGGGCGATGACATCACGACAAGACCGTATTTTGACTAAACGATGAAAACGGTCTTGGAGTATGATTTGCGAAAAACTTATGTTCCGAGCAAGTAATCCATTTTTTTTTTGGTTGAAAAAGAAGGATTCGAATTAATTCTCTCGAGATGTTTGTTAGATTTAGAGCAAATGATGTCTCGGACAAATGTCCGATTCGCCTCCCCCCCCCCCCCCCCCCGCTGCTGCTAATCTCCATCGGGAATCATTGTACACTAAAACGAAACTAGAGTACGTGTATTTAGTAAACAAAGGGTTTATAAAATTCCGTGATAACTTCCGTGGAACTGTCACTGGGTAACGTTAAGTAAAATTGGTTGCTGTTATTCATAATTCCAGAGTTCTCCTATCCGTGTGGTCACTGGAACTCAGATGAGTGTCTAAAAGAGGATTGTTGTTGGGATGGTGATTGATGAAGTGGTGACTGAAATTGGCTCAAGGCTCTCGTTCTTGTTCCCGTTCGAGTTCGAGGAATATACCATGGAAGGATTGAGAAGAAGCTAACTGATGCAACTGTTTAGTAACATAGTCTACAACTGTTTGTCTCGTTGTTGCAAACTCATATTGGCAAGGATGGCACTGACGTCACAATGCACCTCAAAGATTTGGCAAATAAAGACGATTTCCACACCACACCCATAGAGGTTTCTTTTGTAGATCAAACAGAAAAAAACTGGGTGAAGGAATGGTCACTGTTGCCACTGAGGCGGTGTTGAATGGCATTGATGCTCACTTCTTTTTATAGTCAATCACTTGGGAAGCGTCGATACAAGAATCAAAACTGGGAGGATATCGTTTCTAACGTACTTTGACTTCTTTGACTCGACATTTACCTACTTTGCAGGCGCTTCGTTCGAGAATGATTTTAATGTCGTACACTTCGTCTTCATGTTTGGTTACGCGTTGTAACTCTGACAAGGAAAACGTTCTTTTTTAACACTTTCCCGTTAATGTCTTCCGATTTAAAGACGGCAGGATGACGACCACACACGCGTCCTGTGGCACGAACTAATTTGGTGGTCCAGGTTAGTAAATAACTTTTGTCGAAAGTGCGTCTGGTTTTGGCAATGCGCACACAATCTCTTGCTGCCAACATCCCATCTTTCTTGGAGACGTTCAAACAGGCGCTCAAAACAGTCACTTTGTTGTCGGGAGTCACAACTTGCGAAGCAATACCGATGCTACAATGATAAAATTGGTTGTACGTTTGGACTAGATGCGGTAAGACGTCGATGTACTTGAGATTGTGTTGATGCGTAAAGTATTTCCATATAAGTTCTTTTAACGTGCGTTGGAAACGTTCCACGATGCTGGCTTTGCTTTAGGGATTCTCGGAGGAAAAAAAATAAATGTCATGTTTCTTTAAGCTTTGGTAAAAGCTTGGTTCAGAAATTCTGTGCCTTTGTCGTTTAGCCATCGAAGTGGGTGAATACCAATTTGTTTCAACACCAGTTTGTGGGCTTGTAATAAGTAACTGCTCGAATTGGAATTAAATAGCACAACCTAGTCCAATTTGAAAAAAACGTCGATGACACAAAACAAATATTTGTAGTCACAAATGTAGGTGGCCAATGCGAGACATCGGTTTAATCGGTTTCCATTGATGATTGATGCCTTCAACTCGGGTGCAACTTCTGGAAATTCTTCGTTGAATGATACGTAGCTTGAGTTGTAAACATCGTTGGGCTTTAGGTAAACTCATACATTTCAGTCGCGTTTTGGGAGCACGATACAATTTCTCAAGTCCTCCGTATCAAAGCCCGACTGGCCAAGTGGTCTAAAGCGCTCTCCATTACGGATCACTGCCATCTCACCTCAATCTGGGTGGGTTAGAGTCTCAGATTTGGCCAATATGAGTATGGAAAAAGCTTGCAAGTAGCTTCTCATGGGTCGGTGTTTCTTTTTGGGGTTTTTCCAGGGTTCCTCCTCCACAATTAATACTGGCCGCCATGTAAAGCCTATCGTGTGCTGAAATATGGCGTTAAACCTTACAACAACACCAGCAACAACAACAACTCCTCCGTAACCTGTAGTATGGACTGGATCGTAGTAAATGCTGGCTAACACGTTGTCCATTTTTGATAATAAGTGATACACTTTGGATGGGCGATATGGTGGTTTGGAAACGGCTTACACATCCAAGGTGGTGAATATACTGTTATGGCTTTGGTCGTCCTTTCTTTTTTCACTTCTGGTTTGAATGTGCAGTGGATATCATCTTTTAAACCCAACGTTTAAGGTCTCGTTGATGGGTAGCGGAATGGTCAAATGAACGCTGCAATCTTACTAGCAATGGGATCTGCTTTTGGTGTTTGAAATATTTATCTTGCTTCTTCTTCCTCAGGCATTCGTGTTGCTGCATCTGTATTTCATCAGGGTCTTACAATCATTCAGAGTGGGTATAGCTGTGTCGTCTAAAGTGTTATAGTGAAATAGTTCCAGTCGTTTTAATAGTTGACCGTACTTTGGCGATTTTTCTGTTTCAGACAAATTATTGCGATCCATCAACGATTACACTCCGTATTATAACTGGGGCATCTCGGTCAAATGAAGATTCGGAGGTAAATGAGAGGTCCGTTGTTCTTGCCAACGATGGTATTCCATCCATCGCTGGTAAGGTTATAAAATCAATTTACATCCTTCCATTCGATTTCAATGGCTGCGTCTGAGATATTTGTACTCCAGAGGTCATTTTGCTCTTGGAGCTATGTCGGGTGAAACACTACCCAAGAGTCCCAACGTCTGTCCTACTATTGCTTTGGTAAAAAGTCCTAACAGGGGCGAAACTAACCCGCTTTGCTCCAACATCTCGCTCTTTAAAGAACGGATATTTTCTCTTGGAACATTTGGGATTTTCTCTGATGTTTAGCCAAAGGTATAGTGCCTTTCAAGTCATTCAAACAACATTCGGACATGGTATCGATATCTTTGGACTCGGCTACAATTGTGTTCGTTTCGTAAGAGTAGAGAGTCTTGGACAAGACGGACAACATGTCTCAATGTTTTGCTAAACGAGGATGCAGTCTTTTCCTTTTCCTTCCTTTATGGGTACAAGAAGAATGTTTCTCTCTTTCTCTCTCTCTCTCTCTCTCTCTCTCTCTCTCTCTCTCTCTCTCTCTCTCTCTCTCTCTCTCTCTCTCTCTCTCTCTGTCTCTCTCTCTCTCTCTGGTCTTTGCTGGTTCCAAAAATACACTGACGTTGATGACTTAGCACACGTCCTTTTATCTTTTTTGAATATCACTTCGCCAAAAGATATGTTTTACAAAATCTCCAGAGAATTCTCCTTTTTGTGGGCTCATCTATTTCTTTGGACGACTGCGTGTCTTTCTAGGTCGAACGTCGACTCTGGGTAAGTGATTTTCGGATGACGAGACTGTCTTCTACCTTTTCCTTGTTGGACAGGAGTACGACGACGGTGGCGGTATGTACGTTTTTGAGATGATATCTGCGGGTGTTAAGGATCACACACATAGATACACTGAAGTCTACGGTTTGAGACGTACTTTTTATTTTATTTGTCGGTTGTTCCTGTTTTTCGAAAGCTTTTGTTCAAGGGTCTTTGAAAACTGATTGACCATATGATCTATGCCAAACATTCTTTGCCGACTTCTTCTTTTTGTTCAATGACTGCGTCTTTTTAGGGTTGACGTTATTGTTTTGATTAGGGATTGTTTGGATGACTAAACTGTCCTTGTCCTTTCCTTTTCCTTGTGGAATAGGAGAACAACGATGGTGAGGTTGTGCACGTCATTGAGGGGACATCTTTGTACGTTAAGTAGCACTGAAACACTGATTCCAATTGAGTACCACAAGCCTTTTCTATACTTGAATGCACCGCTACTGATTGTGTTTGCGTCTAATTAACTTGATGACAGGTAACACGCATCGTGGAGGGGTACGCAACAGACTTAATCGGGACAGTTCTTGCTTCGACACATCTAGTAAACTCTGTAACATACCTGATCTCTCTTGGACTCTTAATTTTGTGGCTTTTATTTTGTGAGTAGATGCCACTACCGCTAAAGTGAAAAAAGGATGTCAAAGCTGGAGGAGACTTTTTGGAGACGCTGAGGAAGAACGGATGTCCAATTGGGTTTCGCAGGCATCACCAGCAGCGTAGAAGTGGAATAGCCCGAGGCTACTAGAGACGCAGTCACCTTTGCTGAAGATCGTGGTCTGCGGATGTATGGTTGCGTCCTGGCTGAAATGCCTTTCCTGCGGGTAGAAGATATCTTCTGTTGGTTTTTCTTTTTCTTTGTGCTTATTTATCTGGGGACTTTCATTTCTCTATAGCTTGATCTTTACGCCACTGTTCTGTTTCTTTTGGATCCGTTTGGCTTTTTAGGAGGGACTTTGTTCTTGGGGAGGCCTTTGGGAGCGTTGGGATCTCAGTTTAAGAGAGAGCGAATGATAAATCCTCTTAGAAGACCACTACCTCTAGTTTTCAAAATGAGTTTCTTTTTGGTTTGTGTCGATGCGAGGATCGGCCAGTTGCAACAAGCTATTTGTTTCTCTCAAAACAGTTTTTGATTTGATGTGAAATGTGAACGATGCCTTGCAGTTATTTTCCTGCTGTCACCTTAAACCATCGTAATACTTCTTTGAGACTGGCTTCTAAGACGCGAGCAAGTATTTGTGAATTTTTTCGCGACTGATGCGGTAGAAAGCACGACTCACTTTCACGGGTAGACGAGGCAGAAGTTACGTCATGTTGACGCTATGTGAGACAGAGCCAAAGTGTCAGCGGTTTTTATGGCGTTTTCTTGTTAAGTTGACAACAGGGACGTATACACGATAGGCCCTCCGTCTTGGCATCAGTCATGAAACAGATGGTACGAAATCGCAAATAATCGGGAGTGTTACATTTGTGATTGTTTCAATGTTGCTGTCAATGTGGCGAGTAAATTTGAAAGTACAACGGGAGTCATGATCGTGGCTAGGGTATAAAGGTCAATCGATCTTCGATAATACCTCAGAAAGTATACATTTGTTTTGGAGTTATTCAGGATCGAGAGAAACGATTAAAGTGCGCTGTTTACCTGAAAGAGCCCCCACCCACCTCTCTCTCATATACGAATAGAAGCAAACTTCCGATCAGTAAGCGTCCATTTCCAATACCATATATATATATATATATATATATATATATATATATATATATATATATATATATATATATATATATATATATATATATAATATTAAGTACTTTTATTATTCTGTCTTTGCAAATTACGTTCTTGTATACATTCTGATTTTATATATTAAATTTGGATAATACTTATTTTTATTTGGACGAGAGTTGGAACTAATGATTCAATTACGCCATGTTGAAAACTTATCAACAGTAGCCACTAGCGATCAATTGTCGTCCATTTTCAAAAGTTTATAAATTATGTTTTTTTTTCTTTGCAATTCAAATCTTTGAATGCATACGATTTTCTTTTTCTAATGTGGGCGATAAATAATTTTATTTTAGTCAGAGTTTGATCTATTGATTCTCCAACAATGGTGTCATCTAGAAAGTGACGCAGTTTTTGTGGACCTCTGGTAGATTTATGACATTTTCAGAGTTCTTATTTCTGTCGCCATTTGCATTATCCGTAGCCAGAAGTAGTTCAATGCACATATTTACCATATAAGGAAGTGGTGTATATGTTTAATATATTACAGTCAATCTTGCAGATATTAACCGGTAACAACAATATAAAAATACATGTTACATCAAAATTGCGTCTTGTTACGTTTTTCTATCTGTCACCATCTTACCCCAACACCCATAACTAAACAATGCATAATGCACAGCGGTCTAAATATTGCATGTTTGGTATAGTATTTCGTTTCAAATAAAATTAGCAGTTTCATATCTGTCAGACTCATTCGTGCAAGGCAAATCACGTGTGCTTTTGTGCATATTATGTACATCTGCACAGTTATTCCTTGTCATGCCGTCATATCATGTTATTGCAATGTACATCCACACTGTTATTCCTCGTCACGTGTGTTCCTGCAATGTACGTCTGCACTGGTAATCCAAACAAGGAACGTATATTGGGTCAGAAAATATCGGTTAGAACAGGCTGCTTTGGTCAAACCAAGCAAACTCATCCAGCCATATTTCTTGTTGGGATCAAATGCATTGACGCAAGACTGTTACAACTTATAATGTACTCGTTTAACGATGGCCAATAGTTTAGGCGACAACATGTTTTGCTTTGCGAAATGGTTTAATCCAAATATCCCTTATATCCGTTCTTCTATTGTCTGGCTGGAAGTCAATTTAAGTTATTTAAGTAGGCTGTTTTTAATTTAGACTCGTGCCGCTCTAATTATTAGTCGCCCAGGTAGTTAAAATAAATCCATTTATAACGTGATTATTTTCCATCAAATGTGAGTGAAAATGTAAATATTAATCTAAAACGTGTCTCTAATAAAGATTTTTTTCTCAAATAAATTTATCAGTATGCTGATGAATACCTGCAGTTATCTTGGTTCCTATTATTTGGATTCGGAGACTTGTCAAAACTAGAATTTTTGTTTTTCATCCTATATATGCCGATTCAGGTTTGGAAGAAACATAACAATCTGCTCAATTCTTACAATTAGTCATAATTATGTATTTTTATAGTCGTGTACGCACTCCACTGTTTGCTTTCCTTTCACCAATAGCCGCCACAGTTGTTACGATAAACAAGACAATCTTTTCCGTTATATTTTCCAACTTATTGTAGTTCGTTAATTTGTACCTTGATACAACAATGGTCTCATTACATGTACTTTACTACTGTAATACCTTTCAAAACCTAATGGTTGCTTTACTTTATTGCCTATTTACGGCATCCTAGATAATATTACGTGTATCATACGCATTATTTGCCGGATTATTTGGGTTAAAGAGAAAATACACAAATACGTGACTATTTATGGCAAGAAGCCAAACACACCTGACCTGACGTCAACAAGGAAGATTAAAAGAAACTCATTGAATTGTGACTGAATCATTTCTTCATACAAGTACACAGAACATCGAAAGACATATTTGGATGCCCAAAACATATCTGGGAAGCTCAGATTATGAGATTAACAATGGTAGTGAGAATTTTAAGTCTTAGGATTCAGTGGATCGTATATATTTCAATGTGTCTATGGCTTCTGACGTATGGCGAGTGTCTGTTTAACGGTATAGGTACTCATAGTCGATTCGTACATTGTATATATAATGTTTATACAAACACGCACTATGTATCGCAATAGACTGTCCATTGTATGCGTTGAATCATATTTAACAATGACGGGTCACATTATATTGTGTTAGACTGTATAACATTTTATCAATTCCTCCACCGTACATCGTCTGTTCCGTAAATCGCATGTTGTCAAAGTCAGATATATACAGTCTCACGATGTTCCATGCTCATTTCCTTTTGAGGCTAAAGGTCCCCAGTATCCCTTCAGATAAACGTTCCCCCTGGAGGGGAAGGGGTGGCTGTAATGTATTTTCTCATTGACACTGAAGTATCCCTATTTATTACTGTCGTATCAATAATGAGTATGCTTCATATCTCAATAAACATCCATAGGTTTAATTAATATTATCAAAGTTTGTGTCAGCATAGATTCATTAAGTATTGCTACCATGCATTGGTTGTAGATTAATATAAATTAATTGGTGTACTCAGGTTGAACATGATCATTCCTGTGTAGACTGGCCTATCTAGGAGTAATTTACATTTAGTATGATGAGGTCAGAATTTAAGGATTTTATGAGATTCGTTATTCTAAGTCACCATCAAATAGTTTTCAATGGTTTTCCAGTCTTACCAAGACATTATATTTTTTAAGGTTGGAAAAGTCCATCTTAAACTATTATTAGATCGTGTTCTGGGGTGGTAATGAATTGAGTACACGAGGCCATCCAAAGTCATTTGATTTTGTCCTATTCATTATATATCCTATGTCATAGATTACACTAATTTAAACGTAATTATATATATATATATATATATATATATATATATATATATATATATATATATATATATATATATATTAATTCGGGATGGTAATTATAAATTTGAAATGAAGCAGCAGAGAGGGTGAATCAGACAACTTTTTTTTTGGTTATTTTTTATTATACCTTAAAACGGTACGAATAGACCCTTCTCGCGAAAAAATAAGTCTCCGACCCTTATGATTTTTCGCGTTTTCGTTGATGAATCATAAATGCCGCAACGTCGTTGTCACTCACCCTCTCTGCTGCTAAGGTTTACGGTGATTTTAACCGAATATTTTATCAAGTCCGATACGATATCGTGTCCTAGGGTCTGCTAAATTTATTGTCACAAATCCGTGTGGTTTTGACTGAGCGTGACTAAAGAAATTTCTAAATTGATTATGATTCATATCACCGCTGCAGCAGGTCTGATGAATATTTCGTAGCGTATGAGTATCAACGCCGTTAAATACACACAACACATTGCAGTTATCTCTGATCACTTTTGGTATCTGAGTGTATCGTTGAGTGACATATATCACATCAGTGTTTTTATGCCTGCCTCGGGAAAATATTCTAGCAGGATTTTTTTGATTATCTAACATGATATCATCGTATACCACTAAATTGTTAATACTTCCATCGATGTCTTCCACGGAAGGGGCTTCCTCTATATCAGTAATAAACTC
The DNA here is from genome assembly GCA_029339505.1 of Unio delphinus. Lineage (NCBI taxonomy): Eukaryota > Metazoa > Mollusca > Bivalvia > Unionida > Unionidae > Unio > Unio delphinus. The sequence goes on along the minus strand of JAQISU010000035.1, from coordinate 12,574,003 downwards.
AATAAAATCTTCATCGATTTGAAATTCTTTTGCTTTCTCGTTAAAATCCTTTAGCACTTCATAGCATCGCTGATCGTCTACACTCGGGGCTATTAAATACAATTTGTTCCATTTCATCCATCTCGTTATCAAATTAAGTAGCAGTTGTGTCTTTCCGCTTCCAGATGGTCCGATTATAATCATTCTAATTGAATTCGGCAACATTTCATGATGTTTAATAGGTTCCCGTCGTCGGGTAGCTGAATAATCAATTATATTCATGCCGTTATATGTAAATTATGGATCTATATTGTGTGAAGTGTAAAAAACGTACTGGCACAGATGACTTGACGACGATTACAACTAAAAATAACCGACCAGCGCTTTCTGGTAAATGCGTACAATGTAGTACAAAGAAATTTAGATTTGTTTCTAAACCCAAGGAACTCAAGGAACCTTTAAAAAAAAACGAGGAGGTGATATCGCAGCCAAGCTAACTAAACTCCCTGGAACCCCATGGGCAAAATACCCTGGAGAAAAGCACCTTCCAGGATATAGCTACTGTGGACCGGGAACAAGACTTGATATCAGACTCAATGATCAAAATCAGCCCCGACCCGGTGAGGAACCAATAAACGCTATTGATAAGGCCTGTCACCTTCATGATGTATCTTATAAAAGCAGTAATCTGCAGCACAGGCATCTAGCAGATGTGAAATTAATTCATGCGTTAAATGCTATTTCTGATAAATCTTTCAAAGAAAAATTGGCTTCCTTTTTGATAAAATCGGCTATGAAAAGTAAATTGATGTTAGGTGCTGGTAATTAATAACAACATGGAATCTATTTATTATTCCCCAAGAGGATACTGGAGGGGTAAATCAGCAATCCATAAACTCGCTAGCGCTGCAAAAGTGAAAAAAAACCACTGCGGCTCATTGGTTATCCAAACAGGCACTATGGCAAATTTATCTACCACCGCCTAAACAAATCAATTTCTCGCATTTTGATGTGACCGGACCCAATGAAGTTCATCAGGCTGATCTATTATTTCTGCCACATGATCGTGGTTACAAATACGCATTAACCGTAGTTGATAGTGCAAGTCGATACAAAGAAGCAGAACCGTTAAAAACAAAATCAGCCACTGAAGTGGCTTCTGCATTTGAAAGGATTTATCGAATGAGTCCTCTGCACTGGCCAAATCTATTACAAATTGATCCTGGCAAGGAATTTCAGGGTGCAGTGTTATCAATAATGAAAAATCATAAAGTCACTATCAGACGAGGACATACTGTGCTACATCGTGATCAGGCAATTGTAGAACGGTTTAATAAAACCCTTGCTGAGCGGTTATTTGGATATCAATACGCAAAAGAATTCATCCAAGAAAAAGATCCCGTGAATGGGTTAAAAGGTTACCAGCTGTGATTACTGCACTGAATAACGAGATTACTAGAACCATCAACATGAAACCTATCAACGCGATTAAAAAGAAGTCGATACCTGAAAAACCACAAAAGGATTTTAGTGTTTCCCAACCAATTCTTGGTAGTAATGTCATTGTGAGGTACTTATACGAACCAGGAGAGCTTGAGGGTGGCACAAAAAGGGCTACTGATCCTATTTGGAGTGTTACTGCACACAAGATATCTAGTATAACACGATCTACGGGTAGACCTCCAATCTATAAACTGGATTCAACTGCCCCTCAACGGAGTTTTAGTAGACAACAATTACAAGTGATACCTGAGGATACTCAATTACCACCGCATGGGCTTAACTAGCACCCTTGCGTCTATTGCACTCAAGACAAGTCAACATCACATTATTTCTGACATGACCGAGATTGTTATTTTTCTGTCAACGGTGAATTGGCGAGGATCCTTATCCGAATACTGCCAACGCATTATACAATTGCAACTTGCGCAGTGATTATTTTGTTGTTGCTTCAAAGTGATTATTAATTCAGCATCAATATCAAATTCTCGTTGTTTTTTTTTGTCTTGTTGTTTGTAACCGGAGAGTTTTTTTATCAATAATATCATCATCATCGCCAATGATTTCATCATCGCCACCAATGATTTCATCATCGCCTGACTCTGTCAGGACAATTCTTCGAAGTTGATTTATTTTTCGTACTCTAGACACTGCGAGATAGACTAAATTCGACCATTCTATGCGATTATCTACCATCCAAACAATTGTATCCGATATAGTCAATCCCTGTGAAGAGTGTATTGTTGCTGCATAACCTAGCGTCCATGGGGATTTATTAGCACGCAATGCATCTTCAACGACATTGATATCAACCAGCACAATATCATTTAATACGAGAATCTTCTTTTCACGCCCTGACTCTGTCAGGCCTGGAATATCAACTTCGATGTTCTGTTTTCGTGTATCCGATGGCCTATAACAGAGGGGCACTGGAAGTGTTGCAAATTTTTGTTTATGCAATTCAAATAACTTCATCTGAAGTGTGTCCCTGACTATTTTTCTACTTGCAATGATTAAATCATTTGGTCTCCACGCTTCCCAAAACTCATTCATGGGAGTTTCCGAAATTATTTCACGGGCTATTTCACACTGGATTTTATCCGGTTGTAATCTAATTAGTTTCTTAAATTCTTTTAATTCATTATTAAGTGATCTATGATCGGTATCAATTTCTTCATAATAGTCTACAAAACCCTTTAGCCATTCATGGGGGGATGCACCGACAAATGGTGGTGGTTGCCCGTGATCACCGCACATGACGACTTTTGTATTCTTCAATAACAACCACTCAAGAAATATTTTTAAGACATCTTCGGACACTGTGTCTATTTCATCCCAAATGATAATTTCAGGAATAAATTTCTCTCCCATGCGCTCAGGAGTCCATTTATCTCCCTTCCATCTAAAGAAACTATGATAAGTGCAGGCATTTACCCCTCTCTGTATCATTTCTCTTGCAAGTCTGTGAGTCGGTGTTAGTACAATCATGTTTGGATTGGAAACACGAAATAACTCAATTGCCCGGGTTGTTTTTCCTGACCCACCACAGCCGTTTAAATAAACTGTTTTATATCTACAGATTGGATCAGAAATCGGTGGTGCACTAGAAAATTCTGAACACTGATTGCTTTCTAAGTAATTATTTTCAATGGTAACATCTGCTGATGGAATATAATCATGAAGCATTTCCTTCTTAATTCTCCATGACCCCCAATTCTCGTTGCCAGTAGCCTTAAAATCAGCCATTTTGCTATTTATGTAAAATGAGTCAGTAGCAACTCTAACTGCGGTGGTAGGAAATCTATTGATCATTGAAAATAAATTAATAGAAGCATAACCAAGCATAGAAGCTCTCAAATGTGTGTACTGCGGATTGTATCCATCAGTGTAAGTAACAATTGTACCCAATTTGGTTCCATCGGACATAAATGCGTCCTTACGATTGACATATAGGCCCCTATTCGTTAAATCCGTGATTACAAAATCGTATTCAGCATTGTCTATAATCAATCGTGAAGAATATCTCGTATTATCATCTTTGCCACCTTGGGTAAATTTACCGATTATTCTTCGTCCAAGGTCTTTTGCTTCATTGTTTCTGATTTCAAATAACTGTTGGGACCAATCCATGATTTGTTGTTCACTGAAATTTGGAAACAGTTTTCGCTCTTCGCTAATTATTTTTTCTAAGTCAGGTTGTGGTAACCAGACTGATTTCTGTGCTCGATAGGATATAATTGCTTCACTGACAATTAATGATTTTAACATCTTACAATCAAGCATATACCGTAATAACACTATTGGCATCCAGTGTTTTTCAGACATGTGTTTACCAATCCAAAGATAACTACACGGATGAAGTCCTTCAGCCATTTCAAATGATACTACACAAGCGAATCCGGTTAAATCGAAATGTGGCAGTGGTCCATTAATAGCAACACGGGTCATTTCGTGTGTAGGGTGTCCAAATCGTTTGAAATATTTCTCACACTCTCCATACCCAAGAAAACTTCCTGGATAACACGCAATCATATCAACTGAAATAACGGTATCAGCGGTGTATTTTGTGTTCCATAATCCTCCATGGCTGTATTCAAGACAGGACAATTTGACATCTGATAAGAACTCACTTCGGGTTGGTTTCCACGCGTTTTTCTTTCTAGCAAAATGTGCTGCAATGGATGGTACTGTAAAACAGTTTGCTAATAATTGATCGTTGTCTTCCTCCAGAGAAAACTCACTAGCTAGTTGTTTCATTTGATTATGCAGCTCTTCAGTACGGTATAATTCTCCGTTGGGCCTTACAAACTGATCAAATCTACATTCTTCGTCTGAAGTACTATGAAATAGCCACACTGACACAGGATCGTTTTTACTCAAATGGTAAATAGCATCAAATAATTTCTGCTCTGAAAAAACTCTTCGGTTTGGGATAGATATTTTACGGTTCTATCCCGTGGGAATATTGTTACTGCAGATGACCACGCGTGTGCGTTATGATCAATAATTTCAATGGGAGCTCCCTGTGATTTATATTTCGATTCGTATAATACTTCTCCGGTGATTGTCCTTACCGATATTAGAAATCTTAATGATTTTTCTAATTTAGTTATATCCTGAATTGTTGCCCCATGCTCTTTTACCGTGAACTCCCACTCGGTTATTTTTTTTCGTCTTAGATCAGTTAGTTTATTTCCCCGGGACGCATTTGTGAAGTGTTCTATTATTCGTGTTGCTACACAATTGAGCCCTGTCGAATATTTCATGGGTGCTAGTTTTGCAATATCAGGTTTGTCATTGAGTGGATATATCCCGTAAACAACTACTGTGACAGGATAAGATTTTTCGTAGTAGGGTTTATCAAGTCCAGTCAAAATTCCTGGTTTTGAATCCTGAGTCACAGTGACAGTTTTTTTGTCCTTAAGAATAGGCTCGTATTTGTCCCTAATGATCCATTTTCCATTATCACGGATAAGGAATTTTATTCGAAAAAAATTTCTTTCTACCCCAACATTTGAGATTATCACTGCTGCTTTTTCATCATTCATGGTAGCGTCAACAACACCATCAATTCGAAATGTTGACCAACAATGAGCTGCCCCATCACGCTTGAATTCATTAAAACAGTCTCTGATTTTACTAATCAAGGTTCTATCAAGAATTTTATTCTTTGGTGTATCAGAAACTCTATCAAGATTGAATTGAACACTTTTCCAGGGCTTAATTTTCGATAATCTCTCGAACTCCTCCATACTATAATTAAAACAAGCATTTAAATGAAAGATTTAAGTATAATGAATCATTGCAAATGGCTTATGATTGGATCAGTGACACCGTGTAACAAATCATGCAGAAATGAATTCTGTTGGTATCATATGCAAAGCTTTCGTCGTGGAAGCCTTGGTCCGTTACCCTGTATTCGATGTGGGGTTGGGGTCAGGGGAAAATCGCAATTATGTCTTAGGTGTGGCGGCAAACGATACAGGGAACTAAAACGCTATTATGATAAAAGAATAAAAAATACTGTCATTGACCCCAACGATGACAAAATCATAAAGACTCCTCAAGATTATATACAGAGACTTATAATTAAACCAAACAATGAATTAGAAAAATAGTGTTATTATACAAATGAACCAAGAATTCAGACCTCACCCGTGCTTGTTAATTATGAAGCATCCCGTGATGGTATTATCAGAAACCGCAGATTGAAGAATCCAGTTGGATTTGTGACTAATCGAGGGTATTTGATGTTTAGTGCTGGGAAGAAAAAATATCTCTGTCACAGATTCGTCTTCGAGGTGTTTCATGGATTGATCAAGGATGGTTATGTTGTTGATCATATTGATTCCGATTCTCAGAATAATTCTTTACCAAATCTACAGGCCATTTCAAAAGAGACAGGACAAAAAATTCGATTTTCGTATGTCTATAACACCAAGGGAGACAACTCTTAAATATAACCAATGGATATAACCAAGGGAGTTATCTCCCTTAGATTGTGATTCAGCGGCTGGGTATTGTTTTATAAGAAAAGAAATATTTTTTTTTTTTTTTTTAGTGTTTAAGTCAAATATTCTGTCTCCTTTAAATACCGTGAAACACCATTAATAAGTAATTTAAGAAAATAAAATAACACCCTGTGGATTGCTGTATTAAGTTACCTTCTATACTTTCTCCCTTAGATTGTGTTAACTTGTTTTATGGGTTATTGTGATTCAGCGGCTGGGCATTGTTTTGTAAGAAAAGAAATATTTTCAAACAATTATATTCTTTTTTCTAGTGTTTAAGTCAAATATGCTGTCTCATTTAAATACTGTGAAACACCATTAATAAGTAATTCAAGAAAATAAAATAGCACACCTTGCGGATTGCTGTATTAAGTCCCCTTATATACTATATGAATATTTACAACATATATATGTTAAAAAACGTTATTCTTTATGGACGTGAACAGTGGTCTAACGGTATCGTGTTTGGCTTGTAAACCCAGACAATTATTCTTCACATGTTCGCGCCCCATAGCAGACAAATTGTCTGATGATGAAACGGTGGATGTTTTTTTTTCTATTTAATTGAGGGGAGGAAAGGCAACCCCTCTGTGTGCATTCACATAACATGCAAACCCATGCTATCAAATTTACGGTAGCGTGGGTTGTCGGTTTTTGACAACTTACGCAACCATGAATTTGATTTCATGGGTTGCATGTTGAATGTAAACACATGCAATGCCCTAAAATAAATAACATCCATGGATGTAATTAGCTCTCCATCACATTTGGGTAGCCCCGTATGGTGTTCAAAATGAATTACCGGCCAAAAAAAGGTTCGTGGATGCACATTGGGTAACCCCAGAATGAATTATCGGCTAAAAGAAACGGTCATAGGGTCATATCTCAAAGAGCAAAAACAAAAAAAAAAAACATTCTGATATAAAACAGAAACAGAAAAATGCTCTAACAAAGGAACCCTATGAAAGACACAAAGGCCTAATAAGGGACCCAATGAATGCAAATAGATCCACAGCGGCCTATATCAAGGGGGTCAAATGACTGATAACCGCTCATCATGGTTGATATTTATTTTTGTCTGCATTTATATTTATATATATACAGAATTAATTTTAAAAAATATAGTTATATATAAATTAATTTTAAAAAATATAGTTATATATACAGAATTAATTTTAAAAAATATATTTATATATACAGAATTAATTTTAAAAAATATATTTATATATACAGAATTAATTTTAAAAAATATATTTATATATACAGAATTAATTTAAAAAAATATATTTATATATACAGAATTAATTTTAAAAAATATAGTTATATATACAGAATTAATTTTAAAAAAGATATTTATATATACAGAATTAATTTTAAAAAAGATATTTATATATACAGACTGAATTTTAAAAAATATATTTATATATACAGAATTAATTTTAAAAAAGATATTTATATATACAGACTGAATTTTGAAAATATTAACGGCTCATTTATTTTTGAAAAATGATTTAGAAATATGTATTATCATATATGAATTCTGAAAATATGAATAGCATCATAGTTGAAATCGCAAAATTGAAAAATCAGAATATTAAATTGTCAGATGGGTTAAATCCTGATCAAATCAAGTCGGATTTTCAGGATATAGAATACGGAGTTAGCACTAACAAGTATATGTTACCAAAGAAATATGCACTCATCAAAAAAATTCAAAATTCTATTCGAGACTCTCTTGCATTTTCCAGTGAAGTAGATGTGTTTGTTCCGTTATATACTATCGTGGAAGGAATACGAAAAGAATTGGGTAACGAATATGAATTGAAAAAGGAAGTTAATTCTAAAATTAGAAACTTACGAGCGTTAATTCAAGAAAATGAACTATTTGATTGACCGACCCTCAAAAGATTTTGTCAGACAGTAAAATCTCCTTGAGATTTTCATTTTTTTTTGTCATTTTTTGATTGAATCAGTGAAAATATTTCACACTGCGAAAATAAAATAGAATCCTAACAGCTTTGAAAGTTCTTTTAAGAACTTTTCCCTATGGAAAATCCCATGTAAAATCGACTACTTGACCCTACGAGGTTTTTTGATGAAAATCGATGAAAAATGACGAAAACAGGCAAAAATTGATGAAAAATGGCTAAAAATCATCAAAAATGAGTTTTAACAGCTTTTCCTTATGGAAAATCCCATGTAAAATCGACTACTTGACTGTAAAATCTCTTTGAGATTTTCAACTGAAAACCACCAAAACTGTCAAAAACAGGCAAAATCAATGAATAAAAAATAAAAATATTTCATAGCAATAAAAAATTGGACCGTTAAGGATGGAATCATCGATGGGAAAAATTGTTTTGCAATTGAAAAATGGTTTCTGATTTCAAATAATGGTCAATGAAGCATTAACGACCCGATTGGCTCGTGAGCGACTAGATGCAATTAAGAAATTTATACCTATTCGCGACTCTGTCAGGAATAAACTGCAAGAACGACAGAGTCTTCAGACTGATTTTGCTGCGGGATCTGAAGAGTTGTTTAAACCAATAACTACAACAACGAAACAGATAGTGTCAACAATCTCTGAGCAAGGAAAAAAACAAGAAGAGACTTTTCTCCCTGTGTTAGAAAAAATAGCAAAAAGAACTAAACAAACAAAAAAATCATTAAAAACACTTCCAGTGGATATAGTAGCTACTTCACGGCAACAACAAAAAAAAGAGCAAGTACTAGAAGAACTAGGTGCTATTGCAAGAAAACAAGAAGAGGAAGAAGACGTTACTATATCAAAAATGTATTCACCGCAAAGTATATTTACAAACTATTCATACAACATAATTAAAAGTTTTAAAAATGACAATAATTTAATTAAATTTACCGTGTGGAATTTTGCACTCGATCAAAGAGAAATAGCTGTAAACAAAGAGTATAAAGAGTATATAAAAAACGACGAGAATTGGATAAAAAAAATATACTTGGCAAACCGTGGTAGATTTAAAATCACAGAAGGTAACCGCAATGATTTTGAGAGTTTTAAAGACAAAGTATTGAGTAGAATAGATCAAATGAATATAGTAGTTAAAGAGGATGAAGAGGAGTCAACTGAAGATGAGTATTTAGGTAGCGGAATAGTTGAAAACACTAGCGTTACTTGTCCTGGTAACATTCTCAGTGATATATCACGGTTAGAAGTCCTCATCGGAGGGAAACGAGCCGGAAATAACTCTCCGGAAATAATTAATGAAGCAGCTGATATCTGTAGACGATTATTTGCCGGTGGTATCATGGACATTAATGTATATCGAGAACTCATTGCTGAGTTAGTTGAAAATCACAAAGATGCCCATGGTTATTACAGCGATTGATCACTAATTAAAAAACTACTAGTTTTATAACAAGATGATTATACACTACAATCATGATAAACCAACCCCCGTCTATGTAGTTAATTCACGGTTTCCAGTTTATAGAGCATACTACGGAGATGGTTTAGGTAATACCATTGCAGGGTTATTTACAAGAATGGCCCCAAAAGTGATGCCGTTAGCTAAACAACTAGGAATGAAAGCCATTGATGTTATTCGTGATAAGGGTATTAGTACTGTTGGAGATCTTGCCGGGAAAGCGTTTTCAACTGCGAAGGATAAAATAACATCATTAGTGAGGCGAAAAAAGAAACCGTTACCGTCTACAGAAGAAATGCCTGCAAGTGTTAGTAAAATTATAAATAACGCAGTAGATGAAAAATTAGCGTCGATGGTAAATCAAGAGGACCAAAATAACATGACAGCAAACATGATAGCAGGAAGTGGCTTTAAAAAACCACGACGAAAACGCTAGCGTTTTTCACGATGAAATGGAAAATCCGATTTAGACTCTGATAAATAGAATAAAATGTTCAAAAGGTCACCTGATCCAGCATTTGATATGGAGGCCCCAGTGCGTAAAGATGATTCAGTCCGCGATTTTCAATTTTATTCTTATCACGCAGTACAACCCGATCTCCGATCACGAATTGAACTTCAAGTTCATGATACCAGTAAATACTTTTTGCCTTGTGAAGCGTTTATTGAAGTAGAAGGAGAACTTGTAACAAATGATGCTGCTCATAATGATCCTCCATATGACATTAGCCCAACTACCCGAGTTGGTTTTGTTAATAACGGTATCATGGCGTTATTTGAAAGCGCTAGATATCTCATTGATGGAAAAGAAATTGAATCCATTGACCGTGAAGTTGATGTGGCTACAACAATCATAGGGTTAGCAAGATATTCTGATGATTATACAAGATCAGTGGGTCCATCTATGATGTTTGCAAAGGATATTACTGATAACGCTGAACACAACCAGTATTCTAGAGTCAAGGCAACACGAGCTACAGCAATTGATCCAGCACCAGCCGGATATGTAAGACCAGCTGCTGAATTTGATGTCATAAATACTATTACTACTTACAATCTAGGATTTGCAACACGCGTAGCAATGTTGCAAGGACAGCGTCGGCAGTTTTCATGTGCAATTCCACTGCATCATATATTCGGATTCTGTAGAAACGTCCGAAAAGTTATTTATGGAGCTAAACACACAGTAGCGCTTGTACGAAAGGGTACTTATAATGATGCAATATGGCATGATGCTGGTGTTGCTGATGGTAAAGTCATTTTAACAAAACTAGCATTATGGATGCCAGTGTTAACTCCATCAATCATAGCAGAAGGAAAATTGTTATCATTTATGAACCAAGGAGGAAAATCATTGTTGAGTTGGTTATCAGTGACTACGGATACTAAACTGGATAATGTTGATGATATATTTACTTGGCATCTGGCATCAAAACAAGGGGTTTCAGCTCCACGTCATATATTTATTGCATTACAAAATAATGCACGAGTTGGTAATCAACAACGAAGTCATATGATATTTGATCAGTTAGGTGTTAGAGAGGTCTCACTGAGAATAAACGGACAACAGGAACCATCTGAAGATGTACAACTTGATTACGGTCAAAATCATATTTCACGTGTCTATCATAACTTATTGTCGTTTATGGCACGTGATCAAAATGTGGATACTGGTTTGCAAATATCACAATGGGATTTCAAAAGCCTCTATCCGATTTATTACTTTTCTCTGGAACATCTCGACTTGGTGAGACAATCTGTCGTTGATATACACTTCAGAGCCCGTGTAACCCTTCCTGGTGGTATTGCTAATTATAGAGCGGTTGCTGTCATTCTCAGTGATAAATCAATGTTACTTGAAGGTGTTGGTGGACGAATGAGATTTATTGATGCACCAGTGGTAAACATGTAAACGATTTAGAATCAATCTATTATGTATAATGTCATATAGTGTTATTAGTGTTGCGTTAACTCCTGGTCAAATCAAAAAATTGCAATCAGAATCGGCTAAAAAATGTGGAACCGCAATCACGTTGAAACCTAATCAAATGACTGGTGGTGCAAATAAATTATCGCTGACAACTCGTCAAATAAAACATTTCAATGATGCACTTGCAGCCAAAAAAGGTGTCCAGATTACTCTTTCTGCGGCTGCTATTAAAAATATGATGAAAACGGGTGGTATATTTCCATTGTTAGCTGCAATACCAGCATTGATTGCAGCAGCAGCCCCAGCGGTGGCTAAAGCGGCAGCGTTAGGAGCCGTTGGTACTGCAGCAGGAATGGCACTAAAGAAGGCAACTGGACAGGGTTTTAAAAAAAGGGGAAAGGGTCTAAGACTACCAGGAACCCCGTATTCATGGTACAGCGGAAAAGGTCTAAGACTACCAGGAACCCCGTATTCATGGTACAGCGGGAGATCCGTTCACGGATCAGGCCTGAGACTACCAGGAACGGTTTATTAATTCAGAAATCTTCGATTTCCGAACCTATGTATCCAATGTCCAATTTTGATTTAATGGATGCTGCTAAAAAACTAGTGATTAAAACTTTCAGAGGTGTTTTTATGAAAGATCAATTACCACATCAACCAAACAAAACTGAAACAGGTATTATTAATCTCGATAACAGCACCGGACCTGGAACTCACTGGGTTGCATACGCTATTGATCCACGTGGGATTGTCTATTTTGATTCATATGGATTAGCCCCACCAAAAGAGTTTATGCGTTACATAAAACAATTTCCAATGAAGACTTGGTATTCTACGCTACCAACACAACAAATCAATGACCCACCAATATGCGGCAGTGAAGTATTAAATGTCCTTGACGCTATTTCAGCATCTAGAAAATCACCACACATTGTCGTAAATGACTACACTAGTAATCGCTTTTTAGAGAGATATATATAAAATATCATGATTGATATTTGGGGAAGACCTCTAAAACCCATACCCGATGACACTGCAACTCCTGATTCTATCAAGGATATAAAAAAAAAATTAAGGATGAAATCGCTGAGACGTTGAATTTAGTAAATGTTGACCCGAACGAAATAGTTGTATTTCAAGACAAACAGGGTAAATTGAAATCTAGTAATATTTCTCTGGATGATATTTTGGTTAAACAACAAAACGCAATCGAGAACACCGTTGCTTTATTTTCCGATCAGGGTAAATTGAAAACCAGTCATATTTCTCTGGATGATATTTTGGTTAAACAACAAAACGCAATCGAGGATACTATCGCGTTATTTTCCGATCAGGGTAAACTCAAACCGGGTGTACTTTTTTCGACGATTACAGATCGATTTAAAACTCTCAACGATTCTGCGTTGGAACTAGAAACACTTCAATCTAAAACCGAAGAACACATAAAACAGTTTACCGCATTTCGTAGAAATATCATTGATAAATTTATTGGAACTACATTCGATAAAATTGAACTAAAACTCCCTGATATTAAAAAATCCATCGATGAGACGAAAAACTTCATCGAAGCCGTCAAAGGTGATTTTTCGAGGATGATAACAGTTATTGAAAAAACAAAAATTCCTCATGAGAAAACCAACAACTTAGTATACACGATCCAACACGGATCATTTGAGTGGTCACCTACAAACAACAAATTAGATATCACTGCAACCGTTAAGGGTATTTATCGATTAACACTAGTAACACCATTGTCTCAATTTAATATTTCATCGTCCAGTTCATCCGGGGTCAATAATACGATTTCAACGATCATCGACAAGAATACAACTGAAAAGTTTACAATTACATCTACTGATACAGATTTGGTTAGGGTCTCAACAACGTGGTATGTGGAATTCGTAGCGGATTTAAGTAAATCGTAATTGAAAACGATAGCGTATTTAAAATAAAAATGATTTCATCATCGCAATATCGCTATGATCAGGTCAGAGAGTATCAAACTAGACTCAAAACCTTGTCTGAGGAGTATGCAATGAAAATTAAAAAATACCGCAGGAGAATTACCGCAATTGATGTTACTGTGTACGCTGTGAGTGGTGTAATCACCGGAGCTGGTATTATACTGTCTTCAGTGACAATGATGGCTCCGATAGCTGTTCCAATTTGCATTTCTGCGGCAACAACAATCGCTGGAATAATTTCAATAATCACAAAAAAAATATCCTCATGCAGCCAACGGAAACTACAAGACTACATAATTCAATTTCATGTTGTGTCCACTGCATACTCGCAATTATCCTCATTGATATCGTCATCGCTCGATGATACAATTATATCAGAGAGTGAGTTTTCAGCGATGGTAGATATATATGATTCTGCGATGTCAAAATTAGAAATACAACATGAGTATAATAACAATGACAACACAGATGGAATTACTTCAACAAATAGTGGAGAACACGAACCCAGTACAAACAAGCATGATCTCAATAACCTTAACGAATCCAGAATTCAGTGTGAATTTCCCCTCTCCGGTCCCAGTGAAGGAGATAGCGCTAGCAAATATACGAGTATACCACAGTTGGCCAAATATTAGGTCAAAATCATTTGGTGGTCAACAACCCAATAATTCACTGGTATTTGCAAATAAGAATAAACCCGACGGTACCCCAGACTGGAACGTTGTTTCCATACCAACCGGATCATACCAAATCGAACAAATCAATAATGAATTCGCGCGTAGAATAAAATCGATTACTGGAAAAGAATCAAAAATAGCTATAACGGTTCATGAGCCAACACTATCATCTGCCATTGAAATAAGCACAGAGGGTTACGTCGTAGATATCTATCAGAGTTCTATTAGAACCGTACTGGGATGGCCTGAAATCCCACCCCGGGAAAAACCCGTTGATTTACCAGAACCACAAAAAACTGATTATGTCACCGACGTGATAGCACCTGATAATCCAATAAAGAGTTATGAAGATCACGAGATTACTATAGATTTTTTTGGTATCAAGAAGCCAGGGGAGGGAATAGGGGGACATAATTTTGTTGACGAACCTGAAATCATTAAAAATTTCACAGCAATGAATAATGATTTTTCGCTGTTGTTAATATCTCTTAAATCCGGCTCTCTCACCCGAGATGAATTTATCAGCGGCGTAGAAACATGTAACAAAATTATCGACGATATGGAAACATTTCATTTGCGAATCATTCAAGTGGTATTAGGTGACAGTAATCCTATAACGAGAACAGAATTTGCAAAACAATATAAAATTCCCGTGAAGGATATCCCCACATTCAAACTACCAGGATATAACGTACCAAAACTAAAAAAACTTCTCAGTGATGCCATCGATGTTGGTTTTAAAATAATTCATGATACGTGGAAAAAAACAACATCACCGGAAATAAAAATCCTCAAACACAATAATGACCCAGATGGTGGCGGCAGGCATATTGCTCCGTTCAATGTGAATATTTCATCGGTGATTGCGCTCAATTTAGTGTGTGATGTGATCGAAGGAAGCTATCAAATAAATTTAGAACTATCAAATCAAGCTCAGCAGGGGTATATTTTGTATTCATTTGCACCAACAGCCCCTCCAGGATTTTTAATAATTGAGTCCCCGGTGAATCCAGTCTATATGCGATGTCATAATAATTCATTAACCAGAATTAATTCCAAACTCACTGACCAGTCTAATAATCTGATTGATTTACAAGAGGAGGTTTTACAAATTAGTCTGTTTGTGAAATCATAAATGATTTTCGTCCTAAGGACTTTCATCCTGAAAGGATTTTCGTCGTAGTAAGGACTTGATAAAATATTAGGTTAAAATCACCGTAAACCTTAGCAGCAGAGAGGGTGAGTGACAACGACGTTGCGGCATTTATGATTCATCAACGAAAACGCGAACAATCATAAGGGTCGGAGACTTATTTTTTCGCGAGAAGGGTCTATTCGTACCGTTTTAAAGGTATAATAAAAAATAACCAAAAAAAAAGTTGTCTGATTCACCCTCTCTGCTGCTAATGATAAGGAAATGTTCGACTTGACAATATTTCTGTATTATCAAAGTTTCATCTTGGCATCTAGAATTTTATTTTTATTCATATGCTACTATTTTAGTATAATAATAATAATAATAATAATAATAATAATAATAATAATAATAATAATGAGGACTTTGTATAGCGCCTTATCTTTGGACTAACAAAATTAAAAATATATTCATCAGTCCATTTTCGCCAGGCAATTTGTTGAACGAAACTTCCATAGTCCTAATTTCTCAGTTTCAATTCGTTTGACAGTTTGACAGTAACATAAACGCTTCCTCGGTTGTAGTTCGTTGGTTTAGTCTACCTGCGTTTTCTACCACAGTTTGTTCACTGTATGTTGTGTATGCCGTTTGTCTTTACTCCCATGCACACACACACACACACACACACACACACACACACACACACACACACACACACATATGCAGCTGGCCTGGCTGGCATAGGCCGGTATCAAACCAGCAATATTTGAGTTATGTGTTTGACGCTCTGCCAATTAAACTACTCCTACATGGTAGTGCCACATGATCGCGTTAAAAATCCGCAACTTTGTTTAAATAAATGTTGTAATATCTTTCTTATAGAAAATAGTAGCTACGAAATACGGATGAGTTTATATGTAACTATTCAACAATATTTGATTTGAGGTCACGTGGCGAAGGATCTGAGTTTGCGAGTTCTCGTTACTTTTTTGGTATTGTCAATAATATTTTATTACATACATAAACACACTGATATTGATAATTCTGTCATAATTTATGAACAACACAAAAGTTACAACAATATTTAAATGTTTACAAGCATTTATCATATCGTTTATTTTATGAATGAAACCTAAACACTGCGATGTACATAACACACTCTACTTTATTGCTTTGGAAGCGCGTGCCTGCGTGAGGTGATTTCATTCAGCAGCAGTGTACTACAGAGGATGAATGTCATGCATCCGATGACACACCACAAATTATTAACATAAGAAAAGGCATCAATACAAATTCAAGATAGCATTATTAAGAGTGAATTAGAAATAATCTGAATAAGACTACTGATTCTATGTGTGATTGTTTCAATGTTGCTGTCATTGTGGTGGGTAAATTTTAAAGTACAACGTGATCGTGACTAAGGTATTGTGGTCAAACGGTCTTGGATAATACCTAAGAAAATATAGATTTATTTTAGAGTTATTTAGAAATAAGAGAATTGATTAAAGTGCACTGCTTACGTGCAAGAGCCCCCCCCCCCTCTCTCTCTCTCTCTCTCTCTCTCTCTCTCTCTCTCTCTCTCTCTCTCATATACTAACAGAAGCAAACCTCCGATCACTATGCGTGCATTTCCAATACCCTATATAAATCATATTATGTACTTGTTTGTTCTGTCTTTGCAAATTAAGTTTTTGGATGCATTCAGATTTTCTATATTAAATTTGATTGATAGGTATTTTTTGGACGAGAGTTAGATCTAATGATTCAATTACGACATGTTGAAAGTTTATTAATAGTAGCCACTAGCGGTCAATTGTCATCCATTTTCAAAATTTTATAAATCTTGTTTTTTGTTCTTGCAATTGAAATCTTTGAATGCATACGACTTTTCTTCTAATTTGGGCGATATATACTTTTATTTTAGTGAGAGTTTGATCTATTCATTCTCCAACAATTGTGTCAGCTAGAAAGTGACGAAGTTATTGTCAACCTCTGGCAGATTTATGGCGTTTTTAGAGTTCTTATGTCCGTTGCTGTTTGCATTATCCGTAGCCAGAAGTAGTTCAATGCAAATATTTACCATATAAGGAAGCGGTGTATATGTTTAATATATTACAGTCAATCTTGCCAGACTTTAACTGGTAACAACAATATAAAAATAAATGTTACATCAAAATTGCGTCTTGTTACTTTTTAGTATCTGCCACTATCTTACCCAACCATCCATAATCAAACAATGCACAATGCACAACGGTCTAAATATTGCATTTTTTATAAGTTTGCAATAATAATATTTCGTTTCAAATCAAAGAAAAGCTCATTTCTGTCAGACTCATTCTTGTGTTATGACAGTTTTTCTGTTATGTGGGTTGTGATTTATTTTATTACTTGTTTTGTTCTGTGTTTGCAAATTAAGTTCTTGGATGCATTCACATTTTTTACATTATATTTGGATGATAGGTATTTTTCTTTGGACGAGAGTTAGATAAAATGATTCAATTACGACATGTTGAAAGTTCATCAATAGTAGCCACTAGCGGTCAATTGTCATCCATTTTAAAAATTTTATAAATCTTGTTTTTTGTTCTTGCAATTTAAATCTTTGAATGCATACGACTTTTTATTCTAATTTGGGCGATATGTATACTTTTAGTTTAGTGAGAGTTTGATCTATTGATTCTCCAACAATTCTGTCAGCTAGAAAGTGACGCACTTATTGTCGACCTCTGGCAGATTTATGGCGTTTTTAGAGTTCTTATGTCCGTTGCCGTTTGCATTATCCGTAGCCAGAAGAAGTTGAATGCACATGTTTACCATATAAGGAAGTGGTGTATATGTTAACTAAATTACAATGAATCTTTCCAGATATTAACAGGTAATAAACAAATAGATAAATGTTACGTCAAAATTGCGTCTGGTTACGTTTTAGTATCTGCCACCATCTTCCACAAACACCAATAATCATACAATGCATAATGCACAGCGGTCTAAATATTGCATTTTGGTATGTTGCAATAATAGTATTTCGTTTCAAATAAAAGAGCAGCTCATGTCTGTCAGACACATTCTTGCAAGGCAAAGCACGTGTGCTTTTGTGCATATTATGTACATCTGCACAGTTATTCCTTGTCATGCCGTCATGTCATGTGATTGCAATATACATCCGCATTGTTATTCCTCGTCAAGTGTGTGCGTGTAATGTACGTCTGCACTGGTATTCCAAATAGGAAGGTATATTAGGTCATGAAATATCGATTAGAACAGGCTGCTTTGGTCAAACCAAGCAAACTCATCCAGCCATATTCCTTTTCGGGATCGAATGCATGACATTTGTGTCATCTAGCATTGATGCAAGACTATTGCAACTTATAAAGTACTCGTTTAACGATGACCAAAAGTTTTAGCCGTGACAATTTTTGCTTTGCAGAATGGTTTAATCCAAATATCACTTAGCTCCGATCTTCTATTGTCTGGCTGGAAGTGAATTTAAGTTATTAAAGGTGGCTGTTTTTAATTTGGACTCGTACCGCTCTAATTGTTAGTCGCCCAAGTAGTTAAAATAAATCCATTTATAACGTGATTATTTTCCATCAGATGTGTGTGAAAATGTAAATATTAATCTATAATGTGTATCTAATAAAGATTTTTTTCCTCAAATAAATTTATCAGTATGCTGATGAATACCTGCAGTTATCTTGGTTCCGATTATTTGGATTCGGAGACTTGTCAAAACAAGGATTTTTGTTTTTCATCCTATATATGCCGATTCAGGTTTGGAAGGAACATAACAATCTGCTCAATTCTTACAATTAGTCATAATTATGTATTTTTATAGTCGTGTACGCACTCCACTGTTTGCTTTCCTTTCACCAATAGCCGCCACAGTTGTTACGATAAACAAGACAATCTTTTCCGTTATATTTTCCAACTTATTGTAGTTCGTTAATTTGTACCTTGATACAACAATGGTCTCATTACATGTACTTTACTACTGTAATACCTTTCAGAACCTAATGGTTGCTTTACTTTATTGCCTATTTACGGCATCCTAGATTATATTACATGTATCATACGCATGATTTGCCGGATTATTTGGGTTAAAGAGAAAATACACAAATACGTGACTATTTATGGCAAGAAGCCAAACACACCTGACCTGACGTCAACAAGGAAGATTAAAAGAAACTCATTGAATTGTGACTGAATCATTTTCTTCATACAAGTACACAGAACATCGAAAGACATATTTGGATGCCCAAAACATATCTGGGAAGCTCAGATTATGAGATTAACAATGGTAGTGAGAATTTTAAGTCTTAGGATTCAGTGGATCGTATATATTTCAATGTGTCTATGGCTTCTGACGTATGGCGAGTGTCTGTTTAACGGTATAGGTACTCATAGTCGATTCGTACATTGTATATAATGTTTATACAAACACGCACTATGTATCGCAATAGACTGTCCATTGTATGCGTTGAATCATATTTAACAATGACGGGTCACATTATATTGTGTTAGACTGTATAACATTTTATCAATTCCTCCACCGTACATCGTCTGTTCCGTAAATCGCATGTTGTCAAAGCCAGATATATACAGTCTCACGATGTTCCATGCTCATTTCCTTTTGAGGCTAAAGGTCCCCAGTATCCCTTCAGATAAACGTTCCCCCTGGAGGGGAAGGGGTGGCTGTAATGTATTTTCTCATTGACACTGAAGTATCCCTATTTATTACTGTCGTATCAATAATGAGTATGCTTCATATCTCAATAAACATCCATAGGTTTAATTAATATTATCAAAGTTTGTGTCAGCATAGATTCATTAAGTATTGCTACCATGCATTGGTTGTAGATTAATATAAATTAATTGGTGTACTCAGGTTGAACATGATCATTCCTGTGTAGACTGGCCTATCTAGGAGTAATTTACATTTAGTATGATGAGGTCAGAATTTAAGGATTTTATGAGATTCGTTATTCTAAGTCACCATCAAATAGTTTTCAATGGTTTTCCAGTCTTACCAAGACATTATATTTTTTAAGGTTGAAAAAGTCCATCTTAAACTATTATTAGATCGTGTTCTGGGGTGGTAATGAATTGAGTACACGAGGCCATCCAAAGTCATTTGATTTTGTCCTATTCATTATATATCCTATGTCATAGATTACACTAATTTAAACGTAATTATATATATATATATATATATATATATATATATATATATATATATATATATATATATATATATATATATATATATTAATTCGGGATGGTAATTATAAATATGAAATGATAAGGAAATGTTCGACTTGACAATATTTCTGTATTATCAAAGTTTCATCTTGGCATCTAGAATTTTATTTTTATTCATATGCTACTATTTTAGTATAATAATAATAATAATAATAATAATAATAATAATAATAATAATAATAATGAGGACTTTGTATAGCGCCTTATCTTTGGACTAACAAAATTAAAAATATATTCATCAGTCCATTTTCGCCAGGCAATTTGTTGAACGAAACTTCCATAGTCCTAATTTCTCAGTTTCAATTCGTTTGACAGTTTGACAGTAACATAAACGCTTCCTCGGTTGTAGTTCGTTGGTTTAGTCTACCTGCGTTTTCTACCACAGTTTGTTCACTGTATGTTGTGTATGCCGTTTGTCGTTACTCCCATGCACACACACACACACACACACACACACACACACACACACACACACACACACATATATATGCAGCTGGCCTGGCTGGCATAGGCCGGTATCAAACCAGCAATATTTGAGTTATGTGTTTGACGCTCTGCCAATTAAACTACTCCTACATGGTAGTGCCACATGATCGCGTTAAAAATCCGCAACTTTGTTTAAATAAATGTTGTAATATCTTTCTTATAGAAAATAGTAGCTACGAAATACGGATGAGTTTATATGTAACTATTCAACAATATTTGATTTGAGGTCACGTGGCGAAGGATCTGAGTTTGCGAGTTCTCGTTACTTTTTTGGTATTGTCAATAATATTTTATTACATACATAAACACACTGATATTGATAATTCTGTCATAATTTATGAACAACACAAAAGTTACAACAATATTTAAATGTTTACAAGCATTTATCATATCGTTTATTTTATGAATGAAACCTAAACACTGCGATGTACATAACACACTCTACTTTATTGCTTTGGAAGCGCGTGCCTGCGTGAGGTGATTTCATTCAGCAGCAGTGTACTACAGAGGATGAATGTCATGCATCCGATGACACACCACAAATTATTAACATAAGAAAAGGCATCAATACAAATTCAAGATAGCATTATTAAGAGTGAATTAGAAATAATCTGAATAAGACTACTGATTCTATGTGTGATTGTTTCAATGTTGCTGTCATTGTGGTGGGTAAATTTTAAAGTACAACGTGATCGTGACTAAGGTATTGTGGTCAAACGGTCTTGGATAATACCTAAGAAAATATAGATTTATTTTAGAGTTATTTAGAAATAAGAGAATTGATTAAAGTGCACTGCTTACGTGCAAGAGCCCCCCCCCCCTCTCTCTCTCTCTCTCTCTCTCTCTCTCTCTCTCTCTCTCTCTCTCTCTCATATACTAACAGAAGCAAACCTCCGATCACTATGCGTGCATTTCCAATACCCTATATAAATCATATTATGTACTTGTTTGTTCTGTCTTTGCAAATTAAGTTTTTGGATGCATTCAGATTTTCTATATTAAATTTGATTGATAGGTATTTTTTGGACGAAAGTTAGATCTAATGATTCAATTACGACATGTTGAAAGTTTATTCATAGTAGCCACTAGCGGTCAATTGTCATCCATTTTCAAAATTTTATAAATCTTGTTTTTTGTTCTTGCAATTGAAATCTTTGAATGCATACGACTTTTCTTCTAATTTGGGCGATATATACTTTTATTTTAGTGAGAGTTTGATCTATTCATTCTCCAACAATTGTGTCAGCTAGAAAGTGACGCAGTTATTGTCAACCTCTGGCAGATTTATGGCGTTTTTAGAGTTCTTATGTCCGTTGCTGTTTGCATTATCCGTAGCCAGAAGTAGTTCAATGCAAATATTTACCATATAAGGAAGCGGTGTATATGTTTAATATATTACAGTCAATCTTGCCAGACTTTAACCGGTAACAACAATATAAAAATAAATGTTACATCAAAATTGCGTCTTGTTACTTTTTAGTAGTATCTGCCACTATCTTACCCAACCACCCATAATCAAACAATGCACAATGCACAACGGTCTAAATATTGCATTTTTTATAAGTTTGCAATAATAATATTTCGTTTCAAATCAAAGAAAAGCTCATTTCTGTCAGACTCATTCTTGTGTTATGACAGTTTTTCTGTTATGTGGGTTGTGATTTAGGTTGTCATAACCTTCTTCTCATTTCTTGCTATGAGAAGGAATTACTCGTAAGTTAAGGAGCGTCAATATCCATGGTGAGAGAGAGAGAGAGAGAGAGAGAGAGAGAGAGAGAGAGAGAGAGAGAGAGAGAGAGAGAGAGAGAGAGAGAGAGAGTTCAGGCTCTCTTAAAAGCGTGTCGCCGCGATGATAAGACAGCTACATCTGTAATGAAAAACGAACATGCCGCTAGCTTCAAAGTATAAGGGTCTTTATTTAAATAATCAACACACATAGATATTACTACATTCTAGAAACACTTCTAAAAACTTTATGATAAAAATTTATGAAATACATATTATATTTTCCTTATTAAGCTTTCCAACTTCATTTTATTCGTATAACTTCTGCACCTTAGAATATTATACAATAGTTAATTCTCAATTCATTTCAAGATAGTCAAAATATGAAATATAATAACTGTAATTAATGCAACAATTAATTTAAAGAAATGCATTTTACTTATTTTAAAGTAGAATATTAATTTAGAATATATTGGTAGGTATTACTCTTTCTTGCTTAAAGAATAATTTATTTCAACATAAAATCTAAACATGAAGTTGGTAGCGAACTCAACTTTTACCATAAAAATTACATAAATATAATTAAATATAAATTCTTTAAAACATTTAAACATTCCATTACAATATATTGTAAATAAAAGAATTAAGTAACAATGTTGCAAACATATCAATTTTGCCATTAAGATCTCAAAGATTAAAAATACCTATTTCTAAAAGAAGTTACAACATATACCGTTCTTACCTGTAGTGAAAAACGAACATGCCGCTAGCTTCAAAGTATAAGGGACTGACCTAGACAATATACGCCTCTTACTTATACTCGCTAGGCGCAAGCCAGGACCAAATATGGTAATCCCCTAATACTAAGCCAGCAGCTATGTCTGTTCATCATTAGATAAGAACCATTTTGTTTTACGTCACTAACAAAAGGCCAGGTTCAGTCTTAGTCACCGGATTGGAAATTCGCCAATGCGTAATCTTGAAATTTGTCTGTTTTTTTAACTATATATTTCTTACAGAGCTTTCTTACTGAATCAGCGAAACAGCATACAATGCCTTTAGTAACATCATACACTTATTCCACACAACAATGTACATTCGTATAGCCAGTGATGTACGTTGCCTATGCTTTGCACATCAACTATTTTCATTCCATTATTATATATAGTTGTGCTTTGGAAATAAATGAAATTAATCTTAACACACTTTACAACTTACTTTAATATAGAACATTACTTTAATACAATTTAAAGAAAATAGCAATCTTATTATTTTACTAAAAAAATCAATTCGTAATAATACCCTCTAGTTAATTTGAGCCAAGACCTCGAGGGTCGAAAAATCAATTTCAGTCATCTAAACAAGATAAAAGGTGAAAGATAAAAAAATACAATGATAAAACATTGCGAGACATTTTCGCAAAGTTTAAAGATACAATGTAAACACTGCAAAATACCAGGTAAGATATAAAAAAAATACAATGAGAAGGTATATTGCAAAATACAAGAAATACAATTAAAGGGTATATGTCCAATACAAAAAATACAATGAAAAGGTATAAAGCAAAATACAAGAATTGCATTTAAAAGATATATTGCAAAATCAAGAAATACAATTAAAAAGTGTATTACATAATACACATTCAGATTCAAAAAGATAATTGCAATGCAAAATACGTGATAAAATCCCCCCCCCAAAAAATGGAAGAAACTTAGCAACATTGGATACCTTCATAAAATACAGTAACGTAACGTGGTACGACATTAGATAAAAATTAAAAGTTTACGTAACTTAAACAGCTTTACAATATAAAATTCTACAAATCCTACATATAAACTAGTCTTGTCAGACGATTGTAACACAAAATAGTAGCATACAGTTCTTGTTATCTTTATTTTTATTTTTCTGTTTTAGTGTACTCTTCCTATGTGTCCTTTTTCTGTATTTCTTCTTCTCTTTTATATGTTATTCGTATAACATCAGCAGAACCTATTTATGGGTGAATACTTATTAGCTTGAGAGTTAGGAAACTGACAAGTTAATGTTGTACTAGCCTTAATAACCATGATGTATGTTCACTTGCAATCAAACTTTGACCTGTGCGTGTATGAATATATATCGCCTTTTAATTAATCTAAGAACAGTAAGTGAAAATATCATTTAATCGTTTGGTACGGTATGGTCTACTGCAGCTTTGAAATGTACGTGCATTATCAACGTTATCTGTGACGTGTGAAACAGAATGTATTGCCGTCATCGTTTCAAACAAATTTGACTCAGAAGCTGGCCGTATATAGGCCAATAGCTGCTCATGTCGTGAGAGCTATGCATTACGTGATCTCTGTGTCGAGTAATCGCGTGGACACTTTGACTATTTTATCATTTATGGCGAATGCGCCAAGACACAGTACCATAAGGTACATACTTTCATACAATGGTATGAAATCGTGAGAGAAAAACCTTTAAACATTGTCGAACCCATTCATTAATGAGATTGCTGTATTATACCGCGTATTCGTTTTAAGACGTATTATAACTGTGAAATAATATCATTATGTAGCTACATTTGACATCCCTGT
The DNA here is from genome assembly GCA_029339505.1 of Unio delphinus. Classification (NCBI taxonomy): domain Eukaryota; kingdom Metazoa; phylum Mollusca; class Bivalvia; order Unionida; family Unionidae; genus Unio; species Unio delphinus. Next base: position 12,548,848 of record JAQISU010000035.1, on the reverse strand, counting down.
AACAATATTCGATACGTTCAATTGAACAAGTCCGTGTAAGCCTGATTTAAACTGTGAATCCACTTGTAGGCTCAACTATACAAAAGCTAATACTTGTAAGGCAAATCACATGTGTCAACAAATCACATGTGCTTTTGTGCATATTATGTACATCTGAACAGTTATTTCTTGTCATGCCGTCATATCATAATATTGAAATATACACCCACACTGTTCTTCCTCGTCGCGTGTGTGCGTGTAATGTACGTCTGCACTGGTATTCCAAACAGGAACGTATTTTGGGTCATAAAATATCGGTTAGAACAGGCTGCTTTGGTCAAACCAAGCAAACTCATCCATCTATATTATTTGTCGGGATCGAATGCATGACGTTAGTGTCATCTAGCATTGATCCAAGACTATTGCAACTTATAAAGTACTCGTTTAACGATGACCAATAGTTTAGGCTTGACATGTTTTGCTTTGCAGAAATTTTTAATCCAAATATCCCTTAGCTCCGATCTTCTATTGTCTGGCTGGAAGTCAATTTAAGTTATTAAAGTTGGCTGTTTTTAATTTGGACTCGTACCGCTCTAATTGTTAGTCGCCCAAGTAGTTAACATAATTCCATTTATAATGTGATTATTTTCCATCAAATGTGAGTGAAAATGTAAATATTAACCTAAAACGTGTCTCTAATAAAGAATTTTTTTCTCAAATAAATTTATCTGCACGCTGATGAATACCTGCAGTTATCTTGGTTATTTGGATTCGGAGATTTTTCAAAACTTGGATTTTTGTTTTTCATCCAATATTTGCTGATTCAGGCTTGGAAGGAACATAAATATCTACTCGATTCTTAAAATTAATCATAAGTACTATGTAACTTTATAGTCAAGTATTCACTCCACTGTTTGCTTTCCTTTAACCAATAGCCGCCACAGTTGTTACGATAAACAAGACAATCTTTTCCGTTATATTTTCCAACTTATTGTAGTTCGTTAATTTGTACCTTGATGCAATAATTGTGTCATTACATGTACTTTACTACTGTAATACCATTCAAAACCTAATGGTTGCTTTACTTTATTGCCTATTTACGGCATCCTAGATTATATTACGTGTATCATACGATTTATTTGCCGGATTATTTGGGTTAAAGAGAAAATACACAAATACGTGACTATTTATGGCAAGAGGCCAAACACACCTGACCTGACATCAGCAAGGAAGATTAAAAGAAACTCATTGAATTGTGACTGAATCATTTTCTTCATTCAAGTACACAGAAGTTCGAAAGATATATCTGGATGCCTAAAACATACCTGGAAACATAAGATTATGTGATTAACAATGGTAGTGAGAATATTAAGTCTCAGGATTCAGGGGATCATATACATTTCAATGTGTCCATGGCTTCTGACGTATGGTGAGTGGCTGCTTAACAGTATAGGTGCTCATTGTCGATTCGTACATTGTATATAATGTTGACACAAACACTCTCTATATCGCAATAGACTGTCAATTGTTTGCGCTGTATCATATTTAACCAATGACGGGTCACGTTATATTGTGTTCGACTGTACAAAATTCCTTCAATTTCACAACCGCACATCGTCTGTTCCGTAAATCGCAAGTTGTAAAAGCCACATATACTCTAAAATGTGAATCGTTTTGCATTAATCACATTGGCTGATTTTAGTTTAAAATAAATGTATTTAACTCAAATACGTCAGGTGAACAACTCCTTGTAGTACTTTGTTTCAATCCTAACGATTGCCATCTTTTCCTATACTATACATGATTTGAATGACCTATGCACTAATATATATTTTGAATTACATATACAATAATTGAGTTGAATCACCTATGCACTAAATGATATTTGAATGACCTATCCTATAACTGTTTTGACTAAGTCTATGAATGATCTGAATTACCAATAATATAGCTGATATGATGACCTCCTCTATAAATGACTCCAATGACCAATACTATAGTTGATATGAATGACCAATAATATAATTGATTTGAATGACCTATACTATTATTGATTTGGATGGCCTTTAATATAATTGATTTGAATGACCTATACTATAACTGATTTGAATGACCAATACCATAATTGATTTGAATGACCAATACCATAATTGATTTTAATGACCAATACTATAACTGATTTGAATGACCTATAACATAATATAATTTGAATGACCTATACTATAATTGATTTGAATGACCTATACTATAATTGATTTGAATCATCTTTACTATACTGGATTTGAATGACCTATACTATAAATGATTTGAATGACCAATACTATTTTTGATTTGAAGGACTTACACTATATTTGTTTTTAATGATTTATACTATACTGGATTTGAATGACCAATGCTATAATTGATTTGAATGACCTTTACTATAATTTATTTGAATGACCTTTACTATAATTGATTTGAATGACCTCTTCTATAATTGATCTGAATGAATTGTACTATAATTGATTTGAACGACCTTTACTATAGTTGATTTGAATGACCTCTTCTATAATTGATCTGAAAGAATTGTACTATAATTGATTTGAATGACCTTTACTATAATTGAATTGAATGACCTATAAATTAATTAATATTAGAATGACCTAAACTATAATTAATTTGAATGACACATACCATAATTGTTTTGAATGACCTATACTATACCGGATTTGAGTGACCTATACTATTTTTTTATTTGAATGACCTATTCTATGATTGATTTCAATGACCAATACTATAATTGATTTGAATGACCTATACTATATTTGATTTGAATGACCTATATTGTAATTTATTTGAATGACCAATGATATAATTGATTTGAATGAATTATACTGTAAGTGATTTGAATGACCTATACTATAACTAACTTGAAAGACATAGACTATATTTGATTTGAATGACTTATACTACAATTGATCTGAATGACCTATTTCAATATAATTTATTTGAATGTCCAATTATATGAATGATCTGAATGACCTGTACTCTAATTGATTTGAATGAATTATTTTCTAATTTATTTGAATGACCAATCTTATAATTGATTAGAATGACCAATGCTATTTATAATTCGAATGATCTATAATACAAATGATTTCAATGACCTATACTATAGTTAATTAGAAAGACCTATGCATTAATTAATATTAGTATGGCCTATCATTGTTTAGAATGACCAATTCTATGAATGATTTGAATGACTTACACTTTTCTTGATTTGAATGAAATATTTCCTAATTGATTCGAATGACCAATACTATGATTGATTAGAATGATCTATACTATACTTGGTTTGAATGATCTATACTATACTTGATTTGAATGACCTATACTATAATTTATTTGAATGACCAATGCTATAATTAATTTGATTGACCTTTACTATAATTGATTTGAATAACCTCTTCTTTAATTGAATTGAATGAATTGTACTATAATTGATTTGAATGACCTTTGCTATTATTTAATTGAATGACATATGCACTAATTAATATTAGAATGACCTTAACTATAATTAATTTCAATGATATATACTATAATTGTTTTGAATGACCTATACTATAATTAATTTGAAAATGTTAGGTTTATTTTTATTGAGAGTCGTGTTCTGCTTAAAACATTTAGACTGTGTACCACAAAAATATAAATTTCACTTACAATACATTGATAGATATAAAAAAAATCTTTACCTAAACTGGAAATAAAAAAGGAAAATCTAGATCATTAGCTGTATAATATCAACATGTTTAAAATAGAGGTAATTGTGGTTTACATTATGAATAAGTTTATGAAAAAATTGTGCAAAAATATTACATAATCGTTTTTGTTCCTATATATTAAATCATTCAAGAAGGAAGTTGCAATGTATTTGTTCAAAGTGAACTAGATAATATTTTTTTTTTAAACTCTGCCTTTAGCCTCTCGTCTCTTTTTCTGTTGGAAAATGTGAATCATGACTTCGTTTTGAATGAAAGTCACATATAGGCACTTTCAATGTACTACACATAGGTATTTATCTCGTGATATACTACTGTCTTGAATATTTTCTCCGTGATTTACTACTGTTTTACATAAATATGTATTTACTTCGTGATATTTAACTGTCAGTTATTTACCACTTGATTTAATACTTGTCTTGGGTATTTGCCACATGCTTGACTAATGTCTTATGTATTTATTGTTGTTGTTGTTGTTGTTGTTGTTGTTGTAGGGTTTAACGCCATTGTTTCAGCACAAGATAGGCTACGCAAGGCGGCCAGTATTAATGGTGGAGGAAGAACCCGGAAAACCCACAGAAAGAACAACCGACCCACGAGAAGCTACTGGCAAGCTTACTCACATACCCACATAGGTCGAATCCGAAACTCGAACCCAGTCATGCGAGTTTCTGGCGCCTCAAAACCAGACGCTTCGGGCAGATTGGACTCTTTAATCCTGAGGGGTCTCTCATCTAGGAGAAGGTAAACTCTGACTTCAAACCTTCGCTGTTTTGCGAATATATCCTCTCATGGGAAATGCTAAGGGAGTAAACCCTAACCGAAAATCCGGAGACGGAGTCCCTATTTCCGTCAATGCACATATTTACCAGATAAGGAATCGGTATATATGTTTAATATATTACAGTCAATCTTGCCAGACTTTAACCGGTAACAACAATATAAAAATACATGTTACATCAAAATTCTTGTCTTGTTACGTTTTAGTATCTGCATCTTACCCCAACACCCATAATCAAATAATGCATAATGCACAGCGGTCAAAATATTGCATTTTTGGTATAGTATTTCGTTTCAAATAAAATTAGCAGCTCATTTCTGTCAGACTCAATCACGTGTGCTTTTGTGCATATTATGTACATCTGCACAGTTATTCCTTGTCATGCCGTCATATCATGTGATTGCAATGTACATCCACACTTTTATTCCTCGTCACGTGTGTTCGTGCAATGCAAGTCAGCACTGCTATTCCAAAAAAGGAACGTATATTGGGTCAGAAAATATCGGTTAGAACAGGCTGCTTTGGTCGAAGCAAGCAAACTCATCCAGCCATATTTCTTGTCTGGATCAAATGCATAGACGCAAGACTATTGCAACTTATAAAGTATTCGTTTAACGATGTCCAATAGTTTAGGCTTGAAAACATGTTTTGCTTTGGTTTAATCCAATTATCCCTTAGCTCCGTTCTTCCATTGTCTGGTTGGAAGTCAATTTAAGTTATTTAAGTTGGCTGTTTTTAATTTCGACTCGTGCCGCTCTAATTGTTAATCGCCCAGGTGGTTAACATAATTCCATTTATAACGTGATTATTTTCAATCCAATGTGAGTGAAAATTTAAATATTAACCTAAAACGTGTCTCTAATAAAGAATTTTTTTCTCAAATAAATTTATCTGTATGCTGATGAATACCTGCAGTTATCTTGGTTATTTGGACTCGGAGACTTGGCAAAACTAGGAGTTATTTTTTTCATCCAATATTTGCTGATTACGGTTTGGAAGGAACATAACAATATGCTCAATTCTTGAAATTAGTCATAAGTATTATGTATTTTTATAGGCATGTGCTCACTCAACTGTTTGCTTTCCTTTAACCAATAGCCGCCACAGTTGTTACGATAAACAAGACAATCTTTTCCGTTATATTGTCCAACTCATTGTAGTTCGTTAATTTGTACCTTGATACAATAATGGTCTTATTATATGTAGTTTACTACTGTAATACATTTCAAAATCTAATGGTTGCTTTACTTTATTGCCTATTTACGGCATCCTAGATTATATTACGTGTATCATACTCATTATTTGCCGGATTACTTGTGTTAAGGAGAAAATACACAAATACGTGACTGTTTATGGAAAGAAGCCAAACACACCTGACCTGACATCAACAAGGAAGATTAAAAGGAACTCATTGAATTGTGACTGAATCATTGTCTTCATTCAAGTACTCAATTCTTCGTAAGACATATTTGGATGCCTAAAACATACCTGGGAACCTAAGATTATATGCTTAACAATGGTAGTGAGAATTTAAAGTCTTAGGATTCAGTGGATCGTATATATTTCAATGTGTCCATGGCTTCTGACGTATGGTGAGTGGCTGTTTAACAGTATAGGTGCTCATTGTCGATTCGTACATTGTATATAATGTTGACACAAACACCCACTATATCGCAATAGACTGTCAATCGTATGCGCTGTATCACATTTAGCAATGACGGGTCATGTTATATTTGTTCAATTGTACAACGTTGTATAAATTCCCCCTCTGTACATTGTCTGTTCCGTAAATCGCATGTTGTCAAAGCCAGATATATTCAGTCCCACGATGCCCCATGCTCAATTCCTTTTGAGGATAAAGGTTCCCAGTGTCTATTGATGCTAAACGTTCCCCCTGGAGGGGAGAGGGGGGGGGGGGGCCGGGCCGTAATGTATTTTCCCTTTGAATCTAATGCATCCCTATTTACTACTGTCGTATCAATAATGAGTATGCTTCATATCTCAATAAATATCCACAGATTTTATTAATATTATCAAAGTTTGTGTCAGCATAGATTCATTCATTATTGCTACCATGCATTGGTTGTAGATTAATAGAACTTACTTGGTGTACTCAGGTTGAACATGATTATTCCTGTGTAGACTGGTCTATCTAGGAATAATTTACATTTACTACGATGAGGTAAGAATTTAAGGATTTTATCAGATTCGTTATTCTAAGTCATCATCAAATAGTTTTCAAATTTTTTCCAGTCTTACCAAGACACTATTTTTTAAAGTTTAAAAAGGTCAATCAGAAACTATTATTAGATCGTGTTCTGTGGTCGTAATCAACTGAGTGCACAAGGCCATCCAAAGTTATCTGAGTTTTTCCTATTCATTATATATCTTATGTCATAGTTTACACTATTTTAAACGTAATTATACATATATATATATATATATATATATATATATATATATATATATATATATATATATATATATATATAGAGAGAGAGAGAGAGAGAGAGAGAGAGAGAGAGAGAGAGAGAGAGAGAGAGAGAAATATATTAATTCAGGATGGTAATTATCAATATGACATGATGAGGAAATGTTCGACTTGAAAATATTTATTGTATTATCATAGTTTCATCTTGGCATCTAGAATTTTATTTTTATTCACATGTTACTATTTTAGTATAAAAATAATAATGATAATAATAATAATAATAATAATAATAATAATAATAATAATAATAATAATGAGGACTTTGTATAGCGCCTAATCTTTAGACTAAAAAAATTAAAAATATAGTCTTTAGTCCATTTTCGCCAGGCAATTTGTTGAACGAAATTTACATAACCTCATTTCTCAGTTTCAATTCGTCTGACGCGTTTTCTACCACAGTTTGTTCGCTGTTGTTGTGTATGCTGTTTGTCGTTACTCCACATACACACACATATGCAGCTGGCCTGGTTGGCATAAGCCGGCATCAAACCAACAATATTTGAGTTATGGGTTTGACGCTCTGCCAGTTAAACTACTCCTACATGGTAGTGCCACATTATAGTGTTAAAAATCCGCAACTTTGTTTAAATAAATGTTGTAATTTCTTTCTTATAGAAAATAGTTACTAAAAAATTATGATGAGGTTTATTTGTACAGTTTAGTAACTACTGAACAATATTTCGTTTGAGGTTACGTGGCGAAGGATCTGAGTTTGCGAGTTCCCGTTACTTTTTTGGTATTGTCAATAATATTTTATTACATACTTAAACACACTGATATTGATAATTCTGTCATAATTTATGAACAACACAAAAGAAACAACAATATTTAAATGTTGATAAGCATTTATCATATTCTTTTATTTTATTAATGAAATCTAAACACAGCGAAGTACATAACACACTCTACTTTATTGCTGTGGAAGCGCGTGCCTGCGTGAGGTGATTTCATTCAGCAGCAGTGTGCTACAGAGGATGAATGTCATGCATCCGATTACACACCACAAACTAATGACATAAGAAAAGGCATCAATACAAATTCAAGATATCATTATTAAAAGTGCGTTAGAAATAATCTGAATAAGACTACTGATTCTATGTGTGATTGTTTCAATGTTGATGTTATTGTGGCGGGTAAATTTTAAAAGTGCAACGTACAACGTGATCGTGGCTAGAGTATTGTGGTCAAATGGTATTTGATGATACCCAAGAAAGTAGAGATTTATTTTGGAGTTATTTAGAATCGAGAGAATCGATTGAAGTGCACTGTTTACGTGAAAGTTGCCGCTTTCCCCACCACCAGTCTCTCTCTCTCTCTCTCTCTCTCTCTCTCTCTCTCTCTCTCTCTCTCATACTAAAAGAAGAAAACATCCAATCACTATGCGTCCGATTCCAATACCCTATATAAATCATAGTTATTACTTTTTTTGTTGTCTTTGCAAATTACGTTCTTGGGTGCGTTTATATATTTCAAATTAAATTTGGATGAGAGGTAAATTTTCTTTGAACGAGAGTTAGATCTATCGATCAATTACGCCATGTTGAAAGTTTATCAAGAGTAGCCACTAGCGATCAATTGAAATCCGTTTTCAAACGTGTATAAATCATGTTTTTTGTTCTTGCAATTTAAATCTTTGAATGCATCCGATCTTCTTTTTCTAATTTTGGCGATAGATAATTTTATTTTAGTGAGAGTTTGATCTATTGATTCTCCAACAATGGTGTCAGCCATAAAGGGACGCAGTTATTGTCGACCTCTGGTATATTTATGGTGTTTTTAGAGTTCTTATTTCCGTCGCCATTTGCATTATCCGTAGCCAGAAGTAGTTCAATGCACATATTTACCATATAAGGAAGCGGTGTATATGTTTAATATATTACAGTCAATCTTGCCAGATATTAACCGGTAACAACAATGTAAAAATACATGTTACATCAAAATTGCGTCTTGTTACGTTTTAGTATCTGCCACCATCTTACCCCAACACCCATTATTATACAATGCATAATGCACAGCGGTCTATATATTGCATTTTTTATAAGTTTGCAATAATAATATTTCGTTTCAAATCAAAGAGCAGCTCATTTCTGTCAGACTCATTCTTGCAAGGCAAATCACATGTGCCATCAGATCACGTGTGATTTTGTGCATATTATGTACATTATTCGTTGTCATGCCGTCATATCATGTGATTGAAATGTACATCCGTTCTGTTATTCCTCGTCACGTGTGTTCGTTCAATGTACTTTTACATTGTTATTCCAGACATGAACGTATATTGGGTCATGAAATATCGGTTAGAACAGGCTGCTTTGGTCAAACCAAGCAAATTCATTCAGCCATATTCCTTGTCGGTATCAAATGAATGACCTATGTGTCATCTAGCATGGACGCAAAACTATTGTAACTTATAAAGTACTCGTTTAACGATGACCAATAGTTTAGCCGTGACAACATTTTATGCTTTGCAGAATGGTTTAATTCAAACATCATTTAGCTCCGTTATTATATCGTCTGGCTGGAAGTCAATTTAAGTTGTTAAAGTTGGTTGTTCTTAATTTTGACTTGTGCCGCTCTAATTTTTAGTCGTCCAGGTAGTTAACATAATTCCATTTATAACGTGATTATTTTCCATCAAATGTGAGTGAAAATGTAAATATAAATCTAAAACGTGTCTCTAATAAAGAAAATAGCTTTATCTCAAATAAATGAATGTGTGCTGATGAGTATCGGCAGTTATCTTGGTTCCGATTATTTGGATTCGGGGACTTGTCAAAACTAAGATTTTTGTTTTTCATCCTATATATGCCGATTCAGGTTTGGAAGGAACATAACAATCTGTTCGATTCTTAAAATTAGTCATAAGTATTATACATTTTTAAAGGCATGTACTCACTCCACTGTTTGCTTTCCTTTAAACAATAGCCGCCACAGTTGTTACGATAAACAAGACAATCTTTTCCGTTATATTGTCCAACTCATTATAGTTCGTTAATTTGTACCTTGATACAATAATGGTTTCATTATATGTAGTTTACTACTGTAATACCTTTCAAAACCTAATGGCTGCTTTACTTTATTGCCTATTTACGTCATCCTAGATTATATTACGTGTATCATACATATTATTTGCCGGATTACTTGGGTTAAGGAGAAAATACACAAATACGTGACTGTTTATGGCAAGAAGCCCAACACACCTGACATGACGTCAACAAGGAAGATTAAAAGAACTCATTGAATTGTGACTGAATCATTTTCTTCATACAAGTACACAGAACATCGAAAGACATATTTGGATGCCTAAAACATACCTGGGAACCTAAGATTATGTGATTAACAATGGTAGTGAGAATTTTAAGTCTTAGGATTCAGTGGATCGTATATATTTCAATGTGTCCATGGCTTCTGACGTATGGAGAGTGTCTGTTTAACGGTATAGGTACTCATAGCCGATTCGTACATTGTATATAATGTTGACACAAACACTCTCTATGTATCGAAATACTGTCCACTGTATGCGGTGTATCACATTTAACAATGACGGGTCACGTTATATTGTGTTCGACTGTACAACATTGTATAAATTCCACAACCGCATATTGTCTGTTCCGTAAATCGCAAGTTGTAAAAGCCACATATACTCTAAAATGTGAATCGTTTTGCATTAATCACATTGGCTGATTTTAGTTTAAAATAAATGTATTTAACTCAAATACGTCAGGTGAACAACTCCTTGTAGTACTTTGTTTCAATCCTAACGATTGCCATCTTTTCCTATACTATACATGATTTGAATGACCTATGCACTAATATATATTTTGAATTACATATACTATAATTGAGTTGAATCACCTATGCACTAATTGATATTTGAATGACCTATCCTATAACTGTTTTGACTAAGTCTATGAATGATCTGAATTACCAATAATATAGCTGATATGATGACCTCCTCTATAAATGACTCCAATGTCCAATACTATAGCTGATATGAATGACCAATAATATAATTGATTTGAATGACCTATACTATTATTGATCTGAATGACCTATACTATATTTGATTTGAATGACCAATACCATAATTGATCTGAATGACCAATACCATAATTGATTTTAATGACCAATACTAAAACTGATTTGAATGACCTATAATATAATATGACTTGAACGACCTATACTAGAATTGATTTGAATGACCTATACTATAATTGATTTAAAAATGACCTTTACTATACTGGATTTGAAAGACCTTTACTATAATTTATTTGAATGACCTTTACTATAATTGATTTGAATGACCTCGTCTATAATTGATCTGAATGAATTGTACTATAATTGATTTGAATGACCTTTACTATAATTGAATTGAATGACCTATACATTAATTAAAATTAAAATTACCTAAACTATGATTAATTTCAATGACACATACTATAATTGTTTTGAATGACCTATACTATACCGGATTGAGTGATCTATACTTTTTTTTATTTGAATGACCTATTCTATGATCGATTTCAATGACCAATACTATAATTGATTTGAATGACCTATACTATATTTGATTTGAATGACCTATATTGTAATGTATTTGAATGACCAATGATATAATTGATTTAAATGAATTATACTGTAAGTGATTTGAATGACCTATACTATAATTAACTTGATAGACCTATACTATAATTCATTTGAATGACTTATACTATAATTGATCTGAATGACCTATACAATATAATTTATTTGAATGACCAATTATATGAATGATCTGAATGACCTGTACTCTACTTGATTTGAATGAATTATTTTCTTATTTATTTGAATGACCAATCTTATAATTGATTAGAATGACCAATGCTATTAATATATCGAATGACCTATGATATAAATGATTTTAATGACCTATACTATAGTTAATTAGAAATACCTATGCATTAATTAATATTAGTATGGCCTATCATTGTTTAGAATGACCAATTCTATGAATGATCTGAGTGACTTATACTTTTCTTGATTTGAATGAAATATTTCCTAATTGATTCGAATGACCAATACTATAATTGATTAGAATGACCTATACTATACTTGGCCTGACTGATCTATACTATACTTGATTTGAATGACCTATACTATAATTAATTTGAATGACCAATGCTTTAATTGATTTGGTTGACCTTTACTGTAATTGATTTGAATAACATCTTCTTTAATTGAATTGAATGAATTCTACTATAATTGATTTGAATGACCTTTACTATAATTTAATTGAATGACCTATGCACTAATTAATATTAGAATGACCCTAACTATAATTAATTCCAATGATATATACTATAATTGTTTTGAATGACCTATACTATAATTAATTTGAAAATGTTAGGTTTATTTTTATTGAGAGTCGTGTTCTGCTTAAAACATTTAGACTGTGTACCACAAAAATATAAATTTCACTTACATTGAGAGATATAACCAAAAATATCTTAACCTAAACTAGAAATAGAAAAGGAAAATCTAGATCATTAGCTGTATAATATCAACATGTTTAAAATAGAGGTAATTGTGGCTTACATTATGAATAAGTTTATGAAAAATTGTGCAAAAATATTACATAATCACTTTTGTTCCTATGTACTAAATCTTTCAAGAAGGAAGTTGCAATGTATTTGTTCAAAGTGTACTAGATAATAATTTTGTTTAAAATAAACTCTGCCTTAAGCCTCCCGTCTCTTTTTCTGTTGGAAAAAGCGAATCATGACTTCGTTTTGATTCATGACTTCGTTTTTGAAAGTCACAGATAGGCATTTTCAATGTACTACTCATAGGTATTTATCTCGTGATATACTACTGTCTTGAATATTTTCTCCGTGATTTACTACTGTTTTAAATAATTATGTATTTATTTCGTGATATTTAACTGTCAGTTATTTACCACTTGATTTAATACTGTCTTGGGTATTTGCCACATGCTTGACTAATTTCATGTATTTATTATGTATTTATTGTTGTTGTTGTTGTTGTTGTTGTTGAACCATTGTTTCAGCACAAGATAGGCTAAGCAAGGCGGCCAGTATTAAAGGTGGAGGAAGAACCCGGAAAACCCACAGAAAGAACCACCGACCCACGAGAAGCTACTGGCAAGCTTACTCACATACCCACATAGGTCGAATCCGAAACTAGAACCCATTCATACGAGTTTCTGGCGCCTCAAAACCAGACGCTTCGGGCAGGTTGGGCTCTTTAACCCTGAGGGGTCGTTCATCTATGAGAAGGTAAACTCTGACTTCAAACCTTCGCTGTTTTGCGAATGTATCCTCTCATGGGAAATTCTAAGGTAGTAAACCCTAACCGAAAACCCGGAGACGGAGCCCCTAAGGCGACTTGGCATTGGTTTCAGTGTCATCTTGGCAACTCATTTTCCCTTGGATCCATCAGCTGCGTGGAGACGAGGAATCAGCTTTGACACAACACTGGAAGTAACAGTTTACCGGTCATAAGTCATCGCTCGATTGGCGTCGAGTCAGACACCATTGGATGCTTCCAACGTTGGGAGAGACCAGCAGGTCTCACTGGACACCTACCGCCTGCCTCAAGCTAAGCGGCCCCCAGCCAATAAAGTACCGTCCCTACATAGTTCGTCTGCCTTACTGGGTGCGTATAGTTTAAGGTATGCAAGTACCTGAAAAAACGGACTGCAACTATTACACCTAAACAAAAATGGAAACCAACAATGAATCCGCAAGCTAGGTACCTGGAATATCCGGACCTAGATAACTGGATTATCAGATGATCTCCAGGCAATCAGCGATGTTCGAAAGACTAAAGTCATCAATGACAAACTTTCAAGACTCCAGTTCGACATCGCCTCATTACAGGAGACACGAGTAACAGATTCCTCAAGGAAGAGAACTACACGTTATTCTAGCAAGGAAAGAGCGCTGACTAAGCTAGATAGTTTGCTGTTGTATTTTCCGTCAGAAACGCTCTGCTGGTAATGATAGAACCCTTCCAACAAAAAAACGGTAGACTGTTATCCCTTTGTCTCCACACCACAACCGGGCCTTTCAATTTGAACAACTTCTATGCTCCCACACTAAGCGCCACCGCAGATACCAAAGAAGAGGAAGAGTTCTAATACGAATTAAAATCGCTCATCGACAAAATTCCTAAGGAAATGCTAGCGTGGGTGCTGACCATGACTCTTGGTCTTCCTGTTTTGGCAAATGTAACATTAGGAAGATGAATGAGAACGATCAGTGCCTCCTGTAAATGTTCTTATACCACGACCGCAGCATTACCAATTAGTTCTTGCAGACAAATCCACAGCACACTGGCACCAAATGGACTTGATCATTACGAGACGGTCTGCCAAACTACTTTTGCAAGCTGATGAAAAGCGATATCGGAGAAGGAAGAAAAAGCATCTCAAACACAAACCAGACGCAAGTTCCAAGTGTAACTAGAACTGACAATCCCGTGTTGGGCTTCAATGCCGCTACAGACGCTGCTCAACCACCAATCTGGACATCTCTCATGGGCGCTTCCATCGTATCTCAAGACTAACGGATGCCAACATTTATTTACCCTGTGATTTATTACTGTCTTAGGTATTTACCGTGATTTACTACTCTCTTAGGCTTACAGGTATTATCCATGTAATTTATTACTGTCTGATGTATTTACCTCGAGATTTACTACTGTCTTAGTAATTTACCCCGTAATTTACTACTCTCTTAGGCTTACAGGTATTATCCATGTAATTTATTACTGTCTGATGTATTTACCTCGAGATTTACTACTGTCTTAGTAATTTACCCCGTGATTTACTACTCTCTTAGGCTTACAGGTATTATCCATGTAATTTATTACTGTCTGATGTATTTACCTCGAGAATTACTACTGTCTTAGTAATTTACCCCGTGATTTACTACTCTCTTAGGCTTACAGGTATTATCCATGTAATTTATTACTGTCTGATGTATTTACTTCGAGATTTACTACTGTCTTAGTAATTTACCCCGTGATTTACTATTCTCTTAGGCTTACAGATATAATCCATGTCATTTATTACTGTCTGATGTATTTACCTCGAGATTTACTACTCTCTTAGGCTTACATATATAATCCATGCAATTTATTACTGTCTGATGTATTTACCTCGAGATTTACTACTGTCTTAGTAATTTACCCCGTGATTTACTACTCTCTTAGGCTTACAGGTATTATCCATGTAATTTATTACTGTCTGATGTATTTACCTCGAGAATTACTACTGTCTTAGTAATTTACCCCGTGATTTACTACTCTCTTAGGCTTACAGGTATTATCCATGTAATTTATTACTGTCTGATGTATTTACTTCGAGATTTACTACTGTCTTAGTAATTTACCCCGTGATTTACTATTCTCTTAGGCTTACAGATATAATCCATGTCATTTATTACTGTCTGATGTATTTACCCCGTGATTTACTACTCTCTTAGGCTTACATATATAATCCATGCAATTTATTACTGTCTGATGTATTTACCTCGAGATTTACTACTGTCTTAGTAATTTACCCCGTTATTTACTACTCTCTTAGGCTTACAGATATAATCCATGCAATTTATTACTGTCTGATGTATTTACCTCGAGATTTAATACTGTCTTAGTAATTTACCCCGTGATTTACTACTCTCTTATGCTTACAGGTATTATCCATGTAATTTATTACTGTCTGATGTATTTACCTCGAGATTTAATACTGTCTTAGTAATTTACCCCGTGATTTACTACTCTCTTAGGCTTACAGATATAAGCCATGTAATGTATTACTGTCTGATGTATTTATCTCGAGATTTACTACTGTCTTAGTAATTTACCCCGTGATTTACTACTCTCTTAGGCTTACAGATATAATCCATGTAATTTATTACTGTCTGATTATTTACCTCGAGATTTACTACTGTCTTAGTAATTTATCCCGTGATTTACTACTCTCTTAGGCTTACAGGTATAATCCATGTAATTTATAACTGTCTG
Source organism: Unio delphinus (assembly GCA_029339505.1). Lineage (NCBI taxonomy): Eukaryota > Metazoa > Mollusca > Bivalvia > Unionida > Unionidae > Unio > Unio delphinus. Next base: position 12,532,812 of record JAQISU010000035.1, on the reverse strand, counting down.
ATGTATTTACCTCGAGATTTAATACTGTCTTAGTAATTTACCCCGTGATTTACTACTCTCTTATGCTTACAGGTATTATCCATGTAATTTATTACTGTCTGATGTATTTACCTCGAGATTTACTACTGTCTTAGTAATTTACCCCGTGATTTACTACTCTCTTATGCTTACAGGTATTATCCATGTAATTTATTACTGTCTGATGTATTTACCTCGAGATTTACTACTGTCTTAGTAATTTACCCCGTGATTTACTACTCTCTTAGGCTTACAGATATAATCCATGTAATTTATTACTGTCTGATGTATTTATATCGAGATTTACTACTGTCTTAGTAATTTACCCCGTGATTTACTACTCTCTTAGGCTTACAGATATAATCCATGTAATTTATTACTGTCTGATGTATTTACCTCGAGATTTACTACTGTCTTAGTAATTTATCCCGTGATTTACTACTCTCTTAGGCTTACAGGTATAATCCATGTAATTTATAACTGTCTGATGTATTTACCTCGAGATTTAATACTGTCTTAGTAATTTACCCCGTGATTTACTACTCTCTTATGCTTACAGGTATTATCCATGTAATTTATTACTGTCTGATGTATTTACCTCGAGATTTACTACTGTCTTAGTAATTTACCCCGTGATTTACTACTCTCTTAGGCCTACAGGTATTATCCATGTAATTTATTTACTGTTTGATGTATTTACCTCGAGATTTACTACTGTCTTAGTAATTTACTCCGTGATTTACTACTCTCTTATGCTTACAGGTATTATCCATGTAATTTATTACTGTCTGATGTATTTACCTCGAGATTTACTACTGTCTTAGTAATTTATCCCGTGATTTACTACTCTCTTAGGCTTACAGGTATTATCCATGTAATTTATTACTGTCTGATGTATTTACCTCGAGATTTACTACTGTCTTAGTAATTTACCCCGTTATTTACGACCCTCTTAGGCTTACATGTATTATCCATGTTATTTACTATTGTCTTACACAAACAGGTATTAACACATGATTTACTATCGTCTTATACATCTGGAGATATTCTAAGGTCTACCTGATTGAAACAGCATTTTATTTGAATTTGATAAAAAATACAATCTATTAATATAAAACAGTGACCAAAATAACATTAATTATATAGAACAAACAGAAAGATACAGATGTTGATGATACAACTATTCATTTATGTCGTCATTATGATAGTTGTTTTAATGTATCTTATTTAATATGTTTCATTTTCGACAGGTTCAGGAACGTCTGAGTGTCTTGAAAACGAGACCATGAATAAATTATGGTGTGGAGCAGGACAACTTCCACCAAATTGTAAAACTGTTAAATGTGTGCAAAGAGACGCGGTGAGAATTAAACGGGGGTTTGTATTGTGGTCGTCTCCTCACTGCAACAGAGGAAAGTATAAAAACTACGGATACAAGGACAATTATATATGGACTACGGATTGCTGCCGGATATGGGCAAAAATATGCTATCAAGGTATGTTTGTCTGTTTTAAGCAACACACACACACACACACACACACACACACACACACACACACACACATACATATATGTATATATAAATACTCTAGCACATACATGCCTAATTTCGTGAAAAATGTGTTTCTGTAATATTACTGCTTCACCACTAATATGAATTTTTGATTAACTTGATGTGTGCATCCAATTAATAATAGTTTTCACGTAAATATCGTTTCGCAAAATTATTGACTACATTTTGCCTTCATCATTTCATTCATTTTGGTTTTAAAATGTACCCAAGTAATTGATAGCTGATTAATTTATTGGAGTGAAGATGTAACAAAACGCATGATGGGCGATTCATTTATTGGAGTGAAGATCAAAACAAAGCACTTGATAGGTTATTTATGTATTGTATTGAAGATAAACAATAAAGTAAAGCGCAATTTATTGAGGCTTAGCCGCATATCAGCACATGTCTCTGACCCAGAGATACCGAAAGCCCCGACCCCACTCCCTTCTAGTCGTAGCGATTTGAGCACTCTAACCAGTTAGCTACCGTGGTTTTTAAACGCGCAAAAAACCAATCTTAAAAAGTACATTTTAACTACTTCATTTAAAATTGACACATACTTTTGAAATAAATCCCCTACACATAAAGTTATCAAGTTGAAGTTACTCATTGCTAACGTCAGTGACCAGTAAGTTTTCATAGATGAACTGCTAAAGTGTGGAAGACACCCGTGCATTTGCTACCGGGTACATTTCTAGGAGTTGTTTGAAAATGTTATGTAACATTTTCAGATGCCATATTATGGCAAACAAACACACACTGTCAATAAATTACTCTTTTAAGTGACAGTTAATGAACTGTCTATTTGCCCACTAGACATTGCTAATCTGGTTAATCCCATATCAATTAAAATTTACTACGATGTATCGTATCGGCTGTGCTTGTACGAAGAGACACGACCAAAATTCATGGAGAAATGACCAAGAAGAGTAATAAACTAAGTGAATTATTGAAGCCTTTATAAAATGAGTTCTGCTAATCCAGTTTTCAGGATTTTGAAAATTATATTATATGTGGCAAAAGCTAACATCCGCAATGTCATTTGAAAATAGCTAAATACAAAGAAAAAGAGTATAAGAAAAGAAACAGAAAAACCGTGTTATATATGAATAAAATGGACTTTATTACCGTCAAGAGGAATAGCCCCTGTTGGTTTTCATAAATTACCTCATGCACGTTCGAGTAAAATGTATAATATAATGCATGTTCAACAATTACGGTGCTAATATCAGATAATGCATGCTCAACAATTACGGTGTTAATATAAATATAATGCATGCTCAACAATTACTGTGTTATTATTAGATTTCAAACATTATCTTGCTTTACAGCGACATCAATTGATTCAGATGAAGATTTGACCAATGATGACGAAACGAGCCACGGGCCGGGTTAGTACACTCCAGGCTATTTTACTTTTAAAGTATTTATTAAAGTCAAATTAGTTTATTAGTTTGTTTGAACTAATTTGATTTAAGTCAGCAGCATGACAATAGTGACAAAATAAAAATAATAAATAGATAATTATCCAGTATAGACATGAGAATATACTCAGTTGCCATGGAAATGAGAATATGTGACAAGTACAAGATAGCGTAACAATTTTTAATGATTTTTGACATAAGATATAGTTAGAAAACTGGACATGTGTATTTTACACGTTTTAAGAAACTAAAATTGTAATATTTATTGTCATCAGTTTCGTATGACTCAGGTCGAACTTACAAAATATTAATGTTGGGTACATTGAATAGAAGCGGTGGGACTCTTAACGGGCAATCCAATATGTTACGGAGAGTGGTTTCAAATTTATAAACCCACAAGGTTATTAATCCTAATGGGCCATCCAAATTCCCCTTTCGTTAACCCATTCTGGACACCTGATGGGTACGGTTTATTTACTAACCTGCTTCCAACGATGGAAAATCAATGTCATGTCTAAAAACGATTTAAAACAGTTCGTGCATCTAAAAACGCATATTTTCTTCATTGCTTCATTCAAGCTGCTAATTTGAAGAGTGAAAACCTGGTTTGGATTTTTCAGTCGTTCAGAATAAGGGCACCAAACTAGTCTAAACATGATAGTATTCTTAGCTTACCGGATCGAATATCAGAAAGGAAAAACAGATAGTGCAATAAATTTAAGTAAACGAGTTTATTAGTAAATTTATAATAATTTCATATCTTTTATTCTGCGTCTAGCACGGTATAATTTGTAAGTTGCCAAATAACATATAAACAACTAAACATTCACTCATGGTTCGATCATGATCGGGTTCTATGCTGTACGGCATTATATTTTTTGATTAGCTAATATAAAAAAAAACAGTTTTGAGTACCAGCTTCATAATAACCGAATGAACGGAACCAAAATTTGCACTACAAAATGAAAATGAATATGTAATCTAAACAAATTATTGCGAAATTATATTTTAAAATGTTGTGTTAATAACTTGATTCGAAAGGTAACCTACCAAGATACCAAGATACCACCGCCCCAAAGCATTTTTTCTCTTGTTTTTATGTATATATACATTACGGAAACTCATATAAACAAAAAAAGCAAGCTAAATCCTTTTAGTACGTCACGATGGCTGTTTCAAACTAATTTGCTTCCATTTTAAAACCAGACAATTTAATGTTGAGACAACAAAACTGCGAAATAGAATAGAGTAAATGTTTCCCTTAGAATAAATTAAAATCCTTCCTCCCCATTTATGAGGATGAATACATTCTTCTCTTTTAGTAGTATAACCGCAGACGGGCAGATTATACCAGGTTTTTTTTAAAAATAGTACTTTCAATCATCAAAAAACTGTAATAATGTTAATTGTAATTAATATAAATAATAACTTTTCATGTTGGAATTATTATTATTATTATTATTATTATTATTATTATTATTATTATTGCTCAGCGTCAACAATGAAAACAACCAACTTTGAGGAAACGTTTACAACACCCGAAGACATGTTCAATAGTACAAGAATAGTCGATCTGGAGGAACTAACTATACCCACTGCTTTGGAAATAAAGGCAGAAGAATATACTGAGACAAACAGTGTCATGAGTAAGAAACAGACGGCAATTTGACTCTCTCTCTCTCTCTCTCTCTCTCTCTCTCTCTCTCTCTCTCTCTCTCTCTCCTTTTTTTTCGTATTTGAACTTTTGTATCTACCTAAATGTATACATTTTCCATTCAGCTTTTCTCTGTCCATCAGTCAGTCATTTTGACAAATCAGCATCTATCGTTCTATCTATCTATCGATCAATCAATCAGTAAATCTATCTATCTATCTATCTATCTATCTATCTATCTATCTATCTATCTATCTATCTGTCTGTCTGTCTGTCTGTCTGTCTGTCTATCTCTATGGGGGCCCCGAGTGGCCGAGTGGTCTAAAGCGCTGTCCGTTACGGATCACTGCCGTCTCACCTCTGTCTTGCGTGGGTTCGAGTCTAAGATTCGGCTAATGTAGTTATGTGAGAAAGCTTGCCAGTAGCTTATCTTGGGTCGGTGGTTCTTTCCGGGGGTACCCCGTCAAAAGAGCGCACGACAAAAGAGCGCAGACATAAGAGCGCAAACATAAGAGCGCACTAATTTGCCGACAAAAGAGCGCCGACATAAGAGCGCAAACTAAAGATCGGAAACAAATATTTAAAAAAATAGAAACAAGTAAATTAACTCAGATCAGACGGCATCGTTTGATGGTAACTCTTTTTATGCTTCATTAAAAACAAGTATTGGCGAAAAAAATTAATTGTTCAGTTCCTTTAACTAAAAAACTGGTATAATCGTATAGGTAAACACAAATAGATGTGATATCGTTTGATCGTACCTCCGATTGTTTCAATCTAAACAAGTATTTTTTAGCCTTAGCGATCACAAATTAAAGTTCCTTTCTAACCCTGCCATATTCGTTTATCGTACCTCAAGTATTTATTTAAGTGCGCCCAATTGTCTGCTCTCTTTTGTCTGCGCTCTTATGTCTGCGCTCTTTTGTCGGCGCTCTTTTGTCGTGCGCTCTTCTGACGGGTCACCCTTTCCGGGGCTTTTCCCGGGTTCTTCCTCCACCAATAATACTGGCCGCCATGTATAGCCTATCATGTGCTGAAAATGAAAAATGACGTTAAACCCTACAAAATAAAACAAAGAACTGTCTATCTATTTATTTTTAAGTTATCTGTTTGAGTTTGTCAGATATAAAATAAATGAAAATTAATTTAAAGACATTTATTTGATCTTATCAAATATATCTGGAGGGATGGGATTGATCTTAGTACACCTTGTACGGTCAATACAGATAATACCCTAACTTTTAGGTCTGACTTTATGCAAATTGTAATGGATGAAGCTATGCGGTTCACTCAAATCGTTGGCTGAAAATCGTCAAGTGTTCATATTCTGAGAGAGAGAGAGAGAGAGAGAGAGAGAGAGAGAGAGAGAGAGAGAGAGAATGTTGGGCATCGTGTTCCTTAAGCATATAGTGTGACATCCGTCTGTTCATGCCTATATTTGAATAGACTGTCCACGTGGCAAATATATGTGATACACTACGTTTGCTCGTATCTGATGTTCATAGACTTCACGTGGCAAATATATGTGATACCATGCATATTAGGGCTATATAGTCTTAAAATAAGTACTAAAAAAGAGCGAGAACCAACATGTTTTTAGAAAGAGCTTTCATCCAATTTTTTTTCTTTTTTCCTAGAATACAAAGTGAAATGTGGAAAATGAACTTACGGTATTGCAAATTAAATTCCAAATTATCTATGAATTACAGTCCTAATGAATAGAGTTCAAAATAAACTTTAGTGGAAACACAGATTTAATCCAACGCTGAAGGTGTTGATGTGCCTGTCATGGTCTGCTCTACGAACGGCAAAAAGTTCAAAACACAGCTGCTCGAATTATTCTTAGAGTACCATGATCACAGCACACCTCCCCGCGGATCTATACCCTACACTGGCTATCCATTCGATCCAGAATCAAACACAAAATGTGTTCTGTGTACTACTTTTCACTTACCGACTCCAGCCGAACATACCTATCGCCTCACCCTTTGGGTACACACCAGCAAGATACTTACGATACACTTCTGACAATCATATACTCATTGTTCCCACTATGAAAACATAGTCATATGGACAACTATTTTGGCATATGAGGGCCCAGGAACGTGGAATGAATATGGTATAGGACAGATAAATCGTACAAATGGTACAAGACAGAAATCTTACGTATGGTACAGGACAGATAAATATAACATATTGTACAAAACAGAGAATCATAAATATGGTATATGACAGATAAATATTAAATATAGTACAAGACAGATGAAGCTTACATATCTTATAGGATACAAATCGTACGTATGGTATAGTACAGAAATATTACATATGGTATAGTACAGAAATATTACATATGGCATAGTACAGAAATATTACATATGGTATAGTACAGAAATATTACATATGGTATAGTACAGAAATATTACATATGGTATCAATCAATCAATCAATCAATCAATCAATCAATCAATCAATCAATCCTTTCTGCGCCATCTGGTGCTTGAGGCAACAGCAAGGGAGCACCATTTCCGTCTGTCGGCAGCTACTGCTGGGGCGGTCTGAAAGGTGAGGCCTCTGGTCTTAAGATCTCTCTCCACTGTTCGTCGCCAGGTATTTTTGGGTTTGCCACGGTTCCTTTTCCCCGGTGGGGTCCATCTCAGTGCCACCCTTGGTAGTGAGTCAGGGGGCATTCTGCAGACATGGCCAAGCCATTTCCATCGCCGAGTTGAAATGATCTCAGAGATGGTGCTTGCACCCGCTCTGTGCCGAAGTTCATCGTTTGAGATAGTGTTTGGCCAGAAGATCCTCATGATGCGTCGCAGGCATTTGGTTTGAAACACTTCGAGCTTGTGTTCTATGTTCGCAGTGGACTTCCAACACTCTGAACCGTACAAAAGGACGCTCAACACGTTGATCTTGAAGATACGGATCTTCGTGTGGACGCTGAGGTTTCTTGTCCTCCATATGGGCTTCAGCATTGCGAAGGTCTGGTTGGCCTTGCTGATTCTTGTGACGACTTCTGTTGTGCTATCTCCATCCGTGGCGACCTTACTGCCCAGGTAAGTGAAATCGTCTAGTTCTTGCAGGAACTGGTCGTTGATGGTGATTGGGTTGCCCACTCTAGTATTCTTCCTCAAGACCTTTGTCTTCCTATGTTGACTCAAAGACCTATGGTATTTGCTGTCTTTACCAACTGTTGTGTCTTCTGTTAAATATCCTGGTGTCTGCTTGCCAGCAACCCGTTGTCATCGGCATAGTCCAGGTCATCCAGCATTGAGGTCAACGTCCACTGTATTCCATGCCTCTTGCCCTCTGTGGTGCGGCACATGATCCAGTCAATGGCCAGTGAGAAGAGGATTGGAGAGAGAATGCATCCTTGCTTCACTCCGGTTTCCACCTTGAATGGTTCATTGAGTTGGTTGTTGTGGATTACTCTGCACTCAGAGTTCTCGTATGGTATAGTACAGAAATATTACATATGGTATAGTACAGAAATATTACATATGGTATAGTACAGAAATATTACATATGGTATAGTACAGAAATATTACATATGGTATAGTACAGAAATATTACATATGGTATAGTACAGAAATAGTACATATGGTATAGTACAGAAATAGTGCATATGGTATAGTACAGAAATAGTGCATATGGTATAGGACATAAATCTTACGTATGTTATATTATAGAAATCTTACCTATGTTATAGGACAGAAATCTTACGTATGGTATAGGACATAAATATTACATATTTTATAGGACATAAATATTACATATGGTATAGTACAGAAATATTACATATGGTATAGTACAGAAATATTACATATGGTATAGTACAGAAATATTACATATGGTATAGTACAGAAATATTACATATGGTATAGTACAGAAATAGTACATATGGTATAGTACAGAAATAGTGCATATGGTATAGTACAGAAATAGTGCATATGGTATAGGACATAAATCTTACGTATGTTATATTATAGAAATCTTACCTATGTTATAGGACAGAAATCTTACGTATGGTATAGGACATAAATATTACATATTTTATAGGACATAAATATTACATATGGTATAGTACAGAAATATTACATATGGTATAGTACAGAAATATTACATATGGTATAGTACAGAAATATTACATATGGTATAGTACAGAAATATTACATATGGTATAGTACAGAAATAGTACATATGGTATAGTACAGAAATAGTGCATATGGTATAGTACAGAAATAGTGCATATGGTATAGGACATAAATCTTACGTATGTTATATTATAGAAATCTTACCTATGTTATAGGACAGAAATCTTACGTATGGTATAGGACATAAATATTACATATTTTATAGGACATAAATATTACATATGGTATAGTACAGAAAGTTTACGTATGGTATAGGCATAAATCTTACGTATGGTATAGTATAGTAATAACACAAATATAATAAGACAGATAAATAGTACATACGATAACAAATATAAGAAACTGTTTTCAAAGCATTTTAAGAACAATAAGATAGAACCAGAAATTAGAGGAAACGTGCACTTTTAGAAGGAATATGCTACGATTGCTTAGATTGCCTTGAATTTGTGGGTACATTACATAAGGAATAAAACTGAATGGAAGAACTGAATATATATACATAAGTATAATTACCAACAGGTGGCCAGGATGAAATATAAGTATATTAATTAAGCAGGAAAAATGTAATTGGAGACAGGGATTGATGGTTCAGACATCAAATTTCACAGTTTTCACATATTTCAATATTAAAAGTACTATGAAAGCTTTGTTGATCAAAACAATATAATTAACCCAGATGTTAGTATTATTACTTTATGAATCTAACTGCTTTTTTTTAAGCAGTAATATTTCAGTAGCAGTAATTCCAAGGAAATATTTAGGATGTATCATAATATTAACAGTGCAACATCTAATTCTATTTATTTGATAAATTGTAATAGAAATAATGTTTGACAAACCCGTCAGCAGTTATCTCAACACATGAAGAAATATGGATTTGGCATGAATAATGAACGCAATATGTATTTGATACTGTTATTTAGGAAATGTAACATTTGTTAAAAGAAACATATTGGATTAAAAATATGAACACTATCTAAATAGGCTTACATTTTCAGACAATATATGAACTTGATTGACAAATATATTAGGATTTCGTCATATACATACATGTGCAATACTAGCTCGTGCTTGTTTGAATATTCCATCAACAACTGTGGGTTTGTTGGATTTGTGGGTTTTATGGGTTTTGTTGGTTGTAGGTTTTGTAAGAAATGTGGGTTTTGTGAACGCTGTGGGTTTGTTGGATTTGTGGGTTTTGTGGGTTTTGTTGGTTGTAGGTTTTATAAGAAATGTGGTCTTTTTGAACGCTGTGGGTTTGTTGGATTTGTGGGTTTTGTGCGTTATGTTGGTTGTGGGTTTTGTAAGAAATATGTGATTTGTGAACGCTTTGGGTTTGTTTGATTTGTTGGATTTGTGGGTTGTGGGTTTTGTCAAGAGTATTTAAGGCTCTGTGGGATGCTTGTTTGGGTTCAATCAGCTAGTACGACACAGTTATTGGAAATATGATGTTGTATTTTCAGTTTTTAGTTTGTTTTGTTTTGTTTAATATAAATTTATGTGACTTTAGGCAAAATAAATCTATAGTAATCTATAACAACAGATTTTTATGCTTCTACTCCATGTATATCAATTCATTTCAAATGCGTATTAAGCCATAGTTGAAGTGTCAAGTCAAAGCACGTGTTTTTCCAAGTCATATTTTCTCTTCTGTATTAAACGTTACTGCAACTCAATCCATATATGGTAACTCTTATTTAATTTTCATTCGTCAAAACAAGCAATACATAGAGATAATGACCTTATGTGACATTAGGCAATATTTTATCAATACCCTGACCTTGTGTGAAAGTATCATATACCATACTGTACCTCAAGACAGTAATATTATTTTGGCTTAGTACACAAACAAGAATGTCATGGTCATGAACTAACTTCATTCAATGTTTCTTAATAAATTAATCATTTTGTGTTATGGTTGAAAAGAAATCAAGAGTTCAATTTTATTCCATTCTCCCATCCTTAGCCAGCTGATCAAAAGCATATTCATGCAAAGTGCCATACTCCATGTAGTATTATCAGGAAATTAGCTAGGTTTTTACAGTGCATATACAGTTCGTGTTATTAACCATGGGTAAATGTCGGAATGTGATGATGGGTGGGTATATAGGCTAGGGCGTTCACACCCGAGTACCACAGGCGAGAACTGTTCCGAGAAGATGAATTAGATATGTTCATTGTCCTTAGTTCATTATATCCACAAATACTGATATCAATAATGATAAGCACACAATGGATATCTTTATATTCGTTTGATAACACAAGCCGCTGTGTTCTGATTTTGTATACATCTTAATGTACATAACAGTTTTACACCAACTAATCTGAAGCGTGCGCGGACCCCAGAAATACTTAAACCATCATACTGGATCGGCTACGTCACAAGCAAAACTGTTAATTGCATCTGAAAATGTCACAATGTTATTGTAGGGTTTTGTTCTAAACATTTATGTAACAATAGCAGATCATACATTTTTTTTTCTTTATTTTTTTTAATAATCTTTTATGCAGATTCCCCCAAGTGTGTTGACATCCGAGCCTTAATGACAAGGGTCCCCAAAGACCGTATCGGTATTGTGTGAATACTGAGACCAGTAAGAACGTAATTGATACAACAGGTGTAGAGGTTTTCCATGTTACGTAATGGAAGTAGCTCTTTAACAGATTGAGATTAGTTTATCATATCATTGAATATTTATCTACAATTGTTGAAGATAACTATGTACACATATGCGAGAAAAATTGTTGTTATTTTTTTATTGCATCATTTATTTCAGTTGGATTGTATGCAGGGTTACCAGTGGGGCTCTTTCTTTTTGTGGCTGTACTTGCAGTTGTATGCTATATTTTCAGGTATGTAACGGACACTTGCAGCTTTTAAGATTTATGTAATATAGCAAACTGTTAATTTATTTTCGATCAATTATTAGTAATACATCTATCTATCTTTCTATCTATCTATCTATCTATCTATCTATCTATCTATCTATCTGTCTGTCTGTCTGTCTGTCTGTCTGTGTGTGTGTGTGTGTGTGTGTGTGTGTGTGAAAATCAGTTGTTTTTTTACGTTTCCGTAAACTTGTACATTGATAAATGTTGGTCAATGGTGTACATTATTGACGCCTTAACACTGTGTTTTCAGGGACAAATTGAAAATCATGGCAGGAAAGTTCCGTAAAAGACACAAAGAAGGGTTATATCAGGAATCGGGTACGACCAGCAAGCCATCTACTGGAAATGATATTTCCAGAACGTTTGCCAATCAGGAATACGCGATGCATGATGACATGGAAAACCGTAAATCCTGGTCTGAACATGAGCAAAATGGATCATTCCACCACAATCCAATAGAAACAGAAGCGAATTCTTCCTGCTCCAAATATCACCCAGGGTATGAAGAACTCGGTATAGGAGAATCCTGTAATACTTACAACACAATTGGTGAGGCTGCCGATCGAGGTCGTTTTGACCCCACCTATAATCACATTCATGGATCAAATATATCGGCCACGGAAATGCAACAATGAAACATAAGGCGGCACAGAATATGACAACGCATTTATTTGATCTTAATGACAATGCTACATGTTTATTGTTTCTCTCTTTCCATAGAAAAAGAGGGAACATTAAATTGGGCATGTCCATCCGCCCTTCTTGCGGCGCATCCCACTTTCGTTTCAGCACAACATCTCCCTGATTTATTTTTTTAAAATTTAAATCTAAAAGTATAATAATAGACCTAGCCTTTCTTAAGCTTAAATAAGGTAGGATGTGAAGGTGGTCGTTAATTAAATATATTGTCAATTGTAATGCCTATACTGCTCATATAGTGAAATTTAAACACTGAAATGTGACTGGAATCGATGGATCTTGACTTATCTTGATATTTGTATGTACATGTACATGTCATGTCCGGCGTGATAACCATCATGTGGACTGCGACTGTACTGTCATCTGGTTCGATCTAGAATGTTACTTCTTCCTCTGAATTTATTACATATAGAAATACGTTTATTACACACAGAAACGTTTATCACACTTCATATGAATTGATCAAATAAGCATATGTGTATCACACACAGAACTATGTTTATCACACGTAAATCAGTACTTGAATAGCACTAAGCGTGGTGAATTCCTCAGCTAACACTTAAATACATATCAGTAGCCATATTAGGCAACTTAACTTTTTTTATTGTAAATGCCGGTCATTTGCAATTTGTAATATTATGTTCTTTATTTTTATCCTTATAAATGTCTTTTCAATGTTTTCGCTGGTATTAAATTGTACTCTTCAGCTATTCCTACTAACGACGTAAAGGCTTTGAAGCTAGAATAATAAGTAATACTATTAAATTATACTAAATGTTTATACTGTTACACGCACAGGGGTATTCACTTGACCGAGCGGTGTCAAAACCCTGGCGCGAGTCACGCTGGAAGTCATAAGTTTTCCCCAAATTTCCAAAGATTTCCATACAACTTGAGTTGTAAAATGGAAAGAAAGATGTGTCTGCTATAACTAATAATCTTTGCTCTAATCAATTGGCGACCCAGAGGAGACAACTTGCCCAAACGTCCATTAACTGCACCGTAGCATGGTTTTTATTCATTATCATCCGTTTTCCCGTACCGATAGCTTGTCATGCCATAGAAATTACACCAGTATTCCCCTACTAACTGGGAAATATTTAACTGCGCGACCCTAGGCCAGTCAATCCACAGAATTTTCTGGCGTATCACGCTCATATACATACGCCCATTTTCCACTATGGCCACATAAACGGCACCTACCAAGTTCCAACTTATTGATTCCATTCTATAATTTACTGATTTCCAACCATACATGCTGCCTTTTCAATCACAATACTTGTATACACCGCTGAATTTTAATATGGACTATGTTACTGAATGGGACAGTCGTTCGGCTTGTGCCTAAAATCACTACTAACGAACCCAGCATGGTTCAAATTCACTAACACTCCTCTCTGTGATGTTTGCTCCTACTAACTGGCTATTTCGGGCTAGCAACTCCAAATTTATTACAATATATTGGTTACGGTTTGTGTGCAAACAGACAAGTAATGTTAATTAAATTGTATGATAACCCTGTTTATGTCACTGATTGAAGAGTATTTATTCGGCACATCCTGGCCTGTTCAGCTTGCTGCATAAGCGATAATTGGTCCGAATTACATCTCATGACTACCTTCTGAATAGTATAAATAGAAATGAAATTTGAAGGTCGGCAGATAGCTGTTGACACTTAAAACGTTCATAGTTACAAGCTTCCACCTAAACTAGTCCTTTCTTGCTGTAATAATAATAATAATAATAATAATAACAATAATAATAATAATAACAACAATAATAATAATAATAATAATAATAATAATAATAATAATAATAATAATAACAATGTAGTCTTAGTACCGACCGAGCCTAATCTTTAGAAACTTCAAGCGCTTTAGATAACTCACAAAAATATATATGACGACAAGATTTCAAAAACGAATATTGTGAAATTACAAAACAAAACCGTGATGACAACCATTAAGGTAGTTACAGATTTACTAAATTATATATAGAAGTTAATATATAGTTATGAAAATAAGACAAGACATTGAATTTTTATTTCTTCATGATGTAAGTAAGGACTGAAATATTACCCAATTAGTATAATACTCGGACATTTGACTACTTTTGATACCAGCTTAATGCAAACGTGTTATTGCGCCATACTACATTTTGGCATTTCTCTTCCTCAACACTTAGAATTGAATATTTACTTACAAAATTATTATACTGTAAGTAATCCAGTTTTTGCTAAATGATTTAGACTGGGGTTATGAAGGTCAGCGTTTAATAATATCTTGTTTATAATATACATACGTATACATTTATGTTTAAGTCGTCTTTTCCTTTCATTAAACATTCTATCATCACATACTGTACCATAAACAAAACATGAAACATTTTTGAAATTATTATTACAATTATACAAGTCAGCACATACCCCACCCCAGTCTGGTACTCGTTGAATTTTCTAAGCGTTACATTGAAGCTGTTTCCAACAATGATATGTTGTTGCTTATGTGACACAGTAAGATTTGTTACATATGTCTTGTGACATAAGATGTTGCTATATCTGTTTTATCTGAAACATAATTGTGTGCACAACATTTTATTAAAACTTAGATATGTGACTTATAAGGGTCTCTTTTTTCTTATTGTTATGCTAGTTTGATATTCCAATGTGTATTTCTATGGGAATTTATTGCAGGTACATGTTATTACTATGAACGATTTCATGTGTTACTTCCGTTCTTTCCTTCGCAACAGATATAAACAGCAGTAGGTGTACCTATGCCATTTCTATCAAACCAAGAAATAAAAAAGTGGATGCCTTTCAGACGGATTGAATTTCTTCTAAATGGAGAGACGAATGGAAAAGATATTTTAAAAAAAACCCACAAAAAACAAGACATAGGTTTTACTTAAAGAAATAATATGTAGCATGCAATCAATTTCCGGAACATGTATAGGCTGTAGTTGAATTATGTATACTCATACATTTCCGGAACATGTATAGGCTGTAGTTGAATTATGTATATTCATACAAGTTTTAATTTCTAAGTTGATGTTAATATGACATTCATCTATTGTTTAGTATTTAGATTAAGATTGCATGTAATACATCTCCTATTTAACTCGGTAGATGTTTATAATCAGCCATATTTTGTTATAGATTTTCGTCTCGTGTTAACTCTCAAATAGATCAATCGGCACTTGTTTTTCAAGTATTAAACAGCTAGAGCACCTATGGAGTTGTCTTAAGTGTCCTACGTAGGGACAATAACAGATACAGATTTTAAAAAAATCAGGTATCAGTACCATGGATAGTTAATACGTAATAACACCCGTTATCCCGTAATGGCAAATCCTCGCATTTGAAATGAAATTTTGGTGTTATTTCTCCTTTCGATGAGCTTAAAGCTCATGGTTCGTTCGTCAATCCTTCTTTCATGACATCTGTTTGTCCGAATGGCTGGTATAAACGATATTTCGTCAAAATATCTTAAGAAAATACTCTTGCATATGTCCGTCGTTAGATTTAGAATATAGTGTTGCATTCAACAACTTCTGGTACATTTACCACCTGGAAACAATGCCCTGTAATTTTCTGTATCTATTAGTAGGAGTTTAAATACAAGTCGATCAACTTCGTAATTAAATTTGAATGTTGTTATGCCTTATTATTGCACAGAGTGCTACAAATCCAAGACACGAACTCGTTTGCTTTAGTTTGATTTTTTTAACACTACCTACATCGTTAATACAATTCATACTTACGCATAAGATCAAAGTGCACACGAAAAATACAAAGGCCAGTTAAAATTATTAAAGGTAAAAAATACATTGGTGACAAAAAGTGCGTCTTTGAATATTGCCATCGGATCAGTCAGAATTTGGTAACTGTGGTGATTCTTTTAGCAAGGTAGTTGACTTAAATTGTCTGAATGCTAAAAGACCCATTACTGTTTCCTTGCCGATAAACACCATAAACAAATATTTGTTTAATAACTCTATAAGGACTGAAGTTTTTAAATGAAATTTTAATTTAATTCTATTTTTTTGTTGTTGGTACTTAAACTTATGATGGACTTTTTCAGGACTTGTCATAAAATGTAATATTTATTCTTGTAACTCAAATGTTTATTGATTTAATAAAATGTTATGATTTCTAAATAAGAGTGACAACACCTTTTGCATTCATTATTATCTTCCCACTTAAATTTTAATTAAGTGAATTCAGTATTTAGTAACATTATACACAATAAGTATGAAGAGAACTGCTATATCAGTGAATGTTTTGTGCATACGTTTATCAGTTTCGTACAGATTCTTCGTGAACATGCTGCTACATAGTAAATGATTCTACGATGACGCCTATCAATCGGAGAAACTGTACTGAAAAGGTTTTGAACTCTGCAGTCGTAAGGGAACTACTTTGCCCAGGCAGGCGACCTAATTTAGACTTTGAATGTATTCGTAATTTTTCGGAAAATAAATCTCGTATTTTTCTTCACTTCCATGACATTATATGCAAGCGAGGTTATTTTCCACGCTGGCTAGAATCAGGCTTAAAAGCTGCCACCTAAAGCCGTGCGACAGAAACTACGTAATCATCACATCATAGAGTTTGCCTTTCTTCTAATTTACAGCTTCGAAAAACCAAAAACTTACGTATCATATCTTCAAGATTTTCTTTTAAAGACAGCAATTCAGTGATTTGAATGTTTGGATATCTTATAAAAGACTTATTTTGAAAACGATTTCATTTTTGCATTCTTTATTATATTATATAAAATTGTAAATATAATGCGTAATTGATTGATTGTTTACATTTTTTTTACATTTATTTGTATATTTGTAATAATTTACTATGGTCGGGACGATTTAGCTACTAACTCCATTTTCAATCATAATCTTTCTAGAAATAAAGTACCATTACAGCTATATAGCATATTTTGATATTTAAGATAAATCATAATAATTAGCTTTTAGTACAAATAAATTTGGAATAAGTTGAAATATTTCATTCTCAAACATTTTAGCTTCATTTAATTTGTTCAATATTTCATTATTTATATTTTATTCTAAAACACAGATATTTCATAATTTTATGATAGCGATAAATTTTGATTAAATATAAAAATGTACTGTATCTAAAATATCACTTTATTTGTGTTTTTGTTTACATATCATGTATTCTATACTTTCAATAAAGTACTACGTACAGTTCATAGCAAAGAGCTTGACTTCTTTACAGTTCGAACTCATTGCCACTTCGCACCCCATCGACGTACAACTCCATCAACGCAAAATGTCACCAATAGATTCGGACATGATTAAAATAACTTTACCTGGTATAGTTAACATAACAATGTGGTGAAACTGACGGCTAAAATATCTACATAACATGTAGTGGACAATTCCATTCATAACAAATCAGCACCTTTTCTTTCAAGTATACATCTATGTTGTATTTCTCAACTAGATCCCGTCATGTGACTAGTTAGAGAGGACAATATGGGTACAAATGGAAAAGACTATTTAAAAGGACGGATGTATCCTGAGGGGAAAGAAACAAATGGGAAATACTAAAGAAAACATTGATGTACTATTGGAGGAAAGTGAACCCTAACACGGATGGGTCACTATGGAATCTAAGTTACAGACCATTATAGGAGAAGATAACCATGGGGGTAGGGTAGGAACCCTACATTTATTGCAAATTGATTACTGTGGGGAGAGGGCAAGATTAACTTGGATAAGTCATTATAGAGAAAAAGGAAATTTAGCATGGATGCGTCACTATAGACGGAAAGAAAGTTACACTTGGAATTGTTAATTACAATGAGGAGTACATTTAATTGAGATGGGTTATTATAGGGAAATCAAAGTTCATACGGATGAGAGGCAATCAGAATGAAAACATTTAATATGGCTCAGCTACTCTAGGGCTGTATGAAAAATTAATAAAGAAACACCCGTAGTGAAGGACGACAAACATACACTTGTGTAGCAAATACTAAATGTACAGCCAGTATCTATCGGGAGTAAGGGCTATGATATAGTAAAGACAATTGTCGCCCATACAAGGTCTAGAGGATAGAAGGCAAGGGGCATTGTATTATAATTAAGGCTAACTTACTCGGATCGATCGCACGCGCGCATGTGTGTGTGTGTGTGTGTGTGTGTGTGTGTGTGTAATCACTATAAAATTCTCATAAGCCAATCTTTTACAAAGGCCAATGTATGTATGTATGTATGTATGTATGTATGTATGTATGTATGTATGTATGTATGTATGTATGTATGTATGTATGTATGTATGTATGTATTGTTATACGCACAAAGGCATTCACTTGATCGAGCGGTGTCAAAACCCTGGCGCGAATTCCGCTGGAAGTCATATGTTTTTCCCAATTTCCAAAGACTTCCATACAATTCGAGTTGTAAATAGGAAAGTCAGACGTGTCTGTCTTTATATACTAACTTTTGCTCTAATCAATTCGAGACTACAATTGAAACAACTTGCCCACAAGTCCATTAACCGCACATTTGCATGGTTTTGCTTCGTTATCATCAGATTTCCGTACCGCCAGCCGGTTATGCCATAGAGAATACACTAGTATTTATTTTCTCACCGGGAACTATTTAACTGCGCCAGCCTAGGCCAGTCAATACACACTTTTACCGGCGTATCACGCTTATATAACTACGCCTATTTTCCACTCACTATGGACACATAAACGGTCTCTACCAAGTCTCCACTTATTGATTCCATTGTGTAATTTTCTGCTTTCTTACCATAAATACTGTCATCTCAGCCACAACACTATTATAAACCACTTGATTTTAATATGGAATATGTTACACAGGGACGGTCATTCGGTTTGGACATGAATTCACTACTAGCGAACCCTAGCATGATTCAAACTCACTAGCACTCGGTTACGTGACGTTTGCTCCTACTAATTGGCTAATTATTTCTGGCTAGGAATATTTCCATGGCGCCGAATACCAATAATCACACAAATAAATCTAAAAATTGCTTATCAAATACGCATACTTCAAATTTTTATTACAGTATGTATGTATGTATGTATGTATGTATGTGTGTGTGTGTGTGTGTGTGTGTGTGTGTGTGTGTGCATGTGTAACATCTCTCTCTCTCTCTCTCTCTCTCTCTCTCTCTCTCTCTCTCTCTCTCTCTCTCTCTCTCTCTTAGTAAGAGGGGTAATTAAATGGATTAGCAACGTTATCTAGGGATCGACCTCCCCCGATGTTATGCCCGGTGTGAGTGAAAAATCATCACCTTCCTCTTGACCGTGTTCCAACGTTTCCTATTTCCTCGAGTCTTCTTTTTCCGAATGCTTCGTCCTTCTATGACTTCTAGATTTTACGTTGTACTCCCATTTCGGACTTCACTCGTCACTTCTCTTTTTTTTCGGACTATCTAAATCGCTATATGTACCAAGGTCTATATGTATACAAAACTCCTTCACCTACGTAACTTGGATATACTAGCTATTCAGACACTATGTAAAGCCTACTTACATTAGTACCTTGCCATAAATTACCACGTGATCTCTCCATCAAACATTTACCTTATGGTACTACATGTTCGATTACTATAGCATAATCGTCACAGATCTTTACTCGCTTCCAGATTATTTAAACATTACAAATTTAAAGCAAATATGACAGATAATTATCGGTAACTAATGATAATCAGTATTGTCCTAACAGACAAAGGAAACTGCATCACACTTATTCATATAACCCTATGACATCTTTCATATCTGGACATTTGGATCGAATGAAAACAATTCTGATAATGAACTATTAACTGTACAATTAAAATTTAAATTGCATAGCAGCTTTAGCATCAACACAATTTCATGAAATTGAATAAAATAAATTGCATAACAATTCTAGCATTAACACATTTCCATGAAATTGAATAAACGATACATACTATGGAACCTAGTCATATAAAACAAATATGCATACAACAAACATGCAAAAAAGAATATTACCTGAAATTACAATTGCGTACCTTAATGCTATTAACTTTAGAACTAGTGCATCCAGCACTAAACCATGTCCTTCTCACAAGACAGACACCTGGTCCCTTTCTTGTTTAACGAGGAAAGCACTTTTCTGTTCTAGGCTTCCTCATAGCCATCCTTCTCTCTCCCAGAAAATTTCGGACTAAAGAATTTCTATCAAGGTTGTCACTTTAAATGCCCATTACTTCCAAGGTATACGCCATAATTTCACTCGACCAATCATAAGACAATCATTTATTTCCTCAGTCAGAATCTATGAACTTCACTATATAACTTTCCCTATGAATAATGACTATTTGACATGGATTGGAAGTTCAGCTGTCTCTTTCTCAAACCCGTTCTAAGATATTCGGTCAATTTCATTGAATCGTAACACTGGCCCCAACGATGTTTTAACACTGATATAGAAGACTTTAAAAACAAAATGACCCTTCCCAAATACTCACCTGGTATAAATGTGATAAAATCCTATTGCTCGGTGCATTCAACTTTAAGTTCATTGCTTGTTCAAAATTCGATACTTCACAGTATGTATGTATGTATGTATGTATGTATGTATGTATGTATGTATATATATATATATATATATATATATATATATATATATATATATATATATATATATATATGTCTTAAGGGTTAATCGTACATCAGCACAATAGTGGATATATAGTGCTCGCTTCCTTTGAACATGTGCTCCATGACAAAAATCTTCAAAAACTTAGAACTGTTTCATGAAGCATTCCTTCAAAAAAATATACTATATCTTCCCCCTAAAATAGTTTATTATTCGAGTTTAAAGGGGACAAAAACCCGGACTGGCATAATGTTATTGTAAAAAGAAGGATATTTAATAGTTTTTATATATAATCTATCCCGACTATTTTGTATTTGTATCTATTGTATTTGCACTTAGATTTCATAAAACATACTGTCCTGTATTACGTGTTCTAACGGATCGACCCAGCCGCGAATTTGTTAGTTCCTTCCATTCAATGTGCTGTCATTTGAGACGATTAACCTATAAGAGTCTTCATCAGTTTTGCAGCGAAGTAAACACAAGATTGTTCAATCCGAAGCTCTAAATTGTGTGCATAAAATAGATAAGTTAAATGTATCTCAGTATGCCTTGCCAATTAATCTATTAGGTAAAACGACCCCATAAACATATATATTACTTTATTCTTCTTGTATACCACTAATACCACCTCTGGTCAGCTCCCGTACTGCACAGATAACCCATATGAAAGGGTACCTTAAACAATTTAGGAAGATCTTTGAAAGAACTAAATTAATTTTTTTAAAAATACGAGACGACCCAACTCGAGTCGAGAGAAACACAATTTAAATTAAAATAAATAGTATGAACCCTTTCTTGATCACAGTAAACTCAATATGATAAAAAAAGACATTGCGAAGAACGACACGGAAAAAATACAAGCATTAAAACAATACGTTTCTTTTCCTAAACAAAGATAGTACAAAATCAAATAAATGAATATAAATATTTCTGGGGGAAATAGTCTTAGAGGATGATCCCATTTTAATTATCAAATCACAATATAGGACAACTGGGACAAGTCGGAAGATAACAGGCTATCCCTACAAAGAAACGCTGTATATATTTACATATATAGCACACATACATATAGCACCAACATAAATATCATTCATGGGATACAGCTGACCTCTAGTCAAGGTCAACAAAAAAATTAAGGAACGAACTTCGAGATTAGGTGAATAAAACCTACTCGGATGATCAACCCTATAGAAACACTAAGGATAAAATACCCCATCAAAGTTTACCTAAATAAACGGAGCTTCTAAAAAAGGGGAAAAAATTATTTTTAAAACATCAAATTACATATCGGGGAAACAAACCAATACATGAAAACGTTTTTCCTTTTGTTTCGAAAATAGGAGGGGGATCTGTCTAGTGCCCCCTCCCTTCCTCCCTCTAAATAACACCTTCACAACAACAACAAACAACAACAATTGTATGAATAATAGCAGTTCCGGACAGAATATTAGATTTTTTTTACATTTCCAAAGGACCCTAAAAGGAGATCTGTATGGCGATGAAATTAAAGAGAGACGGATTTATGCTTACTCAACACACCAGATTGTGTCATAGACATTTCGAGCTTGAATGATTCTAACGAGTCCTGTTCGTTTTTGTCAAACGAATCTATTATGTAAGGTTGGATGTTAATGGAATATTCTACTTCGGGAATGTCATCCGCCAAAATTTAAACATTCAAGCACAATCAACTCACAGAACGATTGACTGCATTATCAACGGTATATTGAGAATTCGCCCCATGGAGAACTCGTCCTTTGCAGTCCTCTCCATTGTGTCGACAATATTTTCTATCTTTACTATAAATTTCATTATTCCATTTTATAATTAAGTGTGATAGATTTGTCACAGAATTAGGCGAAAATTGAATTTATTTCTTCTTGAATTACAAACCAATTTCACCATTTTTTTTTGTTTCGTCGTACATGCGTTACCTGGGGTGAATAAGTGTTTTTCAAGGTAAGTGACGTGTAGCGATTTGCATGTGGCTGACTACAAATCTCTTGATGTCAGGAACATTTGAATCACGGGGTGCACAGGAATTTTGCCGTGAATTCTGCTCACCTATTTTGAGAATATTTAAGACAGAATAATTCTGATAAGAATGCCCTTCACGGATCCACTACAGTTATACGTACAGACAGCATACAGCATCTACTAGAACCACCTGACTGTCTGTCTGTCGGATTGTTATCAGAATCTCTCAAAGGAGAGATAGCTCGTCATTCTTTCTCCAGCCAAAGGGGTGAGTGTTAAATTTATATTTCGTTTTATTTGTGAATTTTATTCAGTTTATAATTTCATGTAATGATGCCTTTATTACAATGCAGATTTAAAACGTTGAATATTTGGAATTACTAGTCACTATTAGACTTTAATAGCATTGCAATTGCAATAGCGCAATCTAAGTTTTAGATTGTTTTAGAAACAACTATTATTAGTTTGGTTTCTTTATTGTAGCTGAATTGTAACTGAATGTCTCTGAATGGTAGCTGAACGTCTCTGAATGTCTCTGAATTGTAGCTGAACGTCTCTGAACGTCTCTGAATGTCTCTGAATTGTAGCTGAATGTGATTGATTGTGCCGTGGTTATGCTGTTTAATTGTGCGATCAAATTGAGGTATCTGACTGTCTGTCTGTCGGATTGTCTGTCCGTCTACGTCTGTCGTGATGTGTAAATATCCGGAAATCTAGAAGTCTAAATTTCCGAGTGTCGGAGCTGTCTAGAGGTGTAAACGTCCGGGGTAGCATCTAGGTATTTGGGACCGGTGGTTCTAGTAGATGCTGTATGCTGTCTGTACGTATAACTGTAGTGGATCCGTGAAGGGCAAGTGTACGATACAAGTATTGGGTCAACCCTAGGTATTCGGAGAATCTGAGCGACGATTCAACAGTTGGTGAATCGTACGGTTGTACAGGGTCGAGACACATGTGTGTGTTGCAATTGTAGTTACAATTGAATACATTGTTATATTTACACATAGTTACTTTGAATCACAGTAGTATTTCAAGGGATAACATGAATCTCAATAAAAGTTAGCAACTTGATTAAATACATGTAGATGTTTGTTCTTGTTGTGCGATAGTATAGTTTGATGTTTGTATTTGTTATCGCAATTTATACTTGCGTTAATACAACTTTTGTAAAGGCTCCATTTTATTTGAAACATTTGTTTAGTCCAGGAAGTTCCTTGAATCTGTGTTTAGTCCAGGAGATTCCTTGGATCTGTGTTTATTTTGTATTAATATTTAGTTTATCTTTGAATTGTGAATGGTTGTGAAGTGCGATTGTGGGTTGAATGCATGAGTTTTTGTGTTGATACATCATTATTTTTCATTAATAATTTATTTCATAAATTTACATTATCTTTCACATTATGTGTTT
Source organism: Unio delphinus (assembly GCA_029339505.1). NCBI lineage: Eukaryota > Metazoa > Mollusca > Bivalvia > Unionida > Unionidae > Unio > Unio delphinus. The sequence continues at coordinate 12,508,399 of JAQISU010000035.1, read as the reverse complement.
GTGTTGTTTATTTATTCCACCATCCACTCGGTACGAATTCTTTTACAATGGTATCAGAAGTGGGATCGCTGGATTAATTGAACTGTCAATCATTTTTGTGAAAGTATACATTTAATGTTTATATTTGAGCGTGACCTTCTTGACAAGATAATCCTCAAGTAGGGGTTTATTTTTGTTTAGTTTATCTAGGTCTGTGTGTCCAGTATAAACATATTTAAAGCATTGGTTTGGTTACCTTCATCAGGAAGGTAAGGTCAGCCTGTGGTATATATATCTATATTCATATTACAATTGTCATGTCATCCCTTAAGGACTTGGTTGCCTTAGGCCAAGAATTTGGATATGAAGGTGAAAGTTTAAGGAAATTTATTCAGGAAGAACAAGCCCGGGAAAGGGAAGAAAGGGTAAGAGCAAGGGAATTAGAAAAGGAAGAAAGGGTAAGGGCAAGGGAATTAGAAAGGGAAGCCGATGAAAGGAAATGGGCCATTGAGAAGGAAAAAATAGAATTAGACCTAAAGGGAAAAGATAGAATTAGAGAAGCAGGCCGAAAGGGAAAAGATAGACTTAGAGAAGCAGGCCGAAAAGGACAGGATAGAATGGGAAAGGGAAGCGGATGAAAGGCGAATAGGGTTAGAAGAAAAAGCAAAGCAACGGGATCATGAGCGTAAGGTAGAATTAGCAACAGCTGGAAGAGAACACGATTCTGCCTCTAGCAAATTAAGGGGCCCCAAATTACCTCCCTTTGACGATGAAAAAGATAATATGGATAGCTATCTTCATCGGTTTGAGAGGTATGCCGAAAACCAGAAGTGGAGTCAAAATGACTGGGCATTGCATCTGAGTGCTCTATTAAAAGGTAAAGCGCTGGATGTATACTCACGACTTCCTAGAGACGATGTGTTTAAGTACGACGTCCTAAAGAAAGCACTTCTTAAGAGGTACGAGCTCACTGAACAGGGTTTTCGTAAAAAGTTCAGGTATAGCAAGCCCGATAAGGGAGAAACCTTTGGTCAGTTCACCGTTAGAATTGCGAACTATTTTGAGCGATGGATTGAATGCGGCAAAGCGGTGAAAACGTTTGAAGGGTTGACTGATTTCTTGCTCAGAGATCAATTATTTAATACAGTTGGGCGATAATTAGATCAATTTCTGAAAGAGAAAGTCTTCACAAACGTAAAAGATATGGCTAAGCAAGCCGATTTCTTTGCCGAAGCACATGGGGGAACCCAGAACGTGGTCTCAAAAGATTTTAAGTCTGGAAACCAGTCTACGAGACCGATGCATAGGGAGCTTGTGAAATCAGCTGAGGCAAATAGGTCAGTTAGGAATCCAGGTATTCGGCGTGTGCAGTGTTACTTGTATAATGTATGGGGTCATGTTCAAAAAGACTGTCCTAAAAGAAAGGGACTTGTACATAAGGTAGCAGTGGCTATACAAAGTAAAGGTATATCTGATAATATCGTACAGGTAGAACCATGTATTCATTCGCTTGGCACGTGTCTATTTCCCGAAGCGCGAGTACCAACAGCGAGAGGGTTAGTCAACGGTCGAGAAGTCGTAGTATTGCGTGACACTGGTTGCACGGGCGTAGTGATCAAACATAGTCTCGTGCAGGATAACCAAATGCTCGGGAGGGAGTCCCCATGTATGTTACTTGATCAGACGATCGGTCGCATTCCCGTAACAAGGATCACGGTAAAAACACCTTTCCTAACGGGAACTGTTGATGCCCTTTGTATGGAAAACCCTATTTACGATCTGACGATCGGTAATGTTGAAGGTTCCCGTCTTCCAAGTATGGCAGATTTTAAGATACCTTTGGCCCAGGCAATCGAAACGCGAGCGCAAACACCGCGAGAGAAAACCGCGTTTCATAAATTAATAGTCCCTGAATCGATCTCGGGAATTTCGCGTGATGAGTTCAAACGAGAGCAAGAACGTGATGAATCCATCAAAACAATTGTTGAGCAAATCGCGTCCGGCGCGATTAAACACTGCAAGGGTGGAGGTAGCTCGAGATTCGTAAGGAAGAACGAATTAATTCATAGGGAGTTTAGCGCTCCGGAGGGTAAGAAGTATTGGCAAGTGGTCGTACCCTAGAGATATAGATCTCAAGTACTTAGGGTGGCGCATGAGAAGAGCATGGCGGGACACCTAGGTAAGGCTAAGACCACTAGCAGAGAAGTCGCTGAATTCTACTGGCCCGGTGTTAATGGCGATGTCACACGGTTCTGTAGGTCGTGCGACGTATGTCAGAAAACCGTAGGTAAGGGAAGGGTCACAAGGGTGCCCTTAGGACAGATGCCATTAATAGATACACCGTTTAAAAGAGTGGCAGTAGATATTGTAGGACCAATACACCCAGTTACCGAAAGAAAGAATCCGTATATTCTTACTCTTGTTGACTACGTGACCAGATACCCCGAAGCCGTAGCGTTACCAACTATTGAAACGGAAAGGGTAGCTGAAGCATTAGTTGATATCTTCAGTAGGGTAGGGGTGCCAGAAGTAATGGTAATATGATTGTGACCATGTACATCCATATATTTTAATGGTAATAGGATAATGACCATATACATCAATATCTTTTAATGGTAATAAGATTATATTTACTGATTTTAAAGATTATTCCTCTAAAAATCAATTGCAAACAAAGTTTAGAATTCGTGTGATAAAATAGTGAAGCACACTGAATGATAAAATCGTTGTGTGGCAGTCTATGTAACATCATTTTAATGATAAGTCATTGTGTCATTTGATGCCAGTATTTTCCAAAATAAATTCTTAAGATATAGAAATAAATCTTACTGCAAATGTTTCAATTCGTGAATCCGAAAACTAATTTTGTTTCGTTCTCGAACCATGTTTCCTACAGTGTTCCCTAAGCATTCAGATACCCGAGACACCATGTTATTTATGATCCGCTGTAAACTAAACGAGCTCATTGCAACTGTTGAATCGCTTTTAAGGAATATGTAACTTTAAAGTGAGAGGTCAATTTTATATCTGCACAATAAATTTACATAAAGTTTGCCACAACATTAGAGAGATCGGGACAACAATCATCATAGCTACACTCAGACGGACAGATCAGCTAGAAGAAACAAAAGGATGAAGCTAGTATCCGTAGTGTGGCATTGATGCTATTTCAACCAGTAGTGTATCCGTAGTGTGGCACTGATGCCATTTCAACCAGTAGTGTATCCGTAGTGTGGCATTGATGCCATTTCAACCAGTGGTGTATCCGTAGTGTGGCATTCATGCCATTTCAACCAGTAGTGTATCCGTAGTGTGACAGTGATGCCATTTCAACCAGTTGTGCATCTGTTGTGTGGCAGTGATGCCATTTCAACCAATAACGTATCTGTAGTGTGACAGTGATGCCATTTCAACCAATAGTGTTCATGTTTCATGGTGGGAATTATTGGATATGGACGTATCTTTACGAAGAAGGACGAGTATTCTCAACTGCTGGATAAGGATTATTCCTTTGTGTAATGTATACAAGGACATGTGGTTTTGAATCATATTTAATTTGTTGTTTTAGCACGTGGTTATTTGAACCATACTTAATATACTCTGTGGCATTTGGCTGTGTATCTGTAATATATTCAGTATAATTGTAGTGTATCATATGTAGCCGGTTGGTGTGTGAGTCAATTTTCATATGTGTTGTATAGAACATTTATTTATTTATTTATTTATTTATTTATTTATTTATTTATTTATTTATTTATTTCATAAACATTCATGCCTTCATATTGTGTTGTCATTCAATCCAAGCATCTATACGGTTTGAATATTATTACAATATTATCTCATTTTAAATGAATGTACAACAGCCATGGACAATATTTTTCTCACAGTAAATGCAAGATAACTCCGATTGACAGCTTTATTACATTGGTATAGTCATTTATTCAGTGTAATAAGATCATGTTATAGCTTAGTTATACAGACATTGGTTCTATATAGGAAAACCGTCTGTAAACCACTAAATATGGAAGCAAGTCAAGCTAATCTCCTGCAAATACTTTACAATAACGAATCTACAATAAGTCTACCATAACTAATCTACAAATGCATTATTGTCACTTTCGAGCACATATCTTTCAATCAGAAGATTGGTAAATTTAGTTATATTTCATTCACTTACCTATCATTAGTACTTTTAATATTGTTGGTATTAACACTATTGTTGTTATCTTTTGCTTATATAGATACAGTGGATTATCTGGGATATAATCTACTGCTACATCACTTTATATTAATAGTTGGCGCTTTGACTCCAGCCCCCTTATGTAGGTCAAAACTAACTAGATTGCCTTTTTTGGACATTACATTAGTATTCTAGACAAAACCAAAACAAGAATGTTATACTAAATTTGTAAATTATACTTCGATTAAATCCATAATCACCAGTTTCGAAAATTCAACATTTTGTTTTGCACTTAGTGCTCGTCTTTTTTGTCCTAATGTTTCCTTTGCTAAAGACCTAGTAAAAGTCGAAAGTGCTAAAGGTAGTTCAAAAATAGTCCTCGATAGTATAAAGAAAGCTAACAAATAGTCCTCGATAGTATAAAGAAAGCTAATAAATAGTCCTCGATATTATGAAGAAAGCTAATAAATAGTCCTCGATAGTATAAAGAAAGCTAATAAATAGTCCTCGATAGTATAAAGAAAGCTAATAAATAGTCCTCGATAGTATAAAGAAAGCTAATAGTCCTCGATAGTATAAAGAAAGCTAATAAATAGTCCTCGATAGTATAAAGAAAGCTAATAAATAGTCCTCGATAGTATAAAGAAAGCTAATAAATAGTCCTCGATAGTATAAAGAAAGCTAATAAATAGTCCTCGATAGTATAAAGAAAGCTAATAAATAGTCCTCGATAGTATAAAGAAAGCTAATAAATAGTCCTCGATAGTATAAAGAAAGCTAATAAATAGTCCTCGATATTATGAAGAAAGCTAATAAATAGTCCTCGATAGTATAAAGAAAGCTAATAAATAGTCCTCGATAGTATAAAAAAAGCTAATAGTCCTCGATAGTATAAAGAAAGCTAATAAATAGTCCTCGATATTATGAAGAAAGCTAATAAATAGTCCTCGATAGTATAAAGAAAGCTAATAAATAGTCCTCGGTAGTATAAAGAAAGCTAATAAATAGTCCTCGGTAGTATAAAGAAAGCTAATAAATAGTCCTCGGTAGTATAAAGAAAGCTAATAAATAGTCCTCGATAGTATAAAGAAAGCTAATAAATAGTCCTCGATATTATGAAGAAAGCTAATAAATAGTCCTCGATAGTATAAAGAAAGCTAATAAATAGTCCTCGATAGTATAAAGAAAGCTAACAAATAGTCCTCGATAGTATAAAGAAAGCTAATAAATAGTCCTCGATAGTATAAAGAAAGCTAATAAATAGTCCTCGATATTATGAAGAAAGCTAATAAATAGTCCTCGATAGTATAAAGAAAGCTAATAAATAGTCCTCGATAGTATAAAGAAAGCTAATAAATAGTCCTCGACAGTATAAAGAAAGCTAATAAATAGTCCTCGACAGTATAAAGAAAGCTAATAAATAGTCCTCGACAGTATAAAGAAAGCTAATAAATAGTCCTCGACAGTATAAAGAAAGCTAATAAATAGTCCTCGACAGTATAAAGAAAGCTAATAAATAGTCCTCGACAGTATAAAGAAAGCTAATAAATAGTCCTCGATAGTATAAAGAAAGCTAATAAATAGTCCTCGATAGTATAAAGAAAGCTAATAAACAGTTCTCGATATTATGAAGAAAGCTAATAAATAGTCCTCGATAGTATAAAGAAAGCTAATAAATGGTCCTCGATAGTATAAAGAAAGCTAATAAATAGTCCTCGATAGTATAAAGAAAGTTAATAAATAGTCCTCGATAGTATAAAGAAAGTTAATAAATAGTCCTCGATAGTATAAAGAAAGTTAATAAATAGTCCTCGATAGTATAAAGAAAGTTAATAAATAGTCCTCGATAGTATAAAGAAAGCTAATAAATAGTCCTCGATAGTATAAAGAAAGTTAATAAATAGTCCTCGATAGTATAAAGAAAGCTAATAAATAGTCCTCGATAGTATAAAGAAAGCTAATAAACAGTTCTCGATAGTATAAAGAAAGTTAATAAATAGTCCTCGATAGTATAAAGAAAGTTAATAAATAGTCCTAGATAGTATAAAAAAAGCTAATAGTCCTCGATAGTATAAAGAAAGTTAATAAATAGTCCTCGATAGTATAAAGAAAGCTAATAAATAGTCCTCGATAGTATAAAGAAAGTTAATAAATAGTCCTCAATAGTATAAAGAAAGTTAATAAATAGTCCTCGATAGTATAAAAAAAGCTAATAGTCCTCGATAGTATAAAGAAAGTTAATAAATAGTCCTCGATAGTATAAAGAAAGTTAATAAATAGTCCTCGATAGTATAAAGAAAGTTAATAAATAGTCCTCGATAGTATAAAGAAAGTTAATAAATAGTCCTCGATAGTATAAAGAAAGTTAATAAATAGTCCTCGATAGTATAAAGAAAGTTAATAAATAGTCCTCGAAAGTATAAAAAAAGCTAATAGTCCTCGATAGTATAAAGAAAGTTAATAAATAGTCCTCGATAGTATAAAGAAAGTTAATAAATAGTCCTCGATAGTATAAAGAAAGTTAATAAATAGTCCTCGATAGTATAAAGAAAGCTAATAGTCCTCGATAGTATAAAGAAAGCTAATAAATAGTCCTCGATAGTATAAAGAAAGCTAATAAATAGTCCTCGACAGTATAAAGAAAGTTAATAAATAGTCCTCGATAGTATAAAGAAAGCTAATAAATAGTCCTCGATAGTATAAAGAAAGTTAATAAATAGTCCTCGATAGTATAAAGAAAGTTAATAAATAGTCCTCGATAGTATAAAGAAAGTTAATAAATAGTCCTCGATAGTATAAAGAAAGCTAATAGTCCTCGATAGTATAAAGAAAGCTAATAAATAGTCCTCGATAGTATAAAGAAAGCTAATAAATAGTCCTCGACAGTATAAAGAAAGTTAATAGATAGTCCTCGATAGTATAAAGAAAGCTAATAAATAGTCCTCGACAGTATAAAGAAAGTTAATAAATAGTCCTCGATAGTATAAAGAAAGCTAATAAATAGTCCTCGATAGTATAAAGAAAGTTAATAAATAGTCCTCGATAGTATAAAGAAAGCTAATAAATAGTCCTCGATAGTATAAAGAAAGTTAATAAATAGTCCTCGATAGTATAAAGAAAGTTAATAAATAGTCCTCGATAGTATAAAGAAAGTTAATAAATAGTCCTCGATAGTATAAAGAAAGTTAATAAATAGTCCTCGATAGTATAAAGAAAGTTAATAAATAGTCCTCGACAGTATAAAGAAAGCTAATAAATAGTCCTCGACAGTATAAAGAAAGCTAATAAATAGTCCTCGATAGTATAAAGAAAGCTAATAAATAGTCCTCGATAGTATAAAGAAAGTTAATAAATAGTCCTCGATAGTATAAAGAAAGTTAATAAATAGTCCTCGATAGTATAAAGAAAGCTAATAAATAGTCCTCGACAGTATAAAGAAAGTTAATAAATAGTCCTCGACAGTATAAAGAAAGTTAATAAATAGTCCTCGATAGTATAAAGAAAGTTAATAAATAGTCCTCGATAGTATAAAGAAAGCTAATAAATAGTCCTCGATAGTATAAAGAAAGTTAATAAATAGTCCTCGATAGTATAAAGAAAGTTAATAAATAGTCCTCGATAGTATAAAGAAAGTTAATAAATAGTCCTCGATAGTATAAAGAAAGTTAATAAATAGTCCTCGATAGTATAAAGAAAGTTAATAAATAGTCCTCGACAGTATAAAGAAAGTTAATAAATAGTCCTCGATAGTATAAAGAAAGCTAATAAATAGTCCTCGATAGTATAAAGAAAGTTAATAAATAGTCCTCGATAGTATAAAGAAAGTTAATAAATAGTCCTCGATAGTATAAAGAAAGTTAATAAATAGTCCTCGATAGTATAAAGAAAGTTAATAAATAGTCCTCGATAGTATAAAGAAAGTTAATAAATAGTCCTCGATAGTATAAAGAAAGTTAATAAATAGTCCTCGATAGTATAAAGAAAGTTAATAAATAGTCCTCGATAGTATAAAGAAAGTTAATAAATAGTCCTCGATAGTATAAAGAAAGTTAATAAATAGTCCTCGATAGTATAAAGAAAGTTAATAAATAGTCCTCGATAGTATAAAGAAAGTTAATAAATAGTCCTCGATAGTATAAAGAAAGTTAATAAATAGTCCTCGACAGTATAAAGAAAGCTAATAAATAGTCCTCGACAGTATAAAGAAAGCTAATAAATAGTCCTCGATAGTATAAAGAAAGCTAATAAATAGTCCTCGATAGTATAAAGAAAGTTAATAAATAGTCCTCGATAGTATAAAGAAAGTTAATAAATAGTCCTCGATAGTATAAAGAAAGCTAATAAATAGTCCTCGATAGTATAAAGAAAGCTAATAAACAGTTCTCGATAGTATAAAGAAAGTTAATAAATAGTCCTCGATAGTATAAAGAAAGCTAATAAATAGTCCTCGATAGTATAAAGAAAGCTAATAGTCCTCGATAGTATAAAGAAAGCTAATAAATAGTCCTCGATAGTATAAAAAAGGCTAATAGTCCTCGATAGTATAAAGAAAGTTAATAAATAGTCCTCGATAGTATAAAAAAGGCTAACAGTTCTCGATAGTATAAAGAAAGTTAATAAATAGTCCTCGATAGTATAAAAAAGGCTAATAGTCCTCGATAGTATAAAGAAAGTTAATAAATAGTCCTCGATAGTATAAAGAAAGCTAATAAATAGTCCTCGATAGTATAAAGAAAGCTAATAAACAGTTCTCGATATTATGAAGAAAGCTAATAAATAGTCCTCGATAGTATAAAAAAAGCTAATAGTCCTCGATAGTATAAAAAAGCTAATAGTCCTCGATAGTATAAAGAAAGCTAATAGTCCTCGATAGTATAAAAAAAGCTAATAGTCCTCGATAGTATAAAAAAAGCTAATAGTCCTCGATAGTATAAAAAAAGCTAATAGTCCTCGATAGTATAAAAAAAGCTAATAGTCCTCGATAGTATAAAGAAAGCTAATAGTCACTAACCAGAAACTTAATATGTCAAAGACTTTTTTTAGTTGGTTTAATTCTCCATAAACAATATGTATCACCAACATTTTTTCACCAGTTTTAGTACTGAATCTCGTTCCACTCAGGGATCTACTCTACTTGATCCAGTCAATCTTTACACCTTGCTTCTTCCATAACTGCCTGACGGAATCTTAAGTGGCATCGTTAAGTTTAGCAGTGATAAAACCCATACAAATGTATATCAACTTCAGAGACGGTCCAGCCTTTCTTGTATATCAAACGTTTTCATTCATTCATCATTCAGGCAGTGGACTCCGAGCAGGCAGGACCGGTCTTCAGCGGGTTACGGTGTGCGAGAGCAGAAAGTAGATAAATGGTGAAAACTAGGATTGTAGATAATGAACTGCAGCCATATGAGCATAAAGGTAACCGGAGCAGTGTACGGAAAACCACTACTGAGCTACGCCACTAAATAACTCGTTAGAAGAATTATTCTTCATGGACTCGAGAACAAAGGAAAATGGCGGCGGCCACATGGAAATCAAAATGGACGTCCCAGCACGAGGATCATCAAAAGTATGGACTTCACTAGTGGCGGGGATAGAAACAGAGAGTAACAGTGGATTAAAAATACCTACACCTGAAAAATTTCTTGAAACCTGGGGAACTAAAAGGAAAACTGGCTGTAACATGAGATACTCTGTTACCGCTAACCTACAGCACTCCGAGAGAGACAGCCTGCAGTGCAGATGTGAATAGCTTTCACATTGCCTTTCATTTGCCTGAATAATAGGGTTCTCATTTGGTTACGAGTAACCCTCTTTGAACAATCTATTTTACAAAACCTGACTTGATCAATTTTGAACCTGCGTTCAAAATTTACAAACTTACTACCAAACAGTGACCACACTTTTATATGTCGCATAGACATATTAGTTAGGGACTTATGATATGTACACTATGTACTAGACTGTTGGTATAGTTGGGATATGTTAAAGAAAATTCTACGACTTATTTAATTGATACAATTGCAGAGGTGGCTAACACGATATTGGTTATGTGCTGTCCATTAGTATAACTGGACTGAATTTGAAATAAGTACGGCTAGGGCGTTCCGGGGCGTAAACGACATCTATATACGTCAACGGCTGGCTTTCCGGGACCTTTTCCACCTTTTCAGCGAACTGACTCCAACAAAAATGACGATATGAGAAACCTATTTTTCTCTCGTCACCATTTGGTGCATTTGCTCCCCTAGTGCAGTACTTCTGATTGGTTGGTAGGGTTGAGTGTGTGTTGGGTCTATTCCCACTCACCCAGGGTCTTACATTCATGTCATTAGCCACTTTTTAGTGGTATGACATGACGACCAAATTAATAAACGCACTTTGTGCGTTAAACGCCTGTGGGGATGTGGCACTATTCCTTCAAACGTCTCCCAAGAATGTGTATGCGTCCTATTGCTACTTACACCCCCCCCCCCCCCCCGGTTTAGAAATTTTCAAGCTTTAGTACGTGGTAGCAAGTACCTCCTGCACTTGACGTGTTGGGGTTTGTGTCCATTCATACTTGAACATTTGCACATTTATTCGGATTGCATCATGCAAGTATGGTGGAAACATCTTTCCAAAATATAAAATAACAAACATTTGGAATTAGGATATTTGATGACCCAGTGTCTTAGAAACACCCCAGTGTCTTGTTAACTATTTATAACATTGCGTCATTGTGTGTCTGATATGTCTACTGTCCAATAATGTATATGTCCCTTTGAACACTTTATTGCTTAATTGTCGACATTGGACTGCATAAAAACCGCGAGGTACCGAATTTTGTGACTGGTTTCAGTTTTAGTAGGGATATTGATATAGCACATCTTGAAAAGTAGTCTGCTACGATAAATATATAGAGATGTTCATATGCAGTCTCCAGGAGTGATCTTGTAATATCTAAGATGGTCGTTCCTTGGAGAATCCTGATAACTCTTCCTGTGTCCTGTCTTATTTCTTACTGCAGAAAGCCTAAGTTACATTCAACGAAGTTTTACATCAGAGGCGGGTATCTCTACAGCTTCTGCCGAATTCTCATGTCTCACTTAATGTGATACAGAATACCTATTTTCAAATCTTATTGCATAATTATAAAAGCCTTTAATTATTGTATACAAAGTTTCATTGTTGTAAAGTTTCATCTCTTTATCTCTTTCGGTATGTTTGATATATTAAATTAGTTGAAACGGCTTAACCAAGATAGTGTTAAACTGAACAGTAGGGCTTGGGAAAGTTTCGGTACTTGTCTGCTCATTGAATGTGAAGTGCTTCGCTCGGTTTTGTTTGCTTCAAAAGGATCCATTACTTATAAAATGAAATAACATGAGAACTTTAATGATGATTCCAAAACAATCAAGCTTCATTAGTACCGTTGGTATTTTAGTATCTGCATATCAAAGGATAGCCACTTGATTCGGTCAGGGAATTGTGCCAATTTGTTTACAAACATTTTGTAAAAATAAGATTTGATTTTTCAGTATTATACGTTTAATTATTGATCACTCATTTAACGGTCTACTAAATAATTAGTAGAATTACACTCTGAACGATGAAAAATAAGTTTAATGAGATGCGTAAACTTTATTCATTTTACAAAAATAAAATATAGAAGGAATTATGTCTTTAAAAAGAAATGTGCTTACAATTTTACATAACTTTCTTCATGAGTAGCATGCCTTTGAGGAAAGGTAGACAAATTGTTGTTTGAAAAAAATTAGTCTGGCAAAAACCGGCTTAAATTCTTTTATCTGTTCATCACCGTGTGATCCAGAACATATTAATGGTGTCAGTCTGGATTTCCTTAAATGCACTCGTACTGTTTAGTATCAACCAGTTTGAATGAACACGTACCGTAATTTTGTTTAATATTGTTTAGTGTCCAAACCTCTATATTCATAGTCACATGGTACTCCTATCAAGATGAAATAATGGGTAAGGCAGTAAAGTCTTGTTTTATTTATTCGTATATCATCTAATGCATTATTTCTATTTTTAATGGATGTATTCCCCAAACCCATCTGAATACAGTGTATTTTCGATCTTATCAAGTTGCTTGGTTAAATTAATTTTCATCACACTCCTCTTTAAACTTCACATCAACCTTCTTTAATTCATTTCACTATAAAATGAAGGATCTTTTGTATAATTGGATTCATCGTGGAAATCAGAAGTGTCGTAAGTAGTTATAGGGGAACCTTTGCCTCAAATGGAAATAACATTACAGACACCACCATCCACCAGGAACATTTAGCCTCTAGGTTTGAAAAACATCACCCTGGGAACATTTAGTATCAAAAGGAATCGAACATGGGTAATATTGGGACTGTATAGCGATGTTGACTAAACCGAATGGCATAACTTTTAAATTGATAAATACCTTTGGGAGTCACGAATGCCGTTAACACGCTGCCATTATCAGCGATTGTTATCTGCCAATATTCATTGGTAAGGTCTAATTTGGAAATGTATTTATGACCTGCCAACTTTGAAAATAAAATTTCCATGTTTGGCATTGGTTCTTCGTCGAACACGGTGATTTTGTTCAATTACCAAATGTCAATACAAAAGCAGGTCTTTCTGACCAAACGTCACTCTAGTTACCCTTTCCTTAGAGACCGTCTTCTGGTAATTATCGCACGAGCGACAAAACTGCGCTACTTAGCTATTAACGCCAGGTCAATAGAATTTGCTTAATACCTTGACCGTTATTTTATTTATATTCTAATAGCCTCTACTACTGGACTCTTGCGCCACCATGAGTACGTGTGACCTAAATTTCTGGGGAACAACTCACAAGAACTTCCTAACATTAGGCGTTGTATACTCTGTATACATGAAACCTCTTCGAGCTAGTAATTTAGAGGAACACCCGCTCTTTCATTTCCTTAAGATACCCGAAAATGCTTTCTCCTCGGTTGCACGTAAAGACGCGTCACGTTCTTGCTCATTCTGAAATTCGTCGCGAGATATAAATAATGGCTTCCGGTACTTTTCATTTACGTAAAGGTTTGTTATCTTCCTTTTTTTTGAGCCTCAGTTTACATTGATTGGATGATTGGGAATATGAAGTCAGACATGGTTGGGAGTCTAGATCGCTGTACATTGCCAGTCGTAAGTTCATAGATCGGGTTGGCTATTCACAAAACTTCCACGGTTTCGGTAAAAAAAAAGGTGATTTGATAACTATCCTTGCTACATGAACGTGGTCAAATGTTTTGTCTGGCAGCATACATGGCGATTTAAACCCAAGCAAATGATCATCACGGACTAGACTCCGTTTCATGACTACATTAGTACGCCCTGTGTCTTGTTAAATGGTCACTTCTTGTCCATTGACAGTGCCATTTGCCGTCGGTACCCTTGCCTCCGAGAAGATACACGTGCCGATTGGATTGCATTGTGACCGATCTCGGCACGCGACACTGGTTCGTACACTGCATCCCGTTTAGCCTGTTGAGGAACATAGAATTTTTGATCTACTGCCTTCTATGGCCACTGCGACGCTTTCGACTGGTCCTTTCCGCTTACGACAATTGGGGGATATATGACATCACTACTTGCTTGTGAAACTATGTTTGTCCTTATATCTTGTCATTTTATCCCTATCAGATTCCATGAATTTTGGTCCTTGATCTGATTTCCACATTTGCCGTCTCACGAGATGACACGATGAGAACATCCCCCAGCTTCAGCGAATTAATCCGCCTGTGCGGCCATGTCATATATATTCGTGAAGGACCTTACCTCACGAAATTATATAACTCCTTGCCACAAGTCGTCAATAGCTGGTCCCGAAGCAAGAAATCCAGAAGACCCTTCAATGTCTTAGCGACCTTACCACATTTCACCCATCACTGCAAGTAATTGCACGTCCTACTGATGAACTGGGTGAATGACTCATCTCTCTCGGGTTTGCTATACTTAAACTTCTTGCGAAACTCTTGCTCGGTTAGCTCGTATTTATTTTTTTTCAATGCGAGGTAATTCAGCAAATCGGCCGCGTATAAACGCGAATACGTCTAATGTTTAACCCTTTAATAACGCGCTAAGATGAAGCAACCAATCTTCCTTTCTCCATTTTTGTATAGTAGCGTACTTTTCAAACCTGTTATTATCTTTATAGTCTTCAAATGGGGACAATTTTGGATATCTAAGTTTACAATCATGTTACCCCTCTCTTTAAGTTTGCAATACCTCAGAGTTTATTTGATATTCCATCTCGCTATTTATATTTTATAACTCTAAAGCTTCTCTCACTTCTTTTTCCTTTCTAACTTCCTATCCTCTTACTTTGCTTAGAAATTCAACCTTTTCCCTTTCTGATTCCCTTTTCCATTATAACCTTTCATTTTTGGGCTGTTTTTCTAAATCTATCTTACCTTCTCCAATTCTATCTTTTTCCTCTCGGCTTGCTTTTCTAACTTTATCTTCTTTTTAAAAGCCAATTTTCTTTCTATGGCTTCCTTTTCTATCTCTTGTTTCTCCCTTTCTGCTTGTTTTTTAATTATATCTTTCACATCTCTAATCCTATCAACTCTTTCTTAGCTTCCTTTTATACGTCTAGTTTTTCCCTTTCTATTTCCCTCTCCTTTAACCTCTGCTCCCTTTCCCTATTCTATTCTTCATGAAGGAAATTTCAAAGAGACTCTCAAGTTCTTTCATTGATGACATTTGAAAAGTTCAACTTAAAAGTACAGTACTAAACAAAATGCGTAATTACTATTTCAAGAAACCGTATTGTCCTTTCTCACAATGCAACAAAAAATGCAACAAAAACAATGAAACATATACAAAAAATAATGTTATGTGTAACTCAACCTCATTGTCTTGTTAAGAGCGTCTGAAACACACACAAGAGCATCCAAATATAATGAAACAATATTGGTGTTCCGTTAAATCCGAAAAAATATTACTTCTGACACCAGTTGTAACAAGATAACCGATCGTTGTTTCCGAATTCACAAGAGAGAACTTTGGACGATGATTATAATACAATAATACAATGTTTAATAATGAATGACTTAAATGAGCAACTATCTATAAATACGTAGTGTATAGAAAATCCAATTATTGGATTATTTAAGATAAGAACGCACACGTGTAATAATGAAACAGAAATAAATTGCTTTACAAAATACAAAGACAAGGGGTGAATGATTTTCAGTGATTTCACAATAAAAAGATGGATATAGTTTACTTAGCTAGTAAGTAATGTAGAATTTCACTCATGTAGTAAAATTAATTAACTCAGTGAAATTATGCAAACAAAAGGGAAAGTTATACAACTTATTTTGAACATCCCGAAAAAATACAATGGTTTTACGAACCCCAAAATTAGCCCACGGCTAAAAAATTAGATCTAAGGAGATACACTCCGTCATCAACACACTTTGTTTCAGCTCTACGGCTGCTACAGTTTAGCTTCACAGTTGTTACGCTTAATTACTGCGGTGAGCTTTACTGCATGCACCACGTAGACCTTGAACACTCCGATAACTTTGAACGCTTGGGTCACTCTGATCATCATAGACACACTAAAAACATTTTAAAAAATCCTGACCATCAGGACGCCCCATACTCTAGACGGCCTACATAAGTCTACACACTCCTGACATTCCGGACAGCTGAAAACATATCCAAAACCGTGTACTAAGCATAAAACATAATAACATTATAAACGGTAAGTTATACAGATTACACTATCGCGACAATAATTACAAAGTAAACTAACCCTGCTCGATAAGATTTCTACTACCTGTATACTAAACATTTATTAAAAGTGTAGCCTTATATTACTAATATAAATCCTTTGCTAAGTCGCAAAACAAGAATATAAATATGTGCATTTTACCGCGTAAACCAAAGCAACAAAATTTCAAAAATAAACGTGGAAGTAACAATAGTAATATCTTATATATAAGAAATTATTAATCATACCTCTACAGCAGAAGATGTGCAAGATCTTATATTAGATCCGCTCATTGACAAGACTATCCATAATGTCAAGAGCGTTACCTTTGGTGATGTATTTATGAACATATATCGTCTGTGCCATGCAATCAGTCGGTTCTTCCCATCAAAAGCACTTCGCAACATAGGATGGACCAAACTCACTATTCGAAATACAACACAATATGCATTAATCTCCATCGGGAATCATTGTACACTAAAACGAAACTAGAGTACGTGTATTTAGTAAACAAAAGGGTTTATAAAATTTCGTGACAACTTCAGTGGAACTGTCACTGGGTAACGTTAAGTAAAATTGGTTGTTGTTATTCATAATTCCAGAGTTCTCCTATCCGTGTGGTCAGTGGAACTCAGATGAGTGTCCAAAAGAGGATTGTTGTTGGGATGGTGATTGATGAAGTGGTGACTGAAATTGGCGCAATGCTCCCGTTCTTGTTCCCGTTCGAGTTCGAGGAGTATATCATGGAAGGATTGAGAAGAAGCTAACTGTTGCTACTGTTCAGTAACATAGTCCACAACTGTTTGTCTCGTTGTTGCAAACTCATGTTAGCAAGGATCGCACTGACGTCACAATACACCGCAAAGATGTGGCAGATGAAGACGATTTCCACATCACACCCATAGAGGCTTCTTTTGTAGATCAAACAGAAAAGAACTGGGTGAAGGAATGGTCACTGTTGCCACTGAGGCGGTGTTGAATGACATTGATGCTCACTTCTTTTTATAGACAATCTCTTGGGAAGCGTCGATACAAGAATCAAAACTGGGAGGATATCTTTTCTAACTACTTTGACTTCTTTGACTGGACGTTTTCCTACTTTACAGGCGCTTCGTTCGAGAATGATTTTAATGTCGTACACTTTGTCTTCTTTTTTGGTCACGCGTTGTAACTCTGGCAAGGAAAACGTTCTTTTTTAATACATCCCCGTTAATGTCTTCCAATTTAAAGACGGCAGGATGACGACCACACACACGTCCTGTGGCACGAAATAATCTGGTGGTCCAGGTTAGTAAATAACTTTTGTCGAAAGTGCATCTGGTTTTGGCAATGCGCACACAATCTCTTGCTGCCAACATCCCATCTTTCTTGGAGACGTTCAAACAGGCGCTCAAAACAGTCACTTCATTGTCGGGAGTCACAACTTGCGAAGCAATACCGATCCTACAATGATAAAACTGGTTGTACGTTTGGATTAGACGCGGTAAGACGTCGATGTACTTGAGATTGTGTTGAGGCGTAAAATATTTCCATATACGTTCTTTTAACGTGCGTTGAAAACGTTCCACGATGCTGGCTTTGCTTTAGGGATTCTCGGAGGTCAAAAATAAATGTTATGTTTCTTTAAGCTTTGGTAAAAGCTAGGTTCAGAAATTCTGTGCCTTTGTCGTTTTGCCATCGAAGAGGGTGAATACCAATTTGTTTCAACACCAGTTTGTATGCTCGCAATAAGTAACTGCTCGGATTAGAAGTAAATAGCACGACCTAGTCCAATTTGGAAAAAAACGTCGATGACACATAATAAAAATTTGTAGTCATAAATGTACGTGGCCAATGCGAGACATCGGTTTCATCGGTTTCCATTGATGATTGATGCCTTCAACTCGGGTGCAACTTCTGGAAATTCTTCGTTGAATGATAAAGTGTATTTAGCTTGTAGTTGTAACCTTCGTTGGGCTTTAGGTAAACTGATACATTTCAGTTGGGTTTTGGAAGCACGATACAATTTCTCAAGTCCTCCGTATCAAGCCCCGACTGGCCAAGTGGTTTAAAGCGCTCTCCATTACGGATCACTGCCATCTCACCTCTGTCTGGGTGGGCTAGAGTCTCAGATTTGGCCAATATGAGTATGGAAAAAAGCTTGCAAGTAGCTTCTCATGGGTCGGTGTTTCTTTCTGGGGTTTTTCCAGGGTAATACTGGCCGCCATGTAAAGCCTATTGTGTGTTGAAATATGGCGTTAAACCTTAGCAACAACAACAACAACAGCAACAACAACAACTCCTCCGTAATCTGTAGTATGGACTGGATCGTAGTAAATGCTGGCTAACACGTTGTCCATTTTTGATAATAAGTGATACATTTTGGATGGGCGAAATGGTGGTTTTGAAACGGCTTACACATCCGAGGTGGTGAATATACTGTTATGGCTTTGGTCTCCTTTATTTCAGTTCTGGTTTGAATGTGCAGTGGACATCATCTTTTAAACCCAACTTTTAAGGTCTCGTT